>CM038677.1:695191459-696391459 GCA_021605205.1 Aegilops longissima | reverse complement strand
CCTCTACTTGACTAGTTCGTTGATCAAAGATGGTTATGTTTCCTAGCCATTGACATGAGTTGTCATTTGATTAACGGGATCACATCATTAGGAGAATGATGTGATTGACTTGAACCATTCCGTTAGCTCAGCACTCGATCGTTTAGTATGTTGCTACTGCTTTCTTCATGACCTATACATGTTCCTATGACTATGAGATTATGCAACTCCCATTTACCAGAGGAACACTTTGTGTGCTACCAAACGTCACAACGTAACTGGGTGATTATAAAGATGCTCTACAGGTGTCTCCGAAGGTACTTGTTGGGTTGGCGTATTTCGAGATTAGGATTTGTCACTCCGATTGTCGGGGAGGTATCTCTGGGCCCTCTCGGTAATGCACATCACTTAAGCCTTGCAAGCATTGCAACTAATGAGTTAGTTGTGGGATGATGTATTACGGAACGAGTAAAGAGACTTGTCGGTAACGAGATTGAACTAGGTATTGAGATACCGACGATCGAATCTCGGGCAAGTAACATACCGATGACAAAGGGAACAACGTATGTTGTTATGCGGTCTCACCGATAAAGATCTTCGTAGAATATGTGGGAGCCAATATGAATATCCAGGTTCCGCTATTGGTTATTGACCGGAGACGTGTCTCGGTCATGTCTACATAGTTCTCGAACCCATAGGGTCCGCACGCTTAATGTTTTGATGACGGCTATATTATGAGTTTATGAGTTTTGATGAACCGAAGGTGGTTCGGAGTCCCGAATGTGATCACGGACATGACGAGGAGTCTCGAAATGGTCGAGACATGAAGATTGATATATTGGAAGCCTATATTTGGATATCGGAAGTGTTCCGGGTGAAATCGGGATTTTACTGGAGTACCGAGGGGTTACCGGAACCCCCCGCGGGCTTAATGGGCCATAGTGGGCCTTTGTGGAGAAGAGGAGAGGCAGCCAGGGCTGGGTCGCGCACCCCTCCCCCCTAGTCCGAATAGGACAAGGAGAGGGGGGCGGCGCCCCCCTTTCCTTCCTCTCTCCCTCCTCTTTCCCCCTCCACTCCTAATCCAACTAGGAAAGGGAGGGAGTCCTACTCCCGGTGGAAGTAGGACTCCTCCTGGCGCGCCCCTCCTGGCCGGCCGCACCTTCCCCCCTTGCTCCTTTATATATGGGGGCAGGGGGCACCCCAAATACACAAAAATTGATCATTGATCTTTTAGCCGTGTGCGGTGCCCCCCTCCACCATAGTCCACCTCGATATCAGTGGCGGTGCTTAGGCGAAGCCTGCGTCGCCGGTAGAACATCATCATCGTCACCACGCCGTCGTCTTTGAAGAAACTCTCCCTCAACACTCTGCTGGATCGGAGTTCGAGGGACGTCATCGGGCTGAACGTGTGCTGAACTCGGAGGTGCCGTGCGTTCGGTACTTGATCGGTCGGATCGTGAAGGCGTCGACTACATCAACGCGTTGTGCTAACGCTTCCGCTTTCGGTCTCACGAGTGCGTGGACAACACTCTCCCCTCTCGTTGCTATGCATCACCATGATCTTGCGTGTGCGTAGGATTTTTTTTGAAATTACTACGTTCCCCAACAGTGGCATCCGAGCCAGGTTTTATGTCTAGATGTCATATGCACGAGTAGAACACAAGTGAGTTGTGGGCGATATAAGTCATACTGCTTTCCAGCATGTCATACTTTGGTTCGGCGGTATTGTTGGATGAAGCGGCCTGGACCGACATTACTCGTATGCTTACGCAAGACTGGTTCTACCGACGTGCTTTGCACACAGGTGGCTGGCGGATGTCAGTTTCTCCAACTTTAGTTGAACCGAGTGTGGCTAAGCACGATCCTTGCGAAGGTTAAAACAACACCAACTTGACAAACTATCGTTGTGGTTTAGATGTGTAGGTAAAAACAGTTCTTGCTAAGCCCGCAGCAGCCACGTAAAATTAGCAACAACAAAGTAGAGGACGTCTAAATTGTTTTTGCAGGGCATGTTGTGATGTGATATGGTCAAGGCATGATGCTAAATTTTATTGTATGAGGTGTTCATGTTTTGTAACCGAGTTATCGGCAACTGGCAGGAGCCATATGGTTGTCGCTTTATTGTATGCAATGCAATCGCCTTGTAATGCTTTACTTTATCACTAAGCAGTTGCGATAGTCGTAGAAGCATAAGATTGGCGAGATGACAATGATGCTACGATGGAGATCAAGGTGTCGCGCCGGTGACGATGGTGATCATGATGGTGCTGTTGGAACGTAGTAATTTCAAAAAAATCCTACGCACACGCAAGATCATGGTGATGCATAGCAACGAGAGGGGAGGGTGTTGTCCACATACCCTCGTAGACCGAAAGCGGAAGCGTTAGCACAACGCGGTCGATGTAGTCGTACGTCTTCACGATCCGACCGATCAAGTACCGAACGCACGGCACCTCCGAGTTCAGCACACGTTCAACCCGATGACGTCCCTCAAACTCCGATCCAGCCGATTGTTGAGGGAGAGTTTTGTCAGCACGACGACGTGGTGACGATGATGATGTTCTGCTGACGCAGGGCTTCGCCTAAGCATCGCTACAGTATTATCGAGGTGGACTATGGTGGAGGGGGCACCGCACACGGCTAAAAGATCAATGATCAATTGTTGTGTCTCTGGGGTGCCCCCCTGCCCCCGTATATAAAGGAGCAAGGGGGGGGGGGAGAGGCGGCCGGCCTCGAAGAGTCCTACTCCCACCGGGAGTAGGACTCCCTCCCTTCCTTGTTGGATTACGAGAAGGGGGAAAGAGGAGGAGGAGAAGATGGAAAGGGGGGCGTCGCCCCCCTCCTTGTCCAATTCGGACTAGAGGGGGAGGGGGCGCGCGGCCTACCTTGGCTGCCCCTCCTCTTCTCCACTAAGGCCCATGTAGGCCCATTAATCCCCCGGGGGTGTTCCAGTAACCCCCCGGTACTCCGGTATATATCCGATAACCCCGGAACCATTCCGGTGTTCGAATATAGTCGTCCAATATATCAATCTTCATGTCTCGACCATTTTGAGACTCCTCGTCATGTCCGTGATCACATCCGGGACTCCAAACAACATTCGGTACATCAAAACATATAAACTCATAATATAACTGTCATTGAAACTTTAAGCGTGCGGACCCTACGGGTTCGAGAGATATGTAGACATGACCGAGACACGTTTCCGGTCAATAACCAATGGTGGAACCTGGATGCTCATATTGGCTCCTACATATTCTACGAAGATCTTTATCGGTCAGACCGCAAAACAACATACGTTGTTCCCTTTGTCATCGGTATGTTACTTGCCCGAGATTCGATCGTCGGTATCTCAATACCTAGTTCAATCTCGTTACCGGCAAGTCTCTTTACTCGTTCTGTAATACATCATCCCGCAACTAACTCGTTAGTTGCAATGCTTGCAAGGCTGAAGTGATGTGCATTACCGAGTGGGCCCAGAGATACCTCTCCGACAATCGGAGTGACAAATCCTAATCTCGGAATACGCCAACCCAACAAGTACCTTCGGAGACACCTAAAAGCACCTTTATAATCACCCAGTTACGTTGAGACGTTTGGTAGCACAAAGTGTTCCTCCGGTAAACGGGAGTTGCATAATCTCATAGTCATAGGAACATGTATAAGTCATGAAGAAAGCAATAGCAGAATACTAAACGATCGTGTGCTAAGCTAACGGAATGGGTCAAGTGAATCACATCATTCTCCTAATGATGTGATCCCGTTAATCAAATGACAACTCATGTCAGTGGCTAGGAAACATAACCATCTTTGATCAACGAGCTAGTCAAGTAGAGGCATACTAGTGACACTCTGTTTGTCTATGTATTCACACAAGTATTATGTTTCCGGTTAATACAATTCTAGCATGAATAATAAACATTTATCATGATATAAGGAAATAAATAGTAACTTTATTATTGCCTCTAGGGCATATTTCCTTTAGTCTCCCACTTGCACTAGAGTCAATAATCTAGATTACACAGTAATGATTCTAACACCCATGGAGCCTTGGTGCTAATCATGTTTTGCTCGTGGAAAAGGCTTAGTCAACGGGTCTGCAACATTCAGATCCGTATGTATCTTGCAAATTTCTATGTCTCCCACCTGGACTAAATTCCCGGATGGAAACGAAGCGTCTCTTGATGTGCTTGGTTCTCTTGTGAAATCTGGATTCCTTCGCAAAGGCAATTGCACCAGTATTGTCACAAAAGATTTTCATTGGACCCGATGCACTAGGTATGACACCTAGATCAGATATGAACTCCTTCATCCAGACTCCTTCATTTGCTGCTTCCGAAGCAGCTACGTACTCCGCTTCACACGTAGATCCCGCCACGACGCTTTGTTTAGAACTGTACCAACTGACAGCTCCACCGTTCAATGTAAACATGTATCCGGTTTACGATTTAGAATCGTACGGATCAGTGTCAAAGCTTGCATCAACGTTACCATTTACGATGAGCTCTTTGTCACCTCCATAAACGAGAAGCATATCCTTAGTCCTTTTTAGGTATTTCAGGATGTTCTTGACCCCTGTCCAGTGATCCACTCCTGGATTACTTTGGTACCTCCCTGCTAAACTTATAGCAAGGCACACATAAGGTTGAACACAGCATTGCATACATGATAGAGCCTATGCCTGAAGCATAGGGAACATCTTTCATCTTCTCTCTATCTTCTGCAGTGGTCGGGCATTGAGTCTTACTCAACTTCACACCTTGTAACACAGGCAATAACCCTTTCTTTGCTTGATCCATTTTGAACTTCTTCAAAACGTTGTCAAGGTATGTGCTTTGTGAAAGTCCAATTAAGCGTCTTGATCTATCTCTATAGATCTTGATGCCCAATATATAAGCAACTTCACCGAGGTCTTTCATTGAAAAACTCTTATTCAAGTATCCCTTTATGCTATCCAGAAATTCTACATCATTTCCAATCAGCAATATGTCATCCACATATAATATCAGAAATACTACAGAGCTCCCACTCACTTTCTTGTAAATACAGGCTTCTCCAAAAGTCTGTATGAAACCAAATGCTTTGATCACACTATCAAAGCGTTTATTCCAACTCCGAGAGGCTTGCACCAGTCCATAAATGGATCGCTGGAGCTTGCACACTTTGTTAGCTCCCTTTGGATCGACAAAACCTTCCGGTTGCATCATATACAACTCTTCTTTCAGAAATCCATTCAGGAATGCAGTTTTTACATCCATTTGCCAAATTTCATAATCATAAAATGCGACAATTGCTAACATGATTCGGACAGACTAAAGCATCGCTACGGGTGACAAGGTCTCATCATAGTCAATCCCTTGAACTTGTCGAAAATCTTTCGCAACAAGTCGAGCTTTATAGACAGTAACATTACCGTCAGCGTCAGTCTTCTTCTTGAAGATCCATTTATTCTCAATGGCTTGCCGATCATCGGGCAAGTCAACTAAAGTCCACACTTTGTTCTCATACATGAATCCCATCTTAGATTTCATGGCTTCAAGCCATTTTGTGGAATCTGGGCTCATCATCACTTCTTCATAGTTCGTAGGTTCGTCATGGTCTTGTAACATAACTTCCAGAACAGGATTACCGTACCACTATGGTGCGGATCTTACTCTGGTTGACCTACGAGGTTCAGTAATAACTTGATCTGAAGTTTCGTGATCATCATCATTAACTTCCTCACTAATTGGTGTAGGTGTCACAGGAACCGGTTTCTGTGATGAACTACTTTCCAATAAGGGAGCAGGTACAGTTACCTCATCAAGTTCTATTTTCCTCCCACTCACTTCTTTCGAGAGAAACTCCTTCTCTAAAAAGATTCCAAATTTAGCAACAAAAGTCTTGCCTTCGGATATGTGATAGAAGGTGTACCCAACGGTCTCTTTTGGGTATCCTATGAAGACACATTTTTCCGATTTGGGTTTGAGCTTATCAAGTTGAAGCTTTTTCACATAAGCATCGCAGCCCCAAACTTTAAGAAACGACAACTTTGGTTTCTTGCCAAACCACAGTTCATAAGGCGTCGTCTCAACGGATTTCGATGGTGTCCTATTTAACGTGAACGCAGCCGTCTCTAAAGCATAACCCCAAAACGATAGCGATAAATCAGTAAGAGACATCATAGATCGCACCATATCTAGTAAAGTACGATTACGACGTTCGGACACACCATTACGTTGTGGTGTTCCGGGTGGCGTGAGTTGCGAAACTATTCCGCATTGTTTCAAATGAAGACCAAACTCGTAACTCAAATATTCTCCTCCACGATCAGATCGTAGAAACTTTATTTTCTTGTTACGATGATTTTCAACTTCACTCTGAAATTCTTTGAACTTTTCAAATGTTTCAGAATTATGTTTCATTAAGTAGATATACCCATATCTGCTTAAATCATCTGTGAAGGTGAGAAAATAATGATACCCGCCGCGAGCCTCAATATTCATCGGACCACATACATCTGTATGTATGATTTCCAACAAATCTGTTGCTCGCTCCATAGTTCCGGAAAACAGCGTTTTAGTCATCTTGCCCATGAGGCACGGTTCGCAAGTACCAAGTGATTCATAATCAAGTGGTTCCAAAAGTCCATCAGTATGGAGTTTCTTCATGCGCTTTACACCGATAGACCTAAATGGCAGTGCCACAAATAAGTTGCACTATCATTATCAACTCTGCATCTTTTGGCTTCAATATTATGAATATGTGTATCACTACTATCGAGATTCAACAAAAATAGACCACTCTTCAAGGGCGCATGACCATAAAAGATATTACTCATATAAATAGAACAACCATTATTCTCTGATTTAAATGAATAACCGTCTTGCATCAAACAACATCCAGATATAATGTTCATGCTCAACGCTGGCACCAAATAAAAATTATTCGGGTCTAAAACTAATCCCGAAGGTAGATGTAGAAGTAGCGTGCCGACCGCAATCACATCGACTTTGGAACCATTTCCCACGCGCATCGTCACCTCGTCCTTAGCCAATCTTTGCTTAATCCGTAGTCCATGTTTCGAGTTGCAAATATTAGCAACATAACCAGTATCAAATATCCAGGTGCTACTGCGAGCATTAGTAAGGTACACATCAATAACATGTATATCGCATATACCTTTGTTCACCTTGCCATCCTTCTTATCCGCCAAATACTTGGGGCAATTCCGCTTACAGTGACCAGTATGCTTGCAGTAGAAGCACTCAGTCTCAGGCTTAGGTCCAGACTTGGGTTTCTTCTTCTGAGCAGCAACTTGCTTTCTGTTCTTCTTGAAGTTCTCCTTCTTCTTCTTCCCTTTGCCCTTTTTCTTGAAACTGGTGGTCTTATTGACCATCAACACTTGATGCTCCTTCTTGATTTCTACCTCCGCAGCCTTTAGCATTGCGAAGAGCTCGGGAATCATCTTATCCATCCCTTGCATGTTATAGTTCATCACGAAGCTCTTGTAGCTTGGTGGCAGTGATTGAAGAATTTTGTCAATGACGCTATCATTCGGAAGATTAACTCCCAGTTGAATCAAGTGATTGTAATACCCAGACATTTTGAGTATATGCTCACTGACAACTATTCTCCTCCATCTTGCAGCTGTAGAACTTATTGGAGACTTCATATCTCTCAATCCGGGCATTTGCTTGAAATATTAACTTCAACTCTTGGAACATCTCATATGCTGCATGACGTTCAAAACATCGTTGAAGACCCGGTTCTAAGCCGTAAAGCATGGCATACTGAACTATCGAGTAGTCATCAACTTTGCTCTGCTAGACGTTCATAACATCTTGTGTTTCTCCTGCAGCAGGTCTGGCACCTAGCGGTGCTTCCAGGACGTAATTCTTCTGTGCAGCAATGAGGATAATCCTCAACTTACGGACCCAGTCCGTGTAATTGCTACCATCATCTTTCAACTTTTCTTTCTCAAGGAACGCATTAAAATTCAACAGAACAACAACACGGGCCATCTACCTACAACCAACATAGACAAACAAAATACTATCAGGTACTAAGTTCATGATAAATTTATGTTCAATTAACCACATTACTAAAGAACTCCCACTTAGATAGACATCCCTCTAATCTTCTAAGTGATCACGTGATCCAAATCAACTAAACCATGTCCGATCATCACGTGAGATGGAGTAGTTTCAATGGTGACCATCACTATGTTGATCATATCTACTATATGATTCATGCTCGACCTTTCGGTCTCTGTGTTCCGAGGCCATATCTGCTATATGCTAGGCTCGTCAATTTTAACCTGAGTATTCCGCGTGTGCAACTGTTTTGCACCCGTTGTATTTGAACGTAGAGCCTATCACACCCAATCATCACGTGGTGTCTCAGCATGAAGAACTTTTGCAACGGTGCATACTCAGGGAGAACACTTATACTTTGATAATTTAGTGAGGGGTCATCTTATAGTGCTACCGTCAATCAAAGCAAGATAAGATGCATAAAAGATAAACATCACATGCAATCAATATAAGTGATATGATATGGCCATCATCATCTTGTGCTTGTGATCTCCATCTCCGAAGCACCGTCATGACCACCATCATCACCGGCGTGACACCTTGATCTCCATCATAGCATCGTTGTCGTCTCGCCAATCTTATGCTTCTACGACTATCGCTACCGCTTAGTGATAAAGTAAAGCATTACAGGGCAATTGCATTGCATACAATAAAGCGACAACCATATGGCTCCTGCCAGTTGCCCGATAACTTGGTTACAAAACATGCCTGCAAAAACAAGTTAGACGTCCTCTACTTTGTTGTTGCAAATTTTACGTGGCTGCTACGGGCTTAGCAAGAACCGTTCTTACCTACGCATCAAAACCACAACAATAGTTTGTCAAGTTGGTGCTGTTTTAACCTTCGCAAGGACCGGGCGTAGCCATACTCGGTTCAACTAAAGTTGGAGAAACTGACACCCGCCAGCCACCTGTGTGCAAAGCACGTCGGTAGAACCAGTCTCGCGTAAGCGTCTGCGTAATGTCGGTCCGGGCGCTTCATCCAACAATACCGCCGAACCAAAGTATGACATGTTTGGTAAGCGATGGCTTATATCGCCCACAACTCACTTCTGTTCTACTCGTGCATATGACATCTATGCAGAAAACCAGGCTCGGATGCCACTGTTGGGAACGTAGTAATTTCAAGAAAATTCCTACGCACACGCAAGACCATGGTGATGCATAGCAACGAGAGGGGAGAGTGTTGTCCACATACCCTCGTAGACCGAAAGCGGAAGCGTCAGCACAACGCGGTCGATGTAGTCGTACGTCTTCACGATCCGACCGATCAAGTACCGAACGCACGACACCTCCGAGTTCAGCACACGTTCAGTCCGATGACGTCCCTCGAACTCTGATCCAGCCGAGTGTTGTGGGAGAGTTTCGTTAGCACGACGGCGTGGTGACGATGATGATGTTCTACCGACGCTGGGCTTCGCCTAAGCATCGCTATAGTATTATCGAGGTGGACTATGGTGGAGGGGGGCACCGCACACGGCTAAAAGATCAATGATCAATTGTTGTGTCTCTGGGTTGCCCCCTGCCCCCGTATATAAAGGAGCACGGGGGGGGAGAGGCGGCCGGCCAGGAAGAGTCCTACTCCCGCCGGGAGTAGGACTCCCTCCCTTCCTTGTTGGATTACGAGAAGGGGGAAAGAGGAGGAGGAGAAGAAGGAAAGGGGGGCGCCGCCCCCTCCCTCCTTGTCCAATTCGGACTAGAGGGGGAAGGGGTGCACGGCCTGCCTTGGCTGCCCCTCCTATTCTCCACTAAGGCCCATGTAGGCCTATTAATCCCCCGGGGGGGTTCCGGTAACCCCCTGGTACTCCGGTATATATCCGATAACCCCGGAACCATTCCGGTGTCCGAATATAGTCGTACAACATATCAATCTTCATGTCTCGGCCATTTTGAGACTCCTCGTCATGTCCGTGATCACATCCGGGACTCCGAACAACCTTCAGCACATCAAAACCTATAAACTCATAATATAACTATCATCGAAACTTTAAGCGTGCGGACCCTACGGGTTCAAGAACTATGTAGACATGACTGAGACACGTTTCCGGTCAATAACCAATAGCGGAACCTGGATGCTCATATTGGCTCCTACATATTCTAAGAAGATCTTTATCGGTCAGACCGCATAACAACATACATTGTTCCCTTTGTCATCGGTATGTTACTTGCCCGAGATTCGATCGTCGGTATCTCAATACCTAGTTCAATCTCGTTACCGGCAAGTCTCTTTACTCGTTCTGTAATACACCATCCCGCAACTAACTCATTAGTTGCAATGCTTGCAAGGCTTAAGTGATGTGCATTACCGAGTGGGCCCAGAGATACGTCTCCGACAATCGGAGTGACAAATCCTAATCTCGAAATACGCGAACCCAACAAGTACCTTTGGAGAAACCTTTAGAGCACCTTTATAATCACCCAGTTACGTTGAGACGTTTGGTAGCACACAAAGTGTTCCTACGGTAAACGGGAGTTGCATAATCTCATAGTCATAGGAACATGTATAAGTCATGAAGAAAGCAATAGCAGAATACTAAACGATCGTGTGCTAAGCTAACAGAATGGGTCAAGTCAATCACATCATTCTCCTAATGATGTGATCCCGTTAATCAAATGACAACTCATGTCAATGGCTAGGAAACATAACCATCTTTGATCAACGAGCTAGTCAAGTAGAGGCATACTAGTGACACTCTGTTTGTCTATGTATTGACACAAGTATTATGTTTCCGGTTAATACAATTCTAGCATGAATAATAAACATTTATCATGATATAAGGAAATAAATAATAACTTTATTATTGCCTCTAGGGCATATTTCCTTCAGGTGCTCCGGAGATGGAGATCACAAGAACAAGATGATGATGGCCATATCATATCACTTATATTGATTGCATGTGATGTTTATCTTTTATGCATCTTATCTTGCTTTGATTGACGGTAGCATTATACACTACTGGAATCAGCTACTTTGCCATCTGCCAGCTCTTTGCCGTCCTCTAGCAGACGACAAAGAAGCTCTTTGCCATTAGCTACCCAAAAGCAGACGGCAAAGAATCGGCTGATGGCAAAGACCTTCTTTGCCATCAGCCGATTCTTTGTCAGTCATGCTAGCAACGCAAAGATTCTTTCTTGTCACCGGCGAGACGGCAAAGAGGGAGGCAGCCGACACTAACGGTATGATTAGGGAAAACCTAACGGGGCCCCTCTTTGCCTTCCGCTAGCAGACGACAAAGAGTATTAAAGCGGACGGCAAAGGGGGGCGGACGGCAGTTACTAACGGTCGAGCCCCACCCCGCCCATCTCTCTGTTTCAATCTGTCCCCCTCCTCCCTGACGACCACCGCCACCCGTCGCCGCCCCCGCCACCCACCGCCGTCCCCTTGCCCCACCTCCCCTCGCCCCGTCGCCCCACTATCCCAACCACCCGCCGCCGCCGCCGCCACCCACCACCGCCTGCCCCACCGCCCGCCCCATCGCCCCACCACCCGCCACCGCCCGGCGTCCTGTCGCCCAGCCGAGCCAGGCTCGCTCACAGCCCCTCGTCCTCCTCGCCCCATACAGCCAGCTCGCCGCCCCAGGCAGGCTCGCCCATCGTCCGCCTCACCCCCGCCTCTCGTCCCTCCTCCCCCTGCCTGAGCCGGGCTGCGCCGCCGCCCTGCGCCCGCCCGCCCCCTCTATCCTCCATCGAGAGGAGCCAAGGTGAGCATTATTTTGTTTTTTCTACTGTTTTTCTTTGCTGTTTAGGTTTAATTAGGTTATTGATAGGTTTAGGTTAGTGGTTGGTTTAGGTTAGTGCTAGATTTAGGTTTAGATAATTAGAAGAAGAAGAAAGTTGAAAAAAAGAAGAAGAAGTAGAAGAAGAGGAAAAAAGGAAAAAAAAGGAAGAAGAGTAAGAAGAAAGTTGAAAAACAGAACAATATAGAAGAGGAAAAAGGAGAAGAAATTAGAAGAAGGAGAAGAAGAAGAAGAAGAAGAAGAAGAAGAAGAAGAAGAAGAAGAAGAAGAAAGAGGAGGAGGAAGAGGAGGAGGGAGAAGAAGAAAGAAAAGAAGAAGAAGAAAGAAGAAGACCCCGACACGCCACCCCGCCACCCCGACCCCGACCCCCGACCCCTGACACCCCGACCCCGACCCCCGACACCCCGACCCCGACACGCCACCCCGACACCCCGGCCGGACACCCCGACCCCCGACACCCCGACCCTGACCCCCGACACCCCGACCCCGACACGCCACCCCGACACCCGGCCCGACACCCCGACCCGACCCTCGACCCCGACACCCCGACACCGACCCCGACACCCCGACCCGACACGCCGCCCGACACCCGGCCCGACAACCCGACCGGACCCCGACACCTGACACCACACCCGACCCGACACGACACCCGACACCCCGACTCCCGACCCGACCCCGACACCCCGACACCCGACCCCGACCCCCAGCCCCCCAACCCCGACACCACACCCGACCCGACACCACACCCCGACAACCGACCCCTGACCCTTGACCCCTTGACCCCGACCCGACACGACACCCCACCCCCGACCTCGAAACATCACCCCAACCCGACCGGCACCCGACACCGACCGACACCCCAACCCTGACACCTCCGAAAAGGTGTTCTTTGGCCTTCCAGAGGCCGACGGGGTCATATATTTGTGAATTATTAGTTAGGTCATATATTTTTCGATTTTGTTATGAAAACATCATATATAATTGTGTTGATCGGGTAGTTTTAAATGTGCAGTTGTTTCATCGTTGCGAGGTTTGGTGTTCGACGACCTCGCCGTGCATTTGACGAGCTCTGCCCCTTCGTTCGTGGGTGAGCACAAATGACATGTCCTCCTCCCCCATTAATTATTTGATCTATTCCGATGAAACTTGATAGCTAGCTATATATGTGTCTTGAATCATCAGTATGCGTAACCAATATGTGTCTCCTGTTCGAAAGCGTCATAGTTATAAATATGCATGCATTTGCATATTTATAACCTTGATTCTTAGAATTGTCCAACGCTATCCATGGACAGCCCGATGTATGTAGATTGGGTTCGTTTTCCCATATGCTTTGCTCGGATCCGACACATAAATTTAAATCGATTGCCTCCCTGTTGTTCTCCGGTACACATCCTCTATGTTTATTGCGAGAGACGTGTATTAGGAGAACAACGGGAGGTGCTGCCAAATTTTAAGTCCGGATCCGAGCATAGCATGGGAAAATGAACCTAATCTAGACATACACGGTGGGATTATGACCTATCATTACCTATTAGAGTGTAGGTTGCATGGACGTAATAAAATTGACAAAGTAGATCAACTGATGAATATATACATGGTGAATTACATATATAATTGTTGTGTGTCCAAAGCTCTAAAAGTCAAGATGAGTGATCGATGCGTGGATGTATACCGTCACACCGGTCGTAACAAATGGAGCGCTGAATTGTTCACAAAAACCAAGGGGTTTGTGCAAGCTGCATTTGCAAATGGCCGAGGAAAACCTGGTGCCCTGTTTCGGTCGGCAATTGGGAAAAGAGGACGAGAGGCTGAAATGGGCAAACACCTGCAGAAGAGTGGTTTCGCCCGATTATACGGTGTGGACATTTCATGGTGAGTCTGCCCAACGTGACCGAGCTGAGGTGGATCGTCGTCGCACCGACGAGCATGGTACCGGGATGGAAAACATGGTGCAAAACTATGATGATGCTCCGGATTCGGACGAGGAGATGGAGGAATCTGCAAAGGCCTTCAATGAAATGTTGGAGTCTTCAAAGCGTCCGCTCCACGAGCACACCGAGCTTTGTCGGTTGGATGCCATCTCACAAGTAATGGCTCAAGGCTCGGTTCAACTTGGGCGAGAATGCTATGAGGCAATTATGACAGATTTTGGGCGCTTTCTATCCAAAGGCCATGTAATGCCTGCAAACCTGTACCAGTCGAGAAAAAATCCTCCGTGCGAAGATGCCCTATGAGAAGATACATGCACAGTGAGAAAGGATGTGCCTTATTTAGGCTTGACTATGCGGACTTGAACTATTGTCCCATTTGCAAGTCTTCCGGTATATTGTGGTGAACAACGGTATGGGTGAGAAGACACGCACCAAAATCCCGTTAGTGTTCTTGGTATATACCAATCGTACCAAGGCTTCAACGTCTTTTCATGGTCGAAGAGACGGCCGACGCATGACATGGCACAAAACAGGCAAAAGAACCGAACTAGATGCGATGGGAATCGATGATGGTACACACATCGATGGTGTTGCGTGGAAAAAGTTTGATGAATTACATGTCGACAAAGCGGCAGATCCGAGGCATCCTCGAGTCGGCATCAACACGGATGGGTTCATGTGTTTGGTATGACGGCAACCCAATACAGATTGTTGGCCCGTATTTGTCTTTCCACTCAATCTCCCCGGACAGATTATGCAAAGAAAGAACATTTTCCGACGTTGATAATTCCAGGCCCAACTATCCGGGAAAAATATGAATGTGTACATGCAGCCGCTTAGGACGAATTGCGAGGAAGCACAGGATAATGGGTTCAAGACATCGACGCTTTGTAGCAAACGAAACTTCATAATGCGTGTACGGTACATGTACTGATGCATGACTTGCCGCGTATCGCTATTCGTTGGCTGGTGTGTGCAAGGAAGGTTCCGTGCCCCACATGCAAGGGAGCTGTTGAGTTTCGTTGGCTTCGCACGGTCATAAGTTTTCTTGCTTCGACATGCATAGACAGTTCTGGATCCTTGCCATAAGTTCAGGAAAGACAAGAAGAACTTCATCGAGGTAGAGTTGTCAAAACTCGCACCACCTGCATTGACAGCCAATGACACTGGATCGCTTAAACGCTCTCGAGCCAGATCCACGGCGTCCGGGTACTTCAAGGGTATAATTCTAAGCACGCCGAGTCACAAAACATGCTTATGGGATCTGCCTTACTTCAAAGACCTCCTTTGCCCACACAACATCGACGTGATGCACACTGAGAAGAATATCGCCGAGGCACTTTTTGGTACATTGTTCGCATAGATGGGAAGTCAAAGGATAATACTAAGGCTAGAGTCAATCTGAGGCGCTATGTGATAGGCCGTTACAAAACATGAAAGAACCGAAAGGAAAGCGAGATCGGACGAAGCCAAAGGCATGGTTCAATCTTGGAAGGCCAGCTATGAGGGAAATTATCTTGTGGGTGCAACAACAGTTGATGTTCCCGATGGGTATGCAGCGAATCTAAAGAGGGGAGCGAATCTTGATAAATTGAAGATATTTGGTCTCAAGAGTCATGATTGGCACATATGGATTGAGTGGGTAATGCCGGTGATGTTGCGTGGCTTCATCCCTGAGGATGAATGGCTAGTACTGGCAGAACTCAGCTATTTCTTCCGTGTTCTTTGTGCGAAAGAACGATCGCCTGGCGTGATAGAAGAAATGGAAGAGTTGGCGCCGGAGTTGATCTGCAAGTTAGAGAAGATCTTTCCACCGGGCTTCTTTAATCCAATGCAGCATTTGATTTTGTATCTCCCAATCGAGGCAAGATTGGGGCGTCTAAAATCGTTGGTGCTACCTAACCGAGAGGATGCGTAAGACGCTTGAGAAAAATGTAAAATAAACGTAGAATTGAAGCATCGATGGCTGAGGCATTCATCACAGAGGAGGCGGCAAACTTCGTAACAGCACACTACGAAGCCAAAAATCGTCATTTGCATAATCCGAAGCCTCGGTAGAATCATTACTATGTAAACTAGATTATTGACTCTAGTGCAAGTGGGAGACTGAAGGAAATATGCCCTAGAGGCAATAATAAAGTTATTATTTATTTCCTTATATCATGATAAATGTTTATTATTCATGCTAGAATTGTATTAACCGGAAACATAATACTTGTGTGAATACATAGACAAACAAAGTGTCACTAGTATGCCTCTACTTGACTAGCTCGTTGATCAAAGATGGTTATGTTTCCTAGCCATTGACATGAGTTGTCATTTGATTAACGAGATCACATCGTTAGGATAATGATGTGATTGACTTGACCTATTCCATTAGGTTAGCACTCGATCGTTTAGTATGTTGCTATTGCTTTCTTCATGACTTATACATGTTCCTATGACTATGAGATTATGCAACTCCCGTTTACCGGAGGAACACTTTGTGTGCTACCAAACGTCACAACGTAACTGGATGATTATAAAGGTGCTCTACAGGTGTCTCCGAAGGTACTTGTTGGGTTGGCATATTTCGAGATTAGGGTTTGTCACTCCGATTGTCGGAGAGGTATCTCTGGGCCCTCTCGGTAATGCACATCACTTAAGCATTGCAACTAATGAGTTAGTTGCGGGATGATGTATTACGGAATGAGTAAAGAGACTTGCCGGTAACGAGATTGAACTAGGTATTGAGATACCGACGATCAAATCTCGGGCAAGTAACATACCGATGACAAAGGGAACAACGTATGTTGTTATGTGGTCTAACCAATAAAGATCTTCGTAGAATATGTGGGAGCCAATATGAGCATCCAAGTTCCGCTATTGGTTATTGACCGGAGACGTGTCTCGGTCATGTCTACATAGTTCTCGAACCCGTAGGGTCCGCACGCTTAAAGTTTCGATGACGGTTATATTATGAGTTTATGAGTTTTGATGAACCTAAGGTTGTTCAGAGTCCCGGATGTGATCACGGACATGACGAGGAGTCTCAAAATGGTCGAGACATGAAGATTGATATATTGGAAGCCTATATTTGGATATCGGAAGTGTTCCGAGTGAACTCGAGATTTTACCGGAGTACCGAGGGGTTACCGGAACCCCCCGGCGGCTTAATGTGTAACATCCCAAATTTCCTATTTGGAATGTTTTACAATTATAGCTAAGCATCCTATGCATCCTGTTTGAATTTGAATGTCATTTGAAGTTTCAGAGAATTTTGAGTTTTGAATTTGAATTTCAAACTTTGGCAAGTGGGAAACATTTCAAAAACTAAGCCTGATAAATACTTGTCAAAAGTATGAGAGGAGCAAACATGGCACTCCAAAAAATATCAGAGGAAAACATTGCCAAAAGATTTGGATTCAAATCTGAATTTTATTTGAATTTGAAAAAATGGATTTTTATAAAGTTTGGATTTTGCCTCTGGAAAATGTTCAAATGAAAGGAATATTCCCGATCATTTTGGTATATATATACCCTATATAAAATATTTATAGATATTGTTTTATTTCTGTTTTGTTTTATTAGAAAAAAAAATTTAAAAAGAAAAAACCCCACAGGCGCCATTTAGGCCACCCAGCCCAGCCCAGTGCCAAGACCCCTGCCCAGCCCATGCCCACCGCCCACTGCCAATCGCCAGCCCACCCGACCGACCTCACTCCCCCTCGCCCGAAAGCCCTCCGCTTCGGCCACCCGCTCGTTCCCTCCCCCTCTCTCTCCCACTGACCAGCGGGGCCCGCCCCATCTTCTTCCCCCTCGCCCACGCCCCGTCGCACCGCCGGAGATCGCTGAATCCCGAAGGATCCGGGATTCCGATCCGCCCCGATCGACCCCCCGAAGCGAGGACGACCCCCTGGCTATAAAAGCCGCCGCCCCCGCACCCCATTCCCCCCCCCCCCCCGAGACCCCGCCGGACCCCCTCTCCCTCCCGCTCGACCTCACCGGAGACCCGAGCTCACACCGCCGCCAAAGTCGCCGCCGTCGCCACCCTAGTCCACCCCGACCCCCAACGACGCCACCAGACCACTCACTGACCTCCCCAGACCAAGACGGCGACTCCCAGAGCTCCCGACGCCGGAACCCTCGACGACTTCGCGCCCGCCGTCGTCGCCGGACTCGGTAAGCCACCGAAACCTTCCCCGTCCGATCTCTAGTGAACGGCCACGATTAGAACCCAAGAAGTATCTTTTATAAAAAACCGGCCGGTTCGTCCGGTTTATTAGTTAGGGTTTTTAGTTATTTAGCCGGCCCGTTTTTAGTTTAAACCAATAGGCCCGTTAGGCTATTTAACGCTCAGGGCACAGTATAGGCCCATTAGGCCTTTTTCTTTTATTTTGATTTTCTGTTTTAGCAGAATAGTTTCTGTTTTCAAAAATTCATATATTTTATTATGTTTAATATTTTTGAGTGATTCTTTTTTAATTGGCTTGCAAATTTTATGTAGTTTCTGTAGAATATATATTTAGCTATGTTAAAATTAATTAAAATTGCTTTAATTTAGTTTTAGCCAGAATAGTAAATCTGCTATAACTTGAGTTAGAAAAATTATTTTGGATGATTCTTTTGTCCCAACTTTATTTTGACATTGCCAAACCATAGAAATTAACTTGGGTATTTTAGTATTAATAAATAATTAGTTTTAAGCAGAATCTTATTAATCCTAATTAATTAGCTAGATGATGTTTTCTTATTAATTTAAGTAGTAAATAAATTTATTTTTAACATGTGATTGATTATTCTAGGATAGTTTCTGTCACTTTATAGGACTGAACTTTTATTTATAATTAATAAAAGTTTTATTTTATTTTTCCTAATAGAAATTTGATTAGGCCTAAAATGAGTTTTATAATAGCTTTTTAATTAATTCTTTTTGCTCCTAGTTGCTTAGTGAGTTCTTTTCTGTTAAGTTAACCTAAAACCTTGATTAGGTTATGTTAGAAATTTTTTTATTATATAAAACTATTCTAGCTATTGTTTGAAGTAGGAAAAACTTTGAGTTGGTTTGCTTTGAGTTTTCCTTTGGATTTGGTTTTGGTTGTTTTGTTGTGTTATGTTACTTTTGTTATGTTGTGTTATGTGATCCTATTGCTATATGCTTATTGTGAATTGTTTGTCTCGGTAGAGTTTCCGGAGTGCGAAGCTTGCTACTACGACTCTTTAGCTTACGAGGATCATCAGTAAGGCAAGTTTTGATCATGTTATTTCTATACCTATGTTTTTGTGCATTAGTAATTGTCACCACCCCACCATGCATGCAGTAGTGAAATCTTGTAGTCATTAAACTTGAGTTGTATCATGTGGTAGGATGAACCAATCCCCTTGTTACCATGACCCCGGGACGTAGTAGTTACTTTGCTATGCTCGTAGACGGGTTTTGGGTTGAGTGAAATTCATAAGCAAGATGTGAGAGTCAAAGATGATGACAACCCCATGAACTACAATGATCAAGATGGACTTCGGAAAATCACTACTGGGTGGAGGACGGTTGACGGGCACCCTGGAGAACCCAGTGGTGGCCGGGATGCATGGAGAAGTGCCATGACATCTTGCGAAAGCTTCACCCAGCCACGAAGAGAAGGATGGATGCCCCATGACCGGAAGCTTACTCAGCAGCCGCAAGCCATTATGGGCTCTGGCTGGGTTGACCCTAGTAGTGACGCTGGCTGGGCGGTACTACGAGATGTAGAAGAACGGTAGGATTGGATGGGTACCGGCAGAGCGTAAGAACTCTTTGGAAGACCTGTTTCATTCGTCCGTCTTCAAACACCATGAAGTGCGAAGACTTTAAAGGAGGGAATGATTCTTGCGGGAAAGTCGCAACCCTCTGCAGAGTTAAAGATCTAATCAATTAGCCGTGTCCCGATTACGGACATTTGAGCCTCTGGAACTTGGAAGTATTCGGATATCTCAACACTAAAACTAATAAATTAATTTGAGGGTTTTATGACTTAATAATTGGGAGCGAGATATTGGTTGGCGGAACCATCTCAATAACTACCAACAATTGTAGTAATTTGCAAGCAAGTCCATTGTAGTAGGATAAAATTTGCTTTTCGCAAAATGATGAAACTTAGAGCTCCACAGCCAAAATGCATATAGTGTTAGTAACTTTATTATTATTATTCTTCATGACTTGCCGACTTATTCCAAAAGCTGACCTACATGGCTGCAACGTATTATGTTGCGTAGATATATTCCGATCAGAGTGAGGCTACGCTCGCGCTTGGCGATTGCCCTTGAGTCGGATGGACTCGCTTATCTTCGACGCTTCCGCGGCATTAGTGGTTTATTTCTCATGAGTTGGCCTTGAGCGAATTTATTCCCTTGTAATAAAGACTCTATATGAGAATCGTTTAATGATATTCAGGTGTGATTGAACTTTGATTACTTTATCGATGTAATGTGAGTACCAAATGATCTTGGGATGGTATGCATACGTAGATTTGACCGATTTTGGGTCGTCGCTCTGAGAGATGGTATCGAGCACACGCTGACCGTAGGATCGTAACCCCTAGGATCGGAAAGCCATAACAGAGACCATTTACTTTTATCCTTTTCATTCCATAATTTCCCCCTACTCAATTCTGACTCTTCTCCTATTTTCAACATTCTAGATGGCCGTAGAGTTCACCCCAGTTCTGCTACCGGAGTTTTGCCAGCCCGATGAGACGATGCCCTTCGGAAGAAAGCTGGTCCAGATGGTGAAGCAGCTGAAGATCGCTCTACCCTCGATCACCGGAAGCCAACCAATGCACTTCCGACGGACACCCGCTACTGAGATTGAAGTGCATATCCTGGAGAACCTTCGGAGGACACACGGAGCCGATTGACTTTGAGTTCACCGAGTTCAACTGGATCATCGGAAGGGCGTGGCGATCTATCGAGCACTTGGACATCTCCGAGAGGAGTACAGGCCGAGCTCGATCACTCGAGACCTCGCCATGGTTTCTCGCGGGCAAGGAATGGAGATATCATCCGTGCGTGGAGGATGATTCCACTCTCTTACATCCAGACTTGGAGTGTCTTCTCGTGAAACGGAGATTCGCACTCGCCAGTAACTCAAGACACACCGAAGCTTTGTTCCGCGAATGGAACTGGAGGAGAAGGCACGCAGACTTCCTTGGCCATGAGGAAGAAATCACGGACTTCATGGAGACAATCGGCGACACGAAGATGAAGCTTGCCGCGATAGAGGAAAAGATGGACTTGGGAGAGGACCTTTATCCGAGTGGAGATGAAGGACCCTCGTGAGCAATGATCAGGATTTTGAAGGAGTACCACCAAGGAAACCCCAAGAGGAGGCGCCAGATGAAGACTTTTAGTCGACCACCATGTTATCTTTTACTTTTTAAATCGATCAGTTAGGCCGATATTTTCCCTTCGATTAGTCATGAGCTTTTGTAATCGAGATTGAACCATGTTTGAGTGGAATGAATAAATGATTGGTGTGTTATGATTGTGCATTCATATGGGTAGTGTTATTCCTCATAGACCATTGTTCTATTCTAATATTCTCATCCACTCCAAACACCAGATGCCTCCGAGACGTGACACTGGTTTCCCGCCGGAGCTCACCCAGCTGCTCCAGTAGCAGAATGCACTGATGCAGCTACTTATCCAGAATCAGAACAACAACGCCAACAACCCACCGCCACCACCCACTGTGGACAACTTGACTCGATTTCTGAGGTTGAATCCGCCAGTGTTCTCTAGTAGCACTGAGCCGATTGTGGCTGATGATTGGCTCCGCAAAGTCGGAAGAGAGCTAATCACTGTTGGATGCACCGATCTTTGAGAAGGTGCGCTTTGCACGCATCAACTTGATGGACCTGCAGCTTCTTGGTGGGAGAATTACACCGCCACTTTTCCCATTGGTGCCATCACATGGGATCAATTCCAGCAGAGCCTTCCGACCGCTCATGTCTCACTGGAGCCATGAGTCCGAAGAAGCGTGAGTTCAAACTTACGCCAGGGAAACGTCTTGTGGCACAAGACGTGGATGAATTCAGCAAGCTCGCCGCTATGCCCCCGATGACGTGGCCACGAGATGCCGCCAAGCAGGAGAAGTTCCTTGAGGGACTCAATGATGAACTGAGCATGCAGCTTATTGTGGCTACCTTCAACAACTACCGGAGCTGGTAGACAAGGCCACCATTCTTGAAGGCAAGCAACAGCAGATAGAAAGCAAGCGGAAGTACAGCCGGGGAAGCACAACTCGGGAGCTCAGCAGAAGCCCGCTATGCACCATACTCGGGAGGGCACACCCATCATAACCATGGAGGCCATAACCATGGAGGAAATGGGAACAACCGCAGCCAGGACAACAAGTCAGGCCATGGCAATGGAATGGCAACGGTAATGGCAATCAAGATCGTTCTGCCCGGCTCAAGGATCTGAGCCACATCACCGCTTCAAGTGCCGGAAGACAGGCACTATGCCACCGACTGCCCGGAGGCCAAGCAGAGGAATGGAAATGGCAATGGAGGCTCAGCGAAGAAGCCCAATCCGTTCCCTCGTGCTCAGGTGAACCACATCGACGTGGAGGACGTCTATGATCAGCCGAACAATCGTGGTTGGTAAGTTTTATTGAATTCACGCTCAGTTTTGGTTCTCTTTGATTCGGTGCAACGATTCATTCATATCAAGGGTAGTTGTGGAAAAGTACGGGTTGCCCACTAGAACCCTTAGAAGCCCCTTCGCGTCGGTTCGCAGGAGGAGAAATGATGGCAGGCGTAGGCTGTCATGCAACCCTCAACATTGGGAACCATAAATTTCCCGCAGACCTCATAGTATTGGAAACTCAGACCTTGGATGTAATCCTAGGCATGGATTGGTTGTCAAAGTTCAAGGAAACATAGACTATGCCAAGAAGTCTATTCTGCTCACCACCCCGAGCGTAAGAGGATCAAGTATGTAGCCAGCACAGCCGGATGAAGAATCAGTGCATTCCCTCACGGGAGTTGTTCAGAGGAAGTGCCAGAGGTGCAAGATTTTCCGATGTGTTTCCGAGGAATTACCAGAATGCCACCGACAGGGACATTGAGTTTCGATCGAACTATTGCCGCACAGCCCCAATATCCAAGAGACCTTATCGGATGCCACCGAATGAGTTTAAAGAGATCAAGGATCAAATAAATGAGTTATTGGAGAAAGGATATATTCGTCCAAGCTCATCACCTTGGGGAGCCCCAGTTCTTTTGGTAGAGAAGAAGGATGGAAGCTTGAGGATGGTTGTGGATTATCGTGCATTGAACGAAGTAACCATCAAGAACAAGTACCCTCTACCGATGATTAATGACTTGTTTGATCAGCTAGTTGGAGCCAAGGTATTCTCTAAGATCGATCTTCGATCAGGGTATCATCAGTTGAAAATTCGTGAAAAGGATATACCCAAAACAGCATTCACTACCAGGTATGGTTTATATGAGTATACCGTCATGTCATTTGGATTGACTAATGCTCCTGCATACTTCATGAATTTGATGAACAAGGTGTTCATGGAATATCTGGACAAGTTTGTCGTTGTGTTCATCGATGATATATTGATTTTCTCCAAGAGCGAGGAAGAGCATAAGGAACATTTGCGTCTAGTTCTGGAGAAACTTCGAGAACATCAGCTGTATGCCAAATTCAGCAAATGTGAATTTTGGCTGAAGGAAGTTGGATTCCTCGGACATGTTATTTCAGGAGAAGGAATAACAGTTGATCCCGCCAAGGTTGAATCAGTCACCGATTGGCAGTCACCCACCTCAGTCAAGGAGATCCGCAGTTTTCTCGGACACGCAGGATATTATCGGAGGTTCATTGAGAACTTCTCGAAGATTGCCAAGCCCATGACTGAGCTATTGAAGAAGGAAGCCAAGTATGTTTGGACCGAGGAATGTGAAGCCAGTTTTCAGGAATTGAAGAAACGGTTGGTCACAGCCCCAGTGTTGATTTTGCCGGACATACACAAGGAATACCAGGTTTATTGTGACGCTTCTCGTCAAGGACTCGGAGGAGTACTGATGCAGGAAGGAAAAGTTGTAGCTTATGCCTCCAGACAGCTACGACCTCATGAGATGAATTATGCCACGCATGATTTGGAGTTAGCAGCCGTAGTGCATGCACTCAAGACCTGGAGACACTTCCTCATCGAAAATCGATGTGATGTTTACACAGACCACAAGAGCTTGAAGTATATTTTCACGCAGAAGGAATTGAACCTCAGGCAGAGGAGATGGCTAGAGTTGATAAAGGACTATGACATGAGATTGCATTACCACGTCGGTAAGGCTAATGTTGTAGCAGATGCTTTGAGCCGTAAGAGTTATGTGAATACTCTTACAGCAGGAGGATTACCCCAGGAGTTAGTCGATGACCTCAGAGATCTCCGACTGGAGATAGTTCCGAAAGGATTTGTTGCAACTCTGGAAGTTCAGTCCACTTTGGCCGAGAGGATTCGTGAAGCCCAGAAGTCGGACAAGGAAATTGATGAGATTAAGCAAAAGATGGATGAAGGAAAAGCTAAAGGATTTCGTAAGGATGAACACGGAACTATATGGTTCGAGGATCGTATTTATGTGCCCAATGATCCCGAACTCAGGAAGCTAATTCTTCAGGAGGCTCATGATTCACCGTACTCGATTCACCCCGGCAACACCAAGATGTACTTGGATTTGAAGCAAAGTTTCTGGTGGATGGTATGAAGAAGGATATTGCCGAGTGCGTAGCCGTATGCGATGTTTGTCAACGTGTAAAGGCGAACATCGAAGCCAGCAGGGTTACTTCAACCTTTGCCGATTCCCGATTGGAAATGGGAAAAACTTGGAATGGATTTCATCACAGATTACCGGGACCCGTTCAGGTTATGATTCTATCTGGGTAGTAGTTGATCGTTTGACCAAGGTAGCTCACTTCATTCCGTGAAGACTACCTATACCAGTGCCAAGTTGGCCAAGATATACATGACCAGGATCGTATGTCCGCATGGAGTTCCGAGGAAAATCGTTTCAGATAGAGGAACGCAGTTTACCTCAAAGTTTTGGAAGCGATTGCATGAAACTTTGGAGTGCGAGGCTGGAATTGAAGACAACTTTTCATCCGCAGCGGATGGACGCACCGAGAGAGTCAATCAGATTACGGAGGACATGTTGAGAGCTTGTGTGCTAGACTATGGGTCTAGCTGGGATGATAATTTGCCATATCGAGTTCTCTTACAACAACAGTTATCAATCCAGTTTGAAGATGGCCCCTTCGAAGCTTTATACGGAAGGAGGTGCGAAACACCATTCTTTGTGGGATAGTGTTGGAGATCGATCACTTTTCGTTCTGATCTTATCAAGGATTCGAAGAAAAGTCAAGCTGATTCGAGACAGGCTCAAGATAGCACAATCGAGACGTAAGAGTTATGCCGACAAGAAGGCGCAAGGAAGTGACTTACGAAGTGGGAGATCGAGCATATCTTCGTGTGTCTCCGCTTCGTGGAATCGAGAGGTTTGGTGTCAAGGGAAGTTAGCACCCGATTCATTGGCCCTACAAAATCCTCGACCGTCGTGGAGAGGTTGCTTACAAGTTGGAATTGCGGAAGGATTGTCCGGAGTTCATGATGTCTTCCATGTTTCTCACCAAGAAGTGTCATGCCGACATGGCCGATGTTCCGTTGAGAGACACAAGGTGCCCTAGAGGCCATACAGCTTGACAAAGGTGATCGACTTACAAGGAGAAACCAGTCCGAATTCTCGAGACTGCAAGCGAGTCACCCGCAGCAAGGTCATCAAGTTTTGCAAGGTGTTGTGGAGTCACCACACCGAGGAAGAAGCCACACAGGGCGCCAAGAAGACCTTCTTCGAATCACCCGCACCTATTTGCTAGCCAACCCGAATCTCGAGGGCGAGATTCATCTTAAAGTGGGTAGGTTTGTAACATCCCAAATTTCCTATTTGGAATGTTTTACAATTATAGCTAAGCATCCTATGCATCCTGTTTGAATTTGAATGTCATTTGAAGTTTCAGAGAATTTTGAGTTTTGAATTTGAATTTCAAACTTTGGCAAGTGGGAAACATTTCAAAAACTAAGCCTGATAAATACTTGTCAAAAGTATGAGAGGAGCAAACATGACACTCCAAAAAATATCAGAGGAAAACATTGCCAAAAGATTTGGATTCAAATCTGAAATTTATTTGAATTTGAAAAAAATGGATTTTTATAAAGTTTGGATTTTGCCTCTGGAAAAATGTTCAAATGAAAGGGAATATTCCCCTGATCATTTTGGTATATATATATACCCTATATAAAATATTTATAGATATTGTTTTATTTCTGTTTTGTTTTATTTTAAAAAATTTAAAAAGAAAAAAAACCCCCAGGCGCCAGCTAGGCCACCCAGGCCCAGCCAGCCCAGCCTGCACCACCCTCAGCCCCAGCCAGCCGCCCACTCGCCAATGGCCAGCCCACCCGACCGCCTCACTCCCCCTCGCCAGCCCTCCGCTTGCCACCCGCTCGTTCCTCCCTCTCTCCCATCGACCAGCGGGCCCGCCCATCTTCTTCCCCCCCGCCTCGCCTCGCCTTGCCGAGATCGCCGAATCGAAGGATCCGGATTCGATCCGCCGATCGACCCCAAGCGAGGACGACCCCAAGCGAGGACGACCCCAGCTATAAAAGCCGCCGCCCCACCCCATTCCCCGAGACCTCGCGGACCCCTCTCCTCCCGCTCGACCTCACGGAGACCCGAGCTCACACCGCCGCCAAAGTCGCCGTCGTCGCCACCCTAGTCCACCCCGACCCCAACGACGCCACGGACCACTCACCGACCTCCCAGACCAAGCAGCGACTCCCAGCTCCCGGCGCTCGGAACCCTCGAACCTCGCCGCCCGCCGCCCGCCGTCGCCGGACTCGGTAAGCCACCGAAACCTCCCCCGTCCGATCTCTAGTGAGCGGCCACGATTAGAACCCCAAGGGGTATCTTTTTATAAAAACACCGGCCGGTTCGTCCGGTTTATTAGTTAGGGTTTTTAGTTATTTAGCCGGCCCGTTTTTAGTTTAAACCAATAGGCCCGTTAGGCTATTTAACGCTCAGGGCACAGTATAGGGCCATTAGGCCTTTTTCTTTTATTTTGATTTTCTGTTTTAGCAGAATAGTTTCTGTTTTCAAAAATTCATATCTTTTATTCTGTTTAATATTTTTGAGTGATTCTTTTTTTGTTGGCTTGAAAATTTTATGTAGTTTCTGTAGAATATATATTTAGCTATGTTAAAATTAATTAAAATTGCTTTAATTTAGTTTTAGCCAGAATAGTAAATCTGCTATAACTTGAGTTAGAAAAATTATTTTTGACGATTCTTTTTGTCCCAACTTTATTTTGACATTGCCAAACCATAGAAATTAACTTGGGTATTTTAGGATTAATAAATAATTAGTTTTAAGCAGAATCTTACTAATCCTAATTAATTAGCTAGATGTTGTTTTCTTATTAATTTAAGTAGTAAATAAATTTATTTTTAACATGTGATTGGTTATTCTAGGATAGTTTCTGTCAATTTATAGGATGAACCTTTATTTATAATTAATAAGAGTTTCATTTTATTTTTCCTAATAGAAATTTGATTAGGCCTAAAATGAGTTTTATAATAGCTTTTTAATTAATTCTTTTTGCTCCTAGTTGCTTAGTGAGTTCTTTTCTGTTAAGTTAACCTAAAACCTTGATTAGGTTATGTTAGAAAAAAAATTTATTATATAAAACTATTCTAGCTATTGTTTGAAGTAGGAAAAACTTTGAGTTGGTTTGCTTTGAGTTTTCCTTTGGATTTGGTTTTGGTTGTTTTTTTGTGTTATGTTACTTTTGTTATGTTGTGTTATGTGATCCTATTGCTATATGCTTATTGTGAATTGTTTGTCTCGGTAGAGTTTCCTGAGTCTGAAGCTTGCTACTCTGACTCTTTAGCTTACGAGGATCATCAAGAAGGCAAGTTTTGATCATGTTATTTCTATACCTATGTTTTGTGCATTAGTAATTGTCACCACCCCACCATGCATGCAGTAGTGAAATCTTGTAGTCATTAAACTTGAGTTGTATCATGTGGTAGGATGAACCAATCCCCTTGTTACCATGACCCCGGGACGTAGTAGTTACTTTGCTATGCTCGTGACGGGTTTTGGGTTGAGTGAAATTCATAAGCAAGATGTGAGAGTCAAAGATGATGACAACCCCATGAACTACAATGATCAAGATGGACTTCGGAAAATCACTACTGGGTGGAGGACGGTTGACGGGCACCCTGGAGAACCCAGTGGTGGCCGGGATGCATGGAGAAGTGCCATGACATCTTGCGGAAAGCTTCACCCAGCCACGAAGAGAAGGATGGATGCCCCATGACCGGAAGCTTACTGTGCAGCCGCAAGCCATTATGGGCTCTGCTGGGTTGACCCTAGTAGTGACGCTGGCTGGGCGGTACTACGAGATGTAGAAGAACGGTAGGATTGGATGGGTACCGCAGAGCGGAAGAACTCTTTGGAAGACCCTGTTTCATTAGTCCGTCTTCAAACACCATGAAGTGCGAAGACTTTAAAGGAGGAATGATTCTTGCGGGAAAGTCGCAACCCTCTGCAGAGTTAAAGATCTAATCGATTAGCCGTGTCCCGATTCACGGACATTTGAGCCTCTGGAACTTGGAAGTATTCGGATATCTCAACACTAAAACTAATAAATTAATTTGAGGGTTTTATGACTTAATAATTGGGAGCGAGATATTGGTTGGCGGAACCATCTCAATAACTACCAACAATTGTAGTAATTTGCAAGCAAGTCCATTGTAGTAGGATAAAATTTGCTTTTAGCAAAATGATGAAACTTAGAGCTCCACAGCCAAAATGCATATAGTGTTAGTAACTTTATTATTATTATTCTTCATGACTTGCCACTTATTCCAAAAGCTGACCTACATGGCTGCAACGTATTATGTTGCGAGATATATTCGATCGGGGTGAGGCTACGCTCCGCGCTTGCGATTGCCCTTGAGTCGGATGGATTCGCTTATCTTCGACGCTTCCAGCAGCATTAGTAGTTTATTTCTCATGAGTTGGCCTTGAGCCGAATTTATTCCCTTGTAATAAAGACTCTATATGAGAATCGTTTAATGATATTCAGGTGTGATTGAACTTTGATTACTTTATCGATGTACTGTGAGTACCAGCATGATCTTGGGATGGTACAGAAACAGAGATTTGACCGATTTTGGGTCAGGTCGCTACATAATGGGCCATAGTGGGCCTTTGTGGAGAAGAGGAGAGGCAGCCAGGGCTGGGCTGCGGGCCCCTCCCCCCCTCGTCCGAATAGGACAAGGAGAGGGGGGCGGCGCCCCCCCTTTCCTTCCTCTCTCCCTCCACTTTCCCCCTTCACTCCTATCCAACTAGGAAAGGGAGGGAGTCCTACTCCCGGTGGGAGTAGGACTCCTCCTGGCACGCCCCTCCTGGCCGGCCGCACCTTCCCCCTTGCTTCCCCCTGGCACTCCCCCCATGGCGCGCCCCTCCTGGCTGCCGGCCTTTCTACCCCCTCCTTTATATACGTGGGCATGGGGCACCCCAAAGGCACATCAATTGTTCTCTTAGCCGTGTGCGGTGCCCCCCTCCATAGTTTACTCCTCCGGTCATAGTGTCGTAGTGCTTAGGCGAAGCCCTGCGCAAATCACATCACCAACACCATCACCACGCCGTCGCGCCGACGTAACTCTCCCTCGACCCTCTACTGGATCAAGAGTTCGAGGGACGTCATCGAGCTGAACGTGTGCTGAACACGGTGGTGCCGTACGTTTGGTACTTGGATCGGTTGGATCATGAAGACGTTCGACTACATCAACTGCGTTAACCTAATGCTTCCGCTTTTGGTCTACGAGGGTACGTGGACACACTCTCCCCCTCTCATTGTTATGCATCTCCTAGATAGATCTTGCGTGAGCATAGGAATTTTTTTGAAATTGCATGCTACGTTCCCCAACAATGAAGTCTCTAACAAGTTCTATAACTGCAAGATGGAGGAGAACAGTTCTGTCAGCGAACACATACTCAAAATGTCTGGGTATCATAACCACTTGATTCAGCTGGGAGTTAATTTTCCAGATGATAGTGTTATTGACAGAGTTCTTCAATCACTGCCACCAAGCTACAAAGGTTTCGTGATGAACTATAATATGCAAGGGATGGTTAAGACAATTCCCGAGCTCTTCGCAATGCTCAAAGCTGCGGAGGTAGAAATCAAGAACGAGCATCAAGTGTTGATGGTTAACAAGACCACTAGTTTCAAGAAAAAGGGCAAGGAAAAGAAGGGGAACTTCGAGAAGAATGGCAAGCAAGTTGCCACTCCCAGGAAGAAGCCTAAATCTGGACCTAAGCCTGAAACTGAGTGCTTCTACTGCAAAGGGACTGGTCACTGGAAGCGGAACTGCCCCAAGTATTTGGCGGATAGGAAGGATGGCAAAGTGAACAAAGGTATATTTGATATACATGTTATTGATGTGTACCTTACTAATGCTCGTAGTAGCGCCTGGGTATTTGATACTGGTTCGGTTGCTCATATTTGTAACTCGAAACAGGGACTACAGATTAAACAAAGATTGGCTAAGCACGAGATGACGATGTGCGTCAAGAATGGTTCCAAGGTCGATGTGATTGCCGTCGGCACGCTACCTCTACATCTACCTTCGGGATTAGTTTTAGACCTGAATAATTGTTATTTGGTGCCAGCGTTGAGCATGAACATTATATCTGGATCTTGTTTAATGTGAGACGGTTATTCATTTAAATCAGAGAATAATGGTGGTTCTATTTATATGAGTAATATCTTTTATGGTCATGCACCCTTGAAGAGTGGTCTATTTTTGTTAAATCTCGATTGTGGTGATACACATATTCATAATATTGATGCCAAAATATGCAAAGTTGATAATGATAGTGCAACATATTTGTGGCACTGCCATTTAGGTCATATTGGTGTAAAGCGCATGAAGAAACTCTATGTGGATGGACTTTTGGAATCACTTGACTATGAATCATTTGATACTTGCGAACCATGCCTCATGGGCAAGATGACTAAACTCCGTTCTCCGGAACAATGAAGAGAGCTAATGACTTATTGGAAATAATACATACCGATGTATGTGGTCCGATGAGTGTTGAAGCTCGCGGCAGGTATCGTTATTTTCTGACCTTTGCAGATGATTTGAGCATATATGGGTATATCTACTTGATGAAACACAAGTCCGAAACATTTGAAAAGTTCAAAGAATTTCAGAGTGAAGTAGAGAATCATTGTAACAAGAAAATAAAGTTTCTACGAACTGATCGCGGAGGCGAATATTTGAGTTATGAGTTTGGCCTTCATTTAAAACAATGTGGAATAGTTTCACAACTCACGCCACCTGGAACACCACAGCGTAATGGTGTGTCTGAATGTCGTAACCGTACTTTATTAGACATGGTGTGATCTATAATGTCTCTTACCGATTTACCACTATAGTTTTGGGGTTATGCATTAGAGACAGATGCATTCACGTTAAATAGGGCACCGTCTAAATCCGTTGAGATGACACCGTATGAATTGTGGTTTGGCAAGAAACCTAAGCTGTCGTTTCTTAAAGTTTGGGGTTGCGACACTTATGTCAAAAGGCTTCAGCCTAATAAGCTCGAACCCAAATCTGAGAAGTGCGTCTTCATAGGATACCCTAAGTAAACAATTGGGTACACCTTCTACCACAAATCCGAAGGCAAGATATTTGTTGCCAAGAATGGAAACTTTCTAGAGAAGGAGTTTCTCTCGAAAGAAGTGAGTGGGAGGAAAGTAGAACTTGATGAGGTAATTGTACCTTCCCTCTAATTGGAAAGTAGCTCATCACAGAAAACTATTCCCGTAATGCCTACACCAACTAGAGAGGAAGCTAATGATAATGATCATGAAACTTCAGATCAAGTTACTACCGAACCTCATAGGTCAACCAGAGCACCTTCCTCACCAGAGTGGTACGGTAATCATGTTCTAGAAGTCATGTTACTAGACCATGACGAACCTACGAACTATGAAGAAGTGATGATGAGCCCAGATTCTGATAAATGGCATGAGGCCATGAAATCTGAGATAGGATCCATGTATGAGAACAAAGTGTGGACTTTGGTTTACTTGCCCGATGATCGGCGAGCCGTAGATAATAAATGGATCTTCAAGAAGAAGACTGACGCTGATGGTAATGTTACTGTCTACAAAGCTCGACTTGTCACAAAAGATTTTCGACAAGTTCAAGGAGTTGACTATGATGAGACTTTCTCACCCGTAGCAATGCTTAAGTCTGTCCGAATCATCTTAGCAATTGCCGCATTTTATGATTATGAAATCTGGTAAATGGACGCCAAAACTGCATTCCTTAGTGGACATCTTAAAGAAGAGTTGTATATGATGCAACCAGAAGGTTTTGTCAATCATAAAGGTGCTAACAAAGTGTGCAAGCTGCAGCGATCCATTTATGGACTGGTGCAAGCATCTCGGAGTTGGAATATACGCTTTGATGAGGTGATCAAAGCATATGGTTTTATACAGACTTTCGGCGAAGCCTGTATTTACAAGAAAGTGAGTGGGAGCTATGTAGCATTTCTAATATTATATGTGGATGACATATTGTTGATTGGAAATGATGTAGAATTTCTGGATAGCATAAAAGGATACTTGAATAAGAGTTTTTCAATGAAAGACCTCGGTGAAGCTACTTAAATATTAGGTATCAAAGTCTATAGAGATAGATGAAGATGCTTAATTGGACTTTCACAAAGCACATACCTTGATAAAGTTTTGAAGAAGTTCAAAATGGATCAGTCAAAGAAAGGGATCTTGCCCGTGTTACAAGGCGCGAAGTTGAGTCAGACTCAATGCCCGACCACTGCAGAAGATAGAGAGAAAATGAAAGTCAGTCCCTATGCCTCAGCCATAGGTTCTATCATGTATGCTATGTTGTGCACCAGACCTGATGTGTGCCTTGCTATAAGTTTAGCAAGGAGGTACCAAAGTAATCCAGGAGTGGATCACTGGACAGTAGTCAAGAACATCCTGAAGTACCTGAAAAGGACTAAGGATATGTTTCTCGTTTATGGAGGTGACAAAGAGCTCAACGTAAATGGTTACATCAATGCTAGCTTTGACATTGATCCGGATGACTCTAAGTCACAAACCGGATACGTATTTATATTGAATGGTGAACCTGTCAGTTGGTGCAGTTCCAAGCAAAGCGTCATGGCGGGATCTACGTGTGAAGCGGAGTACACAGCTGCTTCGGAAGCAGCAAATGAAGGAGTCTGGATTAAGGAGTTCATATCTGATCTAAGTGTAATACTAGTGCATCGGGTCCAATGAAAATATTTTGTGACAATACTGGAGCAATTTCCTTGGCGAAGAAATCCAGGTTTCACAAAAGAACCAAACACATCAAGAGACGCTTCAACTCCATCTGTGATCAAGTCAAGGAGGGAGACATAGAGATTTGCAAAATACATACGGATCTGAATGTTGCAGACCCGTTGACTAAGTCTCTTCCACGAGCAAAACATGATCAACACCAAGACTCCATGGGTGTTAGAATCATTACAATGTAATCTAGATTATTGACTCTAGTGCAAGTGGGAGACTGAAGGAAATATGCCCTAGAGGCAATAATAAAGTTGTTATTTTATATTTCCTTATTCATGATAAATGTTTATTATTCATGCTAGAATTGTATTAATCAGAAACTTGATACATGTGTGGATACATAGACAAAACACCGTGTCCCTAGTAAGCCTCTACTAGACTAGGTCGTTAATCAAATATGGTTAAGTTTCCTAACCTTACACATGTGTTGTCATATGATGAACAACATCACGTCATTAGGAGAATGATGTGATGGACAAGACTCGTCCATCAGCTTAGCATATTGATCGTTTAGTTTTATTGTTATTGCTTTCTTCATGTCATATACATATTCCTTTGACTATGAGATTATGCAACTCCCGGATACCGAAGGAATACCTTGTGTGCTATCAGACGTCACAACGTAACCGGGTGATTATAAAGATGCTCTATAGGTATCTCCTAAGGTGTTTGTTGGGTTGGCATAGATCGAGATTAGGATTTGTCACTCCGAGTATCGGAGAGGTATCTCTGGGTCCTCTCGGTAATACACATCATAAGAAGCCTTGCAAGCAATGTGACAAATGAGTTAGTTGCGGGATGATGTATTACGGAATGATTAAAGAGACTTGCTGGTAACGAGATTGAACTAGGTATGAAGATACCAACGATCGAATCTCGGGCAAGTAACATACCGATGACAAAGGTAATAACATATGTTGTCATTACGGTTCGATCGATAAAGATCTTTGTAGAATATGTAGGAACCAATATGAGCATCCAAGTTCCGCTATTGGTTATTGACCGGAGAGGTGTCTCGGTCCTGTCTACATAGTCTTCGAACCCATAGGGTCCGCATGCTTAACGTTCGATGACGATTTTGTATTATATGAGTTATGTAATTTTGGTGACCGAATATTGTTCGGAGTCCCGGATGATATCATGGACATGAATAGGAGTCTCGAAATGGTCGTGAGGTAAATATTGATATATAGGATGATAGTATTCGGACACCGGAAGTGTTCCGAAGTGTATGGGTATTTACCGGACTACTGGAGGGGTTACCGGAACCCTTGGGAGGTTATTGGCCCAGATGGGCCAAATGGGAAGGGGCACACCAGCCCACAAGGGGCTGGCACACCCCTCCTAGGCCGTCGGCCGAGTGGGAGAAGTAAGGGGGAGTTGGCCTCCCGCTTCCTTTCCTCTCCCCTCTCTTCCTTTTTTCCCTCTCGGTAAAGGAAAGGCGGGGGCGACTGGACTAGGCCCCCAAGTAGGATTCCTCCTACTTGGGGCACCCCATGGCAGCCCCCCTCCCCCTCCCACCTATATATACATGGGGAGGGGGCGCCTAGAACACACACCAACAATTGTTAGCTGTGTGCGGCGCCCTCCCTCCAAAGTTTACGCCTCCGGTCATATCTTCGTAGTGCTTAGGCGAAGCCCTGCGTAGATCACTTCACCATCACCGTCACCACGCTGTCGTGCTGACGGAACTCATCTACTTCCTCGACACTTTGCTGGATCAAGAGTTCGAGGGACGTCATCGAGCTGAACGTGTGCAGAAATCGGAGGTGTCGTACGTTCGGTGCTTGATCGGTCGGAACAAGAAGAAGTTCGACTACATCAACCGCGTTGTCAAACGCTACCGCTTTCGATCTACGAGGTTATGTAGACACACTCTCCCCTTCTCGTTGCTATGTATCTCCTAGATAGATCTTACGTGAGCGTAGAATTTTTTTGAAATTGCATGCTATGTTTCCTAACAGGAACTTCAAACTTGGACGAGAGCAATGGCTGGTCGTCTCTTTGGCATACACAGGTTCCCAACAAGATTCGGCTTTTCTTGTGGCGACTTGCAAGGGAGTCAATTCCTACATGTGATCTACTACACCACCGTAACATGGCGACCTCGCCGGTGTGCATGTTGTGTGGAGCGGCCGACTTGCGGAGGCATGCGCTTCTCGAGTGTAACATGTCGAGGAGTGTTTGGGCATTATCATCAGAGCCTCTTGTGGAGCAGATGAGCATGGATGCTAATCCGTGTGCCAAGCACTGGCTTTTTAATATGCAAACACTATTATCGCATGCAGATTTTACAAAGCTGGGAGTTACACGAGGATATACACCAGACACCATTCGCCACCATGTCCTTTGTAAATTCTTTCAGTAATGATTTGCAGGCTCTCAGCAAGCCATTGAGCGAGCAAGCAAGGACGACCTTGGTTCGGCCAAATGGGTGGATTCCACCACAGACGAACATGAGGAAAATTAATGTAGATGCAACATTAGTGAGGAACACTTTGGTCGGCTCAGTGGCAGCTATATGCAGGGATCAGAATGGACTATTCATCGGTGCATCGGCTATTACTCTCATTGGAATAGATGATCCCACAACGCTGGAAGCCCTGGCAGTACGGGAATCACTGGCTTTGGCGGAGGATCTCTATGAACGAAGTATCTTTAAGGAGATTTTAGACCGGTCTAGTTCTTTTAATTCCTGTTCTTTTAGCCATGAATTTAGGAGCTCGAACTTCGAAGCTCACAAACTAGCAAAGCATGCTCTCTCACTTGGGATTGGCCGCCATGTTTGGTTAGGCAATCCGGGTGATCTGTCTTTCATCCCTGTAAACATTGTGACGACTTAAATAAAGATCTTCGTGAGTTTTTCTAAAAAAAACGTAAAGAACCAACTTCCTCTATCTCCTATACACTTAAGTCCCATAATTGCCTAGCCTTTGACCATCCGGTAGACTTCTAAACTACTCTCTCCGGTCCTAAATATAAGTCTTTTTAGAGATTCAAATATGAACTACATACAGAGCAAAATGAGCGAATCTACACTCTAAAATACGTCCATATAAATTCGTATGTAGTACATATTGAAATCTCTTAAAAGACATGTATTTAGAAACAGAGGGATTATATATAGAGAGAGACCCAAAGAGCAGCCAAAATCATCCTATTCGGGCTAAAGTAACTTTTGGTTTAGCTATAATTATTAAATATTTTTTCTCCGGTCAAAATTATTGAAGTTGTCATCCATTTGTGTTGCGAAGGTATCTTTCAAGATCATGTCTTTATATGTCCTTTTATACCTCCTTAGTATACTATTCCTAGACTAGTTGATTATACACAAATTTTTTCACTAAGTTACTTACTCCGTTCATCGCAACTCTTCAATTTTGCAATTCCATTTAGAGATTTTCCCATACGAATTCATCAAATTCATCGTGTTCGTCTATTATTTTTCAAATTTCTTTTACTTTGATGTTGTGACTTTTATGTTTTGACCAGTTTGAGTCAATCTTTGTCATAGGATCTTGTAAGTGCATCTAGTGCCCCTTAGTGATTTTGGTGTATTGAAGACTTATAGGTCAAGGAACTAATGCGTTTGTGAGTGTACACAGGTCTATAAGTCTATGAGGAGTTTGATATTTACAGAGAAAGTCGACCCCTAAAAATGAAGTTCTTCGACTGAAGACTTTGATATTCTGAAGACTTTGAAAGTGAAGAAATTGGTGTGACCTTGAAGACTTGGTATTCATTTGAGGAACATGAAGCGTGAAGACTTTTGTTTTTGTAGTTTCATTTTCTCTTTCTTGAGTCATAGGAAACACCGTACTGTTAAAGGGGGTCGAGGAAATACTAAGGAAAAATTTCCATGTGATGCTCAACTCAAAATCCTACACCTACCAATCCCTTCGAGTGAAGCCTTTGGAAATCTCATACAGTTCAGTCAATTTATTCAGTGACAGAGACGAAGTTCTTCTGGTCGCTGAGGAATTTGTTCAGACTGAGGAGTTAGGAATTCGCCAGTGCGGATTGCTGTAACATCCCAAAATTCTAAATTTTGGAATGTTATAATAAATAAATAGTTTTGATTGATTGATTGTTTGTTGTGTGATTTATTGTGTGAAATTGAGTGAAATTTGAAACTTTCTGAAAGTTGAATGAGAGGGAATGAAATGACTTTCCCAAACTTCCACCTTGCATTTATGATCTCCATGAATTCAAATTCTTTTCATCACAAAACCCTGGAGTGAAGATGACATGAATTCTTCCATTTATTTAAATGACAAGGGGTGTTGAAAATATTTGAATTTCATTTGGAAAATATTTCCAATTCTGAAACTTTATGCAACTCAATGATTTTCACGAGAGAAGATAAAATGAATTCTTCAAATTAAATGAAATATGAGTTGGGAGTTTTAAAAGAATTAAATTCAAAGTTCTTTTGAATTTATTTCCAATTTGGAGTTATTTGAGTTTTATTCAAATTATTTTCTCCAAAACAAAATATATAGAAAATAGGGTAACATGATTCCCTACATCGAAAATTGGAGAGAAATTAATTTGAAGTCATTTTGGTATTTTAAAATGATTTTTATTAGATTTTATTGGACCGGTAGCACTGTGTGAATTATTAAAATTTGTGTGTATTTTATTTGAAGCTAAAATAGTGTTCATGTTGTATAAAATCTTTTTCTGAAAATTTTGATATATTATATGCCTATATAAAATTTTTATTTATTTCTGTTTTGTTGTCTCTGTCAAAAAAAATTTGCTGCGCCCCGCCGGGCCAAGGGCCAAGGCCCAAGGCCAAGCCAGCGGCCGGCCGGCCAAGGCCATCCACCGCACGCACCTAGGGAGCCAGGGAGCCAAGGTTTCCTATTCTTTTACAAATCCTAGTAGGATTTGATCCCGTTTCATTATTCCGTTTATTCCGATTTGTTTCTAGATCTTTTCCCTTTTGTTTCCTAATCCTAGTCTATTTCTTGTCCCCTACCCAAGCAAAGCCCTCCCCTCCCCACTATAAATACCCAAGCACCCCCTCCAACACATCAAACCAACACCTCTCCTCTCCTCTCCTCTCCGCTCCTCTCCGCAGCAGCAGCAGTGCAACACCACCGCCGCCGCCAAGTGCCGCCGCCGCGCCCTCGACCTCTCTTGAGGTTTATCTGATCTCCTCTCCACCGTCTTGTGATCTCTTTTCCTCTAGGATCAACCGCAACATCGGATCCGATCTTCTTCCCCAACTCCGACGACTACTCCGGTGAGATCCACGAAATCCCGTAGTTCATTTTTTCAAAAAATAGCAATCTTAGAAAATTCATATCTTTTAGAGTTTTTAGTATTTTTGAGTGATTCCAATTGCTATGTGTCACAAATTTGCTGAAGTTTCTGTTAGTGTCTCTGGATTTCAAATTTGAGTAGTTTAAATTTGAATTTGATAAATTTTGTTCAGATTAGTATTTTGGCCATAACTTGAGTTTAAAAATAGGTTTTTAATTAATTCTTTTTGCTCCTGGTCTCTAGGACCTTTGTTTATCCAGTAGTATTTAGTATTTTATTTCTAGGTTAATTTAAATTAGGTTTTTAGCAAAACAGTACTGTTTTATTATTAGTTCTGTTTTAGCTTTTTCTTTATTGTTTTATTAGTTTTAAATTAATTCTTTTTGTCACTTTTGACAAAATTAGTTGGGTTTCTGTTAGACAACAGGAGAAAATTTATTTTATTTAAAAAATTTATTTTCCTTAGTTTTGTATGAAACCTTCTATAGGTCATAGTTAGAGTTTTATAAAAGCTTTTTATTTGTTTCTTTTGCAAATAAAATTTTATGGAAAAATACTTTCTGTTAAATTAGTTATTTTACATTTTATTTTCTATTAATTTATTAGTTTAGTATTTTAATTGTTGTTAAGTTTTTACTTACGGCAAAACTATATTAGATGTTTGTAGCAAAGTCATAGATCTTCGTTAGTAGTTTTTCTTTGTAGTTTTATTTGAAGTTTCTTTTGATTTTGTTTGAGTTTTATTATCGATTTTCCTTGCTGTTTTGATTGTTATTTCGAGTGCTAAAATTGTTTGCTAGGATGTTTGCTTATGTGAATGCTATGTTTGACTATATAGATTTTCAACGGAGTGACGATTAGTTCTACCAAGTCATTTTCGGCGATGTTGTTGTTATCTTCATCAAGTATTACCAGGCAAGTTCACTTTGACCATGCTTTCATACCTATGTTTTATTGCATTTAGTGGCATCTTTGCAACAACCCTCCATAGTGATATTGAATCCTTGTAGTTGAGTAGTATGCATGAGGTAGGAACCCATCACCTGTTACCAAGCCCGGGCGTTATTTATTTTAATGCTACGCTATTGTAGACGGGGTTGGTATGAGTGCTCGGGAGTGGTGTGAGAATGGAGGATCTCGTCAATGACGACAATTCCATGATGGAATCTGCAAGGACTGCATCTTCAAGGCCTCAAGACTTCAAGACTCGAGACAAGAATTCAATACACACTCTTGGGTGAAGGATGGTTGACGGGCACCTGGAGAAACCAGTGGTTGGCGGGATGCATGGAGAAGCGCCATGACATCTTGCGAAAGCTTCACCCAGACTCAAAGAGACGGAAGAATACTTCATGCCCGAAGCTTACTTGTGCAACCGCAAGTCACTATGGGCTCGCTTGGTTGACCTTAGTTGTGACTCTGGCTGGGGCGGTGCTAGCAGATGTAGAACTACGGTAGGATTGGATGAGCACGGACGGTGGTCGAGGAACTCTTCAGAAGACCATGTTTGATCGTCTTGTTCTCAAACACCTGAAGTGCGAGAACGTAAAAGAGGATCGAATCTTGCGGGTAAAGTGTACAAACCTCTGCAGAGGGTTAAAACCTAATCGATTAGCCGTGTCCCGATTACGGACAATTTGAGCATCTGACTTGGATCTATCTCGAACTCTCAACACCTGATTGATAACTTAATTGTGGGCAACTTATGATGATTTTGGGCTATGAGACATCGGTTGGCGGAACCATGTCATGATAGAAAACTCCATAGTACAGACTTCATTTATTCCTTTGATGTAGGGAAAATAAAACCAGCTTTTACGCAAAAACCCGGACACGAGCCACAAAGCCATATTGCATATAGTATAGTTTTATCATCTGTTCTTTTATTGTGATCTTGCGGTACATTCAATGTAATTGACCTATCTGGCTGCAACGTATCATGTTGCGTATACTTTCTTCCGACGAGTAAGAATACGGTACAGGGTTACGGTCTACACTCAACCTGTCGATGGCGTTGATGGGACTCCACACCTGATTACTTGTTTCCGCTGAGATTATTGAGGTATATATCAGTTTTACGTTATTTATACATGTGATTGCACTTTGATATATACATTGATGTACTGTGTGTCCCAGCATACTGATCCAGGGATGGCACGGATACACAGAGGCTTGACCGTCTGAGGTCGGGTCGCTACAATTGCCTACACAGTGAGGAACATGATAGCCCTGAGGAATTTGAGATCCAAATTTCCGACCGTTGCTGTGCTGCGCGCAAGCTGTCCCAAAATATCTTATCCACCTAACGGTCATATAACTGAAGGGCATTTATGTCTTATCATGTCGGGCTGCTCCCTAGGCTATAAATAGCCGCCCCCTACAACCACTAGCTGGTTGGCTGCTCCGAGAGAACTTGACACTTGTCATTTGAGAGCAACCCATCCTCCGAGGACTTTGAGCGAAAATCATCAAGTGAGGAAAAACCCCAAAACCAAACCCCTACAAACCCAAAGTGATTGAGCATCACTGAAGAAATTGATCCTGCGTGGATCCGACGCTTGTTACCTTTGAAGACTGTGCTTCTTCCAGACGGTTAGGCGTCATGGTCTAGAGCATCCAAGAGGAATTGTGGATCGTCGAGTGACCAAGTCTGTGAAGGTTTGGAAGTCGCCTGAAGACTTACCACGAGTGATTGGACGAGGTCTGTGTGACCTTAGTTCAAGGAGAATACGGTGAGGACTTGGTGTCCTGAGCTGCGTGCTCAGCGACTGGTGTCCGGATCTATCGTCCTCGAGTTTAAATACTCAGCCGCTCCAACCAGACGTATAACCGAGACAACAGTTGGAACTGGTCTACCAAATCAATGTCTTCACCAACCTAACGGTTCTATTTCCTCAACCCTTTCATTTCCTCATTCTTGTGTTGAGTGTTTGTTCATATCTGTGTTTGAAGACTTTGATCAAGACTTTCTCAATTTCCTCGCCCAGTTTCTTGATCTGTTTGTCTTCATCTTGTGTTATCCTGTGATTACGCTTTCTGTACTCTGTGCTAGTCTTCATTTCATCATGATGACCACGCGTGTATTCTGTTATGCTTACTTCTGAGTACTTATTCCGCTGCAAGTAGTTCTTCGCTAAGGAATTTCCTCACCGACAAATTCCTTAGTGAAGAATTCATAAAATCGCCTATTCACCCCCTCTAGTCGATATAACGACTTTCAATTGGTATCGAGCAAGGTACTCCTTGTTCTCGGTGATTTTGGTTTAACCACCTAGAGTTTTAGTTATGTCGACCGCAGTATGATCAAGGTCTCAGCAGGTGTCCTACCTTTGATGGGACGGACTACCCCTCTCGGAAGAACAAGATGCGAATGCATCTTGAAGCAATTGACAACGATCTACGGTATGTTGTGGAAAATGGTGTTCCCTCACCACACCTTCTCTGAATGTCTGCTGATGTTAAGAGATTCAGCAACTCGATTCTCAAGCCAAGAATATCATATGTGGCCATCGAGCAAAGGTCAATATGGAAGAGTGAGTGCTTTGGAAACTGCCAAGCTCATCTGGGATAGGCTGTCCAAAGTGAATGAAGGAGTCTCAACTCAGCGTGACTCTCGAGTTGATGTTCTTCGGAATCTCTTCAACCGCTTCAAAAGACTCGACAATGAAAATGTCCAACAAACCTTTGATCGCCTCACTGACATTTCAAATGAGCTTCAAGCCCTCGGTGCCACTGACATCACTGACCATGAGGTGGTGAAGAAACTGTTGAGATCGCTTGATTCCTCATTTGATACTCTGGGTCTGATGATACAAGAACGGGCTGACTACAAGTCTCTTGATCCTGCCGATATCCTCGAAAGGCTAAATACTCACAAGTTCCAGCTTGCTGAAAAGAGAAATCTCTATGGTTCTAGCTATGGAAAAACACGTGCCCTAAAGGCCAAGGTTGTATCTGAATCTGAGTGTGAAGACTCTGGTAGTAGCCTTGGAGATCCTGAAGAATTAGGCCAGGAGCTAGCACTGCTCGTGAAGAAATTCCAGAAGTTCTCAAGACGTGGTCTCTTTGGAAAATCCTCAAGAAACAGTGATTCCTCATCCAGTGACTATAAGAGAAGACTTTGTCACAAATGCAAGAAACCTGGTCACTACATCCAAGATTGTCCTCGGTGGGAAAAGGAATTAAAGAAGAAAACACAAGGATTACAGCTTACGATGACGCGAAGAAGAAGAAGAAATCATCGAAATCTTCATCATCAAAATCCTCGAAGCCTTCTTCTCACAAGAAGGGCAGCTCCAAAAAGGCTCGGGCATTCATTGGCAAGGAAATGGACTTTGAAGCTGAATCTGAGGAATATGAGGAAGAGGAGGCATCAGAAGAATCTGAGTCTGGTGTGGCGAGTCTAGCTTTCGCTACTGCTTTTGTCAGCAAGTCCATCTTCAACTCTGAAGAAAATGACCTCACAAACAAAGCTGATGAAGATAGTGATGACTACGCTCCCACCTATTGCTTCATGGCAAAGGGTGCCAAGGTACTCAAATATACCTCCTCTAAATCTAGTGAAAATGAATCTGATGAAGATCTAAAGCCCAGTTACTCAAAACTAGCTAAGATTGCTGTAAAACAACAAAGGGCTTTAGAAAAGGTTCAAAACATGCTAGATAAGAGTGATGATATGTTAGGTGAAGAAATGGATCGCACTAAAGCCCTGACTGAAAATCTTCAGAGACTTCAGTCTAGGTTTGACAGCCTTCAAGGTCATCATAACACTCTCTTATCTGATCATGAGAAACTTTCTTATGAATTTATTCAAAGAAAGCAAGACCTTGAGAAGCTAAGAGTGAGTTATGAAAATCTTCAGAAGGAACGCGATTCATTACTTGCTCAACATATCAGCACTTCTCAGGAAGAATTTGTTCCTCCATGCTTAAAGTGCATTGAACGTGAATCTGCTAATTCTTCACCTGAATGTTCAAATGCTTCAACTGTTACAAATTCTTCACTTGCCTCTGCTATCACTAATTCCTCATCTGAGGACATTGCTAGTATCACTGACGATGCAGGGCTGAAGCAATTGTATATGACAGGCATGTACAAAAGCCTCAAAGGGCATCAGACTCTTTGTGATGTTCTTAAAAAGCAGATCCTCAATAGGAACCCTACGAAAGAGGGTATTGCCTTTGAGAGGAAACTCAATGCTGATGGAACATATTGGAAGCCTGAGCAGTATCCCAAAACCTCATGGGTTGCTGCAAAGGAACCTCCAGTTGGTCCATCTAACTTATCTGGCTTTACATGCGAATCTCCTCATTCTTCTGATGAGTCATTTGACTCCAACTATAAACTGTTCAAAAATCAGAATGGTGAAGTATTTGCTAGATATGTTGGCACTAACTGCAGGAACGGTTCCCCTATGAAGAAAATCTGGGTTCCCAAGAAGTGCCTTGAAAGTCTTCAGGTGAATGTCCTCATGACACCACCTGTGAAGAATAGGAACCCCAGATCAAATTCTTCATATGGACCCAATTCTTCAGATGGATCCAAGTCCTCATACGGACCAATTCCTCACATGGATCAAATTCCACAAAAGGATCAAAGTCCTCATATGATTATCATCGTGCTAACAACTCTGTTTCGCAGGGTAGAGCTAAGGGCTATGAATATGTGCATTATTGTAAGTGCATCTAGTGCCCCTTAGTGATTTTGGTGTATTGAAGACTTATAGGTTAAGGAACTAATGCGTTTGTGAGCGTACACAGGTCTATAAGTCTATGAGGAGTTTGATATTTACAGAGAAAGTCGACCCCTAAAAATGAAGTTCTTCAACTGAAGACTTTGATATTCTGAAGACTTTCTGAAGACTTTGGAAGTGAAGAAATTGGTGTGACCTTGAAGACTTGGTATTCATTTGAGAAACATGAAGCGTGAAGACTTTTATTTTTGTAGTTTCATTTTTTTGTTTCTTGAGTCATAGGAAACACCGTACTGTTAAAGGGGGTCGAGGAAATACTAAGGAAAAATTTCCATGTGATGCTCAACTCAAAATCCTACACCTACCAATCCCTTCGAGTGAAGCCTTTGGAAATCTCATACAGTTCAATCAATTTCTTGATGATGAGACGAAGTTCTTACGTCACCGAGGAATTTGTTCGAACTAAGGAGTTAGGAATTCGCCAAAGTCTGGATTGCCTACACATGAGGAACATGATAGGCCCGAGGAATTTGAGATTCAAATTTCCGACCGTTCTTTGTCTTCTTGCCAACTGTCCCAAAATATCTTATCCACCTAACAGTCATATCATTGAAGGGCATTTATGTCTTATCATGTCGGGCTGCTCCCTAGGCTATAAATAGCCGCCCCTACAACCACTAGCTGGTTGGCTGCTCGAGAGAACTTGACTCTTGTCATTTGAGAGCAACCCATCCTCCGAGGACTTTGAGCGAATATCATCAAGTGAGGAAAACCCAAAACCAAACCCTACAAACCCAAAGTGATTGAGCATCACTGAAGAAATTGATCCTGCGTGGATCCGACGCTTGTTACCTTTGAAGACTGTGCTTCTTCCATACGGTTAGGCGTCATGGTCTAGAGCATCCAAGAGGAATTGTGGATCGCCGAGTGACCAAGTCTGTGAAGGTTTGGAAGTCGCCTGAAGACTTACCACGAGTGATTGGACGAGGTCTGTGTGACCTTAGTTCAAGGAGAATCTGGCGAGGACTTGGTGTCTGAGCTGCGTGCTCGATGATCGGGTGTCCGGACTGTGTGTCCTCGAGTTTAAATACTCAGCCGCTCCAACCAGACGTACAACTGAGACAGCAGTTGGAACTGGTCTACCAAATCATTGTCTTCACCAACCTAACTGGTTCTATTTCCTCAACCCTTTCATTTCCTCATTACTGTGTTGAGTGTTTGTTCATATCTGTGTTTGAAGACTTTGACTGAAGACTTTCTCAATTTCCTCAGTTCAATTTCTTCAGTCTGTTTGTCTTCATCTTGTGTTATCCTGTGATTACGCTTTCTGTACTCTGTGTTTGTCTTCATTTCATCATGATGACTATGCGTGTATTCTGTTATGCTTACTTCGAGTACTTATTCATTGCAAGTAGTTCTTCGCTAAGGAATTTCCTCACCGCAAATTCCTCGTTGAAGAATTCATAAAAATCGCCTATTCACCCCCCTCTAGTCGATATAACGCACTTTCAATTGGTATCAGAGCAAGGTACTCCCTTGTTCTGTGTGATTTTGGTTTAACCACCTGGAGTTTTAGTTATGTCGACCGCAGGTATGATCAAGGTCTCAGCAGGTGTCCTACCTTGATGGGACGGACTACCCCTCTCGGAAGAACAAGATGTGAATGCATCTTGAAGCAATTGATAACGATCTACGGTATGTTGTGGAAAATGGTGTTCCTCACCACACCTTCTCCGAATGCTGCTGATGTGAAGAGATTCAAGCAACTCGATTCTCAAGCGAAGAATATCATATGTGGCCATCGAGCAAAGGTCAATATGGAAGAGTGAGTGCTTTGGAATCTGCTAAGCTCATCCGGGACAGGCTGTCCAAAGTAAATGAAGGTGTCTCAACTCAGCGTGACTCTCGAGTTGATGTTCTTGAAATCTCTTCAACCGCTTCAAAAGACTCGACAACGAAAATGTTCAACAAACCTTCGATCGCCTCACTGACATCTCAAATGAGCTTCAAGCACTTGATGCCACTGACATCACCGACCATGAGGTGGTGAAGAAATTGTTAAGATCGCTTGATTCCTCATTTGATACTCTGGCACTGATGATTCAAGAACGAGCTGACTACAAGTCTCTTGATCCTGCCGATATCCTCGAAAGGCTAAATACTCACGAGTTCCACTTGCTGAAAGAGAGATCTATATGGTTCGGCTATGGAAAACACGTGCCTCAAGGCCAAGGATGTGTCCGAATCTGAGTGTGAAGACTCGGTAGTAGCCTTGGAGATCCTGAAGAATTAGGCCAGAGCTAGCACTTTCGTGAAGAAATTCCAGAAATTCTCAAGGCGTGGTCGCTTTGGAAAATCCTCAAGAAGCGGTGATTCCTCATCTAGTGACTATAAGAGAAGACTTTGTCACAAATGCAAGAAACCTGGTCACTACATCCAAGATTGTCCTCGATGGGAAAAGGAATTAAAGAAGAAGAAACACAAGGATTACAGTTCGATGGCGCCAAGAAGAAGAAGAAATCATCGAAATCTTCATCATCAAAATCCTCAAAGCCTTCTTCTCACAAGAAGAGCAGCTCCAAAAGGCTCGGGCATTCATTGGCAAGGAAATGGACTCAAAGTTGAATCGAGGAACATGAGGAAGAGGAGGAGTCTGAAGAATCCGAATCTGGTGTGGCTAGTCTGGCTTTCGCTACTGCCTTCGTTAGCAAGTCCATCTTCAACACTGAAGAAACTGACCCCGCCGACAAGCCTGATGAGGATGATGATGACTACGCTCCCACCTATTGCTTCATGGCAAAAGGTGCCAAGGTACTGAATTTCACCTCCTCTGAATCTAGTGAAAATGAATCTGATGAGGATCTCAAGCCTAGCTACTCTAAACTTGCTAAGATTGCTATAAAACAACAAAGGGCTTTTGAAAAGGTTCAAAACATGCTAGACAAAAGTGATGATATGTTGGGTGAAGAAATGGATCGCACTAAAGCCCTGACTGAAAACCTTCAGAGACTTGATCCTAGGCTTGACAGACCTTCAAGGTCATCATAACACTCTCTTATCTGATCATGAGAAACTTTCTTATGTATTTCTTCAAAGAAAGCAAGATCTTGAGAAGCTAAGAGTGAGTTATGAAGATCTTCAGAAGGAGCGCGATTCATTACTTGCTCAACAAATCAGCGCTTCTAAAAAAATTGTTCCTCCATGCTTAAAGTGCATTGAGCGTGAATCGCTAATTCTTCACCGAATGTTCAAATGCTTCAACTGTTACAAATTCTTCACCTGCCTCTGCTATCACTAATTCCTCATCGAGGACATTGCTAGTATCACCGATTATGCGAGGTTGAAGGAATTGTACATGACAGAGCATGTACAAAAGCCTCAAAGGGCATCGACTCTTTGTGATGTGCTTAAAAGCAGATCCTCAACAGAACCCTAGGAAAGAGGGTATTGCCTTTGAGAGGAAATTCAATGCTGATGGAACATATTGGAAGCTTTGCAGGTATCCCAAAACCTCATGGGTTGCTGCAAAGGGACCTCCAGATTGATCCATCTAACTTATCTGGCTTTACATGTGAATCTCCTCATTCTTCTGATGAGTCATTTGACTCCAACTATAAACTGTTCAAAAATTAGAATGGTGAAGTATTTGCTAGATATGTTGGCACTAACTGTAGGAACGGTTCCCCTATGAAGAAAATCTGGGTTTCCAAAAAGTGCCTTGAAAGTCTTCAGGTGAATGTCCTCATGACACCACCAGTGAAGAATAGGAACCCTAGATCAAATTCTTCATATGGACAAAATTCTTCATATGGATCCAAGTCCACATACGGACCAAATTCCTCACGTGGATCAAATTCCTCAAAAGGATCAAAGTCCTCATATGATTATCTTCATGCTAATAAATCTGTTTCGCAGGGTAGAGCTAAGGGCTATGAATATGTACATTATTCTTCAAACCAATATGTTCATAAGTCCTCGAAGAATTTCTCTGCTTATTCATATGCTTACCCTAACCCCTCTTATGTGAAACGAAATGGCTTGGCTTCTATGCGACCATTCTCGTATGGTGCTCGCAGAGTGATGAACTCTTTGCCACCCCTTCAGATGTGGGTGGTGAAGAAAAAGAACTAATCTCTTCTGCAGGGTCAGGTCTCCAGACGTGCCTTAACGTCTGAACAATTTGCTGGGGACCTGACAAAATTGCCTGAAAGGACGCAGGATAATCATGATGAAATGAACTTTCATTTCACACGTCCTCATACTGCTTATCTGTTATCTTGGTGATGAAATTCATCGATGAACTTGATATCATATTCTTCACTGATGAAGTATATGAGATCATAAGTTGTACTAATTCATCTGTAGGATGATCAACCCAAAGCCACTGAGTGGGTTCTCGATAGTGGATGTACAAATCACATGACTAGTGACAAGAATCTATTGATGGATGCTCCCTTATCACCGTCACATCTAAAGCATATCATCTTTGCTGACAAAGGCAAAAGTCAGGTATTGGGTCTTGGTAAGGTTGCGATCTCTAAGGACATACACATGGACAAAGTCATGCTTGTTGAGTCCTTAGGATACAACCTCATGTCAGTCTCAATGCTTTGTGATCTTGATATGGTTGTTATCTTTGGCAAGTATCATTGTGTTGTGATTATGGAAGTGACAATTCCAAAGTCTTGAAGGCTTTAGGAGAGGAGACTTGTATATTGTTGACTTCTCTACAGGGACCACAACCAGCCGTGTGTCTACTTGCAAAAGCTTCGAAAGGCTGGCTATGGCATCGGCGACTTGGTCACGCAGGCATGAGGAATTTGCACACGCTTGCAAAGAAGAAGCATGTCATTGGCATTGAAAATGTCAAATTCCTCAAGGATCACTTGTGCGGAGCCTATGAAGCTGGAGAAATGACCAAGGCCAAGCATCCAGCGAAGACTATCATGACCACTACTCGTCCCTTCGAATTGCTTCACATGGACCTCTTTGGTCCCAATCATTACTCAACTATTGTTAATGATGCATCTCTATATGGCTTTGTTATTGTTGATGATTACTCTCATTACACATGGGTACACATTGTCACTTACAAAAATCAAGTGCAGGAAGTCTTCAAACGATTTTCCCCGAGGGCTTCAACTAACTTTGGTGTGAAGATCAAACACACCAGGAGTGACAATGGAACCGAGTTCAAGAATTACGGTCTTGATGCCTATCTTGATGAACTTGGTATTACTCATGAGTTATCTGCTCGTTATACTCCTCAGCAAAATGGCGTCATGGAGCGCAAGAACAGAACTCTTGTTGAGATGGCTCGCACTATGCTTGATGAATACAAAGCGCCTAGTCGTTTTTGGATTGATGCAATTGATACTGCGTGCCACATCATCAACAGAGTATATCTTCACAAATTCTTCAAGAAGACTGCCTATAAACTCCTCACTGACAAGAAACCCAATGTAAGTTATTTCAAAGTCTTCGGTGCTAAATGCTGGATTAGAGATCCTCATCACAATTCTAAATTTGCACCGAAAGCACATGAAGGTTTTATGCTTGGTTACGGAAAGGACTCGCACACCTCTGAGTCTTCAACATCGCCTTCACAAGATTGTTGACATCAGATTTGCGGTTCGATGAAACTAATGGCTCGCAAAGAGAGCACCTACCTTCTTTGTTAGATGAACCAGCACCGAGGATTCTATCAAGTTCAAGGCAACGAGGATGTCATTCCTCTCAAGAATCTGCTGAAGAATTCATTCTGTCTGACGCCAAGAACGTCGAGTGATGCACTGAAGATAATCTCAAGACAATGGTCTTTGAGGAAAATGATCAAATTCCTCGGCGACAACCAGCTCATCCTCGCGTTGCAAAAGAAGTGCAAGTGGAGAAGATCATCGATGACATTGAAGCGCCAGTCCTCTCACACGCCAAAAGCTTCACATTTATCTAACTTTTGTGGGCACTATGCTTTCGTCTCTACACAGAGCCCACTAAGGTAGATGAAGCATTTCGAGCCGGAGTGGATTCAGGCCATGCAAGAAGAATTACATCGTTCGAGCTCAACAATGTCCAGGAACTGGTCAAACGTCCAGATCCTCGCAAGCATAATATCATTGGCACAAAGTGGATCTACCGCAACAAGCAAGATGAAAATGGTCTTGTGGTAAGGAATAAGGCACGACTGGTAGCTCAAGGATACACACAGGTTGAAGGAATTGATTTCGATGAAACTTTTGCACCTGTTGCTAGACTTGAGGCCATTCGCATATTACTTGCCTATGCTAATCATCATGATATTATCTTATATCAAATGGATGTGAAAAGTGCATTCCTCAAAGGTAAGCTTGAGGAAGAAGTATACGTTGCTCAACCCCCAGGTTTTGAAGATCCAAAGAATCCTGACAAAGTCTTCAGACTTAATAAGGCCCTCTATGGCCTCAAGCAAGCCCCTCGGGCGTGGTATGATACATTGAAGGAATTCTTCGTGAAGAATGGCTTCACACCCGGTTCACTCGAACCTACTCTCTTTACTAAATCTTATGATGGTGAACTGTTCGTGTGCCAAATATATGTTGATGATATTATCTTTGGCTGTACTGACCAACGTTATAGTGATGAATTTGCCTATATGATGAGTGAAGAATATCAAATGTCTATGATGGGAGAGTTAAAATTCTTCTTAGGTCTTCAAATTAAATCAACAACACAATGGCATATTCATATCTCAGAGAAATACCTCAAAGATGTCCTGAAGAAATTGGCATGCAAGATTGCAAAGGTGTCAAAATTCCTATGCCCACAAATGGCCATCTATGCAATCGATGAAAATGGTATTGACTTGATCACAAGGTATACCGCTCCATGATTGGTTCTTTATTGTACTTATGTGCATCTAGGCCAGATATAATGCTTAGTGTTTGCATGTGTGCCCGATTTCAAGCTGCACCGAAGGAATCACACCATAAGGCTGTGAAGCATATTCTTCGATATCTAGCTCACACACCAACACTAGGATTATGGTACCCCAAGGGCTCTGCTTTTGATCTCATTGGATATTCTCACTCTGACTATGCTGGTGATCATGTGGACCGCAAGTCAACTTCTGGCACTTGTCATTTGCTCGGACGATCTTTGGTCTGTTGGTCCTCGAAGAAACAGAATCACGTATCGCTTCATCTGCGGAAGCTGAATACATTGCTGCTGGCTCTTGCTGTGCTCAACTGCTTTGGATGAAGCAAACTCTCAAGGACTACGGCATCAACGTGAAGAATGTGCCTCTCTACTGTGACAATGAGAGTGCCATCAAGATTGCTCACAACCCAGTTCAGCACTCGAAGACAAAGCACATTCAGATTCGTCATCATTTTCTTCGTGATCATGTGTTGAAGGGCGACATCTCCATCGAGCACGTGAAGACTGAAGAACAGCTAGCTGATATCTTCACTAAGCCCTAGGATGAGAAGAGATTTAGCAAGTTGCGGTGTGAGCTAAATATCTTAGAATCTTCGAACGTTCTTTGAAAACGACACACATCCTGACACTTATGCAAAATTGATGACTTAGATGTGCAACACATGAAGAAACATTTTTCTTCAATCAATGAAGAATAACACTCTTAGTGTGAAGAAATTAATGAAGAGGTTGATTCTCAGAACCCTACGACAATTGTACGCGGTGTCTGAAATCATCATTCTTAGACGGTGGGTCACGCCACCACCAAAGTTGAAAATCTTCAATTTGAATATTTCCTCAGTTTTGAAATTCTTTAGTTTTTCAAATTCTTCAACTTTGCAAAATCTTCACTGTTTCTGTCGTCTTTCTTCATTGGCTATATATATATATATATATATATATATATATATATATATATATATATATATATATATATATATATATATATATATATATATATATATATGGGTTTATGTCCTCAACAAGATTCACTTATGGCTATTTCTTCAAGTCGCTTTTTACGCTAAGTGAATGTGATCGACCCTTCCCCCTCTATGCTATACTCAACCCAATCTATTCAAAAATTCTTCATGTGCGTTCTATTTGAAACTCGTTCAAAATCTTCACTGTGTCCTTGTCAGCTGAAGAAATTGCGAACGGAACTTTAAAACAAATCTTATCCAAATTTTCAGTTTTGCCGCTCAAACCGTTCCGCATCCCATGATGCATTATTCTATTCACCCACGATCGTACACGATCTCCACTACACAGTACGTGGGTGACACATGTCGTGAGAAGGAGAATGGTCAGGGGCACGTTCGTCCTAAATCTTCGGGCAAACAGTTTTTCACTGCCTCTATAAATACCCCTCTCTCCATCCTCACTTCTTTTACCCCGCTCGACCTCCCTCTCCCGTTCGAGCTCCTCAAACCCTAGCGCCGCCGCTACTCCATCGTCACCGGTGAGGAAGAGCTTCACTGCCTCGACCTCGTCGCCTTCGTACTCGCGCCGACTGCGGAAATCCTCACTCCGCCGCCGCCGTAGCTGTCTTCCTCCGCCAAGTTAGGGCGTGGAAGATCTGAACAGACGAGCTTCACATCTACAACACTCAGTTCGTCGTGTTCTTCATTTAGGATAATTAAAAGTTACTTTTACTACCCTCGTTGATCCAAATCTTACACTACAAAATCTTCAAAGGTGTTTTATTCTTCAAATCCTCACACACAAACACCTCACTAGTTATATGCTCTTGCTTCATTTCTCTAAGCAATCATTTTTCTTCAAGATTCCTCAATTGTGTGGATCCTCGATCTGTACAACTCGAACCTAAGACAAAGAACGCTTAGTGAAATTCTTCAAAACTCATCTGGTCAAAATCCTCAAAACTTGTTCTTTTGAAAACCTTCCGAGAACGATATGACCTCTCCAAATTCCTCGCTTTGTACTCTGTTCACGGTACTCATGTCCGCTGCTGAATCACTAGATTCTCATCAACTTAACTCATTTGCAGCGTTCCTCGAAGAAAAGTTGCATACTTCTTCAGAAAACTCAATTATTCAAATTCCTCAACTGAAGAATATGGCAGACGGTAAGAAGCCACAGAAAGGAGGAAAGAAACATGAGGTTATGACTGCTTTTGAGATCCCTGAGGAAATTTATGTTGAATATTGCACACCTGATGAAGCAAAATTTGGCAAAGAAAACAAAAATCAGCGCAAGGTGCGCATTCAGAAGATTGAACGGAGATGGGCAAGGGAATGGAGGGAATACAGATATGTGACTCCAAAGTACAGGAAGAAATTCGCTCTCAATCCTCCATGCCCAAGAGCTCCATTGGCACCTGGCCAAGTAGCTGATCCCACAAGCATCAAACGTGGTGAGGACTTTCCTGAAGAATGGGCTAAGCGCCAAGCTAAATTGGCAAGACAAGCCAAGGAGGCAGTGAAGAAATTCAATGAGGATTCTGCCACTGCTACTGCTACTGAGGCCTCGGTCAAACCGAGGAAATCCATGCCAAAGAAGCCTGCTCATAAGCCAAGTGCTTCACCATCAGCGCCCTCACGGCCAAGTTCCTCAGCAGCGCCCTCAAGGCAAATTCCTCGCACTGCTACAGCTCCACCAAAGTCCTCAACAGCTCCGTCAAAGTCCTCAGTTCCTATGCATCTAGCTACATGTCAAAGGACTGTTGGTTTCTCGATTGCCTCTGGAGTTTCAGCAAGTTCCTCAGCAGCACCAATTTCATCATCTGGCCCGACTCTGCTGAAGACCAAAGCAACAGCTGGACGAGGTCCTCGGCCAAGTCCAAAGAAGAAACAGGTTGCATTCCATGTGCCTTCTGATGATGAACTTGCGGAAATCATCAGAGATCGCCAAGAAAGGGCCGCTAGAGCCAAAGGCACATTTGTGCCACTGCTGTTGGATCCGAGGAAAATCCTCGATTATATTGATCTCTGGCACAAGGATCCAAACACCCCTATGCCTGATTTTCATCTGACCCCTGGACAAAGTCATATGCTGACCCATTTCATCGCTGAAGAGAAATGGAAGTTTGAGAAGGCAAGAGGGATCAAGAAGGCTCAATATAGAAAGGAGAAGTTCCTGAAGAAAAACGTTGTCAAAATGACACCTGAGGGACTTCTCAAGGTCCAGACTGAAATTCAAGACCTCAAAGAAAACTTGATTCTTATTATGCTGATTGGCAAGGAGCCAAGGTCGATTCGCTCAATCGTGAAGAAATTCACCAATGTTGCTGCCCCAACGCAACATGAAATTCCTCAGTGAAGCCTCACTCAGCCGATCGAAGAACATGCCAAGACCACTGATGAAGTTCAGTGGCTGATGAAAATGCTAGTTCGGGGCTGATGATCCCATTCCACCACCGAAGAAATTGCCGTGGCATCCACTAGTGGTGCGCCTGAAGAAACTGAACAAGACAGGGCAACTGCATCAGTTGCGCCTGAGGAAATTCAACCAGATTCCTCAGCTCCTCCTGCGCCAACACCAACTCCAATTCTTCCATCGCCTCGATGTGAAGAAAACCAAGGCTGCGTAACGAGCTGCTGTGAAGAAAAGAAAGGCATCACCAAGTCAAATTCTTGACTGCGAAGAAAATGAAGCCAATGACGAGCTCCTTTGAAAATCCAATTGATGATGTCCCAATTTCCTCAATTCCATCAAAGGACCTTGTTCCTTATGATGAAGATTATGTGATCCCAAGCGGATCTGATGAAGAAAATCATTCTACTGCTTCGTCAGAGCAGATTGATGAGAAATTGAAGTGGACGCAATCCCTTCAAACCCAGTCATTTCCTCACCTATGCCTCAGTTCACAGCTGAAGAGGCTGGTGTTGAGGAAATTGAAGATGAAGATGTGGATATAGGGTGCACCACAGCTGTGATGAATGATGACTTTTGGGAAAGTCAGCATCCCAATACTCCTCTCTTGACCCTGCTCCAACAGATTCCTCAGTCCCCTGCACCAACAGTTCAAATGGACTCTGAAGAAACTCAACCCACTTGCTCTGTGCATGAAGAAATTCCAGCCACTAGTGCTGATGAACCTGCTGTTGCTGATCCTCAGACTGCACCTGTTGAGGAACAAGAGATTCTTCAGCCTGAAGAACCTGAGCTCGCGATTCCTGAGGTGGTGATGCAACTCACCGACACCCCTCTGTCCAAGCAAAAGAATCCGTTCTCAAGCAAACAAAAGTTCAAGGCTGAAGTTTTCTTTGCCGAGCACGTATTGATCACTAACTATAATCCATATGATTCTGCTCGCATAAGGAAGAGGCGTTTCTGGACTGCCAGCCAAGCCACCTTCTATTCCTCAGTGCTCTTCAACAAAGACAAAGTCTTCGATCATGCTCATATTCCTCATGTGGACATGGAGACTCTGCCGAGCTTGAGCCAGTCCTCGGTGTTCTTCACGACGCAGGACTTTTAAATTTCTGCACCGATATACGTGGTGGAATGAAGAACTCATTCTTCAATTCTATGCAACGCTGCACATCACGGAGACGCCAAGACGTGAACTCATGGGTATTAGATCGATGTCCGAAAATACTCACTACAAGGCACCAACAATCTGAATTGCTTCGTGCTCTACCACTCAGTCCTCCACTTGATGGTGCTCGCTGTATCTACAACGAACCGAACTTTCAAATCACTATATGCAAGTCTTGATGAAGCCTTTGAAGCCAAGGCAGGCCCCAAGAACCAAATTCCTCGTCAAGGAATTATTGTATGTGCCTCGGACTGTCTATCGGATTCTGACGAAGACAATGAGTCCTATCAAAGGCCACGACTCGGATGATGAAGAAGTCATTGGCATCATGAAGAATATGCTTTTCAACATCATCCATGGCGTTCCCGTCAACTTCCATGATTTCTTCATGAGGACTCGGCAAACATTGCTATGTCACCATTTGAGCTGAAGCCTTATGCGCCTTGGATAATGAGATTCATCGGGACTAGGTCTTCACTCAATTATAAGGCTGATACTACGAACCACTGCAGCTACTTTCCCCGATTGAAGTCCTCAAGCGGACATTTACCTCACCGATGACAAGGGCAAGGCTATGCTGTGATCGATGAAGGCATTCGTCCATTGGATGGACAGTTTAAAGCAGCATCCTACTCCACCAATGATGACTCGCCACACATGACTCTGCCATAAATACCTCGGTCAAGCAAAGTCCTCAAGCTACTACACCTGTGGTGATGATGATCGTGAGTTACTCCTCGGTCTTCATCGGAGGTTGATCGCAATCATAAATGGGTCAAGCGTCGGTTTGGTTCAATTCTTCACAACATGACCTCAACACACAATGCAAAGAAGAAAACCACTACTACCTCCATGAAACCTTCAAACGCACTGGCTGTTCTTTCACATGTCTACAAAGCGGAAGAACGGCGACAATGGGAATCGAGGAAGAATTTGACTGGTCTGCACCTCCTCCAAGAAATACAAGAAGGTCAAAGTTCCTTCCTTGGTGGCCAGCTCCTATTCTTCATCGCGACACTAATGAAAATGAAGACTTGGGCGACACCGGCAGTTCCTACTACAACAACCGAACCCAACAACGCCGGCGCCCCTTCTTCAACTTGAAATTCTTCAGAGCGTTAGTCCTCGCCGATCCTTTTGGTCATTCGATGACAAAGGGGGAGAAATTTGAGTTAGTCTTCAAGCGGGTCTATTTCATTGCCCATATACAACAATTTACTAAGTTACAACTCTCGTTCTTCTGAAACTTTTTATTGGATCGAGTTGTAATCTTAAACCCGATGGTGCTTTGATACTTTTGATGCACTATGCTCTGATTCTCTTGAGCTTCTTGAGCTCTGATACTCTTGATGCGTTATTTTGCATGCTTGTTCCTCATTAATGTTATCGCACGCATGCTGAATTACATCAAGCACCATATTTCATCATGCATTTCAAATTCTTCATATTATATGTCAAATGCGTGTATGAATTACAAGATATAGGGGGAGATCTCCATGATTCAACTCTTCAAATGTGCATTGCCTCAAAAGAAAATTCCTCACTATGCACATCTTCAGGGGGAGTTCTTCTATATCTTCCAATCAAATTCCTCATTATCAGTATTTACACTTCATATGTTTATCCCCGTTGAAAACTTAACCTATATTGTCATCAATCACCAAAAGGGGAGATTGTAAGTGCATCTAGTGCCCTTAGTGATTTTGGTGTATTGAAGACTTATAGGTTAAGTAACTAATCGTTGTGAGTGTACACAGGTCTATAAGTCTATGAGGAGTTTGATATTTACAGAGAAAGTCGACCCTAAAAATGAAGTTCTTCGATCAAGACTTTGATATTCGAAGACTTTGAAAGTGAAGAAATTGGTGTGACCTTGAAGACTTGGTATTCATTTGAGGAACATGAAGCGTGAAGACTTTTGTTTTCGTAGTTTCATTTTCTCTTTCTTGAGTCATAGGAAACACCGTCTCGTTAAAGGGGTCGAGGAAATACTAAGGAAAAATTTCCATGTGATGCTCAACTCAAAATCCTACACCTACCAATCCCTTGAGTGAAGCCTTTGGAAATCTCATACAGTTCAGTCAATTTCTTGATGGATGAGACGAAGTTCTTCCGGTCTCGAGGAATTTATTCAGACCGAGGAGTTAGGAATTCGCCAAAGGCGGATTGCCTACATAGTGAGGAACATGATAGCCACGAGGAATTTGAGATCCAAATTTCCGACCGTTCTTGTGTTGCGCTGCCACTGTCCCAAAATATCTTATCCACCTAACGGTCATATCATTGAAGGGCATTTATGTCTTATCATGTTGGGCTACTCCCTAGGCTATAAATAGCCGCCCCCTACAACCACTAGCTGGTTGGCTGCTCCCAGAGAACTTGACACTTGCCATTTGAGAGCAACCCATCCTACGAGGACTTTGAGCGAAAATCATCAAGTGAGGAAAAACCCCAAAACCAAACCCCTACAAACCCAAATTGATTGAGCATCACTGAAGAAATTGATCCTGCGTGGATCCGACACTTGTTACCTTTGAAGACTGTGCTTCTTCCAGACAGTTAGGCGTCATGGTCTAGAGCATCCAAGAGGAATTGTGGATCACCGAGTGACCAAGTCTGTGAAGGTTTGGAAGTCGCCTGAAGACTTACCACGAGTGATTGGACGTGGTCTGCGTGACCTTAGTTCAAGGAGAATCGGTGAGGACTTGGTGTCCTGAGCTGCGTGCTCAGGCGATCGGGTGTCCGGGGCTGTGTGTCCTCGAGTTTAAATACTCAGCCGCTCAAACAGAGACGTACAACCGAGACAGCAGATTGGAACTGGTCTACCAAATCAATGTCTTCACCAACCTAACTGGTTCTATTTCCTCAACCCTTTCATTTCCTCATTCTTTGTGTTGAGTGTTTGTTCATATCTGTGTTTGAAGACTTTGATCAAGACTTTCTCAATTTCCTCAGTTCAATTTCTTGATCTGCTTTGTCTTCATCTTGTGTTATCCTGTGATTACGCTTTACGTACTCTGTGCTAGTCTTCATTTCATCATGATGACCATGCGTGTATTCTGTTATGCTTACTTCTGAGTACTTATTCCGCTGCAAGTAGTTCTTCGCTAAGGAATTTCCTCATCGGCAAATTCATCAGTGAAGAATTCATAAAAATCGCCTATTCACCCCCCCTCTAGTCGATATAACGCACTTTCAGATCTTCTGTCTATAACTAGCAAGAGGCCCATGCGTTGCACGGAACATCAAGAAGCATTTATACGAGTAGTTTATCTTGTGGGAGAAAATGATGAACGAGGGAAGGCCTTATTTGCAAATGTGAAGAGGGGTTTGGGTATCTTTTTGCAAAATTTTCATAGTTTCCTTCCTATCCGTCAGATATAGATCGGCGGCCTATATTACAGGATGGCAGGCACACCATCATCACCAACTCTATTTTCTTATCTGTTTTTTATAAGAGTAGAGATAAACTAGTTACCGATTAGTCCCTAGTTTTATAGATTAGCCCCTAAGCTTCCAGCATTTGTAACTTCTCACTCTTATCCAAATTTTATGAAACCAACGCCCAAATTTTTATCTTGATCCCATCTATCTAGTGAACCTATCAAATCAAAAAAAATCAACATTCAAATTTGAATTTATTCAGATTCAAACTCAGACTTCTTTTGTTCACATCTTGTGATCCATACATCCAAATCAAGTGGTTCTTTTCGTGCATGTTCATATTGACTTCCTTTATCTAGTAAAAACAATAATTTCAAATGTTGAACTTTTCAAATTTGAATTTGAACCTTCATTTGATCATATCTTGCAAACCATGTATAATATTCCATTGATTTCTTTTACACCTAAACACTTGTGTCATATACTTTCTATTCATATCCAGTATGCTCCATATTCAAATACTTTTTGACCCGTTTACATTTGAATCCAATTCAAACATGATTTCGCGTTAACTGAGTTGCAGTGCTCCGTTTCAATTGATTTTTGTTGCACATTAATTGTTATGTCATATGCAATCTATCAAGCAACATTTATGTTGTTCTCAGAACTTTTGATCACATTCCATAGTATCTCCAATGTAAGCTTATATTGCAATAGTTCATCATCCATTAACTCATTTTGAGTTGATTCCTTCACCTGTCACCTTATAATACTTTAAGGGCCTAAATTATAGATTAATGTTGTTCAACCTTGCCATATTTTTTTGGTGTTCTTTTGGTTCTTCTTTATGGTATGGTTGTTTATTTGGATTCTTTCGTTTATAGTAGATCGCTCGGAGTGTGATAAATAGAATTATTAGGATTGTGAGTGCGAAGAAATTCATCAAATGTATCAACAAAGTCACATATTGACCATATTCTATCATGCCTATATTTTCTATGCATTTATCCCTCTTTGATGTAGTATGCATGAGTAGGATTATGTTAGATGACAATGCTATATACACCCAATAATTCATTGAGGTAGGTCTGAGCCTTGTGTCATCGTTGAAAGTGTAATTGTCACTCAATTACAATTTTGAAGATTGACCACAATACAATTTGCGAGGACTAATGTTGGATGTCAAGTTTGCCTCAGGACATTGGCTTCTCTTTGTGTCTACGGACGTCGGTATCCCCATCGATACTAAAAGGGAAAAAGACGGTGTTCGTCGGTGACTCAGAAGTTTACCGGTTTTATTTTTCAGTCCTAGGAACATGCTACCTCTTGAGCACTGCGTTGGTTTTCCCTTGAAGAGGAAAGGGTGATGCAGCAAAGTAGCGTAAGTATTTCCCTCAGTTTTTGAGAACCAAGGTATCAATCCAGTAGGAGGCTACGTGCGAGTCCCTCGCACCTACACAAAACAAATAAATCCTCGCAACCAACGCGATAAGGGGTTGTCAATCCCTACACGGCCACTTACGAGAGTGAGATCTGATAGATATGATAGGATAATATTTTTGGTATTTTTGTGATAAATATGCAAAGTAAAATAAAAGCAAAGTAAAACGCAAAGGAAATAACTAAGTATTGGAAGATTAATATGATGAAGATAGACCCAGGGTCCATAGGTTTCACTAGTGGCTTCTCTCGAGAGCATAAGTATTTTACGGTGGGTGAACAAATTACTGTTGAGCAATTGAAAGAATTGAGCATAGTTATGAGAATATCTAGGTATGATCATGTATATAGGCATCACGTCCGAGACAAGTAGACCGACTCCTGCGTGCATCTACTACTATTACTCCACTCATCGACCACAATCCAGCATGCATCTAGAGTATTAAGTTCATAAAAACGGAGTAACGCCTTAAGCAAGATGACATGATGTAGAGGGATAAATGCATGCAATATGATAAAAAACCCCATCTTGTTATCCTCGATGGCAATAATACAATACGTGCCTTGCTGCCCCTACTATCACTGGGAAAGGACACCGCAAGATTGAACCCAAAGCTAAGCACTTCTCCCATTGCAAGAAAGATCAATATAGTAGGTCAAACCAAACTGATAATTCGAAGAGACTTGCAAAGATAACCAATCATACATAAAAGAATTCAGAGAAGATTCAAACATTGTTCATAGATAATCTTGATCATAAACCCACAATTCATCAGTCTCAACAAACACACCGCAAAAAGAAGATTACATCGAATAGATCTCCATGAGAGAGGGGGAGAACATTGTATTGAGATCCAAAAAGATAGAAGAAGCCATCTAGCTAATAACTATGGACCCAAAGGTCTGAAGTAAACTACTCACACTTCATCGGAGGGGCTATGGTGATGATGTAGACGCCCTCCGTGATCGATTCCCCTTCCAGCGGAGCTCCAGAACAGGCCCCAAGATGGGATCTCGTGGGTACAGAAAGTTGCGGCGGTGGAATTAGGTTTTTTTTGGCTCCATATCTGATCGTTTGGGGGTACGTAGGTATATATAGGAGGAAGGAGTATGTCGGTGGAGCAACAGGGAGCCCACGAGGGTGGAGTGCGCGCCCTGGGGGGTAGGCGCGCCCCCTTATTTCTTGACATAGGGTCCAAGTCTCCTCGATCATATTTGCTCTAAAAATCACGTTCCCGAAGGTTTCATTCCGTTCGGACTCCGTTTGATATTCCTTTTCTACGAAACTCTGAAATAGGCAAAAATCAGCAATTCTTGGCTGGGGTTCCGGTTAATAGGTTAGTCCCAAAAGTAATATAAAAGTGAATATTAAAGCCCAATAATGTCCAAAACAGTAGATAATATAGCATGGAGCAATAAAAAATTATAGATACGTTGGAGACGTATCAAGCATCCCCAAGCTTAATTCATGCTCGTCCTCGAGTAGGTAAATGATAAAAACAGAATTTTTGATGCAGAGTGCTACTTGGCATAATTTCAATGTAATTCTTCTCAATTGTGGTATGAATATTCAGATCCGAAAGATTCAAGACAAAAGTTTAATATTGACATAAAAATAATAATGCTTCAAGCATACTAACTAAGCAATTATGTCTTCTCAAAATAACATGGCCAAAGAAAGTTATCCCTACAAAATCATATAGTCTGGCTATGCTCTATCTTCACCACACAAAGTATTTAAATCATGCACAACCCCGATGACAAGCCAAGCAATTGTTCCGACCGCCACTCATAAGGAAGACAATCAATAAATAAATCATGCTCCGACTTCATCACATAACGGTTCACCATACGTGCATGCTACGGGAATCACAAACTTTAACACAAGTGTCTCTCAAATTCACAACTACTCAACTAGCATGACTCCAATATCACCATCTTTATATCTCAAAACAATTATCAAGCATCAAACTTTTCTTAGTATTCAACACACTCATAATTTTTTTTACTAAACTGGAATACCTAGCATATTACGATTGTTTAAGCTAATTACCATGCTATTTAAGACTCTCAAAATAATCTAAGTGAAGCATGAGAGATCAATAGTTTCTATAAAAAAATCCACCACCGTGCTCTAAAAGATATAAGTGAAGCACTAGAGCAAAACTATATAACTCAAAAGATATAAGCGAAGCACATAGAGTATTCAAACAAGTTCCAAATCATGTATGGCTCTCTCGAAAAGTGTGTACAGCAAGTATGATTGTGGTAAACTAAAAATCAAAGACTCAAATCATACAAGACGCTCCAAGCAAAACACATATCATGTGATGAATAAAAATATAGCTCCAAGTAAAGTTACCGATGGAAGTAGACGAAAGAGGGGATGCCTTCCGGGGCATCCCCAAGCTTTGGCTTTATGGTGTCCTTAGATTATCTTGGGGGTGCCATGGGCATCCCCAAGATTAGGCTCTTGCCACTCCTTGTTCCATAATCCATCTATTATTTCACCCAAAACTTGAAAACTTCACAACATAAAACTTAACAGAAAATCTCGTGAGCTCCGTTAGCGAAAGAAAACAAAAGACCACTTCAAGGTACTGTAATGAACTCATTCTTTATTTATATTGGTGTTAAACCTACTTTATTCCAACTTCTCTATGGTTTATAAACTATTTTACTAGCCATAGATTCATCAAAATAAGCAAACAACACACGAAAAACAGAATCTGTCAAACACAGAACAGTCTGTAGTAATCTGTAACTAACGCAAACTTCTGGAACTCCAAAATATCAGCCAAAATAGGACGACCTAGAAAATCTTTTTATTGATCAGCAGGAATTGGAATCAGTATTTTATCACGTTCTGGTGATTTTAACAATTGTTTTCGTGAACAGAAAGTTTCTAGAAATTTCTGCAAGATCAAATAACTATCATCCAAGAAGATCCTATAGGTTTAACTTGGCACAAACACTAATTAAAACATAAAAACACATCTAACCAGAGGCTAGAACAAATATTTATTCCTAAACAGAAGCAAAAAAATAAAAAACTAAAAATAAAATTGGGTTGCCTCCCAACAAGCGCTATCGTTTAACGCCCCTAGCTAGGCATAAAAGCAAGGATAGATCTAGGTATTGCCATCTTTGGTAGGAAATTCTTCAATGAGACATCTATAATCCTTAGAAATTTCTCTCTTTTTAGTAATTATCAAACTTTTAGGCACAAGATCGAAAAACTCATTTGTAGCAAAAGGTTTCTTAATGACAGCAAAAAGATTGGGATGAATACTTATAGATTTGAGATCCGCAGTTTCCTTACTAGAGGATTCACCCTTATTTTTAGGAACATACTTAAGCTTGGCAATTTTAGTAGGAGGACTTGGAGTATTCTTTACGAAAGAAAAAGCGGTTCCTAAGTTGGTAATGATATCCTCAAGTTTATCGATCCTAGTGGAATCCTGATTTATTTTCTCATTAATTATGGGTTCCTTCTCTTTAATATTTTTCAAGGTGACTCCTACTTTAGATCCATATTGAGTGATTCGGTTGTGGAACTTTTTATCCAAATTTTCAATTAACTCTACGATAGCAACCTTATTTTTCAATAATTTCAAGCCTTTGCATTACATGCTCCTAAGTTAACATAGTTCCATTAACCAAAAGAGGTTGTGAGCCAAACAAATCTGTCAAAGCATTATAAGAATCAAAAGTATGGCTACCCAAGAAATTCCCTCTGGTAATGGTATCAAGGATATATCTATACCAAGGATTAGCACCTACATAAAAATTGGGAGTAGAACAGAAGTAGATTGCTTCCTGGTAGATCTATTTTGAGCTTTGCAAATTCTATACCAAGCATCTTTTAGATTTTCTTCCTCCCTTTGCTTAAAATTTAGAACTTCATTCTCGGGAGACAACGGAGGAGATAGAGGACTAGCCATAACGACAAGCAAACGAAAAAGGGAGGGCGAATAAAACGGCAAGGGTGAAGTGGGGGAGAGGAAAACGAGAGGCAAATGGCAAATAATGTAATGCAGGAGATAAGGGATTGTGATGGGTACTTGGTATGTTGACTTTTGCGTAGACCTCCCCGGCAACGGTGCCAGAAATCCTTCTTGCTACCTCTTGAGCACTGCGTTGGTTTTCCCTTGAAGAGGAAAGGGTGATGCAGCAAAGTAGCGTAAGTATTTCTCTCAGTTTTTGAGAACCAAGGTATCAATCCAGTAGGAGGCTACTGCTGAGTCCCTCGCACCTACACAAAACAAATAAATCCTTGCAACCAACGCGATAAGGGTTGTCAATCCCTACACGGCCACTTACGAGAGTGAGATCTGATAGATATGATAGGATAATATTTTTGGTATTTTTGTGAAAAAGATGCAAAGTAAAATAAAAGCAAAGTAAAAAAGCAAAGGAAATAACTAAGTATTGGAAGATTAATATGATGAAGATAGACTCGAGGGCCATAGGTTTCACTAGTGGCTTCTCTCGAGAGCATAAGTATTTTACAGTGGGTGAACAAATTACTGTTGAGCAATTCACAGAATTGAGCATAGTTATGAGAATATCTAGGTATGATCATGTATATAGGCATCACGTCCGAGACAAGTAGACCGACTCCTGCCTGCATCTACTACTATTACTCCACTCATCGACCTCTATCCATCATGCTCTAGAGTATTAAGTTCATAAAAATGGAGTAACGCCTTAAGCAAGATGACATGATGTAGAGGGATAAATTCATGCAATATGATAAAAACCCCATCTTGTTATCCTCGATGGCAACAATACAATCGTGCCTTGTTGCCCCTCATCCTTTGGAAAGGACACCGCAAGATTGGACCCAAAGCTAAGCACTTCTCCCATTGCAGGAAAGATCAATCTAGTAGGCCAAACCAAACTGATAATTCAAAGAGACTTGCAAAGATAACCAATCATACATAAAAGAATTTAGAGAAGATTCAAATATTGTTCATAGATAATCTTGATCATAAACCCACAATTCATCGGTCTCAACAAACACACCGCAAAAAGAAGATTACATCGAATAGATCTCCACGAGAGAGGGAGAGAACATTGTATTGAGACCCAAAAAGAGAGAAGAAGCCATCTAGCTAATAACTATGGACCCGAAGGTTTGAAGTAAACTACTCACACTTCATCGGAGGGGCTATGGTGATGATGTAGACGCCCTCCATGATCGATTCCCCTTCCGGCGGAGCTCCTGAAGAGGCCCCAGGATGGGATCTCGTGGGTACAGAAAGTTGCGGCGGTGGAATTAGGTTTTTTAGCTCCGTATCTGATCGTTTGGGGGTACGTAGGTATATATAGGAGGAAGGAGTACGTCGACGGAGCAACAGGGGGCCCACGAGGGTGGAGGTGCGCCTACAGGAGGTTGGCGCCCCTACCTCGTGGCTTCCTCTTTTGTTTCTTGACGTAGGGTCCAAGTCTCCTGGATCATATTTGCTCTGAAAATCACGTTCCCGAAGGTTTCATTCCGTTTGGACTCCGTTTGATATTCCTTTTCTACGAAACTCTGAAATAGGCAAAAACAGCAATTCTGGGCTGGGCCTCCGGTTGATAGGTTAGTCCCAAAATTAATATAAAAGTGAATAATAAAGCTCATTAATGTCCAAAACTGTAGATAATATAGCATGGAGCAATCAAAAATTATAGATATGTTGGAGACGTATCAGAACATCCATACTATTAAAGGGGGTTGCTATAATTTCTGAGTTGGGGGACTCAAAACTTTTCCATACACCTTTTTCTCCCATCTGAGGTAGGATTGTCGGAAGAAGGAGATCACCGAGAAATTACCCACACCTAGGAGCCAAGGTGCCCAAACCTCTTTTTGTCCAGGTGCCCGGTGGCAACCGGCAGTTGGGATAGTGATTCGCCCATGTCCGGGTGCCCGGGGTCACCCAAAAGGTCGCAAGTGGCCTCGGCCATGTCCGGATGCCCGGCGTCTCGGAACCCCGGGTGCCCGGCGCTGCCCTCACACTTCTCTGGCACACCCGGGTTCCCACTACCCCTGGGTGCCTAGCCCTCCCTGATGATGTTGCTATTTTTTGGTCCAGGTGCCCGGGTTGAGAGGGATTTTCCCTAGACCGTTCGGGTGCTCGGACCCCTTTTGTCCGGGTACCAGGGGTCACGGGTTGTGCAACAACCAAATTTTTCAGGGAGGTATAAATACCCCCTTCTTCTTCCTCCTAACCCCGATCTTTGCCCAAGCGTTCCTCCACCATTCCCCACCATTGAAAAGCTTGAGATCTCCTTCCCCAACCACCCAAACTTCATGATAATTTGGGATAGGAGAAGATTCGCCCAATCTACACATCAACCAAACCATTTTGCGTTCCCCGTCTTCTTGTAATGCCCCGGACACACGTGCCAGCGGTCATTACTCCTGGTGAGATTTAGACTCACCGGCGGTCGCTATTCCTGCGCACTTTGTCCTCTCTCGCACGCACCCGGGAGCAACTTTTCAGTTGATCACCCATCCTGAAACTACTCCAAGCCAAGCATGCTTAACTTCGGAGTTCTTTCCTAATGGGCTTCCGATAAAAAAGGAAATCCTTATTGATATGAGTAGTCTAGCATCCCTAATAAACCAGGAAATCACATACACCCCCACTCAAAGGAACCAATGTCCTCGTTGGGCAACAGGAACGTTACCTCTTGCCACATACGTCTGTGCGAGCAGTCTGGCACATGTGCCATGCCGTGTGCCTCGACGGGTCACAAACATCATGCACAACATGACTGCGCACCTGTCCGCAAACATCCTGTAAGCACGAGGGTCGGCTCTGGTACCAACTTGTAATGTCGTGGACACACATGCCAGCGGTCGTTACTCCTGGCGAGATCTAGACTGGCCCCATAGATCAATACTAGTCTTTCCTGCGCACTTTGTCCTCACTTGTGCGCACCCGGGGGCAACTTCCCGATCGGTCACCTATCCTGAAACTACTCCAAGATGAGCACGCTTAACTTTGGAGTTCTTTTCGAATGGGCTCCCCAAAAAGAAGGAATTCCTTATTGATATGAGTAGTCTAGCATCCCTAATAAGCCAGGCTATTACACTTCTACATCAACTTCAACTTCTTACTCTTTGGTGTTTGGGCACCCTAGATAGAAGAGGTCACCGCGGGGCCACAGTCTATTGTGGTGAAGCTTCGTGGTGGTGTTGGGAGCCCCCAATTAAGTTGTGGAGAGATCCCCATCAGAGTCGGATGGCTCTTCCTCGTCAGAGTCCATCTCATTGCCGATGTACGCCTTGGCCTTGCGAGAGGTGTTCTTGCGGTTGGACGATGACTTGGAGGGATTCCTTGAAGAAGATCTCGACGAAGACTTGGAGGAGGAGTTGTCATTCTTCTTGAAGAACTTCTGTGATTTCTTATCATCATCTGAGCCATAGTTCTTGCTCTTCCTTTTCCATGGTCGCTATTTACCGAGTCATATCTTCAACTGGCACGAATCTCAGCTTCCGAGAGAGGACAATCCAAAATTAAATGCCCTGGGTTCTTGCATTTGAAGCATGTGTAATCTCTAGTAGGTTTTGACGAAGACTTTGAGCTGCCAGAGTTGCTGGAACCCTTCTTCTGAGTTAGGTCTTTCTTTCAGAAGCATTGGAACCTTTTTTTGGTCAACGCGAGATCCTTGTTGATCCTTTCTGGGTCATCAGAATCTTCTTCAGCATTGTCTTCTGAGGAAGAATCAGCGACGGCCTTGAGAGCATGACTCTTCCGATGACTAGAGCCATAAAGATCTCTCTTTTCTTCTTCCTATTCCCCATGGGTATTAAGTCTTTCCATGATATCAGCAGAGTCAACAATCTTCAAATAATCTCGTTCACGAATCATCAGAACAAGGGTGTCAAAACTATCAAGTGACCGGAGAAATTTCTTCACAACTTCATGATCGGTGATGTCTTTAGCGTCGAGACCTTGTAGCTCATTCGCGATGTCACTCGGCCGATCGAAGGTTTGCTGACAACTTTAATTTCCAATTCTTTTGACTAACATTGCACGAAGGATGTCAGTGCGAGCTTCTTTCTGAGTTGAAACGCCTTCATTGATATTCTCGTGGATGTCTCATAAATTCTTTGCAGTCACTAACGATAGTGAAGAAACTGACCATGAGAGAGATGGCCACCAATTTCATCTTTGGCATGTGCATCCATCTAGATATGTTTATTCTCGTGGTTACACTACTGGAATCAGCAGATTTGCCGTCTGCCCACTCTTTGTTGTCCGCTAGCGGACAACAAAGGTAGGCTTTGCCATCAGCCACCAGAAAGTGGACGACAAAGAGGCAGCGGACGGCAAAGGTAGGCTTTGCCATCAGCCAACTCTTTGTCGTCTGCTAGCTGACGCCAAAGAGGGGGTTTGGCCCACTGGCTGTCAAACCCTAATGGGCCCCCTCTTTGTCGTTCGCTGGCAGACGTCAAATCTTTCTTTGTCGTCCTCTAGCAAACGACAAAGGAGAGGCGGACGACAAAGCTTCAAAATTGACTTAACGGGGCCGCGCCCCCGCCGTCGCCCTATCTATCTGTCTCCTCTCCTCTTTCCTCCATCTGCCACCCCGCGCCGTCACTGCCGCACCCTCCCCGCGCCGTCGCCGTCCCCTCCCCGCCCCGTCGCCGCCCCCTCCCTGCCTCCCCATCCCCTCCCGATCCTCCCGCTTGTGATCGTGGTCGGCCGCCCGAGGCGCTGCCCCTCCCGCCCGTCGCCACCCGCCTCACCGCCGCCCGTCGCCGCCCCCTCCCAGACCGTCGCCGCCCCCACGGTGAGCCCCCCACCCCTCTCCTATTTTTTCTTTTTTTCTGTTTTTCTTTTATTTTCAGTTTAGTTAGTTTAGGTTTAATTAGTTTAGGTTATTTAGTTTAATTAGTATAGGTTTAATTAGTTTAGGTTATTTCATTTAATTAGTTTAGGTTTTTTAGTTTAGGTTTAGGTATAATTAGTTTAGGTTTTTTAGTTTAGTTAGTTTAGGTTTAATTAGTTTGTTAATTGTCCATAGCTTCTTTAGCAATCGTATGGCATGACTTGTTGGTGTAAGAGCTTTTTTTCATTGAGAGAAATTCTGTGGAGTAATTTTGATAAGAAGAGGGCTGATTTGGTATATTGTTTATTTCCATGTGATGCTAATCTAGCTAGGTTAAATTCCCTAAAGAAATTGAACGACTTGAGTTAAATCAGCATGTATGGATGTATGTATGCTTCTTGGCCATGGTAGGTGATTCTTTCTTGGTCTTGTTTGATAATATTGGAGAAGAAGAGATACCTACCCTCTGTTTGATCTTTTACTGAGTGTGACATGTTGTTTGTTCTGCTGGATAAGTTGTGTGATGCTGGACCTGTTCCAGTGTGTTATTGGTTTACAGGCAAAGTTGTATTTTTATTTCTACTCTATCAAATGGTTTGTTAAGTCCTATTACTTACTTGAGAGCAAATTGGCAGCGCTTGAACTGGAGATTGGTCTATCTAGCTTGACTTTGTTCTAGTCTGGTCCTTGTTAGACTGATGTAGTACAATCAGTATTCAAACTAAAGTATTTGTCGAAGCCAAACACGTCAAAGTATTTAAAATTGAGGTTGCTACAAAAAACATGGTATTCTCCTTAAACTCCAAAAATACTAAGCACCCAAACGCAGCCTTAGTTTAGTTTAATTAGTTTAAGTTTTTTCTGTTTTTTAAGAATAAACAAGAAAGATGAGAAAAAAGAAGTAAAAGAAGAAGAGGAAGAAGAAGATGATGAAAAAAAAGAACAATAAGTAGAAGAAGAAGGAGAAGAAGAAGAAGAAATAAGAAGATGAAAAGAAAGTAGAAGAAGAAGATGATGAAAAAAAGAAGTAGGAAAAGTAGAAAAAGAGGGTCGCCGATGGTCGAGGGTCGCGAGGGGTCGGGGGTCGCCGAGTGGTTGAGGGGTCGAGTATCGCGGGGAAAAGGAGTTGAGGGTCTAGGGGTCGAGGATCAAGGTGTCGAGGGGTCGAGGGTCGAGGGGAAAAGGGGTCGAGGATCGAGGGGAAAATGAGTCGAGGGTCCAGGGGTCGAGGATCGAGGTGTTGAGGGGTCGAGGGTCGAGGGTCGCCGAGGGGTCGAGGATTTGCCATCCCAGCCACGACAACCCGACCCCCGACCCCGACACCCCGACCCCGACACGACACCCCGACCCAGCCTCGACACCGCGACCCTGACTCAGCACCCCGACCTCCACACGGCACCCCGACCCCGACACAGTACCCCGATGCTATTATTCAATTAGTTCATGTTATTAGGTATTCAATTTTTTATTATGTTCATGATGATGGTACACACTTAAATATTTTATTATGTTTATATTGTACTAATTGCTACTCTTTGTCATTGCGGCTGTTGACAGATGGTGGGCGTGGGTCGAGATCACTCTGAGCCTCCTTCCTCGGCGCGTGCTGGGAGGGGTGCTATTATTCCACCCCAACACCTTCGAAGAGAGCTGGTAGACAGCATGACGACACCGGCACGCGCTTCTTCTTCAGCCGGGAGAGGTCGGGGGAAGCCCAAGAGGGCTGCTAGAGGTGGACATGGCGGCAGGAGAGGTAGGAAGGGTGATGTGCCTTCCTCGCTGCCACCCCGAGCTGATCCTCCAGACCACCGGAGTGCTCCATCTCAGGTGGACACGTCAGACTTGGACCCGTCTCGGACTCCGGCCCATGAGCCTCGGGTCGACGATCCTTGGGTCGCCGAGCCTTCGTCCCACGAGACTCGGGCCCAAGAGTCTTCATCCCATGAGACTCGGGCCCAAGAGTCTTCGTCCCACGTCACTCCGGAGACTAGTGGCCATGCAGATGGCGAGGACACCTAGTATGACGATAGTTATAGCGAGGGCGAGCTGGTTGAGGGGGGCAAGAAGGTCTACCAGCATGGTGGTACGAAGCTCCCGGCCGTGCCGGTGGCCCGCGATCAGAGGTGGTTGATTGAGCCTAACGGGGAGAAGTAAGTGCATTTACTCTTTTTTAACCTTTGTCCTTCATGTTTCTTCAAATTAATATCTAATGTGTTAGCCTTGTCATGATGTAGGGGTTGGAAATACAACAATGGTGTCCGCAGACCCAACCAGGTCCTTGGTGTGCTTTGCCGGCATCACTTCCGGGGGTGGGTCACGTTGCCCAATGAGGGTAAGGTTCCACAGCTAGCACTGATCTGGGATCTGTACGTGGCTGCCCCGGCACCGCTGGAGGAGAGGGTCAATGGTTTCTTGTGCGAGACGGTGGCCGACATTGTGAGGCGGCACTTTTGGGTAATTTCTCCTTTACAGAATTAAAAATCAATAGTACCTAGTGATTTTACTAAACAGTGTTGTCTTGTTCGATTGCGGACCTTCTACAGGTGTCCTGAGGAACACGAGGCGGAGACGGCTAGGGTTCTCGAAGCTGAGTGCAAGTGCCTACTTCAGAACTTACGGCACGAGGCTAGGGTGCAGGTTGTTCGAGACTACTATGCCTCGACTAACATTAGGACGCCCAAGAAGAAGTGCCGCGCCAAGTACCTGAGTAAGGAGAAGTACATGAAGGTAATTACCTATTCTTAAGGCCTTGTACTTAGTTTCCTTGATTTCATTCGTAGGCGTAGTGCTGAAATTTCTCTTTGCCTAACTTAGGTGCCCCCCGGATAGGATGGACTGTTGGGAGGAGTTGGTGGATGAGTGGTGCTCTCCCAAATGGCTAGCCGACCACAACAATCCATGGATAAGCGTGCCCAAATGCAAGGTGTGCCACACTCAAGGGAGCTCCAATCTGTTTGAGTACGGGGATCACTAGGTATGTGGTTTGAGCCCTTAACGATTCATGCAATTTCATTCTTCATGCTAGCTTGAGCCCTTAACTAATATGTTGTTCCTCTCTTTTAGGCGAAACACAACAAGAAGGACGTGCCACCGCTGTACGACCTCTATGCCATGGCCCATACTGCCCCGTACAAGAAGGCCAAGGCATTCTCTGAGGATGACCTCGATCATCCAGAGAGCTCCACCAACATCTCCTCCCACAACAAGCTCGTGAGGTACAGAGACGTCGGGAAGATGAGGAAAGGGGAGGACTTCAACCCGAGCCAGAGTCCTTTTGATCAAGAGATCGTGATGCTATCTGGTGACGGGAGGCACCATGGCTCGGTAGCCATTGGGGATGGACTCATACGTTGTCCTGGAACTCTCCGGGAGATCAAGAAGCGCCAGACGAGCTCCAATCCTGAGATACCGCCTCGTCCACAACCAATGGAGCTCGCCGTCGAGGCTAGGGCCTAGGAGCTTCTGGCGAAGGCAAACAGGCAGGCTAAGCAGAGGGAGTGGGAGTTGGAGGAGAGGACGACTAGTCTGTTGGAGGCAGATAGGAACCAGAACAACACGTCTCACCAGGACCTATACGAGCTCCTCATGATAAGTTTCTCCTGCATATTAGCCAAATCATGCACGTAATGTTCGTTTCATTACTAACTAATATGACTGACTCGTGAAAACAAAATGTGCAGTCCGTGTGCGAGAAAAACGGTTAGACCCCTCTACCGATGCCCCAGATTGGTATATCGGACACGGTGAGTTTCATTTGAATGGTCATTAGTTACTAGTATTCCCATTTCAGTTGCATCATGCTAACGAGACATTGCAAATGATCTTTGGTGCAGCATGCCTCCCGACAAGCATCGACCGATCCTTCTCCGTCTCGCACAGGCACAACCCCGACCCCGACCGGTCCTTCTCCGTCTGGCACTTGCGCAAACCCAGCCGGTTCTTCACCTCCATGATGATGGTAAGTTCTCTCTAGTTTTTTGCTTACGAAATGCATAAAGACCTAGAATTAGCTTTATTTCCTCCAAAATGCTTACCATAATGACCTAGACTTAGCTCATCTTCCTCCAAAATGACATAATTAGCTTACTTAGCTCCAAAAGGATCTATACTTAGCTTTGTTTCCTCCGAAATGACCTAAGTTAGCTCTAATATGCTAAGTTATCTCTAATATGCTTAGTTACCTAGGTTTGCTCAATAATGACATAGACTTAGCTTACTTATGTAAAAAATGGCATAATTAGCTTACTAAGGTTTGAAATGCATAACAATCTTGGTAACCTCACATATGTCATATAGTTAGCTTATTTTCCTCGAAAATGACATAATAAGCCTAATTAGCTCCAAAATGATCAATTTTACCTAAGTTAGCTCCAAAATGACCTAATCTAGCTCTAAAATGCTAAATTAGCTCTAATATGCTTAGTTACCTGGGTTAGCTCAATAAAGACCTATAATTAGCTTACTTATGTCAAAAATGGCATAATATTCTTAGTTAACTCAAAAATGGCATAATTAGCTAGGTTAGCTCCAAAATCACCAAGTTTACCTAGGTTATTTCCAATATGATGCATTTTACCTAGGTTAGCTCCAAAATGACCTATTTACCTAACTTAGCTCTAAAATGACCTACACACTTAGCATTTTTACCTAGCTTAGCTAAAAATGGCATTTTTACCTACCTTAGTTAGAAGAAGAAGAAGAAGAAGATAAAGAAGAGGAGAGGAGAAAAGGAAAGAGAAGATAAATTCTTCTTCTTCTTTTTCTTCTTTTTTTTCTAGCTAGTCTTCTTCTTCTAACATTCATCTTTCCTAATTTACATATTTGCTTTAGATGAGGAAGCTTGCATGATGGAGTGTACTCTTCTCCTTGTGCTTCCTTTTGGATATGTTGATATGTTGGATATGTTGTTGGAAACTTGTTTTGGATATGTATGTATGGATATGTTGTTGGAAACCATTGCATATATTGGATATGTTGTTGGAAACTTGTATGTTGGATATGTTGAGTGGAAACTTATTGTTGGTATGCTTGTTGAAATTATTTTCAAATGTGTGTGTGTGTATCTATGAAATTCTGTCAAATTAAATGAATTTAAGAAAAAACAGGGGCTATATAGGCACTTTGCCGTCTGCTGGCAGACGGCAAAGAGCTTTGCCGTCAGCCAGCAGGCGGCAAATCTGCCACGTGGCAGCTACCTCTGCAACCTGGGGTGCACTGGGCTGGCCTATTTGGCAGCTTTGCCGTCCGCTGGCAGAGGTCTTTGCCGTCAGACGGCAAAGCACGCCGTTAACCCCCTAATGTACCTAACCTGCCATGTGTGCCGTCCAGGCTCTTTGCCGTCTGCTGGCGGACGGCAAAGACCATTTCATCTTTGTCGTCCGCCAGCAAACGGCAAAAACCCTTTGTCGTAGCTTATTCAGCAGGACCTGTTGTCGTCCGCCAGCAAACGACAAAGAACCCTTTGTCATAGCTTATTCAGCCGGACCTGTTGCCATCTGCTGGCGGACGGCAAAAGCCTTTGCCATCCGCCAGGCATGCCTTTCCTGTCATCCATGGCAGACGGCAAAGTGCCTAATTCCTGTAGTGTTAGTGGGAACTTGAGGTATTTCCATGGTGAATCCATTCTGCACCTCATCATCAGTTGCTCGGAGAGGGATCTTCATCTTCTCCTTCCAGAAGGAATAGTCCGTCCCATCGAAGATGGGGATCTTGAGGTGCGACTTTTAAATCACCGAAGACATACACTGGTACAGTGACGTGCTAAACAAACGGTTTTTAACCCCTTTCCACGATGCTACCTCTTGAGCACTGCGTTGGTTTTTCCCTTGAAGAGGAAAGGGTGATGCAGCAAAGTAGCGTAAGTATTTCCCTCAGTTTGAGAACCAAGGTATCAATCCAGTAGGAGGCCACACACAAGTCCCTCGTACCTACACAAACAAATAAGAACCTTGCAACCAACGCGATAAAGGGGTTGTCAATCCCTTCACGGCCACTTGCAAAAGTGAGATCTGATAGAAATAATAAGATAATATTTTTGATATTTTTATGATAAAGATTAAAAGTAAAGAACGTAGAACAAAATAGATGTAAACTTATATGATGGAGAATAGACCCCGGGGCCATAGGTTTCACTAGTGGCTTCTCTCAAGATAGCATAAGTATTACGGTGGGTGAACAAATTACTGTCGAGCAATTGATAGAACTGAGCATAGTTATGAGAATATCTAGGCATGATCATGTATATAGGCATCACGTCCATGATAAGTAGACCGACTCCTGCCTGCATCTACTACTATTACTCCACACATCGACTGCTATCCAGCATGCATCTAGAGTATTAAGTTCATAAGAACAGAGTAACGCATTAGGCAAGATGACATGATGTAGAGGGATAAACTCAAGCAATATGATATAAACCCCATCTTTTTATCCTCGATGGCAACAATACAATACGTGTCGTTTCCTTTTCTGTCACTAGGATCGAGCACCGCAAGATTGAACCCAAAGCTAAGCACTTCTCCCAATGCAAGAAAGATCAATCTAGTAGGCCAAACCAAACTGATAATTCAAAGAGACTTGCAAAGATAACCAATCATACATAAAAGAATTCAGAGGAGATTCAAATATTGTTCATAGATAATCTTGATCATAAACCCACAATTCATCGGATCTCAACAAACACACCGCAAAAGGAGTTACATCAAATAGATCTCCAAGAGAATCGAGGACAACTTTGTATTGAGATCCAAAGAGAGAGAAGAAGCCATCTAGCTAATAACTATGGACCCAAAGGTCTGTGGTAAACTACTCACATATCATCGGAGAGGCTATGGTGTGGATGTAGAAGCCCTCCATGATCGATGCCCCCTCGGTGGAGCGCCGGAAAAGGCCCCAAGATGGGATCTACGGGTACAGAAGGTTGCGGCGGTGTAAATAGGTTTTCGTGGTGCTCCTGGATGGTTTTCGGGTAAGTAGGTATATATAGGAGGAAGAAGTAGGTCGGCGGAGCCACGAGGGGCCCACGAGGGTGGAGGGCGCGCCCAGGGGGGTAGGCATGCCCCCTGCCTTGTGGCCTCCTTGTTGATTGCTTGACGTCCACTCCAAGTCCTCTGGATCACGTTTGTTCCAAAAATCATGCTGCCGAAGGTTTCATTCCGTTTGGACTCCGTTTGATATTCTTTTTCTACGAAACACTGAAATTGGCAAAAAAAAACAGCAATTTGCACTGGGCCTTGGGTTAATAGGTTAGTCCCAAAAATAATATAAAAGTGTATAATAAAGCCCATTAAACATCCAAAACAGAATATATAATAGCATGGAGCAATCAAAAATTATAGATACGCTGGAGACGTATCATGCGACGACATTTGGAACCGTCGCCAAGTGAGTGTGTGCGATAGGGTGTCCTTCCCACACGACCCAGAAATCGTCGGGGATAGGCCCTCCGGGACCAGTGTGGGCCGTGTCGCGATCGAGGCGAGGCATCGAAACCCAATCATTTCCGTGGGTATGTACATCCCACACGGTGAATCCCAGAAAATCATTTCCGTAGGTATGTACATCCCACACGGTGAATCCTAGAAAATCATTTCCGTAGGTATGTACATCCCACACGGTGAGTCCCAGAAAATCATTTTCGTAGGTATGTACATCCCACACAGTCAATCCTAGAAAAACATTTCCGTAGGTATGTATATCACACACAGTTCTTTGTGTGGAAATGTTTGTGCAAGGTGGCCTAACGCAAACAGTTCGCTACCGGAAGCCGTGTGTGATTATTAGTTGATCGAACACGCCTACTTTCTAGAAACCGTGTGGGTTGTTTGAGTTCATCACCCACGGTGTTGTCTGTGTAACCGTCTGCAATAAAAAACCCCAATAAGCAGGGTAATTAGCCTATTATTGATGATACATGTACTAATCAAACTGATATTTCTTATAAAACACGCCAGATATTTCATATCTGTATAAAAGCAACCAGGATTTCATAATCGAATTAAATCAGATAGCTTCGGCACTCAGTTACGCCATTACACAACAGCACCAAGTTTCACATGCAGCATCAAAAACCTTTGGAAAGTAGCATCATACACGGTAAATAGACAGATGAATCTCATCTGGAAGCTACAAGCGGAAGGCAAATATTGAGCCTTCAGTGATGTCGAATGTCCTTGCAACTTTAGGCCAGTGGGTATGGATAATTGCCCGCCCAACCTTCGTCCTCTTCAGCAAGACTTCAATATTGTACCGTGGGTGTTGAATGAATACCTTCCTCGCCTCTTGACCATGCAGATGCTTTGAGAGGTAATCATCAGTGAACTGCTTTGAAAAGTACTGAAAACAAAGCTATGCATAAATCGCTGATGTAAATTTTGAAATGGCGCAAGGGGTAAAAACAAGGTAAAAGAATTGGTACCATCCTATAGTTGGCTGATGTCTTCTTCATTGTGCAAAAAAAGATCTTGTTGTTATTCGTCGCAAGTTTCTTCATCCTAACAATCTTTATGAGTTTCTTGACTTGACTGATATTCATGGACATCTCATTTCCCCATATGCAAAATGGGTCGAACAATGGGTCTAAGCCTCTGACAGTAGGACCTACATGTGCAAGACCAAATTGTAAGAAACCTAAATATTAGAATGATTCCTGCAACTACACAATAATGTGCTATCAGTCAAAGGACCCTGCTTGAACAAACCTCGATGGTAAACCGCAGTGTCTCCCATTGTTTCCATACAACACACATAAGGAAGAACTTGACCAGGTTATCTCAGAGTTGCCATACTATCAGTAGAATATGTATTGAGTACAGCCAAATTCGATTGGTGTCACATGCATAACAATACAAAATTGTACCCACAGCAAATGAAAATCAAATTGCAGAACTGAACCAAACAGTTAAATGGACAGCATACCAAATGAACCAAAATAGTTAACTGAGCACGACATTGCAGAATAGAAACATGTACTAGAAGATAAGACAGTTAACAAAACAAAGAATGCTTGAGAACAGTACTATGAAATGTAGCAATTCTTGGACCAAAGTGTTAACTGAACATCGGATTGCATATTAACATTACAGATGACAGATCACTAGAAGGCACTGGCGGTGACCTCGAGAAAACATCACGAACTGTATTTTAAAGTAGACAACCGCGTGGTGGTGTCGACGGTGGCCTCGAAGACAAGGTGCTCCTCCAAGATCTAGCGGTTGACACGCATGGCAGCCATAGTGACCTTGTTCAAACGTGTGCTACCTCTTGAGCACTGCGTTGGATTTCCCCGAAGAGGAGAGGATGATGCAGCAAAGTAGCGTAAGTATTTCCCTCAGTTTTTGAGAACCAAGGTATCAATCCAGTAGGAGGCTACGCACAAGTCCCTCGTACCTGCACAAATAAATAGCTCCTCGCAACCAACGCGATTAGGGGTTGTCAATCCCTTCACGGTCACTTACGAGTGAGATCGATAGAGATGATAAATAATATTTTTGGTATTTTTGATATAGAGATGCAAAGTGAAAAGTAAAAGGCAAAGTAAAAACAAAGCAAGTATTAAAGTAATGGAGATTGATATGATGAGAATAGACCCGGGGGCCATAGGTTTCACTAGTGGATTCTCTCAAGAGCATAAGTATTCTACGGTGGGTGAAAAAATTAATGTTGAGCAATTGACAGAATTGAGCATATTTATGAGTATATCTAGGTATGATCATGTATATAGGCATCACGTCCGAGACAAGTAGACCGACTCCTGCCTGCATCTACTACTATTACTCCACTCATCGACCGCTATCCAGCATGCATCTAGAGTATTAAGTTAAAAACAGAGTAACGCCTTAAGCAAGATGACATGATGTAGAGGAATAAATTCATGCAATATGATAAAAACCCCATCCTGTTATCCTCGATGGCAACAATACAATACGTTCCTTGCTGCCCCTTCTGTCACTGGGAAAGGACGCCGCAAGATTGAACCCAAAGCTAAGCACTTCCCCCATTGCAAGAACTACCAATCTAGTTGGCCAAACCAAACGGATAATTCGAAGAGACTTGCAAAGATAACCAATCATACATAAAAGAATTCAAAGAAGATTCAAATATTGTTCATAGATAATCTTGATCATAAACCCACAATTCATCGGTCTCAACAAACACACCGCAAAAATAAGATTACATCGAATAGATCTCCACGAGAGAGGGGGAGAACATTGTATTGAGATCCAAAAAGAGAGAAGAAGCCATTTAGCTACTAGCTATGGACCCGAAGGTCTGAAGTAAACTACTCACACTTCATCGGAGGGGCTATGGTGATGATGTAGAAGCCCTCCATGGTGGATGCCCCCTCCGGCGGAGCTCCGGAACAGGCCCCAAGATGGGATCTCGGGGATACAGAAAGTTGCGGCGGTGGAATTAGGTTTTTGGCTTCTGTTCTGACCGTTTGGGGGTACATAGGTATATATAGGAGGAAGGAGTACGTCGGTGGAGCAACAGGGGGCCCACGAGGCATAGGGCGCGCCCCCCACCCTCGTGACCTCCTCTGTTACTTCTTGGAGTAGGGTCCAAGTCTCATGGGTCACGATCGGTGAGAAAATCACGTTCCCGAAGGTTTCATTCCGTTTGGACTCCGTTTGATATTCCGTTTCTTTGAAACACTGAAATAGGCAAAAAAAACAGCAATTCTGGGTTGGGCCTCCGGTTAATAGGTTAGTCCCAAAAATAATATATAAGTGGAAAATAAAGCTCATTATAGTCCAAAACAATAGATAAAGTAGCATGGAGCAATCAAAAATTATAGATACGTTGGAGACGTATCAGGCATCCCCAAGCTTAATTCCTGCTCGTCCTCGAGTAGGTAAATGATAAAAAGAGAATTTTTGATGCGGAGTGATACTTTGGCATAATTTCAGTGTAAATCTTCTTAATTGTGGTATGAATATTCAGACCCGAAAGATTCAAGACAAAAGTTCATATTGACATAAAAATAATAATACTTCAAGCATACTAACTAAGCAATTATGTCTTCTCAAAATAACATGGCCAAAGAAAGTTATCCCTACAAAATCATATAGTCTGGCTATGCTCCATCTTCCCCAAACAAAATATTTAAATCATGCACAACCCCGATGACAAGCCAAGCAATTGTTTCATACTTTAACATTTTCAAAACTTTTTCAATCTTCGCGCAATACATGAGTGTGAGCCATGGATATAGCACTATATGTGGAATAGAATGGTGGTTGTGGAGAAGAGAAAAAGGGAGAAGATAGTCTCACATCAACTAGGCGTATCAACGGGCTATGGAGATGCCCATCAATAGTATCAATGTGAGTGAGTAGGGATTGCCATGCAACGGATGCACTAGAGTTATAAGTATATGAAAGCTCAACAAAAGAAACTAAGTGGGTGTGCATCCAACTTGCTTGCTCATAAGACCTAGGGCATTTGAGGAAGCCCATCATTGGAATACACAAGCCAAGTTCTATAATGAAAAATTCCCACTAGTATATGAAAGTGACAAAACGAGAGACTCTCTATCATGAAGATCTTGGTTCTACTTTGAAGCACAAGTGTGGTAAAAGGATAGTAGCATTGTCCCTTCTCTCTCTTTCTCTCATTTTTTCTTTTTTTTATTTGGGCCTTTTCTCTTCTTTTTTTGGCCTCTTTTTTCATTTTTTTTATTTTTCGTCCGGAGTCTCATCCCGACTTGTGGGGGAATCATAGTCTCCATCATCCTTTCCTCACTTGGGACAATGCTCTAAAGAATGATGATCATCACACTTTTATTTTTCATACAACTCAACAATTACAACTCGATTCTTAGAACAAAGTATGACTCTATATGAATGCCTCCGGCGGTGTACCGGGGTATGCAATGAAACAAGAGTGACATGTATGAAAGAATTATGAAAGGTGGCTTTGCCACAAATACGATGTCAACTACATGATCATGCTAGCAATATGACAATAATGGGCGTGTCATAATAAGCGGAACAATGGAAAGTTGCATGGCAAAATATCTCGGAATGGCTATGGAAATGCCATGATAGGTAGGTATGGTGGCTGTTTTGAGGAAGATATATGGTGGGTGTATGATACCGGCGAAAAGTGTGCGGTATTAGAGAGGCTAGCAATGGTGAAAGGATGGGAAAAAGTGCGTATAATCCATGGACTCAACATTAGTCATAAAGAACTCATATACTTATTGCAAAAATCTAGAAGTTATCAAAGGAAAGTATTACGTGCATGCTCCTAGGGGGATAGATTGGTAGGAGAAGACCATCGCTCGTCCCCGACCGCCACTCATAAAGAAGACAATCAATAAATAAATCATGCTCCGACTTCATCACATAACGGTTCACCATACGTGCATGCTACGGGAATCACAAACTTCAACACAAGTATTCTTTAAATTCATAACTACTCAACTAGCATGACTCTCATATCACCATCTTCATATCTCAAAACAATTATCAAGCATCAAACTTTTCTTAGTATTCAACGCACTCAAAAGAAAGTTTCACATATCTTGAATACCAAGTATATTAATATTAAGCAAATTACCATGCTATTAACGACTCTCAAAATAATCTAAGTGAAGCATCAGAGATCAATAGTTTCTTTTAAAAAAAATCCACCACCGTGCTCTAAAATATCTAAGTGAAGCACTAGAGCAAAAATTATCACGCTCAAAAGATATAAGTGAAGCACTATGAGCAAAACTATCAAGCTCAAAAGATATAAGTGAAGCACATAGCGTATTCTATCAAATTCCAATTTATGTATGGCTCTCTCAAAATGTGTGTACAGCAAGGATGATTGTGGTAAACTAACAAGTAAAGACGCAAATAATACAAGACGCTCCAAACAAAACACATATCATGTGGTGAATAAAAATATAGCTCCAAGTAAATTACCGATGGAAGTAGACGAAAGAGGGGATGCCTTCCGGGGCATCCCCAAGCTTTGACTTTTTGGTGTCCTTGGATTATCTTGGGGGTGCCATGGGAATCCCCAAGCTTAGGCTCTTGCCACTCCTTCTATAATCCATCAAAAGAATTTACCCAAAACTTGAAAACTTCACAACACAAAACTCAATAGAAATCTCGTGAGCTCCGTTAGAGAAAGAGAAAAAAAGACTACTTTAAGGTACTGTAATGAACTCATTCTTTATTTATATTGGTGTTAAACCTACTGTATTCCAACTTATCTATGGATTATAAACTATTTTACTAGCCATAGATTCATCAAAATAAGCAAACAACACATGAAAAACAGAATCTGTCAAAAACAGAACAGTCTGTAGTAATCTGTAACTAACGCAAACTTCTGGGACTCCAAAACTTCTACCAAAATAGGACGACCTAGAAAATTTGTTTAATGATCAGAAGAAATTGGAATAAGTATTTTATCACGTCCTGGTGATTTTTAACAATTGTTTTAGTGAACAGAAAGATTCTGGAAATTACAGCAAGATCAAATAACTATCATCCAAGAAGATCCTATAGGTCTAACTTGGCACAAACACTAATTAAAACATAAAACCACATCTAAAAAGAGGAGATGGATTATTTATTTGCTAAACAGCAAGTGTAAATATTGGGTTGTCTACCAACAAGCGCTTTTCTTTATAGCCTTTTTAGCTAGGCATTGATAATTTTAATGATGCTCGCAAGAAAGACAAGAATTGAGGCACAAAGAGAGCATCATAAAACATGTGAAAAACACACTTAAGTCTAACATACTTCCTATGCATAGGCATATTATAGGCAAACAAATTATCGTAGCAAGCAAAAACTAGCATATGCAAGGAAGCGGAAAGGAACAATAGCAATCTCAACATAACGAGAGGTAATTTAGTAACATGAAAATTTCTATAACCATATTTTCCTCTCTCATAATAATTACATGTAGGATCATAGGCAAATTCAACAAAATAGCTATCACAAAGTATATTCTCAACACGATTCACATGCATGCAAAGTTGATACTCTTCCAAAATAGTGGGATTATCATTAACTAAAGTCATGACCTTTCCAAACCCACTTTTATCAAAAAATTCGTAAGATTGAACATTCTGCAAATATGTGGGATCTAAAGTTGACACTCTTCCGAACCCACTTTCAACATTATTGCAAACAATATTATCAATCTCATATTCATCATGGGGCTTAAATAAATTTTCAAGATCATAAGAAGAATCACCCCAATCATGATCATTGCAACAAGTAGTAGACATAGCAAAGCTAGCATCCCCAAGCTTAGGGTTTTGCATCTTACTAGCACAATTGACATCAAAAGAATTTATAATAAAATCATTGCAATCATGCTTTTTATTCAAAGATCTATTGTGAGTCACTTCACGGATTTCAGGCAAAACCTTATAAAGATAATCTAGTGCATCCAAATCACTAGGAATTGGTTCATCATAATTGGATCTCTTAAAAAGATTGGCAAGCGTATGAGGATCCATAGATATTAGCTTCTCTGTTTAGGAATAAATACTCAACTATTTCAACCAAGCGAGAAAACGAGCCAAGAAAGACATCAAGGCGAGCGGAAAAGAGAGGCGAATAAAGCGGCAAGGGTGAAGTGGGGAGAGGAAAACGAGAGGCAAATGGCAAATAATGTAATGCGGGAGATAGCGATTGTGATGGGTACTTGGTATGTAGACTTTAACGGTGCCAGAAGTGGCTTGTTGTTAGGAGTCCAAGTCTTGACTTGCTCTTGCGTAAGCCTCCCCGGCAACGGCGCTAGAAATTCTTCTTGCTACCTCTTGAGCACTGCGTTGGATTTCCCCAAAGAGGAGAGGATGATGCAACAAAGTAGTGTATGTATTTCCCTCAGTTTTTGAGAACCAAGGTATCAATCCAGTAGGAGGCTACGCACAAGTCCCTCGTACCTGCACAAAACAATAGATCCTCGCAACCAACGCGATTAGGGGTTGTCAATCCCTTCACAGTCACTTACGAGAGTGAGATCTGATAGAGATGATAAATAATATTTTTGGTATTTTTGATATAGAGATGCAAAGTGAAAAGTAAAAGGCAAAGTAAAAACAAAGCAAGTATTAAAGTAATGGAGATTGATATGATGAGAATAGACCCGGGGGCCATAGGTTTCACTAGTGGCTTCTCTCAAGAGCATAAGTATTCTACGGTGGGTGAACAAATTACTGTTGAGCAATTGACAAAATTGAGCATAGTTATGAGTATATCTAGGTATGATCATGTATATAGGCATCACGTCCGAGACAAGTAAACCGACTCTGCTGCATCTACTACTATTACTCCACTCATCGACCGCTATCCAAAGATGCATCAAGAGTATTAAATTAAAAACAGAGTAACGCCTTAAGCAAGATGACATGATGTGGAGGAATAAATTCATGCAATATGATAAAAAAACCCATCTTGTTATCCTTGATGGCAACAATACAATACGTGCCTTGCTGCCCCTTACATCCTTTGGAAAAGGACACATAAGATTGAACCCAAAGCTAAGCACTTCTCCCATTGCAAGAACTACCAATCTAGTTGGCCAAACCAAGCGGATAATTCGAAGAGACTTGCAAAGATAACCAATCATACATAAAAGAATTTAGAGAAGATTCAAATATTGTTCATAGATAATCTTGATCATAAACCCACAATTCATCGGTCTCAACAAACACACCGCAAAAAGAAGATTACATCGAATAGATCTCCACGAGAGAGGTGGAGAACATTGTATTGAGATCCCAAAAGAGAGAAGAAGCCATCTAGCTACTAGCTATGGACCCGAAGGTCTGAAGTAAACTACTCACACTTCATCGGAGGGGCTATGGTGATGATGTAGAAGCCCTCCGTGGTGGATGCCCCTCCCATGAGCTCGGAACAGGCCCCAAGATGGGATCTCGTGGATCTGAAAGTTGCGGCGGTAGAATTAGGTTTTGGCTCCTGTTACGATCGTTTGGGGTGCGTGAGGTATATATAGGAGGAAGGAGTACGTCGGTGGAGCAACAGGGGCCCACGAGGCGGGCGCGCCTAGGGGGTGCCCCCACCCTCGTGACCGCCTCTGTTACTTCTTGGAGTAGGGTCCAAGTCTCCTGGATCACGTTCGTTGAGAAAATCATGTTCCCGAAGGTTTCATTCCGTTTGTGCTCCATTTGATATTCCATTTCTTCGAAACACTAAAATAGGCAAAAAAAACAGCAATTCTGGGCTGGGCCTCTGGTTAATAGGTTAGTCCCAAAAATAATATAAAAGTGGGAAATAAAGCCCAATATAGTCCAAAACAATAGATAAAGTAGCATGGAGCAATAAAAAATTATAGATACGTTGGAGACGTATCAGCGTGCGGCCGCATGCTACTCAGCTCCATGTTATACTGCGTGTAAAATGGCTGTGGGCGGCGCTTAATTGGAGGAGGGGGCAGTGATTTCGATGGAAGGTGTCGCTCCATCGGTCGGGGCATGTGGGACGGGAAAGGAGGAGGATGGTGTGGGTGGGGTGTGGATTACCTGACCATATCGATGAGGCCGCATAGCAAGAAGAAGGGTAGGCGGCGAGGAGGCCATGTAGCAAGAAGAAGGGTTGCCGCTGAGGAGGCGGCGCTGCAAGAAGAAGGGTAGCCGGTGAGGAGGCGGCGCTGCAAGAAGAAGGGTCATCGGCGAGGAGGTTGAGCTGCCAGTAAGCAGCAGTGAAGGTTTGAACTTGGAAAGCAAGGAGGAACAATGGAAATGTGGCTTTTGGTAGGAGGGAGGGGGCGGGGAGATAGATATTTCCGCGGTGGCAAAAAATTCGCTCGATGCCGTGAGAAACTGGCGCGCATGTGTGGTTCAAGCGGGGGCGGTGGACTATAGGCAATTAAGCTTCTGCGTAAGCCGACAAGACAGTGCGCCAAGATATTTTATATCGCATCCCACACGATTCTTTCTAGTAAACTGTTTGTGGTATACCTGATTTTTTTCATTATATTTTGAAAGACAAAATGGTGTTACGGAGGGAAAGGATGGTGTTTGAATTGCTACATCATTTACGTACAGTGAACATGCAACTAGTACATGAGTGTTGTGTTTAAATTTGGAATTATTCCGAGTTTATTTGGCATTTTTATGCATCAATTGAATTTCTGGGCATTTAATGTGCATAATTCAAATTTGAACTACAAGCACATGCTCCAATGCACCAAAGTTTGTTGAAAAATCACATGTGTGTGTTTGGGTGAATTTATAGGTCCCATGCAAGAAATGGGAATAAAATTCAAACATCTGGGTGTCGTGGCTCGGCCGGAATGGTTGAGAAACTTGTTTCTTTAATTCCTGCAAATCCAAAACATGACTGAAAATCATGAAACTTGGCATGGTGTCATGACATGGCACCAACATGTTGCAGTAATTTTTTTGTCCGAATTGGGACAAGCTTTGGTGTAAGCTTCTTGCAAACCGGAGCTTCCCTCAAGAGGACTCTTGGCTCCGAGAGGGAACGTGTCACTGTCGGGGGTGTCGTTCAACATATGTAAAGGATGGCTTATCATGGTGGGGGAGACTAAGACATCGCCGGTGCCTGGAAACGGGATAAGGCGTAGACATGTACGCCGACGCATCTTTGATACGCCTCCAACGTATCTATAATTTTTAATTGCTCCATGCTATATTATCTTCTGTTTTGGACATTATTGGGCTTTATTATACACTTTTTTATTATTTTTGGGACTAACATATTAACCGCAGGCCTAGCCCAGAATTGCTCTTTTTGCCTATTTCAGAGTTTCGCAGAAAAAGAATATCAAACAGAGTCCAAACAGAATGAAACCTTCGGGAACGTGATTTTCGGAACGAACATGATCCAGAGGACTTGGACCCTACGTCAAGAAAGCTACCAGGAAGCCACGAGGTAGGCGGCGCGCCCTCCACCCTCGTGGGTCCCACGTTGCTCCAACAATGTACTCCTTCCACCTATATATACCTACGTACCCCCAAACTACCAGATACGGAGCCAAAAACCTAATTCCACCGCCGCAACCTTCTGTACCCATGAGATCCCATCTTGGGGCCTATTCTGGAGCTCCATCGGAGGGGGCATCGATCACGGAGGGCTTCTACATCAACACCATAGCCTCTCCGATGATGTGTGAGTAGTTTACTTCAGACCTTCGGGTCCATAGTCTCTCTTTTTGGATCTCAATACAATGTTCTCCCCCTCTCTTGTGGAGATCTATTCGATGTAATCTTCTTTTGCGGTGTGTTTGTTGAGACCGATGAATTGTGGGTTTATGATCAAGTTTATCTATGAACAATATTTGAATCTTCTGAATTCTTTTATGTATGATTGGTTATGTTTGCAAGTCTGTTCGAATTATCAGTTTGGTTTGGCCTACTAGATTGATCTTTCTTGCAATGGGAGAAATACTTATGCTCTTGAGAGAAGCCACCAGTGAAACCTATGGCCCCCGGGTCTATTTTTCATCATATTAATCTCCCGACAACAAGCTATTTCTGTCACCGTTTTTGTTTTACTTTCTTTACTTTGCATCTTTATCATAAAAAATACCAAAAATATTATCTTATCATATCTATCAGATCTCACTCTCGTAAGTGACCGTGTAGGGATTGACAACCCCTTATCGCATTGGTTGCAAGGATTTACTTGTTTGTGTAGGTGCGAGGGACTCGTGCGTGGCCTCCTACTGGATTGATACCTTGGTTCTCAAAAACTGAGGGAAATACTTACACTACTTTGCTGCATCACCCTTTCCTCTTCAAGGGAAAACTAACGCAGTGCTCAAGAGATAGCAATCTTACCCAGGTTCAGGGCTCTTCTAGGAGATAACACCCCTAGTCCTGCTCTACGAGGTCTCTGCATGATCACTATCTCAACAATGGTGGCTACAAGATTGCTCCTTGAGCTGTTTCTCTAGAGGAGGAAGAAGAACAAGGCTAGCCCTAGCTTCACTCTCTCTATATGTGTGTGTGGTCTCTAAGAGGCTGAACCCTTTGCATGGGTGCCCTGGAGGGTTTATATAGGCCTAGCCCCAGGGGTACAATGGTAATCTGGCCGGGTGTAGGATCCGGCAGTCAGTGTCTATGGTCGTCGGCTTCTCCGCCGGGCGCTGGGGCCCGCCGCCTGGTGGGTCCCATCGGCTGTCTCGTACTTGGCCGACAGGCCGCGCCTGCCGCTGGCCGGTCCTGCCGCTGCTTAGTACTGTGGCAGTGCCACTGATGATGTGTGCTTTGTCGGGGAAGTCGTGGCTACTCCCCATCTCTTCTGATTAATGGCGCACGGACTCCAAGGGAGGGGGAGGGCCGCCTGGTTGGGAGTTGGCCTCCCCCGTGTCGACTGGTCAGGAGTTGGTCTCTCACGGATAGGTAGGGCCTGCCGCCTGCGGGCCATACCGATAGTCCGTAGTGGGAGCATGACCTCCTTTGCCTTGGGTGATGTCATGGGTTGCATGACAACAGTGCCACGCCGGGCGAGGGATGTCCGCCAAGTACGCTGCACTGTGGCCATGCTCTGCCCTGGATTCGGGGGTGGCAGGCTGCACTGTAGCCACGCCCCATCTCATCGTTATAATGTGGTGCAAACTTCAAGGGAGTGGAGGGGGGCCGCCTGCTAGCAGCCGGCCTCTCTGGAGGCCCCCTGCTAGGAGTCGGCCCACCTCACGGCTGTCTTCTGGGAACTGCCGCCCTCTAGCAGCCGATCGCTTGGACCAGCCGGTCGCTTGGACCAGCCGGCCCTGAGAAGGCGGCTCTTCGTCTTCGAGGCTTGAGGGGCGCAGCCAGCCCCGATGTCTTGAATCGCCATGGGGAGCAGATGAGGCTACCCGTGGTCATTTACTCCGTCAGTAGTCCCCGAAGCTGGTGGGGCGCCGCGGCTGAAGAGGCGAGGAGCTTCAGCAGCTTCCTACTCTGAGTGGTGTGATGATGTTGCTTCGTCCGTATTTGAGCGCCAAGCTGTAGGAGCCGGCCACGACCAGGCGGGCTGCCTGATGATTGCGAAACGTCGTGGCGGGATCTAGGTGGCGCGCTAGCGAGCGCCGAGCTCGCCGCCCGCTACTGCGCGCCACACGGCGCCAGCCAGCCGGGCGGCCTGCCAGCCCCGCCTGCGACGGATCGTTACCGTGGCTGGGGCCCGCCACTACCGAGCCTCGGCGTGCGCACGGATCCAGTGCGGCCGAGGCGAACAGTTGTGATTCCATGGCACAGTAACTACATGTCATTACTGCGCGGTTAATGCAGGGTCGTGGGGTCATAGGCACAGTTAATCCCACGACCCCCCATCTTCTCGCCCCCTTGGCTTCGCTGCCTGGGGCTATAAGTAGGGGGAGGAGGGGGCGACAGACGCACACGCGCCCTCCTCTCCCTTCTCCTTTCTTCTTCTCGCTGCTAGCGCCGCACTCCCGCAGCTTGCCGAAGTGCTACCGCAGCCCCATCATCTCCGAGCCCATCTTCCCTGCAGCGTCGCTGCTTCGCCGCGAGCTCATGCGCTCGTCGCTACGTTGCGCCACCGTCGGGCCCAAGCTTCCATGGCGCGCGAACGAGCCGGCACCTAGGACGGCTCCAACGTCCACGAGGATCACCTCACCTTCCTCCGCCCGAAACAGAGATCTCGCCGGCGCCGGAGGATGGCGAACGCGTCGTCTTCCGGTCGCATTTCATTCGTGGCCTCGGTCTGCCGGCGAGCGACTTCCTCCGCTCCTTCCTTCAGTTCTATCGACTCCAGCCGCACCACCTTAAGCCAACACGGTGGTGCTGCTGTCGGCCTTCGTCATGCTCTGCGAGGGCTACCTCGGCATTGTCCCCACCCTCGAGCTCTAGGGGAGTTCTTCTACACCAAGCTCGGCACCGCCGTCAAGGAGGCGGCTCAGTGCTGAGCCTTCATCGCGGTGCGATGTTCGGGTGTTGGGAACTACTTCCCGGCCATCAACTTGACACAGTCGGTCAAGCTGTGGCAAAAATCTTACTTCTACGTGAAGAACGTCCACCCGACGCAGGACTTCGTCAACCTGCCGGCTTATAAAGCCGGCCCGCTGATACGTCCATTTTGCATCATGCTTTTATATCGATATTTATTGCATTATGGGCTGTTATTACACATTATGTCATAATACTTATGCCTATTCTCTCTTATTTTACAAGGTTTACAAAAGGAGGGAGAATGCCGGCAGCTGGAATTCTGGGCTGGAAAAGAGCAAATATTAGAGACCTATTCTGCACAACTCCAAAAGTCCTAAAACTCCACGAAAGTCATTTTTGGAAATAATAAAAAATATCTAGTGGAAGAAGTTCACCAGAGGGGGCCCCACCTAGCCACGAGGGTGGGGGTGCACCCTACCCCCCTGGGCGCGCCCCCCTACCTCGTGGGCCCCCTGGTAGCCCTCCGATGCCCATCTTCTGCTACATGAGGTCTTTCGTCGAGGAAAAAAATCATAAACAACCTTTCGGGACGAAACTCCGCCGCCACAAGGCGGAACCTTGGCGGAACCAATCTAGGGCTCCGGCAGAGATGTTCTGCCGGGGACACTTCCCTCCGGGAGGGGGAAATCATCACCATTGTCATCACCAACGCTCCTCTCGTCGGGAGAGGGAAATCTCCATCAACATCTTCACCAGCACCATCTCCTCTCAAAACCCTAGTTCATCTCTTCTATCTAATTCTTGTCTCCAAGTCCGGGATTGGTACTAGTAGGTTGCTAGTAGTGTTGATTACTCCTTGTAGTTGATGCTAGTTGGTTTATTTGGTGGAAGATCATATGTTCAGATCCTTTATGCATATTAATACCCCTATGATTATGAACATGAATATGTTTTGTGAGTAGTTACGTTTGTTCCTGAGGACATGGGAGAAGTCTTGCTATTAGTAGTCATGTGAATTTGGTATCCGTTCGATATTTTGATGAGATGTATGTTGTCTAGCCTCTAGTGGTGTTATGTGAACGTCGACTACATGACACTTCACCATTATTTGGGCCTAGAGGAAGGCATTGAGAAGTAATAAGTAGATGATGGGTTGCTAGAATGACAGAAGCTTAAACCCTAGTTTATGCGTTGCTTCGTAAGGGGCTGATTTGGATCCATATGTTTCATGCTATGGTTAGGTTTACCTTAATACTTTTGTTGTAGTTGCGGATGCTTGCAATAGAGGTTAATCATAAGTGAGAAGCTTGTTCAAGTAAGAACAGCACCCAAGCACCGGTCCACCCACATATCAAATTATCAAAGTACCGAACGCGAATCATATGAACGTGATGAAAACTAGCTTGACGATATTCCCATGTGTCCTCGGGAGCGCTTTTCCTATTATAAGAGTTTGTCCAGGCTTTTCCTTTGCTACAAAAAGGATTGGGCCACCTTGCTGCACTTTATTTACTTTTGTTACTTGTTGCTCGTTACAAATTATCCTATCACAAAACTATCTGTTACCACTTATTTCAGTACTTGCAGAGAATACCTTGCTGAAAACCGCTTATCATTTCCTTTTGCTCCTCGTTGGGTTCGACACTCTTACTTATCGAAAGGACTACGATAGATCCCCTATACTTGTGGGTCATCGCCCGCCGGCTGAGCCCCGCACCAACTAGACCTTAAAGCCGAGGGTACTATTGGCCGCCTCCACTGCCGCCATTGCCCGGCTCAAGGTGATGGTGGATTCGAAGGGTCTCAAGGCGTCGGACCTGCTGACCGCCTTCGTGGTGCGCCGGGTGCTCCCTCTCCAATTCCGGCCTCACATGATCAGCCGGATGAGCGGGCATCGAGACCCATGCTGATGTGCACCAAGGAGATGTTGGACACGGAGGTGGCCCGTTTGGTGAACTTCATCTTGAACTGCAAACTCTCGAAGGAGGAGTGGCAGTTCGGCAAGCGGCCGTACTCCCGCGCAAACCCGCCGCCTGCGGTAAGTCCTTAACTCTTTTTTCTCTTTACTTGCCAGGTTCTGCTTTGTCCGCCTGATCAGTCAGCCACAATGCAGATCCTCACACCCCAGCCGGCAGCCGAGTCTTGGAACAAGCCCAGGAGTACCTGCCGGACCGGTCGGTGAGCGACGCGCACGACGCCGCATTGGGGCGGCTGCCATGGAGGAGGACGACGCCACAGGTGGTGGTGGCGGAGCAGGCGGCTCCGGAGGAGGCGGCGTCGAGGACTGGCCGGACGGCGACGAGGAGGAGGCCGAGCTGCGCTGCCCGCCCGGCACCGACAAGACGGGCGCGGGCTCCTCAGTTGTGCCGACTGCACCAGGCGGCGCGCAGAAGCGCCGAGCCGGCCCACCGCAGTTCGGCAGCTAGCCGAAGAAGCCCAGGAACACGGCCGCCGCGACCAGGCGTCAGGAGGCCGCCGCGAAGGCGGCCCAGTTCTAGAGGGCCCCGAAGCAGTCGCCGACGGTGTCTGCGTAAGTGTTCGTTTTCTCTTGCTTTTTTCCTTTACCTTTTTTGCAAGCTTTTTCCTGAGTTTCCTCTTATCTTGGTCGAACAGGGCCCCGCTCAATCTGGAGCGGTCTTCCTCCGCCTCCGTGATCGGGGCGGCGGAAGGCTCTACCAACACCCGCCGCATGGACCCATGCACCGAGCTCTAGGCGGCAACGGAGCGGAACGCGCAGGAGGCGCTCGAGGAGCGCGAGGAGGCAGAGCGGCAGAGGGTGGAGGCGGCCAAGGCGGCGCAGGAGGAGGTGGACGCCGCGGCCAAGGCCCAGGTGGACGCCGCGAGCAAGGCGCAAGCGGAGGAGGTCGCATGCGGCCGGACTCCGCAACTCGTCACCCTTCTGCGCTCTGCACCCACCACGCCTGAGATCCTGGCGCCGATTGGAGGAGCCGGCAACGACTAGCCGGTCATGGAGAGGGAAGGGGGCGATGTCATCATCCTGGGGGTGGAGGTGCCCCCACAAGTGCCGACTACCGACGCGCGGAGCAGTCGGCCTGAAGTCCCACCAGCGCCACCAGCTGGCAATGAGTTAGTGGTGGGCTCGACTCAGGTGGTCCGCACCCAGGGGCGCCATCATTTGGGGAAGGCGGCGTCAGCGCCAAGGCCGCTGGACTTCGGGGCCGCAAGCTCCTCGACCCCTGACGCCGAAGCCAGCAGCGCCGCCCCACCAGAGTGGAATCCTGGGGGTGGGATGAGCGTGCTGAATCGGGCGGCGAATGACGTCCAGGCCCATCTTCGGGCCAAAGGCGACGCCCTCCAGGAGTACACAAAGGAGTTCCTGGCAACGCGTATAGCCATCCGGGTATGTCTCTTGATTGCTTGTTTTTGATTCTTGCAGTTTTCTTGGAATCTTCCGTGGCGGCGTGCCAGCGCACCCACTGGGTGTAGCCCTCGAGTTCCGGGCCGGCTGCTGAGAAGGTGGCTCGGAACTTAAAGGTAAGTTCCTAGTGCTAACTTTTTCTTTTTTCTTCTGTTGTCTCTATTGCAGGACTACCACAACATCCGCGCGGCCTCCTTCAACTCCCATGTCGGGGAGCTGGCCAAGCGGACTGCTGACTTGGCCGACAGCCGGAGTAAGCATTCCATCCTTATTCTCATGCGGGCATGCCAGTGCACCCGCGGAGTGTAGCTCCCGACATTCAGGTCGACTGCTGAGCAGTCGGGCCGGATCTTCCAGCAACTACTTTTTTCTTTTGTTGATTTGTTGACTGTATTATCTTTCTTGTCTTCCGCAAGAGCCAACACCGACCTGCAGCAGCGCCTGGGCAAAGTCCAAACCGCACTAGGCGCCAAGGAGGAGGAGTGCAGCAAGGCGGCGCAGGAGCGTGAGCGCCTGGTCAAGGAGTTGGCGGACCGGGCGGACCAGCACAAGGCGGAGCTCAAGAAGCTCAAGGAGGCGGAAGACTCCCTCACGTCCGAATTCGAGACTCAGTGCTCGAACTGGGCCGAGAGGAAGGCGATCCTCACCGCTGGCTATGGCGAGATTGAGGACATGATCGATGGTAGACTTCTTTTCCTTTGGACTAGCCGCCGACTGCCTCAAGAGTCGGCTTCCGACTTCTGATCTTTGTTCTTATTTGCGTACACTTCTTTCCTGGACACGTCGTCACCACCAACCAGGCCATAGAAACTCGCTGCGACGAGCGCAGGAGAGAAGGAGTGGAGGTCCCGCCCAACGCACCCGGAAACATGAACGAGCAACTTCTGGCCATTAGGGTGCGCCTGCAGCCGGCTCACCGTATGCTCTGCCGCCTTCAGCGCGCCTGGTCCTAGCTGATTTCCGCCCTCTGGCCAGACGTCTAGGCTCCATACACCCCCAGTCGGACAGCCGACTGGTTAGAGGTGGCAATCGGCCGCCTCGAGGCTTGGAAGGGCTCCTCCGCTCGAGTAGGCGCCCGGAGAGCCTTGGAATTCGTCAAACTGTGGTATCCTGGGCTGGACCTAGCCCAGTTGGCCACGTTCCGGCTGGAGGGTCGCGAAGAGGTGGTGGCCGTGGGGCCTGCGCTCACCCGTCATGCGGCGGCGATCGCTGAGTACACCAATACCAGTATCTTCCTCCCTGAGCTGGAAGAGGAGGGCGCCGAGGCGCCGCCTAAATAGCTAGGGCTAAACCCGAACAACGACGAGGACTCGGTGGAGGAAATCACCTCTAGAAACGAAGGCGAGGACGAGGAGGGCGAGGATGGTGAAGACGACGCGCCGGAGGACGGAGTAGATGGCCAGCCTCAGCTGGACCGTGCCTCGAGCAATGAGCCACGTGCGAGTGCGCTGACTGCTGCCGAAGGCGACCAAGCCGAGACTTGCCAGCCGACCACTCCACCAGCCGGTGCCGCCGACTCCACCAACCTGCCGGACCCGCCTGATGCTCCTCTGGCCTAGGCGGCCAGTTTTAACTTTTCCTTCTTTTGTAGTTGCTCGAACAAACTTTGTTAAATTTGCGCAGTTCCACCCGCTGGGGGTGTATTCAAACTCTGTTGAATGCTGGCCGAGGGCCTTTTGCTATGTAAATTAATTTCTCCGAGTTCTAACTTTCCTTGCTTTCTGTTCTTTTGGCTTTTTCCTTTGCCGCCTTCCCTTGGCCGCCGCCTTGCCAGCCAGACAGCCGCTCTGCGGTCTGTGGCTGGGTCGAGTACTTGGCCATTTTTGGGAAGGCGAGTACTTTGGCCGTTTTTAGAACGTAGCAAGTTGAGTAAGAAGCCGGCCGGCCGGCTGCTGAGCAGCCGGTCGGTTAGGCGAGGAGCCGGCTTGGGCTATGTGAGTGCTTTAGTCCTTAGCCATTTTTCATGTGGGCATCCTTTCCTGCCTTTAACTCTTGCTAGCCGGACAGTCGCTCTGCGAGCTGCGGCTTATAGCAAGAGAGGGCTTAGATGCCGGCACATTACTTGTCCGACTGTAGGGAGCACCGAGATAGTACAAGGCGGCAAGCCCCCGGGCCGACTGGTCGAACCCGGTGCCAGGCAGAAGAATAGAATAACACATTCATAGGCATATAATCTATCATATAGATAAAAAGGGTAGCCCCCGAGTGCTCCTCGAGGGACCCGATGTCTTAGTGCTTAATACAAAAGGTAGCGTGGTACATACTGCATCAACTATAAAATCTTTGGAGGAGATTTGCATTCCATGGACGCTCTGATTCCTTGCCCGAATCGTCTCTCTTGCGTGCTCTGGGCTTCTGTGCGTCGATGAGGTAGTAGGAGTCATTGCCCAAATCTTTGTTGATGACGAAGGGGCCTTCCCAAGGGGCCGAGAGCTTGTGCTGGCTGGCTGTTCGCTAGATCAGCCGGAGCACAAGGTCTCCCTCTTGGAAGGATCTTGGCTTGACCTTCCGACTATGGTATCGGTGAAGGCTCTGCTGGTAGATGGAGGACCGGATGAGTGCCAACAGCCGGCCCTCTTCCAGCAGATCGATGTCGTCTTCTCGTGCTTCCTTTGCCTCCATCTTCGTGTACATGGTGACGCGAGGTGAGTCAAACTCAATGTCAGTTGGGATGACGGCCTCGGCACCGTACACGAGAAAGAATGGAGTGAAGCTGGTTGACTTGTTCGGAGTGGTGCACAGGCTCCAGAGGACGGCCGACAGCTTGTCGATCCAGCAGCCGGCCGACCGCTCAAGTGGCTTGACCAGTCGGGGCTTGATGCCGGAGAGATTGAGGCCGTTTGCTCGCTCGACTTGGCAGTTTGACTACGGATGGACAACGGACGCTAAATCTAGTCGGATGCCCTGTGTCACGCAGAAACGGGCCAAGGCTCCCTTGGCAAAGTTCGTGCCATTATCGGTGATGATGCTGTGTGGTACATCGTATCGGACGATGATATCTGCGATGAAAGTCACAGCAGTCGGACCATTCAGTTTCTTGATTGGCTTTGCTTCAATCCACTTGGTGAATTTGTCCACGGTGACAAGCAGATGGGTCAAGCCGCCGCGTGCTGTCTTGAATGGTCCCACCATGTCCAGCCCCCACACGGCAAAGGGCCAAGTGAGGGGGATGGTCTTGAGTGCAGAAGCCGGCAGATGTTGCTTGGAGCTGAAATTCTGGCACCCCTTGCAATGCTTGACCAGATCCTTGGCGTCCTCCAAAGCAGTCGGCCGGAAGAAACCATGGCGGAAAGCTTTGGCAACAAGGGATCTAGAGGCCGCGTGGTGGCCGCACTCGCCTTGGTGGATATCTTTGAGGATTGCTTGACCCTTCTCTGGTTCTACGTAGCGCTGGAAGACCCCAGTCATGCTGCGTCTGACAAGCTCTCTGTTTACTATCGTGTAGGCTCCTGCTCGGCACTGCACTTGTCGGGCCGAGATGTCATCAGCCGACAGCTTTCTGTCTACCAGGAATTTGAGGATGGGCTGCGCCCATGATGGTGCTTCGACTTCATGTACTGCTATCACGACCACTTGAACTAGGGCGGTTGGGTCGGGAGGCGGCGGGTTGGAGTCGGTCGCTGCTTGTTGCGCTGTTGAAGTCCCTGGGCCGACTACTGCAGCCCCCGGGCCGGGTGCGACTGCTGTAGTCCCCGAGCCGCTTGGTGGAGTCCGCGGGCCGGCTGCTGCAGCCCCCGGGCCGGGTTGTGAAGTCCCCGGGCCGGGTGCTACTGCTGCAGTCCCAGTGCCGCCTGCCAAAGTCCCCGGGCCGACTGCTGCAGCCCCCAAGTCAGATCCGATTGCTTCAGGAGCAGCCGGCACGAAGATGGACTCGGACTCTGGAGAAGGTTTGATTGACGGCTTGCGGAGGCACTGAAGGGATACGCCGGCTGGTATTGCTTGACGGGTGGATCCGATCCGTGCCAGAGCATCAGCTGGCTCGTTTTCATTCTGTGGCACGTGAAGGAACTCGCACCCTTCAAAATATCTGCTGAGTTGCTGAACGAGGAAAAGGTAACTCGCCATGTTTGCATCCTTGGCGTCCCAGTCACCAGACAACTGTTGGAACACCAAGTCGGAGTAGCCATAGCACAGGATCCGGCGGATGGCGATCTCTTTGGCCAGCCGGAGGCCGTGTACTAGCGCCTCATACTCGACCATGTTGTTGGAGGCGGCAAAATGGATTTGCAACATGTATCTGAGCTTGTCGCCTTTGGGAGAGGTGAGGACAACGCTGGCTCCCAAGCCGGTGCACATCTTCAAGCCATCAAAGTGCATCCGCCAATGAGTGGAGTCTGGAGCTGGCGGCAGGTACTGGGTCTCGGCCCAGTCGACGAGGAAGTCGGCCAGTGCTTGGGACTTGATGGCGGTGCGTGGCTGGTAGAAGATGGTGTAGGGGGCCAACTCGATGGCCCATTTGGCCACCCGGCCAGATGCATCTATGTTGCCTATGATCTCAGCAAGTGCGGAAGTGCAGACAACCGTGATTGGGTGCTCTTGAAAATATGGCTTCAGCTTCTTGACGGCAAAGTGCACGTCGTAGAACATCTTCTGGTAGTGAGGGTAGTTCTACTTCGAGGTTGACAGCACCTCGCTCAAATAGTACACAGGCCTCTGGACCGGCTGTGCTCTGCCGTCTTCTGGGCGCTCTACTACCATGACAGTGCTGACCACCGGGTTGGTGGCGGCGATGTAGAGGTACATGGGTTCTTTAGCAGTCGGAGCCGCCAGGACAGGCGGCGTGGTCAACATCTTCTTCAACTGGAGAAATGCCTCGTCCGCCTTGTCATTCCACTCGAAATGAGTGGTTTACTTCATGAGCTGGTACAGGGGAAGAGCCTTCTCACCCAGCCGACTGATGAAACGGCTGATGGATGCCAAACAACCGGTGAATTTCCGGACGTCTCTCAGTCGGGTGGGTCTCTCCATCCTCTCGATGGCCTTGATCTTCACAGGGTTGCACTCAATGTCGCGTTCTGAGACGAGGAAGCCAAGGAGTTGGCCGGCTGGTACTCCAAAAACACACTTCTCCAGGTTGAGCTTGATTTGAAACCGGCGCAAATTATCAAAAGTTTCCTTGAGATCTTCCAAAAGGGTACTGCGCTTCTCCTTCTTCACCACAATATCGTCTACATGGGCGTGGGCATTTCTGCCGAGTTGCTTGAGGAGGCACTTCTGCATGCAACGCTGAAACGTGGCACCGGCATTTCTCAAGCCGAATGTCATGGTCAGGTAGCAGAAGGCTCTGAATGGTGTGATGAAAGCGGTCTTCAAGCGGTCTACCGGGTTCAACTTGATCTGGTGGTACCCTGAGTAGGCATCCAAGAAACTCAATAGCTCGCATCCGGCTGTGGAGTCTATCACTTGGTCAATCCGAGGCAACGCAAACGGATCCATGGGGCAGGCTTTGTTGAGACTGGTGTAATCAATGCACATGCGCCACTTGTTGTTCTTCTTCAGTACAAGGACTGGGTTGGCTAGCCACTCTGGAAAAAACACTTCCATAATGAAGCCGGCTACTAGAAGCCGAGCTATCTCTTCACCAACAATTCTTCTCTTCTCTTCCGATGGTCGGTGGAGGGGTTGTTTGACTGGTTTGGCATCTGCTCTGACATGTAGCTTGTGCTCGGTGAAATCCGTCGGAACACCCGGAATGTCTTTGGGAGACCATGCAAAGATGTCCCGATTCTCACGGAGGAAATTGACGAGCTCGCTTTCCTATTTGCTATCGAGGTTGGTACCTACGATAGCGTGCCTCTCCGGGTGCTCAAGGTCCAAGGGGATCTTCTTTGTTTCTTTGGCCGACTTGAAGGAGCCTTGGGTCTCTGACTCTTTGGGTTTTGGTGACAGGTATGGCTGCTTGCTGGCCATGGCCACCACCCGGTCCAGGAGTTTCTTCTCAGCGGCAATCACAAGGGACTCGGCCAACCGGCTACTGGCTGCAGCACAAGCGGACGACTTCTCATAGTCTCCATTGATCATGATAATACCCTTGGTTCCCGGCATCTTCATCCTGAGGTAGGCATAATGAGGTACTGCCATGAACTTGGCTAGAGCTGGCCGGCCTAGGAGCACATGGTAGGGGCTCTCCAGGTCACCACCTCGAACCACATTGCTTCGCGGCGAAAGTGATCCTTGTCTCTGAAGAGGACGTCTATCTTGATCTTGCCGATTGGTGAGCAAGAAAGGCCGGGCACAATGCCATGAAAGACAGTCCAATTGGGCTGGAGCTGCTTCTCTTTGATGCACAACTTCTCCATGGTGTCATGGTAAAGGATGTTGATGCTGCTACCGCCATTTATCAGGATCCGGGAGAAACGAGCAGCTCGTCTTTCCGTTGCAAGGGTAGCATCCAACACCAGGGCATAGGAACCCGGAGCAGGCACCACTTCCGGGTGGTCTGCACGGCTCCAGCTGATAGGCTTCTCAGACCAGTGCATGAACTCTGGGGCTGCCGTAGCAACGGCGTTCACCTCACGGTGCTGCTGACGTCGGCTGTGTCTGTCGTTGGCCACACTGGTGAAGACGACGTAAGCACCATGTTCTTCAGGGAAGTCATCCTGGATCGCGCCGACTGCTGGGGGGGCTGCTGGGGAGGTGGAGCCGGCGGGCCAGCAGGCGGAGGAGGCAATCCTTCTCCCTTGGCAATGCGGATGAGCCAGTGGCATTTCCGGGTTATGGTTGGACGCCTTTGCGCTACTGTGGAACTTGTAGGGAGCATCGAGGGTCTGCTCAAAGGAGAAAGCAGGCAACCAAGCTGGCTTGCCGCCCTTCTAACGCTTGGGGTCGGGTTGTCCTTCAGGCTACTAGTCTTCAACTGTTGCCACCTGCCGGCTAGTGGAACCCGGCTAAGGGGCCTTGCGCTTGTTGTCGTTCGGCTCTTGGCGCCGACTGTTATCTCGAGCCGGCGTGCGAGGAGCCGGAGGGAGCACCTTCCCAGAGGCGTCCACTCGGAGCTCCGACTTCATGGAGGAGTCGGCTGTGGCGTATTTGTCTGCTATGATCAGCAGCTCGTCGAGGGTGGCCGGCTCGTCGCAGAGGAGCTGGTGCTTGAGTAAGGTGCCCTCTCGGCACCCGGCGGTGAAGTACACTATGGCTTGCACTTCATGCTCCCCTTCGCAGGAGTTGCGCAATTCTGCCCACCGCGTCAGGTAGTCGCGGGTGGACTCTTCCGGGCCTTGAACACACAGCGAGAGCTGGTGGGGCTTGGGTGGTCGCTTGTAGGTGCTAGTGAAGTTGCGGATGAACACTTCGGTGAAATCTACCCAGCTGTTGACGCTATAGGGCTTCAGGTTGTTCAGCCATGTCCGGGGCGTGCCCTGGAGCATGAGCGGAACGTAAATCACGGCAACGCGCTTGTTGTTGTTTGCTATGTTAACGGCCGTGGAGTAGTCGACCAGCCAATCTTCTGGCTTCACGGAGCCGTTGTACTTGGGCGTGTCTCGTGGGAGCGAGAACCCTTTGGGAAAAGGCTCGTCGCGAATGCGGGGGCCAAAACAAGGCGGGCCCATCGCGTCTTCTTCTCCTAACGCCATGGATCGAGTGAGACGGTCGATCCGGTGGCGGGCATCATTCTCTCCGACTCCTTCTCAGCAGCCAAGCCAGTTGCCGAGAGTCGGGTGCTCAACAGGCGGCGGGGAGGCGTGCCTCTCCCTGCAAGGAGGAGGAGGAGGAGGCGAATAGTCGTCCCGTCGTTCCACTGCTCCTGGGCGGCCATCCTGGTCGCGCTCGATGGTGAGGCGTGTGCGACTGCAGCTGGCAGCCGGCACTCGGTCTCGTCCGTCGTGGACGCCGCCTGTCGGCGTCCGGGAGGTCGTGCCTTGATCACGGCGAGGGGGCGGGTTCTCAACCCGCTGGCCTGGTTCTTCTACGCGGCAGCCGGCTTCTTGCTGCGCGTCAGCCGCGTCAATGAGTTGCTGAACGTGCTCCGTCATGCAGCGTCGCTCGTCACCCTCTAGGTGGTCCAGCTCGTCTGCTGCCGCCTGGGAAGCTCGTATGTTCTCCATGGGCGTGGCATAGACAACGCGGTCAACCCCGAACATGCTGGCAACGGCAGCGCCACGCTGTCGGACCGTGCCTATTCGGCTGGGCCCGCCAGCAGCCGGTGTGCCACCAACAGCGTGGTCGATCTCGCACTGGTAAGTCTTAGAGAGGCATCTCATGGTAGCCAACTTCTTGGCGCTTTCGATGAGCGAGACGGGGCAGGCTTCTAGCGTCTCGGCGTTGGCGTCTTCTGCGATGGGCACAGACAGGCCCCGCAGTGCCGCCTGGAGCGGGTCTTGGGCAGCCCCACCAGAGGATCCGTCGTGGCAGAGACGAGCACCTCCGTGACTGTGCTACCACCGCTGTCGGCGCGAGGGAGAGGGTCATGGATGACCACCATGTTGGTGGGGAAGGCGTCGAGGGACGCCGTGTCGGAGTCGACAAGCATCGGGTCGGTGGAGCCGATCGACTCCAGGTCAAAGGCCGACTCGTTGGTGATGTCGAGCTTGCCAAGGAGGTCGATGAGGCAGCTCTCGGAGCTGGCTACTCCCGCGTCAGGCGTGGGCTCGTCAGAGAGGCGGATCTTGCTGATGAGGTCAGCGAGGCAGCTCGCCGCGCAGGCGACCTCTGCGCCATGCAGCGCGTCGGTGCAAATGCCATCGGGCGTGCCGGGCTGGCTGCGCTCGCTAGGGAGAAAAAGGGTTCTCGTCCAGAACAGATCTCCGGATGACGGTGCACCTAGCCCCATGGTGGGTGCCAAATGTCAGGGGTGTCGTGCGACATATGCCAAAGGATGGCTTATCATGGTGGGGGAGAGTAAGACAACACCGGTGCCTGGAAACGGGATAAGGCGTAGACATGTACGCCGACGCATCTTACCCAGGTTTGGGGCTCTTCTAGGAGATAACACCCCTAGTCCTGCTCTGCGGGGTCTTAGCATGATCACTATCTCAACAATGGTGGCAACAAGATTGCTCCTTGAGCTGTTTCTCTAGAGGAGGAAGAAGAACAAGGCTAGCCCTAGCTTCACTCTCTCTATATGCGTGTGTGGTCTCTAAGAGGATGAACCCTTTGCATGGGTGTCCTGGGGGGTTTATATAGGCCTACCCCCCAAGGGTACAATGGTAATCTGGCCAGGTGTAGGACCCGGCTGTCAGTGTCTATGGTCGCCGGCCGCTGGGGCTCGCAGCCTGGTGGGCCCTACCGGCTGTCTCGTACTTGGCCAACAGGCCGCGCCCGCCGATGGCAGGTCCTGTCGGCTGGTTAGTACTATGGCAGTGCCAGTGATGATGTGTGCTTTGTCGGGGAAGGTGTGGCTACAGTCTTGCCGCCTGGCGGGCGATCACTCTAGCCACTCCCCGTCTCTTCTGATTAATGGCGCACGGACTCCGAGGGAGGGGGAGGGCCGCCTGGTTGGGAGTCGGCCTTCCCCGTGCCGACTGGTCAGGAGTCGGTCTCTCATGGACAGGTAGGGCCTGGCGCCTGCGAGCCGTACCGACAGTCTGTAGTGGGAGCATGGCCTCCTCTGCCATGGGTGATGTCATGGGCTGTGTGGCAACAGTCCCGCGTCGGGCGAGGGATGTCCGCCCAGTACGCTGCACTGTGGCCATGATCTGCCCTGGATTCAGGGGTGGCAGGCTGCATTGTAGCCACGCCCCGTCTCGTCGTTATAATGTGGTGCAAACTTCAAGGGAGCGGAGGGGGGCCGCCTGCTAGGAGTCGGCCCACCTCACGGCAGTCTTCTGGGAAATGCCGTCCTCTAGCAGCCGGCCGCTTGGACCAGTCGGCCCTGAGAAGGCGGCTCTTCGTCTTCGAGCCTTGAGGGGCGCAGCTGGCCCGATGTCTTGAATCTCCATGGGGAATAGATGAGGCTACCCGTGGTCATTTACTCCGACAGTCACCTCCGTGTGCGAAACGACATACGTACACTGCCTTCTTTTGCCTTAATTTTTGTACACTGGCAGATTAGACCAAATAGAAGTATCGTGCTAAATTTCGGAATTATTCCGTGTTCGTTTGGCCTTTTTACACATTAATTGAGTTTCTGGGCATTTAATATGCATAATTCAAATTTGAACTACAAGCACATGCTCCAGTGCACCAAAGTTTGCTGAAAAATCACATGTGTGTCTTTGGGTGAATTTGTAGGTCCAATGCAAGAGATGGGAGTGAAATTCAAACATCTGGGTGTCGTGGCTCGGCTGGAATGATTGAGAAACTTGGTTTTTTAATTTCTGTAAATCCAAAACACGGCTGAAAATCATGAAACTTGGCATGATGTCATGACATGGCACCAACATGTTGCGGTAATTTTTTTTGGCCGAATTGGAACAAGCTTTGGTGTAAGCTTCTTGCAAACCGGAGCTTCCCTCAAGAAGGCCCGTGATTCCGAGAGGGAACGTGTCACCTCCGTGTGCGAAATGACATACGTACACTGCCTTCTCCCGCCTTAATTTTTTAACACAGGCAGATTAGACCATATAGAAGTACCGTGCTAAATTTTTGAATCATTACGGGTTCGTTTGGCCTTTTTATACATTAATTGAGTTTTTTGGGCATTTAATGTGCATAATTCAAATTTGAACTACAAGCACAGGCTCCAGTGCACCAAAGTTGTTTGTAAAATCACAGGTGTGTCCTTGGGTGAATTTCTAGGTGGCATGCAAGAGATGGGAGTGAAATTCAAACATCTGGGCATCGTGGCTCGGTCGGAAAGATTGAGAAACTTGGTTTTTTAATTCCTGTAATTCTAAAACACTCCTAAAAATCATGAAACTTGGCATGGTGTCATGACATGGAACCAACATGCTGCGATAATTTTTTTGGCCGAATTGGGACAAGCTTATGTGTAAGCTTCTTGCAAACCGGAGCTTCCCTCAAGAAGGCTCATGGTTCTAATAGGGAACGTGTCACCTCCGTGTGCGAAACGACATATGCACACTGCCTTCTCCCGCCTTAATTTTTTACACAGGCAGATTAGACCAAATAGAAGTATCGTGCTAAATTTTGGAATTATTCCGGGTTCGCTTGGCCTTTTTTATACATTAACTGAGTTTCTGGGCATTTAGAGCAACTCCAATGGGGCGACCCATTTCGTCCACTGGCGTCCGTTTGGGTCGGCGCGGACACAAAAGTCGGCCCAACGCGCCAACCCAAACGGACGCGCGTCCGCCTGCCGACCCATTCCCGGTCCATTTTTGAGCCAGATTTGCATCGGTGCGGACACGAGACGGACGCTAGCCTCTACTACTCATGGGCCCGCCGGTCGATGGCGACCACCACCATCCCCCCCCCCCCATTTTCTCCCAAAAACCCTTCCGCCACAAGCCGCCCCACACCCCGCCATGGAGGACGCCGCCGGCCTCGCCTCCCTCGCCTCGTCCGGTGCCCCCGCCCCCGTCGGGAAAGGCAAGCCTCGTGCCCCGCGCAAGGCCGCTGCCGCGGCGAAGCCAAAGAAGTCGCTGACGCCCGTACAACGGGCAAGGGATTCGGCCAAGAGGAAGGACCGGAGGCACGCCGCAGACGCGAGGGATGAGGCCGCCGCGCAGGCCGCCGTCGCCGCCGCCGCGTAGCAGGAGGTCACCAACGCCCGCATCACGGCGGCAATGAGGGAGGCGCTCTACATGCTAGGGTTAAACCCTGGCTAGCATGGCCTCCTCAACGCCGTCGTCGCCGCGGCTAGCACCGGCTCATCGGTGTTTCCTCGGATGGTGCTACCCGACTCGCCCCGCGCGTCGGCTTGCAACCCGGTGCCCGGCTTCCACGTGTACCCGCAGGCCTCCCGCCTCTCCAGGGAGTGCTCGCACAACGTGAGCGTGGTCGCGCCTTCCATGCCCGCGCCCGCGCCCATCAACATCAACGCCATCCCGGTGGCCGATGGCTCGTCATCCGGTGGCGCGAGGAAACACGCGCTGTAGACGCCGGCCGGTGTGCTCCCGAAGGTCCACAACCTGTTCGAGTGAATGTAGTCCGCCGTCCACGAGGACTACATGCAGAACCTCATCTTCGAGGGCGGTGCGCCGGCCGCTGGCTACGATCCCGGCGAGACACAAAGCCAGGACGGCCGCAGGCCGTTCACGCCGGCTGCTGGCTATGATCCCGATCAGGCGGCCTTCATGCATGATCAGGTCGGCATCGGCCTGGATGTCTTCCCACTCGACCACGAGTTCCCAGACGACTACGGGCTAGAGGAAGAGGACGAGTGCGACATCAAAGTGGAGCCCTTGTTCGAGGAAGAGCTCGCCAACCAAGCCGCCTGTCCTAAGCTGAAGCACAAAAGCAAGCACACGAAGGCATACACGGAGGTCGAGGACAAGCTTCTTTGCGAGTGTTGGCAAGACATTGGACAAGACCCCAAGACGGGCGCAGAATAAAAGCATTTGACCTTTTGGATTCGTGTCCACCGAGAGTTTCATGAGCGCAAGAAGTTTCCACCTTACCAACTTGTGAGCACGCCCAGGTGGGTGTCCATTTCCAAGCGATGGAGGGTGATCCAACAAGAGTGCAACAAGTTTTGCGCCACTCTTGAGAGCATCAAGGCCCGCCCCGTGAGCAGCATCGGCATGCAAGACATGGTATGCTAGCAAGCCGCCCTCTTTTGTGTCATCAAGTTCATGCCAGCGTGTTCATTTGCATATCATTTGCCCATATGCTTGCATGGAAACATTTTGTAGGCATTTCAAGCTTTGGAGGCATTCAAGGTTCAACACAACGGCAAGTGCTTCAACCTATCCCATTGCTTTCGGGTCATCAAGGACGAGGAGAAGTTCAAGGCGCAATATGCCGCCCTCAAGTCGCGTGGGGGGAAGAAAGCCGAGGAGGAGGTTGGGGAGGGCGAGTCGGCACGGCCGCAGGGGAAGACCAACTCCAAGAAGGAGGACAAGTGGGATGCGGCATCCAACGCCTTGATCGCAACCGTGGAGGGCATGATGAACAAGAGGGACTCAAGGGAGGAGGAGCGCCGGCGTTTCAAGGTGGAGCAAATGGACGCTTTCATGGAGATCCAAAGGAGGAGGCTTGAGATGGACGCGGAGAAGCAAGCCAAGATGTTCGAGCTCGAGGCATAGAAGCAAGCCAAGATGCTAGAGATCGAGGCCGCCAATGCCAAGACCAAGGCCAAAGAAGTGGCTCTTGCGAGCATGATGACCGGGATTGAGATCATGAAGGTGGATCTCAACACCGTGTCGCCAAGGAAGAGGCAGTGGTTCGAGAAGATGCAGGCCGACATGCTCAAGTTCGACGACGAGTGATCTATGGCGGTAAGCGCCATCTTTTTTGTATGCCGGCAGGTGTGCTGGCATGACCACGGGGGCCGTGATGGCGTGGTCGAACTCAAGTCCCACCCTTTTTTGTGTGCTAGCATGTGTGCCGGTCGGCTGGCGAGTGCGCCAGCATGAACTGTGGTGATATTTTCTGAACCCGGCATTGTATGCCGGCGCTGGCATGGTGTCGGCATGGTGAGACAGGGCCGCTGGCATGATCGGCCGCGGGCCTTTTTTTAAAGTTGATGCGGACATGAAATGGGTCGGCGCGTTGGGCGCACTGCCGACCCAAATCTAAAAGAGGGCGGACGCCGGGCGGGCGGCCGACCCAAACGGACAAAAAGCGAACAAACGCACCGTCCGTTTGGGTCGGCCCGTTGGAGTTGCTCTTAATGTGCATAATTCAAATTTGAACTACAAGCACAGGCTCCAGTGCACCAAAGTTGTTTGGAAAATCACATGTGTGTCCTTGGGTGAATTTCTAGGTCCCATGCAAGAGATGGGAGTGAAATTCAAACATCTGGGCGTCGTGGCTCGGCCGAAAAGATTGACAAACTAGGTTTTTTAATTCCTGTAATTCCAAAACACGCCTGAAAATCATGAAACTTGGCATGGTGTCATGACATGGCACCAACATGCTGTGGTAATTTTTATGTCCGAATTGCGAAGGCGCACACATTAACAATCAACAAAGTCATTTTGGAACAAGTGTTGTCACGTTAAAAATCGGAAACACAAGTATTATTGAAAACATGGGCGTTCTACTTACCAATTACGTGCGGCCACGCGTCCCCTTTTTTTATTGGCTAGGAGGTGTCGTGCGGGGTAGCTATTTGAGTTCGGGAGGCGTGCGATCAGACCCCTGCGCGTGCTCATCGGGAGGAGAGCCCTTTGACCGCTACCTGCCGCCCACCTCCCTCCCAACGTCTCCATTAATGGCGCCCGAGCACCTGTTCTATGGTGTGGCTATATGTCTCACTGGACTGAGATTTAAGAGAGAAAAATGAAAATCTGAAAAGAAAGTTTTGCACGGATCTTGATGTAAGATCCAACGGACCAGTATAGCATCGACTGCGACTTATAGCAAACATGATGAATATAAGGACGATGACAGTGGATAATAATTGTCTTACATATTTAGAAACATAATTAAAAAAGCCACATGCGGCAACACCCAAAATACACAAGGGCAAAAGAAGAAGGAAGACAAAGATCTGGCTCATTGATCTCTACTTTCTTGATGCGTTGCTGCAGGCCACAGGAACTAGTCTCTGTGACGAGCGGCAACGAGCTCTTTCTTGTCCTCAAGATGCTGCTTGAGAGCACCCATGGATTCCTCCACGAGCCTTCTGCGCTCGATGCGCAGCATGGCATTCTCGTCCATAAGTTTCTCGACGATGACGCCGATCCTCTTCAATAAGGCAGTGGTCTGCTCCTGCTGCTCCGCACTTCTGACGATCTTCGCCCTCAGCAGGTCGTGCTCTGCCCGGAGCTTCGCATTGCTCTCATTTAGTGGCCAGATGATGTCGATAGACTATTCAAATAAGGCTTTCAGGTCATCCTGCAACCTCGCCCACCTGGAGATCTGATCCATCTGCCTAAGGAAGAGGGCACGCATGCGCCTGTAAGAGTCCTCGCCTGCCCGCGAGATATTTTCCTAGGCTGCCACGGCGCGGGAGGACATCTCTGCTGCATTTGTGGCGCGGCGGGATATCTCTTCTGCTTCCGCGGTGCGGCCGGACCAGTCTGCTGCATCGACGGCGCGGCGGGACCTCCGTGTTGCTTCGGCGGAACGACGGGTCTTCTCTACTGCTACGGCCATGCGGCGGGACATGTTGGCTGCTTTCGCGGCAAGGCGGGACATCTCTCGTGCTTCCGCTTCCAGGCTCGCCTCTCCCTGGTGGCAATCTCTCGACCCAGAACTCACGTTGGCCATGGCGAACGCAAGGGAACGATGATGAATGACTTGTTTGTTTTTGAATTTTTGTGGATGAGGAGTTGAGGAGGAATATGCAGTCATCTTGGAGCAGTAGTATTTATAACCGCGTAGTATTACTACGCTCCTAAGTGAAACCGTTTAGGTTTTGATCGGTGTGAACAGGTTTGCAATTTGGAATGTGACGGGACGCGGCCACCCTGTTCTTCTAACAAAAAATTGTGACGGGACGCATGCTCAAAATTTACTGACGGTTATAAGTGCGGCACTATTCCCGGAAGGCTTAACGTGGGCACGTACGCCTTCTCGGCCGCGTACATGGCGTTTGCACCATAGGGTGCACCGCAATAGACAATGTCAGCACACGTCTTGTTCCAACAACCATGCGTGCTCGTTATTACCATCACGCACGCTTCTTTTAATTAGAATGTGTGTGCCCATCTAGCGCACACACGTTGATCTATCTAGATGTTTCAGTTTGTTGTGGCTAATCGCAAACAGTTCATCCATGTGAAGTGTATGCCATCAATCGCAGACACTTTGATCTGGCTGACCCGTTTATGTTCTGCTGCCTAATCACAAACTGTTAATCCTTCTGAAGTGTATGCCCTCAATCACACACACACCTTGATCTGGCTGACCGTTTCTTTTGTGTTGCCTAATCACAAACAGTCATCCGAGTGAACCGTATGCTCTATATCGCACATGTCTTCATCAGGGTGTCCGTTTCTTTTGTTCCGCCTCATCGCAAACAGTTCATTGGACTGAACCGTATGCCCTGGACCGCACACGCAACTAAAATCTGAACCGTGTTTGATGGCTCCGCCATCGAAAACGTTTTGCACCTTTTTTTACGGTTCTTTTACACCACCATTTGCGATTATTGCATCGCACACAGTTTCGTTGAAGGGTCTCTGATCATAGTGTCGCGTTAGCAGCATCCTGCAGTAGTGATACTTGAACTCCAAGGTTGTTAGACTAAAATGAGCAGAGTCAAGGAGTACCTTGCTCTGATACCAATTGTAAGAACGAAGATTGTTTGCCACAGGAGGGTGGATGGGAGTTTTAAAATTTCTTTTGGAAACTTCAAAACTCTCAGAACCCAGTAGCGGAGCGAGTGTAAATAGGTTTCAGTGAGTGAATGTAAATTATCAAACAAGAACTAAACGCATACACCAAAGGTAATCACATGGTTAAATCTAGTCGTGCAATGCAAATCGAATGAAAAGAGGCGAAGGAATAACCAGTGATGCTCGATGGCGACAGATAATTTGGTACACCAGTTCGCCCTTCTGCACAAGGACTACGTCTGGTTGGAGGGGTTGTGATTTAACACAGAAGATAAACTATCTTCGCCCAATTCACTTTGACAATTCGTTCGTCAACCAATGTCGATCACTCATGGTAGATACTTGAGGTGATCTTCGAACCTTTACAGACTTCTTCTTCAAGAACCGCAATTACTCTTGGTTTGTGAAGAAATCGACACCTAACCATCTAGAGAGTTTGCATCTCTTAAGAGTAATAGGCGGAGCATAGTAGACTTAGATTCGAGTGATGCTAAACCACTCTCTAATTTTCGGCTCTGGGGTTTTTCTCTCGGTTTTGAACTCAAATCACTCTGGAGAGAGGGTTTCTCAACTAACTTCTCGGAATCACATGGAGCAGCCACCGGACAAAGCCAATGCGGGTGGCTATTTATAGCCGCAACCTTCCCTGATGGGAAATGACCATTTTGGACACGCGGTCAAGCCAATGGCCAAGCGACACGTTCTCAATGGTAGGATTTGAAACCAACGTTAACATTACTTGAGGAACAACTAATGCTAACTCTTCGGTCAGAGAAAAATCTCTCGGAGCGAAGAAGATCACAGTCTCTTGCTGGCAAGTATTTGCTCTGTACACAAAGAGGTTTCTCTCTGAACATTCATAGAATTGGGTTTAGTATCAGAGAATCAAAGTTTTCAAACACTACACCCATCTTAATAGTATGGTGGTCCTACGACTCGATGAAAAGAAAGAAGAAGAACGAAATAAGTTCTACGTCTTCGACTTCTTTTGGCTGCAGTCAATTCCTCCAGATGCCACCGAACCAATTCCTTCACGTCAGCAATTTTAGGGGTCACTCTCAGCAGTATAATCTTCATTGATAATACTCGCTACCATGTAGGATACTATCTTCAGAGTTTATATCATACTCCTCATGACTTCAGGGACCTGTTACTCTATGTGCACTAGCAAACACATTACTGTTTATGTCAACTCAAAACATAAGGAGGCAAATCATTGCACCAACAAATGTCATTTTTGGGCTCGTGTATTTGAGAGCATCAATGCTCGGGACACTCGGTGGCTTTTGGAGATGAAAAAATCATGTTGGTTTCCAGGTATGTTTGGCTCAATTGATTGCATGTATTGGAAGCGGAAGAACTACTTGCAGCATGACATGGGTCGTGAAAGCCATGTGAAGAATGCCACTACCATTCTTGAAGTCGTGGCCGATCAGGAGACATGGTTTTAGCATGCCTCGATCTTACAATGACATCAATGTGCTTCCCCGATCACCATTCTTTGCACGGTTAACCAATGAGGAAGCACCACTGGTGGAATTCCAAGCAAACAGTCGCACATACAACATGGGCTACTACCTAGCGGATGGAATTTATCCAAAGTGGGCAACATTTGTGAGCCAATTTCAAGCCCTCGAGGTAAGAAAGAACTTCACTTTCATAATGCTCAAGCGGCTGCTATAAAGGATGTGGAGAGGGCATTCAGGATTTTGCAAGCCCAATTTGCTATTGTGTGAGGACCGGCTAGGTATTGGGATTAACAATCTTTTTGGTACATAACGACTGCTGTCGTGATCTTGCACCACATGATAATTGTAGATGAGCATTGTCAAGATTTTGATTACTCCTTGTATGAATTCATAGGAAACCAGGTAAAAAAGAACTTCACTTTCATAATATTAGAAGGGAAGACCGCCGCTTTCTTCAAGTTCACCATGAGATTCGACATGCGGATACTCACGCAGATCTTCAAAGAGATCTCATGGAGGATGTCACGCCCAATATGCGACCCTATCCAAAAGGAACTCGAAGGTCCCACCAAGGATAGACCCGCATATTGGAAACGCTTTTGCAAGGTGGATATCATTACATCAACATTACATAATAGATGGGGATACATACAAAACATACAATGTCACATGAATACAACATCACAATATATACAAGATCAACATCCGACTACGGATGAAACATAAACAGAAACTCAAACGACATCCACCACCTAGCCCAGGCTGCCGACACGAACCTATCCCCGATCGAAGAAGAAGCAGAAGAAGAACTCCAAAACAAGCAAACATCACTCTCGCGTCATGATCATCGCAAACCTGTACCTGCAACTGTTGGTGTAGTAATCTGTGAGCCACGAGGACTCGTCAATCCCATTACCATGGGTATCAAGACTAGCAAAGCTTAATGGGAAAGGAAGGGATAAAGTGGTGAGGTTGCAGCAGCGACTAAGCATATATGGTGGCTTACATACGCAAATGAGAGCGAGAAGAGAAACAAAGGAACGGTCGTCAACTAGTAATGATCAAGAAGTGATCTTGAACTCCTACTTACGTCGACATAACCCGAAACCGTGTTCTCCTCTCGATCAACCCGAAAAGAGACACTCACGATTCGCTACGGTTGGTGTATTTTAGAAGAGTTTGCTTCAAGTTTACTACAACCGGATATTAACAAATTCCCATCGCCACATAACCGCGGCACGGCTCTCGAAAGTTTATACCTGCAGGGTGTCCCAACTTAGCCCATGATAAGCTCTCGCGATCAACGAAGGATATTCCTTCTCCCCGAAGACCCGATCAGTCTCGGAATCCCAGCTACAAGACATTTCGACAGCAATAAAACAAGACCAGCAAAGCCGCCCGATGTGCCGACAAATCCCGATAGGAGTCGCCGTACCTCGTTCTCGGGGCACACCGGATAGGTCAGCCTACGAGTAAAACCAGCCCTCGAGTTGCCCGTGGTGGCCCCAAGATCTGCCTGTTTGGACCAACACTCGAAGGAGCACCGCCGGGGGCTAAAATAAAGATGACCCTTGGGCTCCGAAACCCAAGGAAAAAGGGCATAGGTGAGGCAAATGGTAAAACCAATGTTGGGCCTTCTTTGGAGGAGTCTTATTCAAAGCGAACTGTCAAGGGGTCCCATAAATCACCCGACCGCGTTAGGGACGCAAAATCCGGGAACATAATACCGATATGACGGAAACTAGGGCGGCAAGAGTGGTACAAAACACCAGGCATAAGGCCGAGCCTTCCACCCTTTACCAAGTATATAGATGCATTAATTAAATAAGATATATTGTGATATACCAACAAGTAACCATGTTCCAACAAGGAACAACATCTCCATGTTCCAACAAGGAACAAACTTCATGTTCACCTGCAACTAACAACGCTATAAGAGGGGCTGAGCAAAGCGGTAACATAGCCAAACAACGGTTTGCTAGGAAGGGTGACAAAGGTTAGAGGCTGATATGGCAAATTGGGAGGCTTGAGCAGCAAGTGATAGGTAGCACAGCATAGCAAAAGTACGAAGCAACTAGCATAGCAATGATAGTAATGAGATCCAAGGTGACGGTCATCTTGCCTAAAATCCATAAGGAAGAAGAACGAGTCCATGAAGAAGGCGAGCGGATGAAGCCGAACCAAGCGTGAGCGAGCGAATCCTCACGATCGCAACGAAACAGGAACTAACAAGAAGAAGCACACAACATAGTAAACACACCACACATGAACAAGGCATAATGCACAACAAGCATGATGCATGACAAAGCTACATGAAGCTACTCATGGCAAGAGATGATGCAAACAAGAGCAACACATCAAAGCAAGTTTAAATGAGGCCGGGGACAACATAGAACAATTCCGGTAAGTCCTCATATGCAAATTTCGAAATTGGTCCAGATCTGAATAAATTTATGTTCAAGTTGTTAAACAGCAAGTTAAGATGCACCACGATGATCTACACAAAATTCTAGTCAAGTTACATATAAAGTTCATTAGATTCGGAGCTACGGTTTAGAAGATATGAGCAAAACAAGATAAACATGGCATTGATGCAAAATGCATACAAACATCAAACAAACACCTCAAAACAAGGATGCAACATGATAATATGAAGCTACATGCAATTCTAAGCAAGTTTCATATAGGCACACTCAAAACGGAGCAACGGTTCAACACATACACCCTATACAAGGCATAACAACAATCTGTCCAAAACAGCAAGTAGGCATATTGCAAGCACCTAAACAACAAGCTACAGAACCTCAACATGAAAACAAAAGGCATGGACATGATGTACAGGTAAAGCATGAAATAACATGAACACTGAGCTATCTCCAGAAATCACTAGAACATGCTCAAACACACATGGCAAGATTGCAAATATTAACAGTTTCAGACTTTGCAGAAAATAACATCAGGTTGCAATGTTTAGAGCTATCACACAACATGTTACAGGAACTTATCATGGCAAAAAAAGGCATGGCATGATACTACTAAATGCATAGAACAAAAGTCCCTTACTGACCATGACCCAAAAGGGATTAGAAAATACAGTTGCAAGCATGTGAATATAGCAAAAACATAAACAGATTCAGACTTAGTGCAAAACTGGAGCATGGCATAAACAGATAACAAGTAGGCATGTTGGTGAGCTTGAACCACTCACCGTAGAGAAATACATGATAAACTAAGCATACACCCAGCAATTAGCCATGGCATAGAAGCTAGACATGGCAAGAACAACAACATGTCATGCAAGGATCAACTACAACAACCTTGGCAAAATTGAATAACATGTAAACAACGTGCCAGGAAACATTTTATAGCAAAAGTAGAGCACGAAAATGACATTCTAGACTACTCCATAATTGCAAAAAAGGGCATGAATGGATAGAGAGCAATCAATTGTTCAAAACACCCTTACTGAAGTATCTCAAAATATGCATGGATCTCTCGGTAGCATCAAGCTTACATGGCTTAAAAATATTAGCAGAACAGGGGCTGAAATCAGCAACATCATGAAGCCTAGTTTGCATGCTTGTGCTAGTCACCATAGAGATCACAAAAATACATGGCATACACCCCTGTAAAGATGGCATGGCATATTAAAAATCACATGTAGGACTCAACCTCATAGGATGCACGCATCAATCATGGCAAAAATGACAAAAGTGCATGTTCTGATAAGAATCTGAAACTAACATCACATAGCCCTCTTCTAACAGCATTTCGGGCATCAATATGAGCTCAAGTGTAAATGATGCAATGAGATGAAATGATGTATTCGTCGAGACGAACAATTTGACATATTACACGCACAAAACGGAGCTACGGATGCAGAGTTGTGATGCAATGAAGGAGGCATAAAAATATCATCAGAGAAAGGACTTGGTGAAATATACCCTCCGAAATTCCAGATCTAGGGTTCGGGCACGCGAACCGAGGCGGGGCCGGAGCTTCGCCGGAGACGACGGGGACGGCGGAGGAGGTCGCCGGCGCGGCGGAGGAGGTCGTCGGCGCTGGGCGGCGGCTCCATGGCCGGGCGCGTGAGCCATGGCCTCCGGTCTGTGGTGAGGCGCCCATGAGGCATGGCGCGCGGCAGGGCGTGGCGCGCCGTGACGGGACGGCGGCGACCGAGGCGCGGACGCCGCGAGCCTTGAGGCCGGCGAGGCGAAGGCGGCCATGGCATGGTGGAGTCGGGCTCGGCGAGCTCGGTGGCCGGAGCTCGACGGCGGGCAGCTGTCGGGCGCTTCAGGCGCTGTGGTGGGCGGAGCGGCCGGGCCCAGGCGAGCGGATCTGAGCCCGCATGGGCGGCGGCGTGGAGGGCGGGGAGGCCACGGGCGGCGGAGTGAGCGGGCGGGCATGCGCGCGGCGATGACGTGTCGCTCCCTGATAGGCTGGATGACGTGGCTGCGGGGCGGCGGACATGTCCGGCGGCGGCGCGGACGTGTCCGGCGCGCGAGGAGGGAGAGGGTTAGGGTTCAGACTGCGGAAATTTCGGGGGAGGCGGAGCTAGGAGAGTCCAAATGGAGTGCGGTTTTCGGCCACGCGATCGTGATCGAACGACCGAGAGCATGGGGGGAGTTAGATGGGTTTTGGGCCACTTTGAAAGGGGTGTTGGGCTGCAAAGAGAAAGGAGGCTTTACGGTTACCCGGTTAACCGTTGGAGTACCAAACGACCTTCAAATGGCACGAAACTTGACAGGCGGTCTACCGGTGGTATACCAAGGCCGCTTGACAAACCTCGGTCCATTCCGAGACCATTTAACACCCGCACATGAAAGGAGGTAAAGGGGGGCGCCGGGAGACATAGGAGTGCCGGATTGCAAAACGGACAACGGGGAAAATGCTCGGATGCATGAGACGAACACGTATGCAAAATGAAATGCACATGATGGCATGATATGAAATGCAGATGATGACGTGGCAAAGTGCAACACGCAAGCAAATGACATGGCAAAGACGGCGAATAACTGGCAGACACATGGCGCATCGGATCCGGGGCGTTACAGAGGAGTGGCGGACGTGGAATGGGCAACAAGACCACTAATTGTATCTCTATGTTTCATATCATTTATGATAAACTTTGTGTTATGTGTGATGAATAAGTGTGTTGAATTTGAGCTCGTGGATTCATGAACTATGTAATAATTTAGTACTATTTGTGCTTTATTTGCTTCCAATATATTGACTTGAGTTTTATTTATCATATCATATTTTGTTCAATATGTATGCAATTGTGGAATAAAGATGAGAAGGGGAAAAATATTGGCACCACTTTTACATCATCTGCTAGAGCAACATCAGCTGTGGTGTCCAAAAACCTTCTCTCTCCTACCCTAATTGGACATGCTCTTACGCCCACTAACCCAGACCATGAACAATTTAAGAGATGACTCACAACATTATTTCACTAAGTATCCTAGCCATAGATTCCATTAAGAACAGATGAAATAGAGCTCATTGGCTTGATACTTCTTGTGGAGAACCCTAACTGTCTCTTGGAGCTCACTAGACCGTGACACATGTGTTATCCCCACCTTGGATGCCTTACAACCTCAGTTCATCCTAGAGCTTGTTGCGCACACCGCCTCCTACTTATTCGACCTCCACATCAAGGAGCCAAGAGCAATAATGCTACACCTAGGCTAATCTTGGCCCAATTCATTCGGGCCACATCAGCACACAACAGTAATTACGTAGAAGGTGGACGTAAGTGTACCATTGCCCAGCCAAGAGACTAGGAGGGTCACTGTGTAGAATTTTTTGGGGGAGGTTTACATTCCGTGCCCTTAGTTAGCACCCACCCAATGGTTCTTTCCTTACTTTTTGGATCTTGAAAAAAAAATCCTATAATGTTAGGTGTTTTTCCTTAGTTTTCGGATCTTCTCAAATTTTTCCTACAATTTTAGGTGGTCATAAGGTTTTTCCCTTTCGTCCTTTTTTCAGTGAAGGTAGCACTTTCAACACTATTTTGCACTGTGGAACATCTTTTTACTTAGTAGCCGTGAAGTTAAAAAAAAAAACTTAGGTTGCGGTGCATGACACTTGCACCACAAAGAGTTCTAAGAAAACAAGGAAATAGGCTGCACACAGCCTTCTTTTTTAGACAATCTTTTTAAAGTAGTTCAAAGTGCAACCTTAACATGATTGGTCCATTACCAATTTACCATCACAATCAACCAGGTACACAAACGAGATGTTCCACAGATTGGCGGGGAACTTATGGCGGTGTAACATATGCACAGATGAATGACACACCCTGCACACACTAGCCACTACTCACTACTAGCTCCAAGCCTCAGACTCTCCACCGTCTTCCCATGCAATGTTCTAATCTCAAGCCTGTTCACAGCTACTATAGGTACAAACAATAACAGCAACTACATAATTTCAATCTGGAGCAGCGAGAATCAGGTCACGACGCCACATCAGTCATGGATCGAGAAATTGAAATGATCGGAGAATGTGGTCGATTCAGCAGCGGAAGCGGATGACGATGCAGGAGATGTCGTCCTTGCTCTTCCTCGCGAGCGCCTCGGTCGTCAGCCGCTTTGCTGCTGCCTGAGGGTCCTTTGTCGACTTCACGAGGTCCACGGCTTCCTGGTTCTTCATCACCTGGATTAATTCAGGAAAGAGGTGCAGGTTTAGGAACTGGTTTGTGAACATAACAGAGCTGCTAAATACAGATGAATCACCCTGGAAGCAGATCATGCACTTATTATAAGATAGATGATAAGCAAGAAACTAGAAGGTGTAGAACTCCAACCAAATGATGATTTTTCTTTTCAGAGCGCAGGGTGAAAAGAAAGAATACAATGACTGAAAAAGCAAAATGAAAAGAGGTGTAACAGTCATGATGTGGATGCCCAAATATCTTTCTCAATGATCATAGAAACTAACGATCCGAAGCATGAGAACGAATTAGATAATGCAAGAAAATGTAGATAAGCAGTTATAGCACAAACCTTCCATAATCCATCGCTGGCAAGTATGACGAACTCTATACTTGAGTTTATAGGTACATGCCTAATGTCAGGTTCTGAACTCAAGTGCGTCTTGAGGCTATGGTCACCGAACGCCCTTGCGACAGCGAGTTGGCCATTTACGCGAGGGACATCGCCTGTCAGCAAGTCAATACAATTATACCTTGTTTGACTAGGAACAATAATGAGACATAGAAAAGAAAAACAGAACAATGATGAGACAGTTACACAATAGAAATCATACCAGGAAATGTTGTGACAAAGCCGCCCTGCTGTTCAATCCTCTGCCTTTCATTAGATATATGGGGTTCATGGTCCACGGTGATCTGATTAGCAGCACCCCGTTCACATAAAACGGCCCTCGAGTCACCTACGTTTGCTATCCACATATCCTTGCCATCAACCACAATAGCAGTAACTGCTGTTGAGCCGCCTGGTCCAAGTTGCTTGGCATTTTCCAGAATATATTTGTTTGTAGAGCCATATGCATTTTTAATCGCTTCTTGAGGGTCGGTCCAGAAGAGAGGCTGCGCCAATACCGAAAGGGAAACCGTCAGCGGATTCATAATGCAAAATAAGAAGGATCAAATGTTGATATGAAATCAACACTTCTGATATTGCAAGAACTGAATAGAAAGCCAGAATTAAGAGCAAAATACCTCTTTGAGTATGTTGGAGAAAAGGTTAGCTCTCAAGTAACTGGGCACACGATCACCCAGATGGCCGTCGAAAATGGCGAAGAGGCCAAGCTCATGATTCTTATCACACTTGTACTCTGCTACATGGTAGTCCTCCATGTCATGGCCAGATTTCCCTTCAACCAAGTGGAATCCATGCGTCACCTTGGTGCTTGATTGCTTACTCCGCCCCTTGCCAGTATCAGTAGATGATGAATTAAGACATGCTGCACTCTGTCACACACAGATCAGAGAGAGCAAACGTAATGTCAGCAGTATATTAATATTCAGACTGTGAAAACAGGACCCAGGAAAGGAAAATGGTAATAACATAAAAGAGCATGCCGAAATAGCAGAAAGGCCATAAAAGAGTATATAATCTGCACTGGCAGCATATCAGGCCGAGACTCGACACCTTTTTCCGTTTCCAAAATAACGTCAAGAAACAATATGTTTCAGTGCAGGAACAGCAAGAAAAATGTCACGGATCCCAAACCTTGAAAGAAATGAGAACAGTCTCGCTCGCCCCTATCTGATTTTACTTTTTTCGAAATAGATTCACAAGCAACAGAGCTCCATGCTCACAGCCAGGCTCCCTCCGATCCATATTACTTGTCGCTGAAATCTACATGTATTTCAGCGCTAGATAGATTCGTTTGAGCGACGAGTAATATGGATACAAAACTGACCCCCTTTTCTTTGCGAGAACAAGCTGACCATTTTAAGAGTTCAAAACGTACACCTTCCTCTGTCGGATTATTTTATACACAAATCGATACAATAAGCCAGCAATTTTGAAACAAATATAGAGCACGGAGCCTCCATAGGTGCTAGTATTATATAACCAAATCGAAGGTGGCAGTGCGTGATTCCTTGCGGGTTTTGCTTAAGGCTAGTGGAGTAGTAGTAGTAGCTAGACTAGACTAGACTGGGAGTAGTAGACGCGGTGGAAGGAAAGGAAGGGTCCAAAAGGTGGACAGGTTGCTTACGGCTGGCATGACTTGCGTGCGTGCCGCACCCGCACCAGGTCAAAAAGTGGGAGCGATGCTCCCAAAGTCCAACTTGGCTTGGAACTTGCCAACCCAACTAAAGCCTTTCAAATTATTTTTCTTTTCCTTCTTTTTTTCAGAAATCAAAGGTTTCAAATCCTGTGACTCCTCCATGTTTGCACCCGTTGCAACTCTATCTAAGCCCCTTTTCACCGAATTTAATTTAACCGCCGCCAACAAGTAGTAGTAGTAAAAAGATAACCAAAAAAGAAAATCAAATCATGTGTGGTAGTAATCGATCGAAGCTAATTATTGATTTTCAGTAGCGAAATCGGAGGAAATTTTATGAGTTCGCGCGCAGATCAACGCAACCGACCCAACCGAACCTCTCCTCCGTATTCAATCAATCAAACACCCCCAAAACGTCAAAACAGTAGCAGTATGTATATTACTATATACGCGTAGAAGGAGGAACTTTTGTTAGTAATCGCGGAGAGAGGAGGAAGCGATTAAGCCCCGGCAGGGCGGGGCGGATGATTACCCGGATCATGTTGAGTATGTCGGGCCGCTTCCGTCCGCCGCAGGAGGAGGAGGATGAGGAGGAGGCGCCGGAGGGGGAGCATGACGCCGAGGACGTCGACACCGTCTGCCGCTCCATCCGGCCGACCATACGCCAAGCAGAACGAGCAACCGCCGCCGGCCCGCGCCCCGCAGGCCACAGCCACAACGCGGAGAGAAAGAGAGAGAGAAAGGGAGAAACTTGGTCGAGAAGACGAGACGAGGCAGCAGCACACACACGGGTGGGGGTGGGAGTGGGAGAGAAGGATGGAGAGATCTTTTGGGTTTTATTGTGGACTCCGCTGGGCTGGTGGCGATGTGCGTGTGACGTCTCGCGGGACGATTCCGTGGCCGGACGACACTTGTGGTGGGAAGGCGAAGACCGGGAAAAGTTTTGCGGGAGCGGAGTCGTTGGTTGCTGCTCGGGTCGATGATTGTAGCATTTGTGGTGGGTGCCACTACAAGAGGATGAGGATGAGGAGGAGGAGGAGGAGGAGGAGGAGGAGGGGGGAAATCGGTGGATCAACCGGCAATGGGAATGCACGGCCGGCGAGGTATATATAGGCACGCCATGTGGACCGGTCTTTCTTCCACGGCCGGTTTCTTGACATTCTTCGGTTCATTGCGCCCCGGACCGGCACCGGTTGCCTCTCCTACGGTACATGGTCGAGGCGGACCTCATCTCCTCCCTACCATTTTCTTTCTTTTTTTGGGACAGGCGGCGTATGGACGTCAAGGAGGTGATTTGCCCGAGGTGCCGAGCGGTGCGCCGATCTCTCTCCTATTTTTTTTGTTCTCCTTATTTTTCTAAATCTTGAGAAACAGTGTTGGATGGCCAGCTTCTGTATCTGTGTCTGTGGACATGTTCGTGAATGGATAGTGTGTCTGATTTGCGTTCCACCGTTGGATATGCCCTTAGGACGCATATCCCACGGCGTTTACAGCACATAGTAACAATGCTGGTAGGACCATGTTGAATATTTAGATGAATCCCAAGTGCAAGTATATGGTTGCAAGTTAAGACCTTAGCCCTGGCCTATTTTTCTATCATTGCTTTCTCTCTAAAAACTATGTGAATTTGGTCGGGAAACTGGAACCCTTTACGTCGACAAAAGCTTGCAAGAATCACCTTTAAATTAGCATCCTTCATGTGGGTTTTGATACCCTTGGTCATCTATAGGGAAAAAGGCAGGAACTATCTACATTCGAACCCGGATGAAAGGTAATCAAGTGTGCGAGACCGAGGGGAGTGTGCACTTCTATTTGGGTTGGATGGCGCGAATTAACCAACTAGACATACCAAAGGACGAGTGGGGCATGCGGATGAATAGGTGGAGAAACGAGTGGCTGAAGAACACATAGTCAACATGGCACGCCACGTGTGCCTATAACATGCACATGAATAAAAAGGGTAAATATGATACAAAGTTTTATTGAAATGTAGTAAAATGGATTAAAACCCATTAAATCCATATAAAATGCTAAAAGATGGGTAAAATGGACTTAACACTTTTTTAAGAAATATTGAATATGGTGTACAACATGATATGTGTACACTTATGTAGCTACGACTGGCATTTGGAGACATCACTTAGTTTTTTATTGGCATAAACGCCGTCTTCCACTTAAGAATCCACCTTGGTTAAACTGAAATACGCATGACGTCAAATTTAATGTTTGACATTCCCTTAGAAACTGTTATTTGACACACTTATGTGTTTTCACCTGGGTCGGTAAGTTTTACGGCTCTGTTTATTACGTAGGTTTTGGGGGTGAAGAACAAACATCGGGGTCTTACTATGATTTAGGTTGAGAACAATGTTCTTGCTTACTAAAGCCATGGTTAATCATTTTTCAATGTTAGAACATTTTGGACTACGGGTTTATGTGTTCATGATTCCATTTTTAGCCAAAAATGAATTTTTTGGTGGAATTTCAATCTGGAGACTATGTGTTTGTGTATGATTTCCAAAAAAATTGTCTTGGTGATGGAGGAATTGGAGGAGCTATATGCAACCCCCAAGGCATGAACAAAGGCGCGTAAAGAAAACTTAGAGTTGATCCTCGAATGAATGACAAAAGAGGTAACGGAGGAGGCCAAAAGAGGCAATAAAGAAGGTATTGTGAATGTTCTCTTCGATGTTTCCGCTTCTTCCCTAGGTGTAGCAGGTCTACATCTACATTGTTTCTCCCTTCGGCTTCCGCTTCATCGACTACTTCATCCTCACCAACCTCTACATGTGTTGCTACTCTTCCCCTGTGAATTATTGTTGCACTACTAGGATAATGCTTATAGTGGGGTCACATTAGTAGCTGGTAGGCTCATGACCCTGCAACTGGTATTTTGGGAAGATACCAGTGGCGGGTAGGAAATTATGACCACCATTGATGTGTACACATCAGTGGCGAGCCCACAATTTCAACCTCCACTGGTAAAATCTTAGAAAAATATCCATGGGCTAAATGCACTAGTGACGGGCACTCCTAGCTCGGCCGCCACTAGTGTACTAGGTACCAGTGGTGGAGACCTGTCACTAAAAATGGATATGGACAAAACTCCTTGGGATGAACCTGAAAAGGTTTAGGAGGTCACCAGGGGCCCTACACGCCCCCGTAGGCGCCCTAAGGTGGAGGCGCCTAGGCCGCAAGGCCCACCTGGGTGCCTCACTATGGCTCCTGGCTTTTTCTGGTCAAAATCTTTGAGAACTTATTTTATTTTATTTTTGGGGTGACTCTGGAGTGCACTTTCTTAATGAAGGGTCCATATTCCAACCTAGCAACATCTACATGAATTAATTCTTCAATTAATTGCATTCCAAAGTAAAGCACTATTAAATTGATGCAAATATCGTTCAAAAGGTGTAAAGGTATAATACTTATACTATAAAATTGTGATGTAAAATGCAAGTATCACCTAGCCTAAAAGGTTCGTCGTCGACGAATCAACAAAACTTGAGCTTAACCCTTTGACCGTGATGCTATGTTGGCACGTATTGACGAGGTAGTCTTTCTGAAAAAGCTTGGCCGCTTGCTCGCCTCCTTGGAGGTAGCTTCTCCTGGGTCTGGCAAGGCGATTGCTTGCCTCCTAGCGGAGGAGGTTTCTACGGGCAAAGTAAAGAAGGTGAAGAAGACTCTCAGGACCATAGGCAAGAAGAGTGGTGTCATTTGTAAGGCGTCAGCGGCAGCTTAATGGAGGATACTCAGTCCCATTGTCCTCCATCTTCGTGGATTTGGTGGCGTTCGATGTATGCAACATTGGTTTTGTTGGAGGTTTCTTTGAGGCATAGAAGTGTGAGGGTTCATGGTTGTTACATGTTATGTGTATTTGTCGGGTTGACCGTGGGGTTATGGAGTTTGCTTCTTAGCAAGTAGTCCGCATGTGGTCTATATGTATCGGTTTTTGCCCGGTTTTCCGTTAATTAACTAGGAGGTTCTCTTCTTCTTAATTAATCGATGAGGCAAATATTTTGCCTCCGTTTCGAAAAAGAAAATATTGTTGAAAAAATACAAAAAATAATGCAGCTCATTTGATCGTTGAGAGAAAATAAGAGAAAACATAAGCAATAGTACCAAATGCTCATATTTCAGGCAATGATAACTAGAATTTCACTAAAATTAACTGATATTTGAATAAAGATTCAAGACATCATCAGTGCATCATTACAACATCATAAATTGTCATGCATTTCTGACAACATTAACCCATAGTCAACTAAAAATTCATTACATCATTACAACAACAATCTGACATATTTACTAACATCAAATTACTACAACATGGGAGCTCTAACAAAGCATCACTTATCACCCCATATCTCCCTGATCTTCTTGATATTTCCCATATTCTCCCCCCTTTTCTTTTAGAAAATCTGCAATTACATACTCAAGTTTCTTCTTCTCCTCCTTCAACTCATCCCTCTCCTTTTCTGCCTGAATCATCATCATCCTGTGTATGTCAATGTTTGAATTGCCAGCCAACTTCTTTTCCTCAAGCTCTTCCTTCACCACAAAAAAGGATTTTTCTGCCAGGGCTCTCGGTCCTACTGCTTGCCATTTGTCAGCTACAACTTTGGAGAAATCAGTTTTGAACTTACTTAGTGCAGCCTCTAGCTTACTCTTCTCTCCTAATATGTTATAGTTTTGTTCATCAGTGGCAAGCCTCTCTTTAAGCCTTTCTCTTTTCTCCCTTTCATACATCTCCTAAAGCCTTGCTAAGCGCATTTTAAGTGAATCTGGCCACTCCATGCCAGCCCATTCCACAAAATCATTGTTTATCCCTTCCTTAATAATTAACAAAAAATAGTATGTCAGAGAGACTCACATTATAATCATTTTAATTAACACAGCGCTTACATGTAAATTTACAGAGCAGTTGCACTATACTTGTTTTAATTTACTGAGCACGCACGTGTCATTTAACAAATATGTTAGATCAAACAAAATTCCTTTAGCAAAGCACTCCATGTCATGAACACATGAGAGCTAATTAACTTTAGTAAGAAACAATGAAAATACCGCACTTTCGTGACTTGATCTGTAGAGCACTTGCATAGACAGATTAGAGAGGTTGCAGTGGTAGCTCATACCAGACAACAAGTTTTTGCAACCAATAATGCACATACCAAAAATGCAGGACTTGAGACATAGCACTGCACTGCAATGGAGAATTTTAACTACAAGTGACTCGCATTGTCGGCACAGCCAAGAAATTTCCTCCTCGTGTCCATAGATTCAAAATACACTAGGCTTTCACAAGGTTGGCGGTGGTGGCAATGTGTTGGCACATCATTAGCTCGACACTCCATATATTTTAGTAGATAGAGTCAGGGAACTAAAAATAAAAATAAATCAGCTAAGATATCTTACTCGTACCATAACCCTAGCAATGTGACAGAGAATTGACCACACTTGTTAGCGAACTGTCGGAGTTGACTAAGATATCTTACTCGTCCAATGAGAGCATGGTAGTGGCAGTGCCCCGGTGACTCGACGGTGGTTATGGCAGCTGAGCAGAGTGAGAGAAAGATAGAAACGATTCTGATTTGGGGAATGCAAGAGAAAATGGGGTGCGTTGCATGATTTACCCACTCAGCGAGCTTCGCTAACTTACATCTAGTGGCTACCATCTGCAAAAATCCATGTGGCATGGATAGGTGGTCCCAGCTGGTTAGTTTCTGCCGTCAGACACGGGTCATTTTTGAATTAGTATGATTTTGTTACTCACGGGCCTCATAAGTGGTGTTTTTTTGTCAAAAGTGGTAGCATTTTGTGGTGGTTCTGAGCAATTAACATGAGAGCGAGGAAAGTCTGTGCTTCAATTCAAGCTGGGTGGTCCGAATTAACCAGCTATCAAAGCTGAAGTACGAACCGGGTATGTGGTAAAATAGGTGGACAAATCGGCATTGGAAGAAAAAATAGTCGACATGATGTGCATGTGGGCCCGTCTTGAGATAGTGAGCACAAGAAAAGAAAGGGGTAAAGATATGGCACAAGTATTCCTAAAATGGGGTTAAAACTATAATCCATTAAATTAGTAAAATGGAATTAACACAACTTTTTAAGCAATGACACATATAGCGTACACCATAACAAAGAGGGGTAAAGTGGACTTAACATACTTTTCTAAAAAACGTCAGATATAGCTAACAACATGACATGTGCACACTTATGTCGCCACATAAGTTTTTTATCGACATAAACATCGTCTCCCACTTAGGAGTCCATCTTGGTTAAATTTAAATAAACATGACATCAATGGTTTGACACACTAATTTGTTTGGGTCAGTGCGAGTAATTTTTACGACTTTATGTATTACACATGTTTTGGGGGAGAATAAAGACCATTAAGCGGGGTCTTGGTGTGATTTTAGTCAAGATCCGTGTTCTTCACTATGGTAGTCATGGCTAATTATTTCTCTATGTGTTAGATAAGTTTGGGTTTACTCCTTTTGGGTGTCGGTGATTTCATTTTTAGCAAAAGAAAAGGTCCTTTTTTCTCCATTTTGAATTGCAAATTGTTTCATTTTATTAAATTACTGAAGTGCCTAATCGCTAAATTAGTAATTAGCCTGTTAGGGTACAGGTTTGGGTCAAAATTTGGTGTCCATGGTTAGGTAAATGGTAAGAAATAAAACCTTCATATAAGACATGCATGGACACCCTACATTACCCTTACTTGTTACTCCTAGGTCCCTCGTATTGGAGGCCCGACATGAGGAAGACATCCCCACATCTCTAGGCCATCCCATAGCTATATCTCACACAATGCAAAGCCCATACAACCCACAACTAGCCCACTCAAAACCTACCCCCCGACGTATACGCATGTGTCACACCCACAATCCTCTTCACTCGCAGTCGCTAGCCACCAGCCTCCATTACTCCAACCACACTTGTCGCCCTATCCTCCCCCTTCTCCAGGCAACACCACCACCAGTGCACCATCGCACACTTTGATCACCGCTCCATCGCATGCCTTCGTTGTTGCGCCATCCTGTATCCTCCATTTCTCCCCGAGTTGTGTTGGGTATGGGCAAAAGTGTTCCCTGCGGTGGGGCTATGTGTATGGTAAAGGGCAATTTTAAACTTCACAGGTATGGGAAGAAGAAGCTTTACTAGGTCAGCTAATTACTCATTGCGAAAAAGAGGCTTTACCCGGTCAGGTAATTTTCCATTGCCATGTTGGATCAAACCATCATGGTGATGGAGTCATTGGAGGAGCTATAAGAAACCCCCTGAACAATGAACGGATGTGTGTGACAAGAAATTCAGGCTTTGCCTCAGATGAGTGACAAAACATGCAGTAGAGCGGGCTAAAAGAGGCAAAAAGGAAAACATACCAAAAATATGCTCCTTGCCATGCTTCCCATGTAATAACCTCCTTTCGGGTTGAGTTGTGTGATTTAAGCAACTAGTTGAATCGAAGGAGGAGGGTGTGTGGTCGGACAGGTGTAAAAGGAGTTGCGAAGGAAAAACTACTTGACGGGGCCTGCCACATGTGCCCTGACATGTGGGGCCAACTTGCCAAAACATGCACACACAAAATATGGCACAAGTTCTTATAAAATGGGAAAAACGGCAAAAACCTCATTGTGAAAGATGATATAAGAGCATCTAAAACCATAGTTGCCTAATATGAGTCCCTATAAGCCTGTGGAAGCGTCCGGACACGCCTGCTAGCAGTGATCGCACAATGCCCATTTTTCGCTATCCACAACCGTAGTCCCCATATGCCCGTACCAAATCTATACAATGTATGCAACAATGTAAACAAAATAACATAGATCGACATCCATTGAGAAATATAGGGCATAGTTCATTGTACAGACTGAATCAGACCCAAAAGACATTGTTCACCAGATTATACTACAAACAAAATAAACATAAACGTGTTGGGGAACGCAGTATTTCAAAAAAAATCCTACGATCACACAAGATCTATCTAGGAGATGCATAGCAACGAGCGGGAAGAGTGTGTCCACGTACCCTCGTAGACCGAAAGCGGAAGTGTTAACTAACGTAGTTGATGTAGTTGAACGTCTTCGCGATCCAACCGATCAAGTACCGAACGCACGGCACCTCCGCGATCTGCACACGTTCAGCTCGGTGATGTCCCTTGAACTCTTGATCCAGTTGAGGCCGAGGGAGAGTTTCGTCGGCATGACGGCGTGATGACGATGATGATGAAGTTATCGACGTAGGGCTTCGCCTAAGCACTGCTACCTCTTGAGCATGCGTTGGTTTTCCCTTGAAGAGGAAAGGGTGATGCAGCAAAGTAGCGTAAGTATTTCCCTCAGTTTTTGAGAACCAAGGTATCAATCCAGTAGGAGACTACACGCAAGTCCCTCATACCTGCACAAACAATCAAGAACCTTGCAACCAACGCGATAAAGGGGTTGTCAATCCCTTCACGACCACTTGCAAAAATGAGATCTGATAAAGATCATAAGATAAATATTTTTGGTACTTTTGTTGTATAGATTGAAAAGTAAAGATTGCAAAATAAAAGGCGGCAGAAATAGCAAGTTGATAGGAAAATAATATGGTGGAAGATAGACCCGGGGGTCATAGGTTTCACTAGTGGCTTCTCTCAAGATAGCATAATTTACGGTGGGTGAACAAATTACTATCGAGCAATTGATAGAAAAGCGCATAGTTATGAGAATATCTAGGCATGATCATGTATATAGGCATCACGTCTGTAACAAGTAGACCAAAACGATTCTGCATCTACTACTATTACTCCACACATCGACCGCTATCCAGCATGCATCTAGAGTATTAAGTACATAAGAACAGAGTAACGCATTAGGCAAGATGACATGATGTAGAGGGATAAACTCAAGCAATTAATATGATATAAGCCCCATCTTTTTATCCTCGATGGCAACAATACAATACGTGCCTTGCTGCCCCTGCTATCACTGGGGAAGGACACCGCAAGATTTAACCCAAAGCTAAGCACTTCTCCCATTGCAAGAAAGATCAATCTAGTAGGCCAAACCGAACTGATAATTCGAAGAGACTTGCAAAGATATTTAAATCATGCATAAAAGAATTCAGAGAAGAATCAAATATTGTTCATAGATAATCTTGATCATAAACCCACAATTCATCGGATCTCGACAAACACACCGCAAAAAGAATTACATCGAGTAGATCTCCAAGAGAATCAAGGAGAACTTTGTATTGAGATCCAAAGAGAGAGAAGAAGCCATCTAGCTAATAACTATGGACCTGAAGGTCTGTGGTAAACTACTCACACATCATCGGAGAGGCTATGGTGTTGATGTAGAAGCCCTCCGTGATCGATTCCCCCTCCGGCGAAGCACCGGAAAAGGCCCCAAGATGGGATCTCACGGGTACAGAAGGTTACGGCGGTGGAAATTGGGTTTTGTGGTGCTCTCGGATGTTTCCAGGGTATATGAGTATATATAGGCGAAAGAAGTAGGTCGGTGGAGCCACGAGGGGCCCGCGAGGGTGGGGGGCGCGCCCTCTTGCCTCATGGCGTCCTCTTTGCTTCCTTGACGTCCACTCCAAGTCTCCTGGATTACGTTTGTTCCAAAAAAGATCCTCGCGAAGGTTTCATTCCGTTTGGACTCCGTTTGGTATTCCTTTTCCGCGAAACACTGAAATGGGCAAAAAAACAGTAATTTGCACTGGGCCTTCGGTTAATAGGTTAGTCCCAAAATTAATATAAAATTGCATAATAAATCCCATTAAACATCCAAAACAGATAGTATAATAGCATGGAACAATAAAAAAATATAGATACATTGGAGACGTATAAAGCATCCCCAAGCTTAATTCCTGCTCGTCCTCGAGTAGATAAACGATAAAAACAGAATTTTTGATGTGGAATGCTACCTAACATAATTCTCAATGTAATTTTCTTTATTGTGGCATGAATGTTTAGATCCGAAAGATTCAAGACAAAATTTTAATATTGACATAAAAATAATAATACTTCAAGCATACTAACAAAGCAATTATGTCTTCTCAAAATAACATGGCCAACGAAAGCTTATCCCTACAAAATCATATAGTTTGGCTGTGCTTCATTTTTGTCACGCAAAAATGCTCTCATCATGCACAACCCCGATGACAAGCCAAGCAATTGTCTCATACTTTAGTAATCTCAAACTTTTTTCAACTTTCACGCAATACATGAGTGTGAGCCATGGACATAGCACTATGGGTGGAATAGAATATAATGATGGGGGCTGTGTGGAGAAGACAAAAAAGGAGAAAGTATCATATTGACGCGGCTAATCAACGGGCTAGGGAGATGCCCATCAATTGTTGTGAGTGCAAGGAGTAGGGATTGCCATGCAACGGATGCACTAGAGCTATAAATGTATGAAAGCTCAACAAAAGAAACTAAGTGGGTGTGCATCCAACTTTCTTGCTCATGAAGACCTAGGTTTGAGGAAGCCCATTATTGGAATATACAAGCCAAGTTCTATAATGAAAAATTCCCACTAGTATATGGAAGTGACAAAATAAGAGACTCTCTATCGTAAAGATCATGGTGCTACTTTGAAGCACAAGTGTGGAAAAAAAGGATAGTGGCATTGTCCCTTTTATTTATTTTCTTTTTTTGGGCCTCTTTTTTTATTTGGCTTTTCTCTTTTTTTGGGACAATGCTCTATTAATGATGATCATCACACTTCTACTTATTTACAACTCAATGATTACAACTCGATACTAGAAAAAAATGTGACTCTATATGAGTGCCTCCGACGGTGTACCGGGATGGGCAATGAATCAAGAGTGACATGTATATAAATTATGCATGGTGACTTTGCCACAAATACGATGTCGACTACATGATCATGCAAGGCAATATGAAAATGATGAAGCATGCCATAATAAATGAAACGGTGGAAAGTTGCATGGCAATATATCTTGGAATGGCTGTGGAAATGCCATAATAGGTAGGTATAGTGGTTGTTTTCAGGAAGATATAAGGAGGTTTATTTGTGACATAGCATATCATATCACGGGGGTTGGATGCACCGGCGAAGTTTGCACCAACTCTCAAGGTGAGAAAGGGCAATGCACGGTACCGAAGAGGCTAGCAATGATGGAAAGGTGAGAGTGCGTATAATCCATGGACTCAACATTAGTCATAAAGAAATCACATACTTATTGCAAAAATCTACAAGTCATCAAAAACCAAGCATTACGCGCATGCTCCTAGGGGGTAGAATGGTAGGAAAAAGACCATCACTCGTCCCCGACCGCCACTCATACGGATGACAATCAAAGAACACCTCATGTTTCAAATTTGTCACACAATGTTTACCATACGTGCATGCTACGGGGATTGCAAACTTCAACACAACTATTCTCAAATTCACAACTACTCAACTAGCACGACTCTAATATTACCATCTTCTTATCTCAAAACAATCATCAAGTATCAAACTTCTCATAGTACTCAAACTTCTCATCAAGACGCTCCGAGCAAAACAATTGGCCGCCTCGTCCTCTTTTCCACCATGGCCCATTAAGGCCCATTAACTCCCCGGGGGTTTCCGGTAACCCCCCGGTACTCCGGAAAATGTCCGAACTCATCCGAAACCTTTCTGGTGTCCAAACGTAACCTTCCAATATGTCAATCTTCATGTCTCAACCATTTTGAGACTCCTCGTCATGTCCGTAATCACATCTGGGACTCCGAACAACCTTCAGTACATCAAAACACATAAACTCATAATACCGATCGTCATTGAACGTTAAGCGTGCGGACCCTACGGGTTCAAGAACTATGTAGACATGACCGAGAATCTTCTCCGGTCAATAACCAATAGCGGAACCTGGATGCTCATATTGGCTCCCACATATTCTATGAAGATCTTTATCGGTCAAACCGCATAACAACATACGTTATTCCCTTTATCATCGGTATATTACTTGCCCGAGATTTGATCGTCGATATCTCAATACCTAGTTCAATCTCATTACCGGCAAGTCTCTTTACTCGTTCCGTAATGCATCATCCCGCAACTAACTCATTAGTCACATTGCTTTCAAGGCTTATAGTGATGTGCATTACCGAGAGGGCCCAGAGATACCTCTCCGACAATCAGAGTGACAAATCCTAATCTCGATCTAGGCCAACTCAACAAACACCATCGGAGACACCTGTAGATCATCTTTATAATCACCCAGTTACGTTGTGACGTTTGATAGCACATTAAGTGTTCCTTCGGTATTCGAGAGTTGCATAATCTTATAGTCATAGGTACATGTATACGTTATGAAGAAAGCAATAGCAACAAACTAAACGATCATCGTGCTAAGCTAACGGATGGGTCTTGTCAATCACATCATTCTCTAATGATGTGATCCCGTTAATCAAATGACAACTCAAGTCTATGGCTAGGAAACTTAACCATCTTTGATTAACGAGCTAGTCAAGTAGAGGCATACTAGTGACACTCTGTTTGTCTATGTATTCACACATGTACTAAGTTTCCGGTTTAATAAAATTCTAGCATGAATAATAAACATTTATCATGATATAAGGAAATATAAATAACAACTTTATTATTGCCTCTAGAGCATATTTCCTTCAGTCTCCCACTTGCACTAGAGTCAGTAATCTAGATTACACAGTAATGATTCTAACATCCATGGAGTCTTGGTGCTGATCATGTTTTGCTCGTGAAAGAGGCTTAGTCAATGGGTCTGCAACATTCGGAGCCGTATGTGTCTTGAAAATCTCTATGTCTCCCTCCTTGACTTGCTCGCGGATGGAATTGAAGCGTCTCTTGATGTGCTTGGTTCTCTTGTGAAATATGGATTCCTTTGCCAAGGCAATTGCACCAGTATTGTCACAAAAGATTTTCATTGGACCCGATGCACTAGGTATGACACCTAGATCGGATATGAACTCCTTCATCCAGACTCCTTCATTTGCTGCTTCCGAAGCAGCTATGTACTCTGCTTCACACGTAGATCCCGCCACGACACTTTGCTTAGAACTGCACCAACTGACAGCTCCACCGTTCAATATAAATATGTATCCGGTTTGTGACTTAGAGTCATCTGAATCAGTGTCAAAGCTTGCATTGACGTAACCATTTACGACGAGCTCTTTGTCATCTCCATAAACGAGAAACAAATCCCTAGTCCTTTTCAGGTATTTCAGGATGTTCTTGACCGTTGTCCAGTGATCCACTCCTGGATTACTTTGGTACCTCCCTGCTGAACTAATAGCAAGGCACACATTAGGTCTAGTACATAGCATTGCATACATGATAGAACCTATGGCTGGAGCACAGGGAATGACTTTCATTTTCTCTCTATCTTCTGCAATGGCCGAGCATTGAGTCTGACTCAACTTCACACCTTGTAACACAGGCAAGAACCCTTTCTTTGCTTGATCCATTTTAAACTTCTTCAAAACTTTATCAAGGTATGTTCTTTGTCAAAGTCAAATTAAGCGTCTTGATCTATCTCTATAGATCTTGATGCCCAATATATAAGCAGCTTCACTGAGGTCTTTCATTGAAAAACTCTTGTTCAAGTATCCTTTTGTGCTATCGAGAAATTATATATCATTTCCAATCAACAATATGTCATCCACATATAATATTAGAAATGCTACAGAGCTCCCACTCACTTTCTTGTAAATACAGGCTTCTCCAAAAGTCTGTATAAAACCATATGCCTTGATCACACTATCAAAACGTTTATTCCAACTTCGAGATGCTTGCACCAGTCCATAAATGGATTGCTGGAACTTGCACACTTTGTTAGCATACTTTGGATTGATAAAACCTTCTGGTTGCATCATATACAACTCTTCTTCCAGAAATCCATTCAGGAATGCAGTTTTTACATCCATTTGCCAAATTTCATAATCTTAAAATACGGCAATTGCTAACATGATTCAGACAGACTTAAGCATCGATATGGGTGAGAAGGTCTCATCTTAGTCAACTCCATGAACTTGTCGAAAACCTTTTGCAACAAGTCGAGCTTTGTAGACAGTAACATTACCGTCAGCGTCAGTCTTCTTCTTGAAGATCCATTTATTCTCTATGGCTTGCCAATCATCGGGCAAGTCAACCAAAGTCTACACTTGGTTCTCATACATGGATCCCATCTCAGATTTCATGGCCTCAAGCCATTTCGCAGAATCTGGGCACATCATTGCTTCCTCATAGTTTCGTCATGGTCAATTAACATGACCTCCAGAACAGGATTACCGTACCACTCTAGTGCGGATCTTACTCTGGTTGACCTACGAGGTTCGGTAGTAACTTGATCTGAAGTTACATGATCATCATCATTAGCTTCCTCACTAATTGGTGTAGGAGTCACAGGAACTGATTTCTGTGATGAGCTATTTTCCAATAAGGGAGCAGGTACAGTTACCTCATCAAGTTTTACTTTCCTCCCACTCACTTCTTTCGAGAGAAACTCCTTCTCTAGAAAGGATCCATTCTTAGCAACGAATATCTTGCCTTCAGATCTGTGATAGAAGGTGTACCCAATAGTCTCTTTTGGGTATCCTATGAAGACACATTTCTTTTATTTGGGTTCGAGCTTATCAGGTTGAAGCTTTTTCACATAAGCATCGCAGCCCCAAACTTTGAGAAACGACAACTTGGGTTTCTTGCCAAACCACAGTCCATAACGTGTCGTCTCAACAGATTTAGATGGTGCCCTATTTAACGTTAATGCAGCCGTCTCTAAAGCATAACCCCAAAACGATAGCGGTAAATCAGTAAGAGACATCATAGATCGCACCATATCTAATAAAGTGCAGTTACGACGTTCAGACACACCATTACGTTGTGGTGTTCTGGGTGGCGTGAGTTGCGAAACTATTCCGCATTGTTTCAAATGAAGACCAAACTCGTAACTCAAATATTCTCCTCCACGATCAGATCGCAGAAACTTTTTTTCTTATTACGATGATTTTCCAATTCACGCTGAAATTTTTGAATTTTTCAAATGTTTCAGACTTATGTTTCATCAAGTAGATATACCCATATCTGCTTAAATCATCTTTGAAGGTCAGAAAATAGCGATACCCGCCGCGAGCCTCAATATTCATCGGACCGCATACATCAATATGTATTATTTCCAATAAATCTGTTGTTCGCTCCATTTTTTCGGAGAACGGAGTTTTAGTCATCTTGCCCATGAGGCATGGTTTGCAAGTACCAAGTGATGCATAATCAAGTGATTCCAAAAGTCCATCAGTATGGAGTTTCTTCATGCGCTTTACACCAACATGGCCCAAACGGCAGTGCCACAAATAAGTTGCACTATCATTGCCAACTCTGCATCTTTTGACTTCAATATTATGAATATGTGTATCACTACTATCGAGATTCAACAAAAATAGACCACTCTTCAAGGGTGCTTGACCATAAAAGATATTACTCATATAAATAGAACAACAATTATTCTCAGATTTAAATGAATAACCGTCTCGCATCAAACAAGATCCAGATATAATGTTCATGCTTAACGTTGGCACCAAATAACAATTATTCAGGTCTAAAACTAATCCCGAAGGTAGATGTAGAGGTAGCGTGCCGACGGCGATCACATCGGCTTTGGAACCATTTCCCACGCGCATCGTCACCTCGTCCTTAGCCAATCTTCGCTTAATTCGTAGTCCCTGTTTCGAGTTGCAAATATTAGCAATGTAACCTGTATCAAATACCTGGTACTATCTGCGAGCATTAGTAAGGTACACATCAATAACATGTATATCACATATACCTTTGTTCACTTTGCCATCCTTCTTATCCGCCAAATACTTGGGGCAGTTCCGCTTCAAAGGACCAGTCCCTTTGCAAGAGAAGCACTCGGCCTCGAGGATTAGGTCCAGACTTGGGCTTCTTCACTTGAGCAGCAACTTGCTTGCCGTTCTTCTTGAAGTTCCCCTTCTTCCATTTACCCTTTTTCTTGAAACTGGTGGTCTTGTTGACCATCAACACTTGATGCTCCTTCTTGATTTCTACCTCCGCAACCTTTAGCATTGCGAAGAGCTTGGGTATTGTCTTATCCATCCCTTGCATATTATAGTTCATCACGAAGCTTTTGTACCTTGGTGGCAGTGATTGAAGAACTCTGTCAATGACACTATCAACTGGAAGATTAACTTCCAGCTGAGTCAAGTGATTATGATACCCAGACATTTTGAGTATATGTTCACTGACAGAACTATTCTCCTCCATTTTACAGTTGTAGAACATATTGGAGACTTCATATCTCTCAATCCTGGCATTTTCTTGAAATATTAACTTCAACTCCTGGAACATCTCATATGCTCCATGATGTTCAAAACGTCGTTGAAGTCCCGGTTTTAAGCCGTAAAGCATGGCACACTAAACTATCGAGTAGTCATCAACTTTGCTCTGTCAGGCATTCACAACGTCCGGCGTTGCTCCTATAGCGGGTCTTGCACCTAGCGGTGCTTCCATGACGTAATTCTTCTGTGCAGCAATGAGGATAATCCTCAAATTACGGACCCAGTCCGTGTAGTTGCTACCATCATCTTTCAACTTAGCTTTCTCCAGGAACGCATTAAAATTCAAAGGAACAGTAGCACGGGCCATTGATCTACAACAACATAGACATGCAAAATACTATTAGGTACTAAGTTCATGATAAATTAAAGTTCAATTAATCATATTACTTAAGAACTCCCACTTAGATAGACATCCCTCCAATCATCTAAGTGATCACGTGATCCAAATCAACTAAACCATGTCCGATCATCACGTGAGATGGAGTAGTTTTCAATGGTGAACATCACTATGTTGATCATATCTACTATATGATTCACGCTTGACCTTTCGGTCTCAGTGTTCTGAGGCCATATCTGCATATGCTAGGCTCGTCAAGTTTAACCCGAGTATTCTGCGTGTGCAAAACTGGCTTGCACCCATTTTATGTGAACGTAGAGCTTATCACACCCGAACATCATGTGGTGTCTCGGCACGATGAACTGTCGCAACGGTGCATACTCAGGAAGAACACTTATACCTTGAAATTTAGCGAGAGATCATCTTATAATGATACCGCCGAACTAAGCAAAATAAGATGCATAAAGGATAAACATCACATGCAATCAATATAAGTGATATGATATGGCCATCATCATCTTGTGCCTTTGATCTCCATCTTCAAATCACCGTCGTCACCGGCTTGGCACCTTGATCTCCATCGAAGCATCATTGTCATCTCGCCAACTATTGCTATTACGACTATCGCTACCGCTTAGTGATAAAGTAAAGCAATTACATGGCGATTGCATTTCATACAATAAAGTGACAACCATAAGGCTCCTGCCAGTTGCCGATAACTATTACAAAACATGATCATCTCATACAACAATTTATATATCATCACTTCTTGACCATATCACATCACAACATGCCCTACAAAAACAAGTTAGATGTCCTCTATTTGTTGTTGCAAATTTTACGTGGCTGCTACGGGCTTAGCAAGAACCGTTCTTACCTACGCATCAAAAACCACAACAATTTTTCATTAAGTGTGTTGTTTTAACCTTCAACAAGGATCGGGCGTAGTCACACTTGATTCAACTAAAGTTGGAGAAACAGACACCCACTAGCCACCTGTGTGCGAAGCACGGCGGTAGAACCAGTCTCACGAACGCGGTCATGTAATGTCAGTCTGGGCCGCTTCATCCAACAATACCGCTGAATCAAAGCATGACATGCTGGTAAGCAGTATGACTATTATCGCCCACAACTATTTGTGGTCTACTCATGCATATAACATCTACGCATAAACCTGGCTCGGATGCCACTGTTGGGGAACGCAGTATTTCAAAAAAAATTCCTACGATCAAGCAAGATCTATCTAGGAGATGCATAGCAACGAGCAGGGAGAGTGTGTCCACGTACCCTCGTAGACCGAAAGCGGAAGCGTTAAGTAACGCGGTTCATGTAGTCGAACGTCTTTACGATCCAACCGATCAAGTACCAAACGCGCGACACCTCCGCGATCTGCACACGTTCAGCTCGGTGACGTCCCTCGAACTCTTGATCCAGCTGAGGCCGAGGGAGAGCTTCGTCAGCATGATGGCGTGATGATGGTGATGATGAAGTTACCGACGCAGGGCTTCACCTAGGCACTACAACGATATGACCGAGGTGGAAATCTGTGGAGGGGGGCACCGCACACGGCTAAACCATCAACTTGTTTGTTTATGGGGTGCCCCTCCCCCTTATATAAAGGAGTGGAGGAGGGGGAGGGCGGGCCTCATGGGGCACACCCAAGGGGGGGATTCCTACTCCTAGTAGGAGTAGGTTTCCCCCTTTCCCTAGTTGGAGTACGAGAAGAAGGAAGAGGGAGAGGGAGGAAAGGAAAGCCCCCCAATTTGGATTGGGCTTGGGGGGCGCGCGCCTCCCACTTGGCCGCCTCCTCCTCTCCTCCACCATGGCCCATTTGTTGGAAATATGCCCTAGAGGCAATAATAAAATGGTTATTATTATATTTCTTTGTTCATGATAATAGTCTATTATTCATGCTATAATTGTGTTATCTGGAAATCGTAATACACGTGTGAATACATAGACCACAATGTGTCCCTAGTGAGCCTCTAGTTGACTAGCTCGTTGATCATTAGATAGTCATGGTTTCCTGACTATGGACATTGGATGTCATTGATAACAGGATCACGTCATTGGGAGAATGATGTGATGGACAAGACCCAATCCTAAGCATAGCTCAAAGATCATGTAGTTCGTTTAGCTAGAGCTTTTCCAAATGTCAAGTATCATTTCCTTAGACCATGAGATTGTGCAACTCCCGGATATCGTAGGAGTGCTTTGGGTGTGCCAAACGTCACAACGTAACTGGGTGACTATAAAGGTGCACTACGGGTATCTCCGAAAGTCTCTGTTGGGTTGGCATGAATCGAGACTGGGATTTGTCACTCCGTATGACGGAGAGGTATCTCTGGGCCCACTCGGTAATGCATCATCATAATGAGCTCAATGTGACCAAGTGTCCGTCACGGATCATGCATTACTGCATGCAGTAAAGTGACTTGCGATAACTAGATTAAACGAGGTATTGGGATACCGACGATCGAATCTCGAGCATGTAACGCATCGATTGACAAAGGGAATTGTATACGGGTTGCTTGAATCCTCGACATCGTGGTTCATCCGATGAGATCATCGAGGAGCATGTGGGAGCCAACATGGGTATCCAGATCCGCTGTTGGTTATTGACCGAGAGGCGTCTCGGTCATGTTCATGTCTCCGAACCCGTAGGGTCTACACACTAAGGTTCGGTGACGCTAGGGTTGTAGAGATTTGAGTATGCAGCAATCTGAAAGTTGTTTGGAGTCCCGGATGAGAACCCGGACGTCACGAGGAGTTCCAGAATGGTCCGGAGGTAAAGGTTTATATATAGGAAGTCAGGTTTCGGCCATCGGGAAAGTTTCGGGGGTCACCGGTATTGTACCGGGACCACCGAAAGGGTCCCGGGGGTCCACCGGGTGGGGCCACCTATCCTGGAGGGCCCCATGGGCTGAAGTGGGAGGAACCAGCCTGGTGGGCTGGTGCGCCCCTGCCCCCCCGCGCCTGTGGTTGGGAAACCCTAGGGGTGGGCGCCCACCGCTTGGGGCAAGCCACCCCTGCCGTCGCCCCTTGGAGATCCCATCTCCTAGGGCCGGCCCCTAGGGGCCCTATATAAAGAGGGGAGGGAGGGCAGCCGCACCCATGCTCTTGGCGCCTCCTCTCCCTTGCTACACCTCTCCTCTCGCAGACGCTTGGCGAAGCCCTGCCGAGATTGCTGCTTGCATCCACCACCACGCCGTCAGTCTGCTGGATCTTCATCAACCTCTCCTTCCCCTTGCTGGATCAAGAAGGAGGAGACGTCTTCCCCAACCGTACGTGTGTTGAACGCGGAGGTGCTGTCCGTTCAGCACTAGGATCATCGGTGATTTGGATCACGACGAGTACGACTCCCTCAACCTCGTTCTCTTGAACGCTTCCACTCGATCTACAAGGGTATGTAGATGCACTCCTCTCTCTCGTTGCTAGATGAACTCATAGATTGATCTTGGTGAAACCGTAGAAATTTTTTATTTTCTGCAACGTTTCCCAACACCATTAAGGCCCATTAACTCCACGGGGGGTTCCGGTAACCCCCCGGTACTCCGAAAAATGCCCGAACTCATCCGAAACCTTTCCGGTGTCCAAACATAACCTTCCAAAATATCAATCTTCATGTCTCGACCATTTCGAGACTCCTCATCATTTCAGTGATCACATCCGGGACTCCGAACAACCTTCGGTACATCAAAACACATAAACTCATAATATTGATCGTCACTGAACGTTAAGCGTGCGGACCCTACGGGTTCAAGAACTATGTAGACATGACCCAGAATCTTCTCCGGTCAATAACCAATAGCGGAACCTGGATGCTCATATTGGCTCCCACATATTCTACGAAGATCTTTATAGGTCAAACCGCATAACAACATACGTTGTTCCCTTTGTCATCGATATGTTACTTGCCCGAGATTCGATCGTCGGTATCTCAATACCTAGTTCAATCTCATTACCGGCAAGTCTCTTTACTCGTTCCGTAATGCATCATCCCGCAACTAACTCATTAGTTACATTGCTTGCAAGGCTTATAGTGATGTGCATTACCGAGAGGGCCCAGAGATACCTCTCCGACAATCGGAGTGACAAATCCTAAGCTTGATCTATGCCAACTCAACAAACACCATCGGAGACACCTGTAGAGCATCTTTATAATCACCCAGTTACGTTGTGATGTTTGATAGCACACTAAGTGTTCCTCCGGTATTCGGGAGTTGCATAATCTCATAGTCATAGGAACATGTATAAGTTATGAAGAAAGCAATAGCAACAAACTAAACGATCATCGTGCTAAGCTAACGGATGGGTCTTGTCAATCACATCATTCTCTAATGATGTGATCCTGTTAATCAAATGACAACTCATGTTTATGGCTAGGAAACTTAACCATCTTTGATTAACAAGCTAGTCAAGTAGAGGCATACTAGTGACACTCTATTTGTCTATGTATTCACACATGTACTAAGTTTTCGGTTTAGTACAATTCTAGCATGAATAATAAACATTTATCATGATATAAGGAAATATAAACAACAACTTTATTATTGCCTCTAGGGCATATTTCCTTCAAAACGATGCAGATAGGGCAAGATCACCACTTCTTGACCGGGCCGTTGCCTTTGCGGTCACCGCCGCGGTGGTCCATCTCGTCCGTGTACGCGTCCGCGGTGGCCGAGAGGATCTTCATCGCCGCCGTCTTAGCTGGTGTTGTTGTTCTTCGATGTGGAGGAGATGTAGCCCGACAGTCGGTGGATGGCACAACTCTGCTCCCGGGCGTGGTGTGTCGCCTTCGCCTTGGCGCTCTCCTTCTCCCTCGCAAGGCGCTCGAAAGCCTCGAGCCTGACGCGGAGCTTCTTCGCGTTCTTGCGCCAGAGGCACCTCGCGTCGGACTCGTTCGTGGTGAGCGAGCGCCACATCACCTCGCGGAGGAGCGCCGCATTGAAGCAGGCTAACCGACCCTTCGCATGGCTTGGCCGCTGCTGTTTAAGCCGTGTGCCGATGATGCACATCTGCATTTCGTCCTCTCCGAGCCCCTCCTCCTCTCTGAGCCCCTCCAAATCCAGCGGTGATGCCGAAGTCATGGTTCTCCACGCCAACAGGTGCAGGCGGTGGAGATGGTAGTTGTTCATCAGACGGATCTTGGCGTCGCTGCCCTCGCTCTCTAGGTCCCTCGACATTCACGGCGGCCGGCTCCTCCGCAAGGAGGAGATCAACATCTCCTCCGGCAATGAGGAGGACCAGTATCTTTAGCGGAATAACATAGAACTTTAGCGAATCACAATTCATTCACATCTTCTCATGTATTTCTAGGGTCTACTCATCAAGGTAGAAGATTGTGTTATTAGTTGGTTTACGTAAATTTAATGTTCATGTTTTGTATCACCATATATGTAGAATATTGTCTATCAATTTATTGTCAAAATAGACGGACGACAATGCGCGCCATCATTGATTTAGTGTTATTTTACAAGAGGATCAGAGTAGGCAAGCTACAAAAGGTAGCTACCCAATAAAAGCGAGTGAAAAGAATATACTCCTCCCTCCATCCTATAGTACAAGATGTTACTACAACCGATATACTCACAATACTTTTGTACTGACCTTCATGAAAATCTTTTTTTTTTTACGGGGAACCTTCATGAAAATCTAGATACTCACAATATCTCACATTAAAGATTATTGATTAGATTTTGTCTACAAGTATTTGTACATACTCAAGGTGCATGTATTTCATTAGGATTGTTTCTATTCGATAAGTCATATGTGTCTCCTATGGTTTGTCGTCAAAAGATTGTTGTTTTTCGATTCTTTCATTGCCAATATTTCGGCATATATGTTCTGTAAACAATAGATTTGCTTCGAAACATGGATCTTGTGCAACTTTTTATTTATTTAAGCTGAATATTAGGTATGTAAAATTGCTACATATAAAATACTTATACTGCTGTGACACTTGGAACAGATCCTCACAAGTAGCACTAGAGTAGTAACTCACACTTGGAACATACCGTGTAGATTTTATACATGGAAAATTGTGTTGTTGGAAAGTGCAGAAGCCCCCCGCCCCCAAAAAAAAGTACCCCAGGATTTGGTCTGCTGGTTTTATTTAATTTCCATGTATTAAATTGTACTGTTTTACTTTTCATATTATAAAATGAAAGTTACAAGTTAGGCAATTCAAACACTGGATTTGGTGTGCTGGCTTTATTTATTTTCCATTTTGTTCTACCCTTTCTTCCCACTCTTGAAAATCTCTTTGCCTTTTCGTAGATGGGAGGCTTCCAGGAAGTTTCCTCCGCACTACCGTACATGGTGACAGTGCTATGTGCACACAGCTGTTACACTAAAGTACAAGTGTGCTTCCCTCAAAAAAAAAAAGTACAAGTGTGCTGGTCTTTCTTTTCCTATGATTTTCCGTGATGTTATTCTAGTGGCCAATTTGAGAAGGTGGGCATGATTTCCATATGTCTTTTCCTTAGCCGTGTTAGGTTTGCTTCCTGAAAAAACAATGCAAAGGGCTGGCTATGAGATAAGCATGTTGGACTCTCACGAAAAGAAACTGTAGTTGTGCATGAGGCATCCACTTCCCAACAAATATTTCAATAAAGAACATAGTTTTCTTTTCCCTCTAGGGCATACCTTCTCCCATCAAATCAACAAAGCAGCACTTATTTTTATCACTTGAAGCATACTTTATTCGATTAGTATATTTCTCGACTTGTCTGCAACACTTCTGTTCGACAGGTGTCTGTGACGACTTCACCGATCTAAAGATGATGCGCCGGTTCAATCTCTCAGAGATGTTCATCAAATTAGAATGTGTGTGTAGGTTTAGAGATAAACGTATACATGTATATATGAGTGCCTGTGTTTGTAGTGTGCTGAAAAAATAGCTAGATGATTGAAATTGCCAATTCAATAGGCCGGCCAGCTCAAGATAGGTATAGTCATTTGACCCTACCTATCGAAAGAACTCATCAACCCGTCTTGGGAAAAAAAGAAAAAAAAAAGAACTGATCAGACCGAGCAAGTCTTTCTTTTCCCCTGTCAACTAAGTAGTACTTCCAAGATAGTAACAGTTATTTTTTGCATGTTGCAAAGTTGGGCCTTCTTTCCAGCAAAGCACAAGTGGGGAACACATTTCGTTAACTCAAGTACAACAGTTTTTCCCTTGAAAAAATGGTCTGGTGGTACGGTAGTGCTATTATATTTCTAGAACACATAGCAGGTGTGCAGCCATACTACACGACCAATACTTTTTTTTAGTTGATGACGACTAATACTTTTTGGAAACGAGTTTTCCATGACTTTCTTTCAGGGGTTAAATAATAAAATAGATAGAGTACAACATTTTTGCACAGGGAAGCAAAGCAAGCATGCATCTGGTGGCCTGGCTTGTTGGTGCGCGTGGCAAAATGGGCGGTTGGCGCTGTTGCCGGTTGACCTGCTCAGCGGCAGGCTCTCGTCGGCTACCGGCCAGTGGCGCCGGTGGGCCAGCGTGGCGGTGGACGGTAGCCTGCCGGTCATCGGCCAGCAGTAGCGGGCGGGGCCGGCCGGAGTAGCTAGCCGCATGCCCTGCCTGGTCGGCCAGGCAGCCGTCTCCGGCACGGCAGGCAGGGGCGGGGGGCCCCGCCACTCCGCGTCGTCCCAGGATGAAGAGTCGTCTGATCTGGCCCGCCCGTGGCGACACCACGGGACACGTGCGGCCCCGCGCGTGCGTGCGACGCGGTCCGTGGCTCCTCCTCGTGGCCTGTGGCTGACCTGAGCTGACAGGTCAGCCGTCACGCGCGGCCGGTTCAGGCAGAAGGGTCACGGGCCGGTCCGCCGGCTCCGGTCGTTTGTGAAACGAGCAGTGGTTTCAGATTCGCCGATGCGCAGTAGTTCTGTGCTGGTGGGGCCAGCGACGTCAATGGGTGAGGACCGTCCAGCTGTGCCTGGTTCAGGCGTAGTCCCGTACACATACTGTGGTGGTAACTTCATTTGATCATCCAGCTAAAAAAAGACCTCATCTCAGCATTTCCCTTGCCAAGAGCTCCTCCGCGGTCGCCCTTCAACGGCTCCCCTCCACCGACGATCGAGCGTCAGTGATGAGGAGGGTCGACGGATCCAGACGTGTGAATTGTTTTAGTTTAAATTAACTTAGTTTTTAGGCTGTTCATTGTCTTGGCTTTGTCGTCGGCAATGGCGGCGTTAAATGAAGATTCTTCAAATTCTTTTCAACAAGGCGATCGACCCTATGATTAAGGACGGATTTCGAAACCAGCCCGTTAAATCAAGGATGGTGTGGGGGCGACATCCTTGTGGTGGACTTGTGTCCTCGGGCTTCGCCATTGCACGACGTTTGCTCCAGCGCCGGCTTGGAGCTTGGAGTTAGTCCAGGAGCGCATGCAGATTGTAGTCTGCATCGACGACATCTGGAAGATGGTGGATCGTGTGCTGGGCTCGTAGTTCGTGGATGGCAGGTCTGGTTTCCTCCTCCGATGTCTTAATCGTGCGAGGGTGCCAGATTTGGAGATCGATGTCGTGTCCAGGGTCTTGCCCGGTCTGATTTATTCAATAGTGATGGTTTCACATTTGGTGAGCTGCAGCGATGGAGCCGCATCAAGCTCGAGTGAGGAGGTAATCCATTTTTTATGGCCGTTGTGATGGTGCTAGAGGCAGGTGTGGTGACGGACACTGGAAGGACATTCGTCTGCCCACAGCGTGTACCGACGAACCTATTTTGGCGCCCCGAGCGGCACGCGTCGGTCCCTTTGTCAGCTGGCATTAAACTCCTCTCCAGTTGACGCCTCGGATCCACCCGCTATTTAAGCGTGGTCAGGCGTCGTGCAAGAACCACATCACACCTCCGCCCTCCATCTCCTCCTTGCACCACATCCACCATAGCCTCCTCGTGCTCCACATCCCTTTGGGACAGCCTCTCCTCCGAGCAAAAGAAGGACATCGACGGCGTTGCGATTTTTTGTCCAAAAAGACCACCTGCCCAACGAAATTGCCAGAAAAGACCACTTTCGGATGAAAATTGGCAAAAAAGACCCCTGGGGCGTGGCGGCAGGCGCGGCAGCCGACAGATGGCACCTGCCGCCACGCCCGGAGGCGGCAATACTGTTCAGTGTACTGTTCACGCAGGAGAGGAGAAAAACAACGACGAGGTGAGCAAACGGTACCTGCCGCCTCAGGCAGTGGCGGCAGCACTGTTCACGGTACTATTCACGCCCGAGTGAACAGTAATTTCGAATAAATAAAAAAATAGCAGAAAATTTCAAAAAAATCTAGAATTTTTTAGTAGCAAAAACAATCGAGTGTTCTAAGTGGGTGCAAAATTTCAGAACTTTTTGAATTTTTCTGCTATTTTTCTTTTATTTTTCGAAATGACTGTTCACTCATGCATGAACAGTGTTGCCGCCATTGCGTGAGGCGGCAGGTACTGTTCGCTCGCCTCGTCGTTGTTTTTCTCGTCTCCTGCATGAACAGTACAATGAACAGTGTTGCCGCCTACGGGCGTGGTGGCAGGTGTCACGTGTCGGCTGCCGCGCCTGCCGCCACAGCTTGGGGGGTCTTTTTTTGCCAATTTCATCCGAAGGGGGTCTTTTCTGGTAATTCCGCTGGGCAGGTGGTCCTTTTGGACAAAAAATCGCCGATTGGGTTGCCCAGCGAGCCAGCAGGATACAGGTTGGCTTGCCGGCAAGCCCTCCAGAGCGAGCGCCACCGCCATCTCCGGGCTGCCCTTGCTCGCGCAGGCTAGTCCACACCGTCTTCCAGTAAATCCGCCGCGAGCGATGTCGGCAACGCGTCCGGCAAACGGATAAAGAAGCCATGTTCACGGACATTGACGGGGCGGCGGAGGGATTTGACTGGGGCACCGACGACAACGTCACCAACAACACGTTGGTTGTGCCCCGGCGCCACGGCGACGAAGGCGGCATGTCCGCGGCTGCCGCCGACAACAAGGAAAAGTAGAATATAGGAGGCCTCCGCCGCTTGGGCCCCATGAAGGCCACCACAACCGCCTCGTCGGTTTGCAAAGCCGGTGACTTGCCCGCTTCGCGGGGGCATAGGCCACGACCACCGTCTTCCCCGCCCCAAAAACCAACTCTGGTCCGTGCTTCACAGCGGCAGAAGGAGTCCACTCTTCCCCTCCCGCTGAAACATATCCCTTCGGGGCTCACGACAGTCCGATGAGCGGGTTGCCGGACATGTGGAAAACATGTCGTGTGATTGGAGATCCGCCGCGACCGGCGTTAGACTAGTTTTAGCCTAGTTTGGTATAGTTTAGTTAAAATATGTCTGAAATTTAAATGTTTTCATCCGGTTTGTATGAAAATTATCCGATTTGCATGTAATTCATCCGGTTAGTTTAAACCCTGCTCGAAATATATTCAGATAGCTTTGGATGGTTGTCTCTCACGTCAGCGTCCGCTGGCGGATGTGATGTGCGGTTTGCGGGTCAGCGTTAGGGATGCCCCAAGAAAACAAAACAGTTATAGTAGCCCAAAAGGTTGCTTTTTATTTTCTGCTCTCTTTGAAACAAAACTTTATTTTCTGCTTGGCCTTATGCCCGAGCAACCAAGGACAAGCCGCACGCGGGTAAAGTGGTACGTGAAAGGCGGGACATCCATGCAGATGGTCCGGCTGGGGGATTATGCACGTCTGGTGGGGAGTAACTTTGACTATTAACACGTATATTCTTACCATATTCTTATCTTTAAAGTGTGAAAGTAATATATGTGGTGTCATGCAACACTTTATTTATTAGCCTGTAGACTCATCTTGTCTTGATATGAGTAACTAGCTGTATGTTGCTCAATTCATCTCTCTGCTCATTAAATTATTATCATATAAGCAAATTTGTTGAGTTAAATTTTATATTACTACTGAAGTTACTCCCATGGTAATATATGAGGATCACGCCCACAGAACAGCTCGTCGTGGTCATGGATAAGCTTAGCTGAATCAAAAGGCGATCCAACCAAATCAACCACAGCAAAAAGAACGAACACGCGGCGCCGCAGGTAGTGCTCCGGACGCACGCACGCACGCACGCACACTAGGACATTGACTCTCCCCAGGCTCCCTGCAGAAGCAATGGCGTCGCCACCATGGCACCACCACGGAGGATACGCGCGCGATCAGGTGATCCGTCGAGTTCAAGTGCGTTGTCCTATTATTTGTTCGCACGGGGAAGTGGAGGCAGACAGCCAGTAGGTAAGCCAGCATGTCAACGTATTCTCAGTCGCCCGACACGTCACCCTGATGAAAAGGAATCCCATGTACCAGCATGGATAAACAACGAAGTGGATGGGATTAACTAGGCGACCGGGAGCTCGATCAGTTGATCAGATTAACTATAACAAGGCCATGGCCGCTAGGCACCTAGTTTAATTTAATTTATGCAAAGCATCATGAGCTGCGCCCGCGATCTCTGACTGGTTATCTTTCGAGAAAGACTGTTCACATGATTAGTAGCAAAGACTTTTATCAACAGATTTAAAACTTGCAGCAGAGACTACGGTTTCTTTTTGCGTAGTGTGTCCAGCTGAACTTTAGTTTCCTTTTGGGCAACACAAAATAACCTTATCATCCAAGTAAGCTAATCACTAACCATACAATGATGGTGCTTCATCACAGTCGGTCAAAGAGAGGGACCAACAACTCCACAAAGCAATGACTTGACCTTGGACTTTGAGGCAGGGTCACCAGCTCTAGTCTTTCTACTCCCAAACAAACTCGAACTAGTATTACCCAAAACGAAACCATAGGAGAGCTATCCACATAATATTATTTATAAGTGTGGATAATATTATGTGGATAGCTCTCCCATGGCCCAGCGTCCCTCCCTCGCCCAAGTGAAGAGCCAATCAGCAGAGCCATGGGCGTCATCGCTCACTTGGAACAGCCTTTCCAGTTTCCACCCGGGTAAAAGCATTCAGCAAGGGAATAAGCACCACGGAAAGTGATCGCTTCAACGTCGAACTTCAGTGGAAGGTGGAAAAATCGCCGCGGAAACGTCTTGTCCTGCAGGCAGAGCTATCGTCCTACTCTAGTTGTGAAAGTAGCCCGGCAGAGGCTAGAGAGTCTGGCATCAGAAAATGTGTTGCCTACTGATGTGCCCTGGTCATTTAAAAAAAAATGGTTCGCTGTACTGCGCTTGGTTCTTTGCTACAGCATTGGAAGCATGGTAGTTCTGAAACATTCAGCTTGCAGCGTTGATTGATCAGCGTAAACACAACAGTGCAAAACTGTATATTAAGGAACTGTCAACAAGACAACACATCAGTCAGTGTCAGCGTTGATTGATTGCCACAATTCTGTTTGTCATTTTGGCACACGTTTTTTTGGTTCCAGAAAGAAACAGTTTGAAAAGGTTCGATTGTACGAAATGAAATTCAATTCCTAGGTCACGGGATTTCTTACCATCAAGCTGGTTAAAACCCAGTTTCTGTTGCCCAACTGGCATATTTCCTTATTCCAACGATTATCATTCCAAAGTCCAAAGTATAGGTTACAAAACAGAACCGAGCACAGTCTGACCCAACTATTCTTATACTCTGCAATCCCCTCTGCACCGCCGCCGCCGACAAGTGGATGGGGATCACTCCTAGGGGAAAGGATTCCCCGGTATCTAAGATCACTATAATCAATATCGGTATCGGTATCATGTTGGAAAAAAAATGTTCGATAATATGCCGCCACTGCTCCCAGGACACAAAAAATTGGTGCTATGATATAACCCGCCGCATCAATGTATATCGGCCTCGGTGTCGTTGAGCCTACAGCCTTTCGTCTCGAAAGGGAAGAACATGACGGCCACCCCTGAGAGGAAAACCACGAGCTCAAAGAGGAGGATTGCGGTCGTCTGATGGCAGTTGTGCACCAGAGCAACGGCGACGAGGGGGCACAGAATGCCGCCGATCCTGCCCACCGAGCTGGCGACGCCGATGCCTGTTGTCCTCACAGAGGTTGGGTAGATCTGGAAATGATGAAGCAAAGATGTGAATACTCTACTATTTAATTTTAACACCTGACAAGAGGGTTCAGCCTTGGTTACAAGACTGATTGTCGAAAAGAGTACAACAGGACTAACCTCGGGAGCATATATGTATACGATTGTGAAGCTCGCAGAAATGCAGAGCCGGGCACCAAATAATGAGATTCTTGTCAGTATTTCTGTGCGGGAAAACACTAGCGGGAATAAAAAGACACAGCTAGTGAAGAGCATTGAAGCCATTGAAAGCCTTCGCCCAATTCTATCCACGATCATGATCGACACGAATGACCCTGGAATCTCTGTTTCAAGAAAACATGGAAGAATCGGTCACCAAAGTAAGATTGTATGCACTGGAAAGTCATTAACATACAGATATTTTGTAAGAGTGAGAACAGACCTGCAAAGCTAGAAATAAACACGTTTTTGTACAGGCTTGAGTTGTTCGAGTGTACAGATTCAACCTCCTGTTTTGCACATATCCTATTTCCGTTACTTAACTCCGATGTCAACAGAACAATACCATAATACGAAAATGCATTCCCGAAGAAAGCCATCCACAGAAGCAGAGTTGCTCTGAGCAATTTTGGCGACAACAGCTTAGAAACAGACTTGAAACCTCCAAAATCGGAACCTTCGTCTTCCTTGATGTTGTCGTTTTCTTCTTCTTTAGCAGCTTTAGCAGTAGCAGCCAGAAGCGTTGCAGACTCGGAAACTTCATCTAGCTCAATGTTCTTGTCAGAGACAAGCTTACCCGAAGGGATTTGTGCACCGTTTAATCTTGCCATTTTCTCCAGCACATCCACAGCCTCCATTGTCCTGCCTTTCATGCAGAGGAACCTTGGCGACTCTGGTGTGATAGCATAAAACAAAAGCAGGAGGAGAGACGGAACAGATGATAATGCTAGCAACCACCTCCAGCCAAACTTGGGCATAACTACCTGCCATCACCATGACCAAAATTAGACACAAGAATATGGTGAAGTAATCCAAGTCAAACACGTCTGATTTCAGCACGAGAATATATGCCTCTCTGAACTAAAAACTGCATACGCAGAACAGGATACATTGTCAAATTTTAGTAGATGTTCTAATCCATGTATCCATGTGCAGATACAGAGGGACAAGATAGGTACTTGTCAGTATTGTTTCAGAAATGTTTCAAGGGATTGACAAGCATAACCAAGTGTCAAAGACTGTCGGCAATCTGCATTTTCTGACCTTTGATAGAAGTTACTTTCCAAAGTGATGTTTATCATGTATGTTGTTTACTGCTGGTATACATTAGCACTAGTCATAATGCCAATTTCTGAACATGGAAGAAGAGAAATTATACCCATGCAAGCGAAGCCTCAAAGATGGTACCGACAGTCCAAAATGCTGAGAGTACCACCATCCAAGTTCCTCTACTTGGAGCAGGAACAAATTCCAAGAACCAAGATCCAAGAACAGGTCCTCCTCCCAAGCCAATACCAACTAAAAACCGTAGAGCCATTAAAGCTACATAGTTTGGAGAAAAGGCACTCAGGAATCCAGCTCCACTCGTCATAATGGCAGTAAAGAGAAACCCTTTCCTATAAAATCCAAACACAACAGAATATAAGAGCTTGTATGAGGTAAACAAGAGTAAAAAAAATCAGGTAAGGTTTATGCATTAAATTTAAATAGGCATTCCCTACTTTTCACATCTGTAACTATTCAAGGATCTATGATGAAAACAGTTTGGAGATTAATTTTCAAAGTGGCATAAATTTAAAAATTGGGTATTAACATCAGAGCTTTGCCATTTCCGAAGCAGTTACTGTTGGTAAGCATAAGCAGTATCTGCGAGTGGAAACCAGGATGCATTGCAACATTATGCTAGATATCACCAAGAGGGAAATGGTCATGTGTAATTTGTGCGACAAAGTTGCATGAAAGAAGTAATGAATAGACCTGCCTCCTTCCATAGTTATCTGAGACCACACCCCAAGAGTAAGCTCCTATTAGCATTCCAACAAAAACAACACTTGTAATCATGCTTTCCTGGTGAGCAGTAAGATTCCATTCTAACTGAACGGATGGACCAACAAATGATAGCAGCATCATCTCCATTGCTTCTGCGATTAAGCCTATCCCAGCATAGGAGAGAATCAATATTTGGTACTTCCCAAAACCTGAAGATATAAGAGCGTCATCCACAGTATATGTGGCTGATTGTTCGTCCTCCATCTGGAAAATAGATATCATACTTGTTATTCTTATAGCATCAGTCAGCAGAGTAAATCTACAGATCTTATATCTAAGTCCAAGGCTGAAAATAAAAATTGGTGCATTTATTTTAGGGGCTTTATTACGCGGGTTTAATAAACATTTGTATTTTCCATTCTCTCGATTTATATGCAAAATCTAACATGAGCTGAGAAAAAAAAGACATGACTGAAAATTTGTAAGAAAAGGACAGGCAATACAAAAAAGGACAGCCACACTTTTCTTGCCCCACTCCATCAACTGATGAACTCATGCATGATGCATCATGTGTTAGGCATCAATGCGTTGGATATCAGATAGATTATACTAGATCCAAAAGCAGTGCAGGCACACTTTCTACTAATGCCCAAGCAACTTAGGCGTTAATACACACACGCAAACAGGATGCCTGCATGCATCATGAGTGTTAGGCAACGATGCTCGGACATTAGATAGATCATAGATCCAAAAGCATTGCAAGCGCACTTTCTACTGCCCAAGCAACTTAAGCATGAATACACACACAAGCAGGGCAGCAAGAACAGACCCACCAACCAATCCACCAACTGTGACCAAACAAGCATATGATAATTCAGAACAAGCACCTAACAAGAACCAAAGCAAAGTCCAGAGAGCATCAATGGTAATAGCGATGAGAAGCATTCGGCGCATCGCATTGTCAGAATCTGTTTACGTGCTTTGCGCATTCCTGAAGCAAACGGTCAACTCGCCACCGACACAGGCTGAATCTGAAGAAATGGGGGTCGTGGATCCTCACCATTTCGATCGAGAGCTTGCCGGCCGGATCAGAGGGTGGCTTGGATAGCATTGATCCTCAGCAAGCCGGGAGCATCAAGCTCGGCCCTCGCCTCCCGCCTGGCGCCCGAGTGCCTGCCCGCCTGACCGATTTTCTCGGGCGCGTCGTCGGACACGGCCTTGTCCTGAGAGATCCGAAACAAGAAACGGGGACACGCACGTACGGATCACGCCACGAGGCCACGCAACACGAGAACGGGAGCTTGGCGAGAGGAGAAGAAGAGAAGAGGGAGCAAACCGGAGGGAGGGAGGGAGGAGTGCGTTTCTTGGATCTGCACCGTCGCAAGAAGCGCGTGATCCGGCGGGCGGGGGCGCGGGCGGCGGCGGGATCGGCCGGGCGGGGACGGAAATGGGCGAGGAGGGATCGGAATGAAATCCTGGCGCCGGTTTAGGAATCGGCGAGAGTCTTGTCTGGTGATTTGTCTCCTCCGACGTTGTGGGATGGATGGCGGGTCTGGGTCGTAGGTTGGCAGCGGTGGCCCCTGCGGTGTGGGGATGGGAAGGAAAGGGAAGGAGATGCGAAGATGCGCGATGGAGCCCGCGGTATGACCGGACCGGGCCGGGGAGCTTGGAATTGGAAACGTGCCCGCAGTCAACGCCGGGGTACAGTGCGCCGCACATGGGCGTGTGATGGCCTTGGCTTTGCGTGCTGCCACGGCGTCGTCGGCGAGGACGCGAGGTACTCCGTGAGAGCTACCGGGGGCGGCTGACCGTGTCCGGGGACGAAGGTTCCGCGCGCGGATTTGACTTGATCTGTGCGTTGCGTTCGTGTGTACCCCTCCTACTCGTTCGCAATAAGCGGCATAAGCGGCAAGGATATAGTTAGTTGAGTGTCCGTATGTTGCCATGGAAGAAATATTTTTCTGAAATCAGGAAATCCAGCGATCAACAAGTCTGACTGTGTTTGTGAACATAGTATTATTTTCTTCACCATACTTGCATCATGAGAATATGAGGTTTTAGAATGGGGAACCTTGCAAGAGGATAGTGCTACAACTAAAAGCTATAACAAAGGCCATCATAAAACAATATATGGTGCTGCACCTAAAAGCTAAAACAGGTCATCATAAAATAACTTCTAAAGTGATATCCCCAAGAACAGAGGAAGTTGCTTGCTATATTCTAAGCCTCAACCAAAGTGAAAAAACTTAGATACCTGGTTACCAGCCATTACAAGAAATACAAATGAGTTTCTCCATTCCTCTTGTTATTACAGTCAACAAATGAGTTTCTCCAATACCCAATAAGTCATTATAGTCAACAGAATGCCATAAAAATCTGGTTATGTGTCCTCCACTGTTGAATTGTAGTGATAACTTGTGGTACTCTTTGGCATGCTACTCAACCACCTGCGAGACTGTGGTCATCCAAGCCTCACCTCGTCTTTTATGCCTCCCTTGTACATTGGTGTGGGTCCTTAAGTGTCTCATGCTCTCCGCCCCATCTAGCAACTATGTTTTCTATACCTTCAGACGGCCTACTCTCGCTGAGCTTGTAATGTCCGTAATACTGATAAAAAAACTCGTGTTTATCTCTAGTCTCTTTGCTCAAAAAATACCTATTGACAACAACCTCCATTTGTAGCTCTTTTTTGTAAGATCATATACCAGCTACATGCCTTCAAGAAATTAGCACATAATCTCGAGTGTGGTCTACTATAGATGCTTTGTTTATCTATATAACCTGAATACTAGGCCCGTAAGGGTTTGAATTTTGTGGGTTTTTTGATCTTTTTACAGCGTTCTATGGCGCTGACGCGTGTAATTATGGGGTCGAACGGTGTGGCCATTGGTCCTGGTCAAACCTGCAATTTGTCAGATGGTGGATTTCTTTTTATTTTTCTTACTCTGGTTAGTGTACAGGCGCATGCTTCGATGTTTTCACTGTTCAAAACGATACTTCAAACATGTAATTTATCACACTTTTCTTTTTTATTTTTAACACCATACAGACGCAAACGCTTATATATACATTCGTACCCTCACTATTATAAACGCATACACATGCACCCTATCTTTATGAGCATCTTCAAAAGACTGAACCGACATATCATTTTAAGATTTTACGAAGTCACCATAGACATCTCGTATTTGACGGAAATGTCTCCTCACGCTAAACACACATCATCGGAAATTCTAAAATAAATTCAGGATAAATGCGGGTACCATGACTTACCCCGATGGGCTGGGATACCACTGTTCACCAAACCATCTAACCATAGGTTAGTTCGCTATCACACGTTTTCTCTGAAATGGTGCGATTTGCTAGGCACGTTTTTTACAACTCAGTTGCCGCATTGATCGGGTCTGTATTGATCGTCACCTCCCACGTCGGTTCCCGCTTCATCAGGGTCTTTACCATACGCCACGTCTCATTGTGCTAGATGAAACTCCCTTGCCTTGATGATTATTATCATTTTCAATTATCTTCATTTTCATTTCAGCGAGGCAGCTCACTTTCTGTCCAGTGGAACACCACCGCTGGATCTGCCATTCTAATAAAATAATAAGGGCATGTACAATAATGTTGTTTTAGAAGTGCTATGTAGGATAAACGTTGAGGTGGAGGAGAGAGAAATTATAAGAAAAGATTTATCTTCTCTTATTTGAAAAATGATCTCTTAGCATAATACTTCCTCCGTTCCAAAATAGATGACTCAACTTTGAACGAAGGAAGTATGTCTCACCATATTTTTAGAAATAGCTGGTTATTAAAGATAAGGCTAAGAAATAACCCATTGTAGACATACTTTTATTGTCATTTCTAAACTATATACAAGGCTTAAGATAAGACTGTTTTATCAACCACTGTACATGTCCTAAGTCAATTATGCCAGTAACAACCAGTTAACAACCTTAAACTGTCCAAGCCAACCCCTTCAAATATCCGACTCGATAATTGAATACTTGGCCACTAGATGTAATTGTCCATTTCATGAATGTCCGCATCACGCCTGCTTTTTTCATTGTTACAAAAACACAAACACACGGAGCATATACACAACAGATTCTTTTTTTCTGCGAGATACATACACAACAGATTCTTACAAGCTATGAAAAAAGCAACTTCAACATTGTTTACACAAAGAAACCACCAAGTACTAGAACAGAAGAACTAGCTTCACTATATCACTATGGGTTGTAGATCACTTGTGCATGTGCCACTTAGATGTACCATTTTCTACTTATCCACGTACCAACTAGATATACCCTTTCTTTGTATGAACTACTTCGCCATGATGCGTGTTTAGCGTGAGGAGACATTTCCGTCAATGTGGCGTGGGGTGTGGCACGCCACGGAATACCCGCTAGTAGCAACTACATTGCCAAGATAAATAGGGCTGGCAGGTGCGCCCAGGAAGTTGTGGTGCAGCATGATGTGCACGACCAACTGAAAAGAGAGGCCTGGAAAATTGCGACAACATATTTATGCAGCTGCATGACTTGTGGCAACATATTAATACCATTGACTTCTTCTACACAATAATGCATTCATGCAGCGGCGGACCTTCATGAGGGCCATTGCCCCCCCCCCCCCCACTCTACTTTGGGAAAATTCCAAAGTGTGTACCCTAAATTATTGGCTTGAATATCCAAGATTTCTCAAAGTTTATGCATAACTTGTCTTCTTCACCCCCTCAACAATCTTCATCAAGCCTAAATGTTCCCACATTTCGGGTGATGCTGCTGCTTTCTAGTGATGCTATCATTTCAGCAGAGAAAAAGTCTTCCAATCGAAAGGGTTATGCATTAAGAAAACTAATTATTTACAATAATGAACGGTTCTATTTTGGAGAAAACTAATTTTTTTAATACAGGTTATGCAGTACTAATAAGCGTGTATACATTATTAACCAGTTGGATCACATGATTGGAATAATAAAAAAGTAAGTCACTATAAATAAGTATCTGGACATGTGAAATTTGCATATGATACCATCGCCTTTATATTTGGCTGCTTCTATAGAAGAATGACCCTCCACTGCATCCCTTACCTTCTTCCTCTCGATTTTGCTTTGTAATCTGAATTTGATTATCTCGTCCAACAAAGTTTATAGAAGAAATAAGATGAATAAATCAACAGTTAAAAATTATATGTTGTGCAACATCTATACACAAATAATTGGCATGCTGAAACTAAACAATGCATCGTATGCTAGTGAAGAGGAAATTACTGCTTTGATTATGCTGGATGTGAAGACCATGAGCAAGACCCGAATTTTATTATGCTGGCGCTGCAAGGAGTGTCAGCATTCGGCCATCGGGCATGAGAGTCCTAGATCCACCGTAAGAGATGTGCCATAGAACATTGATAAGTCACCAGGCCGACGCCTGGGCTGAACTCGTTGACGTCACTAGATTTTATGTTGTAGCGACCTCTGGATTGATGGGTTTGTTGATCTTACACATTGGTGAGTCAGGATGTGTCCTCCCATACTTGAATGGACGCTTCACACTAGCACCGATCCACCATCTCATTGCATCCCCATCAAACACACTGGAGTTCTGATGCTTCCAGAGATTCTAGACGATGAGGATGCCGAGGGAAGCGACTCCTCTTCGTAGGGTGGGCGGTGACATAGCCATGGAGTGGTCCGACCAGCTAAAGAAGCTCTCATCACCAGAAGGGATGGTCATGGTGAGCCTAGAGGTGACGAGCGCTCTGTGCCAGACCACGTGAGAAGGAGTTGACAACTTGAAGGTGTTGCATGGTTTCGGAGCCTCATCACATAGGACGCAAGTAGGGTCATGCGGTAGCCCATGGCGAGCACATCGCTCTCCATCATCGGTCTTGGATCGCGAGCCAGATGAAGATTTTGATACGGAGGGGTGCCAAAGTTTTCCACGTAAGCCTAGTACGTGGGGATGCGACGAAGCTGAGGAAGAGAGTGATGTAGCAAGAACTTGAAAAATAGCATCCATTGGTCGTCTAGTGCCATCGAATAGTGTTGGTAGAGGTTGACATAGCGATATGCCGGATGCGCCGCCAAAGGTCGATAAGAAATGCAAAACTCCACTTGAAAGAAATGAAGAATTAATTGCACTGAGACGCGAAAGAAAAAGATACTTGAACTCCAACCAACTAAATCTGATGAACTCTGAAGAATGAAATAAATATTAAAGAACCACCGTGAAGAACTCCCAGAATAAAAAGGATGATGAGGTAGAAATGCAGATGAAAGAATAAGATGAGCTCATATGCTTGATTTAGATGGAGGTTCCAACAAAATGGCCGAGGAAATTGAACTCCTAAAAGAAAAGATGAAAACACTTGGAACTAGAATTTATTCCTCAAGAACAAACTCCCAAGGAAGGATCACTCACTTGGATGAAATAAGAATAAGATTTATTGTATGCTTATCCTCTCATCAAATTAAATTGATGAGAAGCAATGGATTGCATCTTACTTATTCTCCCTTGAAAAAAAGGATTGAGAAGGGATAGCACAAAACTTGGGAAAGTCTTCATGAACCACCGGTAGGATTGAAAGAACTAATGAATTAATATGATAAACAAGGAAAAAGAATCTTGAATCAACTAATTGTGAAGAATTCAAATGACTGGCCGAAGAGAAATGAATCGCCGAAATTAGAAAAAGCACAAAGATACTTGAGGGAATTTAGGGATACAAGAGAATGAAGAGATCATTAATTGTTGGAAATATGCCCTAGAGGCAATAATAAATTAGTTATTATTATATTTCCTTGTTCATGATAATCGCTTATTATCCATGCTATAATTGTATTGATAGGAAACTCAAATACATGTGTGGATACATAGACAACATGTCCCTAGTAAGCCTCTACTACTAGCTCGCTGATCAATAGATGGTTACGGTTTCTCAACCATGGACATTGGATGTTGATACGGGATCACATCATTAGAGAATGATGTGATGGACAAGACCCAATGCTAAGCCAGCAAAGATCGTAGTTCGATGCTAAAGCTTTTCTAATGTCAAGTATCATTTCTTAGACCATGAGATTGTGCAACCCGGATACCGTAGGAATGCTTTGGTGTACCAAACGCCACAACGAATCGGGTGGCTATAAAGGTGCATTACAGGTATCTCCGAAGTGTCCATGGTTGGCACAATCGAGATCGATTTGTCACTCCAAACGGAGAGGTATCTCCGGCCCACTTTGTGGACATCATCAATGCACAATGTGACCAAGGGGTTGATCACGGATGATGTGTTACGAACGAGTAAAGAGACTTGCCGCAGAACGATTGAACAAGGTATCGGATACCGACGATCGTCTCTCGCAAGTACAATACCGCTAGACAAAGGGAATTGTATACGGATTGATTGAGTCCTGACATCGGGTTCATCCGATGAGATCATCGTGGAATATGGGAGCCAACATGGGTATCCAGATCCCGCTGTTGGTTATTGACCGGAGAACCTGGCCATGTCTACATGTTCCCGAACCCGTAGGGTCTACACACTTAAGGTCTGATGACGCTTAGGGTTATAAAGGAAGTTGTATGTGGTTACGAATGTTGTTCGAGTCCCTGATGAGATCCCGGACGTCACGAGGAGTTCGGAATGGTCCGAGGTAAAGATTTATATATGGAAAGTTGTTGTTCTGTTCCGAAAAGTTCGGGTTTTTTGTAGACAATGGAAGCTTCCGTAAGGTTCCGAGGATTCCTGAGGGGTCCGGAGGTCCGAAATTGTTCCACCACGCCCAATACAGTAGCATGGGCTGTAGGAGGGCGCCTACCCCAATGGGGCCAGCACCAGCCCCCAAGGCCCATGCGCATGGGAGGGGGGGGCTCATGGAGGCCTCCACTTGACTTGGGAGGCACCTCCCTCTGGCCGCCCCCAAGTCCCATCTAGGGCTGGCCGACCCCTTGGGGTGGAATCAAAGGGGCGCAGCCCCCTTTCCCCTATATATACTTGAGGTTTTGGGCTGCCCAACACACATGAGAACTTCTCCTGGTGCAGCCCTGCCTCCTCCTCCTCCTCTCCCTGGTGCTTGGCGAAGCCCTCAGGATTGCCACGCCCTCCATCACCACCATGCTGCCAGGCTGCTGGATGGAGTCTTCTCAACCTCTCCCTCTCCTTGCTGGATCAAGGCATGGGAGACGCCACCGGCTGCACGTGTTGAACGCGGAGGTGCCGTCTGCTCGCAGATAGGATCTCGGTGATTTGGATCACGATTAGTACGACTCTTCAACCCTGCTTCTTGAACGCTCCGCTTAGCGATCTACAAGGGTATGTAGATGCACTCTCCTTCCCTCGTTAGTTTCTCCATAGATAGATCTTGGTGACACGAGGAAAATTTTGAATTTCGCTACGCTCCCCAACAAAGGCATCATGAGCTAGGTCTATTGCGTAGATTCTTTGCACGAGTAGAACACAAAGTAGTTGTGGGCGGATGTTGTTCAATATGCTTACCGCTACTAGTCCAATCTTGTTTCGACGGTATTGTGGGATGAAGCGCCCGGACCGACCTTACACGCATTTTACGTGAGACAAGTTCCACCGAATGACATGCACTTGGTGCATAAGGTGGCTAGCGGGTGCCGCCTCCCACTTTAGTCGGAACGGATTCGGCGAAAAGGGTCCTTATGAAGGGTAAATAGCAATTGCATATCACGCTGTGGTTTTATGAGGTAAGAAACGTTTGCTAGAAACCCATAGCAGCTACGTGAAACATGCAAACAACAATTAGAGGACGCCTAACTTGTTTTTGCAGGTATGCTATGTGATGTGATATGGCCAAGAATGTGATGAATGATATGTGATGTATGAGATTGATCATGTTCTTGTAATAGGATCACGACTTGCATGTCGATGAGTATGACAACCGCAGGAGCCATAGGAGTTGTCTTTATTTATTGTATGACCCATGCGGTCATTGAACAACGCCATGTAATTACTTTACTTTATTGCTAACCGTAGCCATAGTAGTAGAAGTAATAAGTTCATGAGACAACTTCATGGAGACACGATGATGGAGATCATGGTGTCATGCCGGTGACGATGATGATCATGGAGCCCCAAGATGGAGATCAATGAGCTATATGATATTGGCCATATCATGTCACTATATAATTGCATGTGATGTTTATTATGTTTATGCATCTTGTTTACTTAGAACGACGTAGTAAATAAGATGATCCTCACAACAATTTCAAGAAGTGTTCTCCCTAACTGTGCACCGCTACAAAGTTCGTCGCTTCTAAGCACCACGTGATGATCGGGTGATGGATTCTTACGCTCACATACAACGGTGTAAGAGATGATTATACACACGCAAACACTTAGGGTTAACTTGACGAGCCTAGCATGTACGCATACATGGCCTCGAACACAGAGACCGAAGGTCGAGCATGAGTCGATAGTAGATACATCAACATGAAGATGTTCACCGATGATGACTAGTCCGTCTCACGTGATGATCGGACACGGCCTAGTTGACTCGGATCATGTAATCACTTAGATGACCGAGGGATGTCTATCGAGTGGGAGTTCATAAGATGAACTTAATTATCCTGAACATAGTCAAAAGACCTTTGCAAATTATGTCGTGAAGCTCGCGCTTTAGTTCCACTGTTTAGATATGTTCCTAGAGAAAATATAGTTGAAAGTTGAAAGTAGCGATTATGGGACAAGAGAAAGCTTATGTCCCATGCACCATTGCGTAAGGAACCCCAAACGCCGCTTGTGGATGTTATAACATCGGACATACACGCTTTGATAACTACGTGATAGTTCAGCTAAACGGTTTAGAGTTGAGGCACCAAAGACGCTCAAACGTCATGAACATATGAGATGTTTCGAGGGCTGAAATTGGGATTTCAGGCTGTGCCCACGCCAAGAGGTATAAGACCTCCGACGATTTTCTTAGCCTGCAAACTAAGGGAGAAAAGCTCAATCGTTGAGCTTGTGCTCAGATTGTCTCGAGTGCAACAATCACTTGAATCGAGGGAGTTGATCTTCCGATGAGATAGTGATGTTTCTCCAAAGTCATTGCCACCAAGCTGCTAGAGCTTCGTGATGAACTATAACATATCAGGATAGATATGATGATCCTTGAAGTATTCGCGATGTTTGACATCGCCGAAAGTAGAAATCAAGAAGGAGCATCAATTGTTGATGGTTGGTGAAACCACTAGTTTCAAGAAGGGCAAAGGGAAGGATACTTCATGAAACGGCAAATCAGTTGCTGCTCTAGTGAAGAAACCCAAGGTTGAACCCAAACCCGAGACTAAGTGCTTCTAGAATAAGAGGAACGGACAGGGAGCAAATTACCCTAGATACTTGGTAGATGAGAAGGTCGGAAGGTCGATAGAAGTATATTGATATACATTATGTTAATGTGTACTTTACTAGTAATCCTAGTAGCACCAGTGGTATTAGATACCGTTCGCTAAGTGTTAGTAACTCAAATAAAAGCTACGGAATAAACGGAGACTAGCTAAAGGTGAGTCGACGATATGTGTGGAAGTGTTTCCAAGGTTGATGATCAAACATCGACGCCCCTCTACCATCAAGATTGATGTTAAACCTAAATAATTGTTATTTGGTGTTTATGCTGAGCATAGACATGATTGGATTATGTCTATCGCAATACGGTTATTCATTTAAGGAGAATAATGGTTACTCTATTTATTTGAATAATACCTTCAATGGTCTTGCACCTAAATAAATGGTTTATTGAATCTCGATCGAGTGATACACATTTTCATGCCAAAAGTATAAGATAGTAATGATAGTACCACTTACTTGTGGCAATTCATATTGTAAACGATGAAGAAGCTCCATGTTGATGGATCTTTGGACTCACTCGTTTTGAAAAGTTTGAGATGCTAACCATGTCTATTGGTGTATACGCATGAAGAAACTCCATGCATGGATCGCTTGGACTCACTTGATTTTGAATCACTTGAGATATGCAAATCATACCACATGGGCAAGATGACCGAAAAGCCTTGCTTCAAAGAAGATGGAACAAGATAGCAACTTGTTGGAAGTAACACATTTTGATGTGTGCAGTCCAATGAGTGCCGAGGCATGCAAAGGAATATCGTTATGTTCTTACTTCACGATGATTCGAGTAGATGTTGAGTATATTTACTTGATGAAACACAAGTCTGAATTATTGAATGGTTCAAGTAATTTCAGAGTGAAGTTGAAGATCATCGTGACAAGAGGATAGAATGTCTATGATATGATCATAGAGATGAATATCTGAGTTACGAAGTTTTGGCACACAATTACATTGTGGCAAATTGTTTCACAATTAATAACTACCGAACACCATAGTGTGATGGTGTCCGAACATCATAGTTGCACTTATTGGATATGGTGCGACTCATGATCTCTTATCGAATTACCACTATCGCTCATGGGTTAGGCATTAGAGACAACCGCACTCACTTTAATAGGGCACCACGTATTCGCTGAGACGACAACTATGGTTTGAGAAACCTGTTGTCGCTTTCTTAAAGTTTGGGGTCATGCTTATGTGAAAAGTTTCAGTGTTGATAAGCTCGAACCCAAAGCGGATAAATGCATCTTCATAGGACACCCAAAACAGTTGGGTATACCTCCTAATTCAGATCCGGAAGCAATAGGGATTGTTTTTAATCGGTCCTTTCGAGGAAAAGTTTGTTCTAAAAGTTGAGGAGGATGGTGGAGACTTGATGAGGTTATTGAACCATCACTCAACTAGTGTAGTAGCGCACGAAGTTGTTCCCGTGGCACCTACACCAATTGAAGTAGAAGCTTATGATAGTGATCATGAAGTTTCGGATCAAGTCACTAACGTGACATCGAGGGTGACAAGGATGCGCATTACTTCAGAGTGGTACAATCCTTGTTGAAGGTCATGTTAGACAACAATGAACCCACGAGCTATGGAGAAGCGATGGTGGGCCCAAATTCACAAATGGTTAGAAGCCATGAAACCGAGATAGGATCCATGTATCGTAACAAAGCATGGACTTTGGTGGACTTGCCTGATGATCGGCAAGCCATTGAGATAAATGGATCTTTAAGAAGAAGACGACGTGGACGTAATATCACCGCTATGAAGCTCGACTTGTGGCTAAGAGTTTTTCACAAGTTCAAGGAGTTGACTACGATGAGATTTTTCATCCGTAGCGATGCTTAAGTCCGCCGGAATCATGTTAGCATAAGCTGCATTTATGAAATCCGCGATGGATGTCAAAACAGTTTCTTACCAGTCAAGGAAAGGTTGTATGTGATACAATCGTAAAGTTTTGTCGATCCTAAGGATGCTTAAAGGTATGCTAGCTCCAACATCCTTCTAAGGACCGGAGGCATCTCGAGTTGGAATGTACTTTGATGAGATGATCAAAGATTTTGGGTTTATACAAAGTTTATGAGAAACTTGTATTTCCAAAGAAGTGAGTGGGAGCACTATAGATTTTTCTGAGTATATGTTGTTGACATATTGTTGATCGTAAATGATGTAGAATTTCCGAAAGCATATAGGGTTATTTGAAAAGTGTTTTCAATAGAAAACCTGATTAAGCTACTTGAACATTGAGCATCAAGATCTATAGGATAGATCAAAATGCTTAATGGTACTTTCAAATGAGCACATATTCTTGACATGATCTTGAAGGTTCAAGATGGATCACCAAAGAAGGAGTTCTGCCTGAGATGTAAGGTATGAAGTTAAGAGTTAAAGCTCGACCAAGCAGAAAAGAGAGAAAGGACGAAGGTCGCCCCTATGCTTAGACATAGGCTCTATAGTATGCTATGCCGTGTACCGCACCGAAGTGTGCCTTGCCATGAGTCAACAGAGTACAAGAATGATCCAGAATGGATCATTGGACAGCGGTCAAAATTGTCCTTGGAGTAAATAAGGACATGTTTCTCGATTATGGAGGTGATAAAGAGTTCGGCGAAAGGTTACGCCGATGCAAGCTTTAACACCTATCCGAAAGTGACTCGAGTAGCAAACCGATACGATAGTGGAGCAACCATTTGGAATAGCTCCAAGTGGAGCGTGGAAGCAGCATTTATAATATGACCTAGAAATTTGCAAGCACACACGGATCTGAAAGGTTCGCGACTAACCCGCTGACTAAAACCTCTCTCACAAGCAAAACATGATCAAACCTCGTAACTCATTGAGTCTTAATCACATGATGATGTGAACTAGTTTATGACACTAGTAAACTTTGGATGTTGGTCACATGGCGATGTGACCTATCGTTGTTAATCACATGACGATGTGAACTAGATTATGACTCTAGTGCAAGTGGGAGACTGTTGGAAATATGCCCTAGAGGCAATAATAAATTAGTTATTATTATTATATTTCTTGTTCATGATAATCGCTTATTATCCATGCTATAATTGTATTGATAGGAAACTCAAATACATGTGGATACATAGACAACACCATGTCCCTAGTAAGCCTCTATTGACTAGCTCGTTGATCAATAGATGGTTACGGCTTCCTAACCATGGACATTGGATGTCATTGATAACGGATCACATCATTAGGAGAATGATGTGATGGACAAGACCCAATCCTAAGCCTAGCACAAAGATCGTAGTTCAGATGCTAAAGCTTTTCTAATGTCAAGTATCATTTCCTTAGACCATGAGATTGTGCAACTCCCTGATACCGTAGGAATGCTTTGGTGTACCAAACGTCACAACGAATCGGGTGGCTATAAAGGTGCATTATGTATCTCCGAAGTGTCTGGGTTGGCAATAATCGAGACTGGATTTGTCACTCCAGACGGAGAGGTATCTCTCGGCCCACTCGGAGGACATCATCATATGTGCACAATGTGACCAAGGGGTTGATCACGGATGATGTGTTACGGAACGAGTAAAGAGACTTGCGCAGAACGAGATTGAACAAGGTATCGATACCGACGATCAATCTCGCAAGTACAATACCGCTAGACAAAGGGAATTGTATACGGATTGATTGAGTCTTGACATCGTGGTTCATCCGATGAGATCATCGGGAACATGTGGAGCCAACATGGGTATCCAGATCCCGCTGTTGGTTATTGACGGAGAACGCCCTCGGCCATGTTCACATGTCTCCCGAACCCGTAGGGTCTACACTTAAGGTCTGGCGACGCTTAGGGTTATAAAGGAAGTTTGTGTGGTTACCGAATGTTGTTCGAGTCCCGATGAGATCCCGGACGCCACGAGGAGTTCCGGAATGGTCCGGAGGTAAAGATTTATATATGGAAAGTTGTTGTTCGGTTCAAAAAAGTTCGGTTTTTCTGTAGATTGTAATGGAAGCTCTAAGGTTCCTGAGGATTCCTGAGGGGTCCAAGGTCCGAAATTGTTCCACCACGCCCAATACAGAGCATGGGCTGTAGGCGCCTAGCCTTAATGGGCTGGGGCACCAGCCCCCAAGGCCCATGCATGGGAGGGAACCTCAAGGGGGAGGGCCTCCACTTGACTTGGGAGGCACCTCCTCTTGGCCGCCTCAAGTCCATCTAGGGCTGGCCGCACCCTTGGGGTGGGAACCCCAGGGGCGCAGCCTTCCTATATATACTTGAGGTTTTGGGCTGCCCAACACACATGAGAATCTCTCCTCTGCAGCCTCGCCTCCTCCTCCTCTCCTCTCCCTTGGTGTTGGCTAAGCCTCATGGATTGCCACGCCCTCCATCACCACCATGCCCAGTTGCTGCTGGATGGAGTCTTCTCAACCTCTCCTCTCTCCTTGCTGGATCAAGGCATGGAGACGCCACCGGCTGTACGTGTGTTGAACGCGGAGGTGCCGTCTGCTCGCACTAGGATCTCCGGTGATTTGATCACGACGAGCACGAATTCTTCAACCCTGCTCTCTTGAACGCCTGCTTAGCGATCTACAAGGGTATGTAGATGCACCTCCTTCCCTCGCTGCGGTTTCTCCATAGATAGATCTTGGTGACACGAGAAAATTTGAATTTCTGCACGCTCCCCCAACAGAACCGACACAAAGAACACGAACGGGCACCGGAGCAAAATTGAGATGAATTGTTGAAACTTGGGACCAAGAAATATTGCGAAAAGATGACCTCCTTGGATGATCGAGACTTTTAAAACAACTCCTGAAATAATTCGATGGATGAAAAGAGTTTGGTATGACTCAAATAATTAGATAGGATAACATCGAGCTAGGCAATCATGAATCTCCTCGGGAACGACAGATTTAAGAGAAACTCTATCGTCTTCAAATGACGACGCAGAAACACCACCAAAAATTAATGAGATACTCCGAAAAGAATGAAAAAGCGGAAGAGGCTGAGGCAACAATGCAAAGAATTTGGAAAGCTTATCTGCAGAAGGCATAAGACTGATGGGATCCATTCTACATCAAGCACTTGAAAAAGAATTGAGAATGACTCCGGGAAATTAGAAGAGCCGTAAGATCCTGGGAAAGACCTCATGGGTTAGGGCCCATCAAGAGATATAACACCGTTGGAAAGGATTATTGAACAGGATAGATGATGCACCGAACAATTGTTATTTGAGTGAGGTGACAACCACGACCAATTCGAATATAGACGAATTTCCGAGATGTCTTCAAAACTCCGGAATGATGAACTGGCGAGAGGCTAACGAGCAAAGAGAGAATACTTCAGAAAAGAATAGATCAACCCAAAATTTGAATTGGAGGCAATCTCTGGAAAAGAAAGGGATGAAGAATGGATTTAATGAGACGATAATTCACCCGCTGACATAATTTACTTAAAGATCAAGAGGTCGGCATTTAATGAGATAGCTGGTCAAATGTACTCAAACTCCCGGAAGAAAAAGGTGGAGGGTGGGAAAACAAAGGGCAACTTTGGAAGGGGAACCCATGAATAACTTGAAGAGACAACACCGCTGAGAACAATGAGGATAGAAAGGAAGACTGCATTTAGTAGGATGGATACTGACACGGATCCGTTCCGAGAAGAAGAAGGAGGGCGGTGGAAAAACAAGGACAACTTTGACAATGAAAAACAACGACGCTTGAGGAAGAATCGAGGATTGAACTTGCAAAGATGAAGAGGTCGGTCGGATTTGATTTAGAAAATGCACCGACAAAAAGAGCAGAGGAACAACGATCGAAAACCAATCATGGATCCTAAAGAAAATTTAAGGGGAAGAGAAGTATCTAAAAACACCCACGCCAAGATTCCTTACCGTAGCGACGAAGGGCAGAGGAGTAAAATAAATCCTACTCGGGACATAACTAGACCGAAAACAGTTTTTTCTAGACTCCACAACGGCCAAAACTACACGATCAATCAAGGGGGCTCTAGTCGGTCGAAGACTGACACCAACTTATTTACGCCTAATATGCCAATTCCTATCCAAAGGAACTCGACGGTCCCACCAAGGATAGACTCATATTGAAACGCTTTTGCAAGGTGGATATCATTACATCAACATTACATAATAGATGGGATACATACATAAGGCATACAATGCCACAAGAATACATCAACATCATATACAAGATCAACATCCGATCACGGATGAAACATAAACAAGTTCAACGACATCCACCCTGCTAGCCCAAAGGCCGACCGAACCTATCCCCGATCAAGAAGCAGAAGAAGAACTCAAGACAAGCAAGCATCGCTCAAGGCCATGATCATCGCAAACCTGTACCTGCAACCGGTGGTGTAGTAACTGTGAGCCACAAGGACTCGCAATCCCATTACCATGGGTATCAAGACTAAAGCTTAAAGGAAAGGAAGGGGTGAAGGTGAGGTTGCAAAGAGTTTACTCAAGCATATATGGTGGCTAACATACGCAATGAGAGCGTAGAAGAGAAACAAAGGAACGTCACAACTAGTAATGATCAAGAAGTGATCCCGAACTCCTACTTACGCCGACATAACCCAGAAACCGTGTTCTCTCTCGATCAACCCTAAAAGAGACACTCACGAAGTTACGCTTAACTTATTGGTGTATTTTAGAAGAGTTTGCTTCAAGTATACTACAACCGATATTAACAAATTCCCATCTGCCACATAATCACAGCACCATCGGAAAGTTTATACCCTGCAGGGTGTCCCAACTTAGCCCATGATAAGCTCTCGCGATCAACGGGATATTCCTTCTCCCGGAAGACCCGACTGCCCCTTAATCCTGCCACAAGACATTTCGACAGAATAAACAAGACCCAGCAGACTCTCCTGCTGCGTCGACATCCTCGAGGTAGCCGCGCTGCGATCTCTGCCTCAGGCCACGCACCGGATAAGCTAAGCGCATGTGTACCGACGAACTCCAAGTTGCCAAGGGATGGTCCCAAGACGGGTGTTTAGTTTGGACCCGCTAACGCTAGATGCACTGGCCCGTAATAAAGATGACCCTCGGGATGCGCCAATCTCAAGGGAAAAAGGCTAGGTGAGGCAAATGTAAAACCAATGTTGGGCCTTTGCCGAAAAGTCTTATTCAAAGCGAATCGCCGGGGTTCCATAAATCACCCGACAAGCGTTAGGGACGCAAAATCCGGGAACATAATACCATATGACGGAAACTAGGCGGCAAGAGTGAACAAAACACCAGGCATAAGGCCGAGCCTTCCACCCTTTACCAAGTATATAGATGCATTAATTAAAATAAGATATATTGTGATATCCCAACAAGTAAACATGTTCCAACAAGGAACAACATCTCCATGTTCCAACAAGGAACAAACTTCATCTTCACCTGCAACTAACAACGCTATAAGAGGGCTGATAAAGGGTAACATAGCCAAACAACGGTTTGCAGGAAGGTGCAAAAGGTTAGAGGCCGACATGGCAATTTGGGATGGCTTGATAAACAGTAATAGGTACGCATCATAGAGATAGAACGAAGCAACTAGCATAGCAATGATAGTAGTGAGATCCGTGGTAAGCGGTCATCTTGCCTGAACCCGCAAGGAAGAAGAACGAGTCCGAAGAAGACGAACGGATGAAGTCGAATCAAGCGAGACGAACTAATCCTCACGATCGCAATGAAATAGGAACTAACAAGAAGAAGCACACAACAAAGTAAACACACCACACATAGACAAGACATGATGCACAACAAGCATGATGGCTAAGACTACATGAAGCTACCTGGCAAGAGATGATGCAAACAAGAACAACACATCAAAGCAAGTTTAAATGAGGCCGAACAACATATAACAATTCCAAGTCCTCATATGCAAATTTCTGAAATTGGTCCAGATCTGAATAAACCTTATGTTCAAGTTTTAAACAGCGTTAAGATGCACCACGATGATCTACACGAAATTCTAGTCAAGTTATATAAAGTTCATTAGATTCGACGCCTAGAAGATATGAGCAAAACAAGATAAACATGGCATTGATGCAAATGCATACAAACATCAAGCAACACCTCAAAACAAGGATGCAACATGATAATATGAAGCTACATGCAAAATCAAGCAAGTTTCATAGAGCACACCAAACGGAGCAACGGATCAACACATACACCCTATAAGTTAAGACAACACTGTCTAAACAAAGAAGTAGGCATATTGCAAGCATCAAACAACATGCCAAGTGACCTCAACATAATAACAAAGGCATGGGCATGATGCATGTGGTAAAGCATTACAAAACATGAACACCGAGCTATCTCCATAAATCACTAGAACATGCTCAAATGACATGGAGATTGAATACACAGCTTGTGCATCGCGTAAATAACATCAGGATGCAATGTTTAGAGCTATCAAACAACATGGTACACGACGGGACGAGGCGTTGGTTCGACGTAGCTGGTGGATCTCATTCACCATGGCGATCTGCTTCCCGGGCGAAGCTCCCAGCCCGGCCCGGCGTTATGTCGAGAGAGAGAGAGAGAATGCTAGAGAGAGTAGAGAGAGAGACGGTGAGGCAACGGAGAAGGAGGTATGGCGAGGTCGGGCGGTTTACCCGAGGCGCGAAGGCAGGGTCCGCCGGCGGGAGTAGGGGACGGGTTGGCGGGCGGCTGCCGGATAAGGCGGTCGCAGGAGGCGGACAACGTAGGCGATAGGGCCGGAGGAGGCGGCGTAAGGCCAAGGTGAGGTGGGGCGGTAGGGAGGATATGCGGCGGCATGAGGGCTGGCGGCGAGGGCGGCGCGAGCACATGCGGCGCGCGCATTTAGGGGGGGCTTCCGCGGGTTCGACAAGCCTCAAGGGTTTCGCCTTTCAAGTAAGGCGCGGGCGTTGAACGGATGTATACGGCGGTTTCGTAGGGCGGGGCACGGCGCTGACGGGCGACATTGCCCGGGCGGGGGCGATGTGGTTCCGGCCACGGAGTGAGGACGGTTAGGGTTTCATCTCATTTTTTCTAAAAGGAAAATCTATAAATAGGTAGAGGGAGCTAGAGAGTCCAAATGAGGTGCGGTTGCCACGCGATCGTGATCGAATCAAATGAGAGCATGGAGGGGAGTTTGCTGGGTTTTGAGCCACTTTAAGGTAAGCATGCACACAAAGAGGCTTATACATCTGCTAACTGTTGAGTATCAACGACGCTCCAAATGATCCAACTTGACAAAGCGTCTACTGCGCTATACCAAGGTCATGATAAAACCTCGTCCATTCCGAGACTGTTTAACACCTTATCGAAAAGAGGTAAAGGGCGCCGGAGACATAGGAGTGCCGGATTGGAAACGACAACGAAAATGCTTTACGCATGAGATTTAACATAATGCGTAAATGCGATGCCCATGATGACATGATATGAAATGCAGATGAAGACATGGTAAATGCAACACGTACAAATGACATGGAAACGACGCATTTAATAATCATGGACACTGCAAGATCGAATCTGTATGTATGGCACCTTGCTCTTCTTGAAACTAGTGGTTTCACCAACCATCAACAATTGATGCTCCTTCTTGATCTTTACTGGTGTCAAAATCGCCAATATCTCAAGGATCATCATATTTATCCCTGATCGGTTATAGTTCATCACGAAGCTTCCAGTAGCTTGGTGGCAATGACTTTGAGAAACATCACTATCTCCGGAAGATCAACTCCCACTATCAAGTGATTGCTGCACCCGTATTAATCTGGAGCACAAGCTCAACGATTGTTTTCTCCTTAGTTTGCAGGCTAAGAAATCGCCGAGGTCTTATGCCCTTGACGGGCACGAGCCCGAAATCCCAATTTCAGCCCTCGCATCTCATAGGTTCCGCGACGCTTCGAAAAACGCCTTTGAAGCTTCAACCTAAACCGCTTAACCGAATCCACGTAGGTTATCAAACGTATGTCCCATGTTCGCAACATCCACAGACGACGCTTTAGTTCAGCACCGAGCGGTGCATTAAGGACATGTTTTTCCGTCCGTGACACCGCTACTTTCTGTCAACTTTCAACTATACCTCTAGAACATATCTAAAACAAAGGAACTAAAGCGCGTAGCTCACGACATAATTTGCAAAAGATCTTTGACTAGTTCAGGATAATTAAGTTCATCTCATGAACCCCACCGTGACAGACATCCCTCTAGTCATCTAAGATTACATGATCCAGTCAATTCAGGGCCGCGGTCCGATCATCACGCGGAGATGAACTAGTCATCATCAGTGAACATCTTCATGTTGATCGATCTCCATATTTACTCATGCTCGACCTTTCTGGCCTTGTGTCCCAGGCCATGTCTCCATACGCTAGCCTGCCAAGTTAACCTAAGTGTCGTGTAAATCAGGTCTTTACACCTGCTATGAACGAAGAATCTATCACACCCCATCATCGCGGTGCTTCAAACTAACTTTCGCAACGGTGCAATGCTTAGGGGGAACACTTTCTTGAAATTTTAATGAGGGATCATCTTATTTACTACCGTTTCTAAGCAAATAAGATGTATGAACATGATAAACATCACATGCAATCAAATAGTGACATGATATGGCCAATATCATTTTGCTCCTTTGATTCCATCTGGCCCATGATCATCATCGCCACCGCATGACAATTATGATCTCCACGATGATCTCCATCAGCGCTGGCCTCCATGAAGTTGTCTCGCCAACTATTACTTACTACTATGGCTACCGGGTTAGCAATAAAGCAGTAATTGCCGGGCGCGCAGGTCGGCGGAGGTTATCAAGGGCTGGAGGCGCTGGGCGCCAAGGTGAGGGGCAACGAGGAGAAGGGCGCGCACAAGCGAGGTCAAGCAAGGGTCATGGGCAGTAGGGGAAAGGCCTCACGCAAGTGCATATGGCCAAGTAGGGCGTAAGTGAGCACGGATATGGCGTTGGCATTTAGGGCTTCCGGGCGGGTTTCGATAATTCATGGTTTCGTGTTTGGGCGGTTACAAGGCGCTGAACGGCGGCGCCACGTATGTTCTTGTAGGGCGGGCGGTTGACGGCGACACGCTCCTACGGAAGGACGAACCGTAACAAGTGGATGGGATTTACGCTGGGTTTCATCTGCCATTTTTTCTGGGGGAGGCACTATAAATAGGTAGAGGAGCTAGAGAGTCCAAATGAGGTGCGAAGCTGCCACGCGATCGTGATCGAACGCATCGAGAGCATGGAGGGAGTTTGCTGGGTTTTGACACTTTGGAAGGAAAAGGCTGCACACAAAAGAGGCTTTCATAATATTCTTAAGAATCGTTGAGTATCAAACGACTTCAAATGATCCGCCAAATTTGACAGCGGTCTACCTGCAATACCAAGGCCGCTTGACAAACATTTCCATTCATTCGAGAGAGACTGCTTACCCGCATATCAAAAGAGGTAAAAGGGCGCCGGAGACATAGGAGTGCCGATTGAAAAACGGACAACGGGAAAATGCTCTGATGCATGAGACTAACATGTATGCAAATGCGATGCCATGATGACATGATATGAAATGTGATGAAGACATGGCAAAATGCACACGCAAGCAAATGACATGGCAACGATTTACTTAATAATCGCTGGGACACTGGGCGATTTAATCTGTATGCTATAACACTTCCACTTTATCAAGAGATCTCATTCCCGAGATCTTAGGGCCGAGACGAAGAGAAAAAGGGATGAGGTGAACAAAACTCAAGAGAAGAAGCAAAGAATCCAGAGCACTCGAGAAGAAGAGAGGAACGACGAGAATGACGCAGAATCGAAAAGCTCACGAATCAAGATGACTCGAACAACCTGCTCTAACCGAGTGGTTAGAATGGAAGAAGAAACGTAATAAGACCTAAACGATTAGGGCAGCACAAGAATAACAAGGAAATAGGCAGAACATGAACTTCTAAGATGGAACACACTCTGACGAGATAAACAACGAATGCCTCCAGAAGAATTGAAGAATGGAATGAAAAGGATTTAGAAGGAAGGTTTGAACTGAAGTTGTTGAGAAATCAACAACGGAAATAATAAGATTGTTGTGGACTTATGGAAAAACATCTCAAAATTAAGAGCTGATAACCAGCCGCAAAACGGAAATGATTAGATAACTTAGAAGAATCTAAGAAATGCAAAACTCCACTTGAAAGAAATGAAGAATTAATTGCACTGAGACGCGAAAGAAAAAGATACTTGAACTCCAACCAACTAAATCTGATGAACTCTGAAGAATGAAATAAATATTAAAGAACCACCGTGAAGAACTCCCAGAATAAAAAGGATGATGAGGTAGAAATGCAGATGAAAGAATAAGATGAGCTCATATGCTTGATTTAGATGGAGGTTCCAACAAAATGGCCGAGGAAATTGAACTCCTAAAAGAAAAGATGAAAACACTTGGAACTAGAATTTATTCCTCAAGAACAAACTCCCAAGGAAGGATCACTCACTTGGATGAAATAAGAATAAGATTTATTGTATGCTTATCCTCTCATCAAATTAAATTGATGAGAAGCAATGGATTGCATCTTACTTATTCTCCCTTGAAAAAAAGGATTGAGAAGGGATAGCACAAAACTTGGGAAAGTCTTCATGAACCACCGGTAGGATTGAAAGAACTAATGAATTAATATGATAAACAAGGAAAAAGAATCTTGAATCAACTAATTGTGAAGAATTCAAATGACTGGCCGAAGAGAAATGAATCGCCGAAATTAGAAAAAGCACAAAGATACTTGAGGGAATTTAGGGATACAAGAGAATGAAGAGATCATTAATTGTTGGAAATATGCCCTAGAGGCAATAATAAATTAGTTATTATTATATTTCCTTGTTCATGATAATCGCTTATTATCCATGCTATAATTGTATTGATAGGAAACTCAAATACATGTGTGGATACATAGACAACATGTCCCTAGTAAGCCTCTACTACTAGCTCGCTGATCAATAGATGGTTACGGTTTCTCAACCATGGACATTGGATGTTGATACGGGATCACATCATTAGAGAATGATGTGATGGACAAGACCCAATGCTAAGCCAGCAAAGATCGTAGTTCGATGCTAAAGCTTTTCTAATGTCAAGTATCATTTCTTAGACCATGAGATTGTGCAACCCGGATACCGTAGGAATGCTTTGGTGTACCAAACGCCACAACGAATCGGGTGGCTATAAAGGTGCATTACAGGTATCTCCGAAGTGTCCATGGTTGGCACAATCGAGATCGATTTGTCACTCCAAACGGAGAGGTATCTCCGGCCCACTTTGTGGACATCATCAATGCACAATGTGACCAAGGGGTTGATCACGGATGATGTGTTACGAACGAGTAAAGAGACTTGCCGCAGAACGATTGAACAAGGTATCGGATACCGACGATCGTCTCTCGCAAGTACAATACCGCTAGACAAAGGGAATTGTATACGGATTGATTGAGTCCTGACATCGGGTTCATCCGATGAGATCATCGTGGAATATGGGAGCCAACATGGGTATCCAGATCCCGCTGTTGGTTATTGACCGGAGAACCTGGCCATGTCTACATGTTCCCGAACCCGTAGGGTCTACACACTTAAGGTCTGATGACGCTTAGGGTTATAAAGGAAGTTGTATGTGGTTACGAATGTTGTTCGAGTCCCTGATGAGATCCCGGACGTCACGAGGAGTTCGGAATGGTCCGAGGTAAAGATTTATATATGGAAAGTTGTTGTTCTGTTCCGAAAAGTTCGGGTTTTTTGTAGACAATGGAAGCTTCCGTAAGGTTCCGAGGATTCCTGAGGGGTCCGGAGGTCCGAAATTGTTCCACCACGCCCAATACAGTAGCATGGGCTGTAGGAGGGCGCCTACCCCAATGGGGCCAGCACCAGCCCCCAAGGCCCATGCGCATGGGAGGGGGGGGCTCATGGAGGCCTCCACTTGACTTGGGAGGCACCTCCCTCTGGCCGCCCCCAAGTCCCATCTAGGGCTGGCCGACCCCTTGGGGTGGAATCAAAGGGGCGCAGCCCCCTTTCCCCTATATATACTTGAGGTTTTGGGCTGCCCAACACACATGAGAACTTCTCCTGGTGCAGCCCTGCCTCCTCCTCCTCCTCTCCCTGGTGCTTGGCGAAGCCCTCAGGATTGCCACGCCCTCCATCACCACCATGCTGCCAGGCTGCTGGATGGAGTCTTCTCAACCTCTCCCTCTCCTTGCTGGATCAAGGCATGGGAGACGCCACCGGCTGCACGTGTTGAACGCGGAGGTGCCGTCTGCTCGCAGATAGGATCTCGGTGATTTGGATCACGATTAGTACGACTCTTCAACCCTGCTTCTTGAACGCTCCGCTTAGCGATCTACAAGGGTATGTAGATGCACTCTCCTTCCCTCGTTAGTTTCTCCATAGATAGATCTTGGTGACACGAGGAAAATTTTGAATTTCGCTACGCTCCCCAACAAAGGCATCATGAGCTAGGTCTATTGCGTAGATTCTTTGCACGAGTAGAACACAAAGTAGTTGTGGGCGGATGTTGTTCAATATGCTTACCGCTACTAGTCCAATCTTGTTTCGACGGTATTGTGGGATGAAGCGCCCGGACCGACCTTACACGCATTTTACGTGAGACAAGTTCCACCGAATGACATGCACTTGGTGCATAAGGTGGCTAGCGGGTGCCGCCTCCCACTTTAGTCGGAACGGATTCGGCGAAAAGGGTCCTTATGAAGGGTAAATAGCAATTGCATATCACGCTGTGGTTTTATGAGGTAAGAAACGTTTGCTAGAAACCCATAGCAGCTACGTGAAACATGCAAACAACAATTAGAGGACGCCTAACTTGTTTTTGCAGGTATGCTATGTGATGTGATATGGCCAAGAATGTGATGAATGATATGTGATGTATGAGATTGATCATGTTCTTGTAATAGGATCACGACTTGCATGTCGATGAGTATGACAACCGCAGGAGCCATAGGAGTTGTCTTTATTTATTGTATGACCCATGCGGTCATTGAACAACGCCATGTAATTACTTTACTTTATTGCTAACCGTAGCCATAGTAGTAGAAGTAATAAGTTCATGAGACAACTTCATGGAGACACGATGATGGAGATCATGGTGTCATGCCGGTGACGATGATGATCATGGAGCCCCAAGATGGAGATCAATGAGCTATATGATATTGGCCATATCATGTCACTATATAATTGCATGTGATGTTTATTATGTTTATGCATCTTGTTTACTTAGAACGACGTAGTAAATAAGATGATCCTCACAACAATTTCAAGAAGTGTTCTCCCTAACTGTGCACCGCTACAAAGTTCGTCGCTTCTAAGCACCACGTGATGATCGGGTGATGGATTCTTACGCTCACATACAACGGTGTAAGAGATGATTATACACACGCAAACACTTAGGGTTAACTTGACGAGCCTAGCATGTACGCATACATGGCCTCGAACACAGAGACCGAAGGTCGAGCATGAGTCGATAGTAGATACATCAACATGAAGATGTTCACCGATGATGACTAGTCCGTCTCACGTGATGATCGGACACGGCCTAGTTGACTCGGATCATGTAATCACTTAGATGACCGAGGGATGTCTATCGAGTGGGAGTTCATAAGATGAACTTAATTATCCTGAACATAGTCAAAAGACCTTTGCAAATTATGTCGTGAAGCTCGCGCTTTAGTTCCACTGTTTAGATATGTTCCTAGAGAAAATATAGTTGAAAGTTGAAAGTAGCGATTATGGGACAAGAGAAAGCTTATGTCCCATGCACCATTGCGTAAGGAACCCCAAACGCCGCTTGTGGATGTTATAACATCGGACATACACGCTTTGATAACTACGTGATAGTTCAGCTAAACGGTTTAGAGTTGAGGCACCAAAGACGCTCAAACGTCATGAACATATGAGATGTTTCGAGGGCTGAAATTGGGATTTCAGGCTGTGCCCACGCCAAGAGGTATAAGACCTCCGACGATTTTCTTAGCCTGCAAACTAAGGGAGAAAAGCTCAATCGTTGAGCTTGTGCTCAGATTGTCTCGAGTGCAACAATCACTTGAATCGAGGGAGTTGATCTTCCGATGAGATAGTGATGTTTCTCCAAAGTCATTGCCACCAAGCTGCTAGAGCTTCGTGATGAACTATAACATATCAGGATAGATATGATGATCCTTGAAGTATTCGCGATGTTTGACATCGCCGAAAGTAGAAATCAAGAAGGAGCATCAATTGTTGATGGTTGGTGAAACCACTAGTTTCAAGAAGGGCAAAGGGAAGGATACTTCATGAAACGGCAAATCAGTTGCTGCTCTAGTGAAGAAACCCAAGGTTGAACCCAAACCCGAGACTAAGTGCTTCTAGAATAAGAGGAACGGACAGGGAGCAAATTACCCTAGATACTTGGTAGATGAGAAGGTCGGAAGGTCGATAGAAGTATATTGATATACATTATGTTAATGTGTACTTTACTAGTAATCCTAGTAGCACCAGTGGTATTAGATACCGTTCGCTAAGTGTTAGTAACTCAAATAAAAGCTACGGAATAAACGGAGACTAGCTAAAGGTGAGTCGACGATATGTGTGGAAGTGTTTCCAAGGTTGATGATCAAACATCGACGCCCCTCTACCATCAAGATTGATGTTAAACCTAAATAATTGTTATTTGGTGTTTATGCTGAGCATAGACATGATTGGATTATGTCTATCGCAATACGGTTATTCATTTAAGGAGAATAATGGTTACTCTATTTATTTGAATAATACCTTCAATGGTCTTGCACCTAAATAAATGGTTTATTGAATCTCGATCGAGTGATACACATTTTCATGCCAAAAGTATAAGATAGTAATGATAGTACCACTTACTTGTGGCAATTCATATTGTAAACGATGAAGAAGCTCCATGTTGATGGATCTTTGGACTCACTCGTTTTGAAAAGTTTGAGATGCTAACCATGTCTATTGGTGTATACGCATGAAGAAACTCCATGCATGGATCGCTTGGACTCACTTGATTTTGAATCACTTGAGATATGCAAATCATACCACATGGGCAAGATGACCGAAAAGCCTTGCTTCAAAGAAGATGGAACAAGATAGCAACTTGTTGGAAGTAACACATTTTGATGTGTGCAGTCCAATGAGTGCCGAGGCATGCAAAGGAATATCGTTATGTTCTTACTTCACGATGATTCGAGTAGATGTTGAGTATATTTACTTGATGAAACACAAGTCTGAATTATTGAATGGTTCAAGTAATTTCAGAGTGAAGTTGAAGATCATCGTGACAAGAGGATAGAATGTCTATGATATGATCATAGAGATGAATATCTGAGTTACGAAGTTTTGGCACACAATTACATTGTGGCAAATTGTTTCACAATTAATAACTACCGAACACCATAGTGTGATGGTGTCCGAACATCATAGTTGCACTTATTGGATATGGTGCGACTCATGATCTCTTATCGAATTACCACTATCGCTCATGGGTTAGGCATTAGAGACAACCGCACTCACTTTAATAGGGCACCACGTATTCGCTGAGACGACAACTATGGTTTGAGAAACCTGTTGTCGCTTTCTTAAAGTTTGGGGTCATGCTTATGTGAAAAGTTTCAGTGTTGATAAGCTCGAACCCAAAGCGGATAAATGCATCTTCATAGGACACCCAAAACAGTTGGGTATACCTCCTAATTCAGATCCGGAAGCAATAGGGATTGTTTTTAATCGGTCCTTTCGAGGAAAAGTTTGTTCTAAAAGTTGAGGAGGATGGTGGAGACTTGATGAGGTTATTGAACCATCACTCAACTAGTGTAGTAGCGCACGAAGTTGTTCCCGTGGCACCTACACCAATTGAAGTAGAAGCTTATGATAGTGATCATGAAGTTTCGGATCAAGTCACTAACGTGACATCGAGGGTGACAAGGATGCGCATTACTTCAGAGTGGTACAATCCTTGTTGAAGGTCATGTTAGACAACAATGAACCCACGAGCTATGGAGAAGCGATGGTGGGCCCAAATTCACAAATGGTTAGAAGCCATGAAACCGAGATAGGATCCATGTATCGTAACAAAGCATGGACTTTGGTGGACTTGCCTGATGATCGGCAAGCCATTGAGATAAATGGATCTTTAAGAAGAAGACGACGTGGACGTAATATCACCGCTATGAAGCTCGACTTGTGGCTAAGAGTTTTTCACAAGTTCAAGGAGTTGACTACGATGAGATTTTTCATCCGTAGCGATGCTTAAGTCCGCCGGAATCATGTTAGCATAAGCTGCATTTATGAAATCCGCGATGGATGTCAAAACAGTTTCTTACCAGTCAAGGAAAGGTTGTATGTGATACAATCGTAAAGTTTTGTCGATCCTAAGGATGCTTAAAGGTATGCTAGCTCCAACATCCTTCTAAGGACCGGAGGCATCTCGAGTTGGAATGTACTTTGATGAGATGATCAAAGATTTTGGGTTTATACAAAGTTTATGAGAAACTTGTATTTCCAAAGAAGTGAGTGGGAGCACTATAGATTTTTCTGAGTATATGTTGTTGACATATTGTTGATCGTAAATGATGTAGAATTTCCGAAAGCATATAGGGTTATTTGAAAAGTGTTTTCAATAGAAAACCTGATTAAGCTACTTGAACATTGAGCATCAAGATCTATAGGATAGATCAAAATGCTTAATGGTACTTTCAAATGAGCACATATTCTTGACATGATCTTGAAGGTTCAAGATGGATCACCAAAGAAGGAGTTCTGCCTGAGATGTAAGGTATGAAGTTAAGAGTTAAAGCTCGACCAAGCAGAAAAGAGAGAAAGGACGAAGGTCGCCCCTATGCTTAGACATAGGCTCTATAGTATGCTATGCCGTGTACCGCACCGAAGTGTGCCTTGCCATGAGTCAACAGAGTACAAGAATGATCCAGAATGGATCATTGGACAGCGGTCAAAATTGTCCTTGGAGTAAATAAGGACATGTTTCTCGATTATGGAGGTGATAAAGAGTTCGGCGAAAGGTTACGCCGATGCAAGCTTTAACACCTATCCGAAAGTGACTCGAGTAGCAAACCGATACGATAGTGGAGCAACCATTTGGAATAGCTCCAAGTGGAGCGTGGAAGCAGCATTTATAATATGACCTAGAAATTTGCAAGCACACACGGATCTGAAAGGTTCGCGACTAACCCGCTGACTAAAACCTCTCTCACAAGCAAAACATGATCAAACCTCGTAACTCATTGAGTCTTAATCACATGATGATGTGAACTAGTTTATGACACTAGTAAACTTTGGATGTTGGTCACATGGCGATGTGACCTATCGTTGTTAATCACATGACGATGTGAACTAGATTATGACTCTAGTGCAAGTGGGAGACTGTTGGAAATATGCCCTAGAGGCAATAATAAATTAGTTATTATTATTATATTTCTTGTTCATGATAATCGCTTATTATCCATGCTATAATTGTATTGATAGGAAACTCAAATACATGTGGATACATAGACAACACCATGTCCCTAGTAAGCCTCTATTGACTAGCTCGTTGATCAATAGATGGTTACGGCTTCCTAACCATGGACATTGGATGTCATTGATAACGGATCACATCATTAGGAGAATGATGTGATGGACAAGACCCAATCCTAAGCCTAGCACAAAGATCGTAGTTCAGATGCTAAAGCTTTTCTAATGTCAAGTATCATTTCCTTAGACCATGAGATTGTGCAACTCCCTGATACCGTAGGAATGCTTTGGTGTACCAAACGTCACAACGAATCGGGTGGCTATAAAGGTGCATTATGTATCTCCGAAGTGTCTGGGTTGGCAATAATCGAGACTGGATTTGTCACTCCAGACGGAGAGGTATCTCTCGGCCCACTCGGAGGACATCATCATATGTGCACAATGTGACCAAGGGGTTGATCACGGATGATGTGTTACGGAACGAGTAAAGAGACTTGCGCAGAACGAGATTGAACAAGGTATCGATACCGACGATCAATCTCGCAAGTACAATACCGCTAGACAAAGGGAATTGTATACGGATTGATTGAGTCTTGACATCGTGGTTCATCCGATGAGATCATCGGGAACATGTGGAGCCAACATGGGTATCCAGATCCCGCTGTTGGTTATTGACGGAGAACGCCCTCGGCCATGTTCACATGTCTCCCGAACCCGTAGGGTCTACACTTAAGGTCTGGCGACGCTTAGGGTTATAAAGGAAGTTTGTGTGGTTACCGAATGTTGTTCGAGTCCCGATGAGATCCCGGACGCCACGAGGAGTTCCGGAATGGTCCGGAGGTAAAGATTTATATATGGAAAGTTGTTGTTCGGTTCAAAAAAGTTCGGTTTTTCTGTAGATTGTAATGGAAGCTCTAAGGTTCCTGAGGATTCCTGAGGGGTCCAAGGTCCGAAATTGTTCCACCACGCCCAATACAGAGCATGGGCTGTAGGCGCCTAGCCTTAATGGGCTGGGGCACCAGCCCCCAAGGCCCATGCATGGGAGGGAACCTCAAGGGGGAGGGCCTCCACTTGACTTGGGAGGCACCTCCTCTTGGCCGCCTCAAGTCCATCTAGGGCTGGCCGCACCCTTGGGGTGGGAACCCCAGGGGCGCAGCCTTCCTATATATACTTGAGGTTTTGGGCTGCCCAACACACATGAGAATCTCTCCTCTGCAGCCTCGCCTCCTCCTCCTCTCCTCTCCCTTGGTGTTGGCTAAGCCTCATGGATTGCCACGCCCTCCATCACCACCATGCCCAGTTGCTGCTGGATGGAGTCTTCTCAACCTCTCCTCTCTCCTTGCTGGATCAAGGCATGGAGACGCCACCGGCTGTACGTGTGTTGAACGCGGAGGTGCCGTCTGCTCGCACTAGGATCTCCGGTGATTTGATCACGACGAGCACGAATTCTTCAACCCTGCTCTCTTGAACGCCTGCTTAGCGATCTACAAGGGTATGTAGATGCACCTCCTTCCCTCGCTGCGGTTTCTCCATAGATAGATCTTGGTGACACGAGAAAATTTGAATTTCTGCACGCTCCCCCAACAGAACCGACACAAAGAACACGAACGGGCACCGGAGCAAAATTGAGATGAATTGTTGAAACTTGGGACCAAGAAATATTGCGAAAAGATGACCTCCTTGGATGATCGAGACTTTTAAAACAACTCCTGAAATAATTCGATGGATGAAAAGAGTTTGGTATGACTCAAATAATTAGATAGGATAACATCGAGCTAGGCAATCATGAATCTCCTCGGGAACGACAGATTTAAGAGAAACTCTATCGTCTTCAAATGACGACGCAGAAACACCACCAAAAATTAATGAGATACTCCGAAAAGAATGAAAAAGCGGAAGAGGCTGAGGCAACAATGCAAAGAATTTGGAAAGCTTATCTGCAGAAGGCATAAGACTGATGGGATCCATTCTACATCAAGCACTTGAAAAAGAATTGAGAATGACTCCGGGAAATTAGAAGAGCCGTAAGATCCTGGGAAAGACCTCATGGGTTAGGGCCCATCAAGAGATATAACACCGTTGGAAAGGATTATTGAACAGGATAGATGATGCACCGAACAATTGTTATTTGAGTGAGGTGACAACCACGACCAATTCGAATATAGACGAATTTCCGAGATGTCTTCAAAACTCCGGAATGATGAACTGGCGAGAGGCTAACGAGCAAAGAGAGAATACTTCAGAAAAGAATAGATCAACCCAAAATTTGAATTGGAGGCAATCTCTGGAAAAGAAAGGGATGAAGAATGGATTTAATGAGACGATAATTCACCCGCTGACATAATTTACTTAAAGATCAAGAGGTCGGCATTTAATGAGATAGCTGGTCAAATGTACTCAAACTCCCGGAAGAAAAAGGTGGAGGGTGGGAAAACAAAGGGCAACTTTGGAAGGGGAACCCATGAATAACTTGAAGAGACAACACCGCTGAGAACAATGAGGATAGAAAGGAAGACTGCATTTAGTAGGATGGATACTGACACGGATCCGTTCCGAGAAGAAGAAGGAGGGCGGTGGAAAAACAAGGACAACTTTGACAATGAAAAACAACGACGCTTGAGGAAGAATCGAGGATTGAACTTGCAAAGATGAAGAGGTCGGTCGGATTTGATTTAGAAAATGCACCGACAAAAAGAGCAGAGGAACAACGATCGAAAACCAATCATGGATCCTAAAGAAAATTTAAGGGGAAGAGAAGTATCTAAAAACACCCACGCCAAGATTCCTTACCGTAGCGACGAAGGGCAGAGGAGTAAAATAAATCCTACTCGGGACATAACTAGACCGAAAACAGTTTTTTCTAGACTCCACAACGGCCAAAACTACACGATCAATCAAGGGGGCTCTAGTCGGTCGAAGACTGACACCAACTTATTTACGCCTAATATGCCAATTCCTATCCAAAGGAACTCGACGGTCCCACCAAGGATAGACTCATATTGAAACGCTTTTGCAAGGTGGATATCATTACATCAACATTACATAATAGATGGGATACATACATAAGGCATACAATGCCACAAGAATACATCAACATCATATACAAGATCAACATCCGATCACGGATGAAACATAAACAAGTTCAACGACATCCACCCTGCTAGCCCAAAGGCCGACCGAACCTATCCCCGATCAAGAAGCAGAAGAAGAACTCAAGACAAGCAAGCATCGCTCAAGGCCATGATCATCGCAAACCTGTACCTGCAACCGGTGGTGTAGTAACTGTGAGCCACAAGGACTCGCAATCCCATTACCATGGGTATCAAGACTAAAGCTTAAAGGAAAGGAAGGGGTGAAGGTGAGGTTGCAAAGAGTTTACTCAAGCATATATGGTGGCTAACATACGCAATGAGAGCGTAGAAGAGAAACAAAGGAACGTCACAACTAGTAATGATCAAGAAGTGATCCCGAACTCCTACTTACGCCGACATAACCCAGAAACCGTGTTCTCTCTCGATCAACCCTAAAAGAGACACTCACGAAGTTACGCTTAACTTATTGGTGTATTTTAGAAGAGTTTGCTTCAAGTATACTACAACCGATATTAACAAATTCCCATCTGCCACATAATCACAGCACCATCGGAAAGTTTATACCCTGCAGGGTGTCCCAACTTAGCCCATGATAAGCTCTCGCGATCAACGGGATATTCCTTCTCCCGGAAGACCCGACTGCCCCTTAATCCTGCCACAAGACATTTCGACAGAATAAACAAGACCCAGCAGACTCTCCTGCTGCGTCGACATCCTCGAGGTAGCCGCGCTGCGATCTCTGCCTCAGGCCACGCACCGGATAAGCTAAGCGCATGTGTACCGACGAACTCCAAGTTGCCAAGGGATGGTCCCAAGACGGGTGTTTAGTTTGGACCCGCTAACGCTAGATGCACTGGCCCGTAATAAAGATGACCCTCGGGATGCGCCAATCTCAAGGGAAAAAGGCTAGGTGAGGCAAATGTAAAACCAATGTTGGGCCTTTGCCGAAAAGTCTTATTCAAAGCGAATCGCCGGGGTTCCATAAATCACCCGACAAGCGTTAGGGACGCAAAATCCGGGAACATAATACCATATGACGGAAACTAGGCGGCAAGAGTGAACAAAACACCAGGCATAAGGCCGAGCCTTCCACCCTTTACCAAGTATATAGATGCATTAATTAAAATAAGATATATTGTGATATCCCAACAAGTAAACATGTTCCAACAAGGAACAACATCTCCATGTTCCAACAAGGAACAAACTTCATCTTCACCTGCAACTAACAACGCTATAAGAGGGCTGATAAAGGGTAACATAGCCAAACAACGGTTTGCAGGAAGGTGCAAAAGGTTAGAGGCCGACATGGCAATTTGGGATGGCTTGATAAACAGTAATAGGTACGCATCATAGAGATAGAACGAAGCAACTAGCATAGCAATGATAGTAGTGAGATCCGTGGTAAGCGGTCATCTTGCCTGAACCCGCAAGGAAGAAGAACGAGTCCGAAGAAGACGAACGGATGAAGTCGAATCAAGCGAGACGAACTAATCCTCACGATCGCAATGAAATAGGAACTAACAAGAAGAAGCACACAACAAAGTAAACACACCACACATAGACAAGACATGATGCACAACAAGCATGATGGCTAAGACTACATGAAGCTACCTGGCAAGAGATGATGCAAACAAGAACAACACATCAAAGCAAGTTTAAATGAGGCCGAACAACATATAACAATTCCAAGTCCTCATATGCAAATTTCTGAAATTGGTCCAGATCTGAATAAACCTTATGTTCAAGTTTTAAACAGCGTTAAGATGCACCACGATGATCTACACGAAATTCTAGTCAAGTTATATAAAGTTCATTAGATTCGACGCCTAGAAGATATGAGCAAAACAAGATAAACATGGCATTGATGCAAATGCATACAAACATCAAGCAACACCTCAAAACAAGGATGCAACATGATAATATGAAGCTACATGCAAAATCAAGCAAGTTTCATAGAGCACACCAAACGGAGCAACGGATCAACACATACACCCTATAAGTTAAGACAACACTGTCTAAACAAAGAAGTAGGCATATTGCAAGCATCAAACAACATGCCAAGTGACCTCAACATAATAACAAAGGCATGGGCATGATGCATGTGGTAAAGCATTACAAAACATGAACACCGAGCTATCTCCATAAATCACTAGAACATGCTCAAATGACATGGAGATTGAATACACAGCTTGTGCATCGCGTAAATAACATCAGGATGCAATGTTTAGAGCTATCAAACAACATGGTACACGACGGGACGAGGCGTTGGTTCGACGTAGCTGGTGGATCTCATTCACCATGGCGATCTGCTTCCCGGGCGAAGCTCCCAGCCCGGCCCGGCGTTATGTCGAGAGAGAGAGAGAGAATGCTAGAGAGAGTAGAGAGAGAGACGGTGAGGCAACGGAGAAGGAGGTATGGCGAGGTCGGGCGGTTTACCCGAGGCGCGAAGGCAGGGTCCGCCGGCGGGAGTAGGGGACGGGTTGGCGGGCGGCTGCCGGATAAGGCGGTCGCAGGAGGCGGACAACGTAGGCGATAGGGCCGGAGGAGGCGGCGTAAGGCCAAGGTGAGGTGGGGCGGTAGGGAGGATATGCGGCGGCATGAGGGCTGGCGGCGAGGGCGGCGCGAGCACATGCGGCGCGCGCATTTAGGGGGGGCTTCCGCGGGTTCGACAAGCCTCAAGGGTTTCGCCTTTCAAGTAAGGCGCGGGCGTTGAACGGATGTATACGGCGGTTTCGTAGGGCGGGGCACGGCGCTGACGGGCGACATTGCCCGGGCGGGGGCGATGTGGTTCCGGCCACGGAGTGAGGACGGTTAGGGTTTCATCTCATTTTTTCTAAAAGGAAAATCTATAAATAGGTAGAGGGAGCTAGAGAGTCCAAATGAGGTGCGGTTGCCACGCGATCGTGATCGAATCAAATGAGAGCATGGAGGGGAGTTTGCTGGGTTTTGAGCCACTTTAAGGTAAGCATGCACACAAAGAGGCTTATACATCTGCTAACTGTTGAGTATCAACGACGCTCCAAATGATCCAACTTGACAAAGCGTCTACTGCGCTATACCAAGGTCATGATAAAACCTCGTCCATTCCGAGACTGTTTAACACCTTATCGAAAAGAGGTAAAGGGCGCCGGAGACATAGGAGTGCCGGATTGGAAACGACAACGAAAATGCTTTACGCATGAGATTTAACATAATGCGTAAATGCGATGCCCATGATGACATGATATGAAATGCAGATGAAGACATGGTAAATGCAACACGTACAAATGACATGGAAACGACGCATTTAATAATCATGGACACTGCAAGATCGAATCTGTATGTATGGCACCTTGCTCTTCTTGAAACTAGTGGTTTCACCAACCATCAACAATTGATGCTCCTTCTTGATCTTTACTGGTGTCAAAATCGCCAATATCTCAAGGATCATCATATTTATCCCTGATCGGTTATAGTTCATCACGAAGCTTCCAGTAGCTTGGTGGCAATGACTTTGAGAAACATCACTATCTCCGGAAGATCAACTCCCACTATCAAGTGATTGCTGCACCCGTATTAATCTGGAGCACAAGCTCAACGATTGTTTTCTCCTTAGTTTGCAGGCTAAGAAATCGCCGAGGTCTTATGCCCTTGACGGGCACGAGCCCGAAATCCCAATTTCAGCCCTCGCATCTCATAGGTTCCGCGACGCTTCGAAAAACGCCTTTGAAGCTTCAACCTAAACCGCTTAACCGAATCCACGTAGGTTATCAAACGTATGTCCCATGTTCGCAACATCCACAGACGACGCTTTAGTTCAGCACCGAGCGGTGCATTAAGGACATGTTTTTCCGTCCGTGACACCGCTACTTTCTGTCAACTTTCAACTATACCTCTAGAACATATCTAAAACAAAGGAACTAAAGCGCGTAGCTCACGACATAATTTGCAAAAGATCTTTGACTAGTTCAGGATAATTAAGTTCATCTCATGAACCCCACCGTGACAGACATCCCTCTAGTCATCTAAGATTACATGATCCAGTCAATTCAGGGCCGCGGTCCGATCATCACGCGGAGATGAACTAGTCATCATCAGTGAACATCTTCATGTTGATCGATCTCCATATTTACTCATGCTCGACCTTTCTGGCCTTGTGTCCCAGGCCATGTCTCCATACGCTAGCCTGCCAAGTTAACCCCCAAGGCCCATGCGCATGGGAGGGGGGAACCCTAAGGGGAGGGCCTCCACTTGACTTGGGAGGCACTCCTCCCTCTTGGCCGCCCCCAAGTCCCATCTAGGGCTGGCCGCACCCCTTGGGGTGGGAAACCCTAAAGGGCGCAGCCCCTTTCCCCTATATATACTTGAGGTTTTGGGCTGCCCAACACACATGAGAACTTCTCCTCTTGGTGCAGCCCCGCCTCCTCCTCCTCCTCTCCCTTGGTGCTTGGCGAAGCCTGCTTGGATTGCCACGCTCCTCCATCATCACCATGCCGTTGTGTTGCTGCTGGATGGAGTCTTCCTCAACCTCTCCCTCTCTCCTTGCTGGATCAAGGCATGGGAGACGTCACCGGGCTGTACGTGTGTTGAACGCGGAGGTGCCGTCCGTTCGGCACTAGGATCTTCGGTGATTTGGATCACGACGAGTACGACTCCTTCAACCCCGTTCTCTTGAACGCTTCCGCTTAACGATCTACAAGGGTATGTAGATGCACTCTCCTTCCCCTCGTTGCTGGTTTCTCCATAGATAGATCTTGGTGACACATAGGAAAATTTTGAATTTCTGCCACGCTCCCCAACAAAGGCATCATGAGCTAGGTCTATTGCGTAGATTCTTTGCACGAGTAGAACACAAAGTAGTTGTGGGCGTTGATGTTGTTCAATATGCTTACCGTTACTAGTCCAATCTTGTTTCGACGGTATTGTGGGATGAAGCGCCCGGACCGACCTTACACGCTCTTCACGAGACAGTTCCACCGATGACATGCATTTGGTGCATAAGGTGGCTAACGGGTGCCGCCTCTCCACTTTAGTCGGAATGGATTCGATGAAAAGGGTCCTTATGAAGGGTAAATAGCAATTGGCATATCACGCTGTGGTTTTATGAGGTAAGAAACGTTCTTGCTAGAAACCCATAGCAGCCACGTAAAACATGCAAACAACAATTAGAGGACGTCTAACTTGTTTTTGCAGAGTATGCTATGTGATGTGATATGGCCAATAAGAATGTGATGAATGATATGTGATGTATGAGATTGATCATGTTCTTGTAATAGGATTCACGACTTGCATGTCGATGAATATGACAACCGGCAGGAGCCATAGGAGTTGTCTTTATTTATTGTATGACCTGCGTGTCATTGAACAACGCCATGTAATTACTTTACTTTATTGCTAACCGGTAGCCATAGTAGTAGAAGTAATAAGTTGGCGAGACAACTTCATGGAGACACGATGATGGAGATCATGGTGTCATGCCGGTGACGATGATGATCATGGAGCCCCGAAGATGGAGATCAATGGAGCTATATGATAATGGCCATATCATGTCACTAATATATAATTGCATGTGATGTTTATTATGTTTATGCATCTTGTTTACTTAGAACGACGGTAGTAAATAAGATGATCCCTTACAACAATTTCAAGAAGTGTTCTCCCTAACGTGCACCGTTGCCAAAAGTTCGTCGCTTCTAAGCACCACGTGATGATCGGGTGTGATGGATTCTTACGTTCACATACAACGGTGTTGACGAGCCTAGCATGTCTGCAGACATGGCCTCGGAACACACGCAATACACTTAGGGTTAACTTGACGAGCCTAGCATGTACAGACATGGCCTCGGAACACAGAGACCGAAAGGTCGAGCATGAGTCGTATAGTGGATACGATCAACATGAAGATGTTCACCGATGATGACTAGTCCGTCTCACGTGATGATCGGACACGGCCTAGTTGACTCGGATCATGTAATCACTTAGATGACCAGAGGGATGTCTATTTGAGTGGGAGTTCATAAGATGAACTTAATTATCCTGAACATAGTCAAAAGACCTTTTGCAAATTATGTCGTAAGCTCGCGCTTTTAGTTCCATTGTTTAGATATGTTCCTAGAGAAAATATAGTTGAAAGTTGAAAGTAGCGATTATGCGGACAATAGAAAGCTTATGTCCTTAATGCACCGCTCGGTGTGCTGAACCCCAAACGTCGTTTGTGGATGTTGCGAACATCGGACATACACGTTTTGATAACTACGTGATAGTTCAGCTTAAGCGGTTTAGAGTTGAGGCACGAAAGACGCTTTGAAATGTCGCGGAACATATGAGATGTTTCAAGGGCTGAAATTGTGATTTCAGGCTCGTGCCCACGTCAAGAGGTATAAGACCTCCGACGATTGTCTTAGCCTGCAAACTAAGGGAGAAAAGCTCAATCGTTGAGGTTGTGCTCAGATTGTCCAAGTGCAACAATCACTTGAACAGAGGGAGTTGATCTTCCGATGAGATAGTGATGTTTCTTCAAAGTCATTGCCACCAAGCTACTAGAGCTTCGTGATGAACTATAACATATCGTGGATAGATATGATGATCCTTGAAGTGTTCGCGATGTTTGACACCGCGAAAGTAGAAATCAAGTAGGAGCATCAATTGTTGATGGTTGGTAAAACCACTAGTTTCAAGAAGGGCAAAGGCAACAAGGATACTTCATGAAACGGCAAAACAGTTGCTGCTCTAGTGAAGAAACCCAAGGTTGAACCCAAACCGAGACTAAGTGCTTCTAAAATAAGAGGAACGGACACGAGCGGAACCACCCTAGATACTTGGTAGATAAGAAGGCTGGCAAGGTCGATAGAAGTATATTGGATATACATTATGTTAATGTGTACTTTACTAGTACTCCTAGTAGCACCAGGGTATTAAGATACCGTTCGGTTGCTAAGTGTTAGTAACTCAAATAAAAGCTACGGAATAAGCGGAGACTAGCTAAAGGTGAGTGACGATATGTGTTGGAAGTGTTTCCAAGGTTGATGTGATCGAAGCATCGTACGCTCCCTCTACCATCGAGATTGATGTTAAACCTAAATAATTGTTATTAGGTGTTTGCGTTGAGCATAGACATGATTGGATTATGTCTATCGCAATACGGTTATTCATTTAAGGAGAATAATGGTTACTCTATTTATTTGAATAACACCTTCAATGGTCTTGCACCTAAATAAATGGTTTATTGAATCTCGATCGTAGTGATACACATTTTCATGCCAAAAGTATAAGATAGTAATGATAGTACCACTTACTTGTGGCACTGCCATGTAAGTCATATTGGTGTAAAAGCATGAAGAAGCTCCATGTTGATGGATCTTTGGACTCACTCATTTTGAAAATTTGAGACATGCGAACCATGTCTATTGGTGTATACGCATGAAGAAAACTCCATGCAGATGGATCGTTTGGACTCACTTGATTTTGAATCACTTGAGATATGCAAAACATACCACATGGGCAAGATGACCAAAAGCCTCGGTTTCAAAAGATGGAACAAGATAGCAACTTGTTGGAAGTAACACATTTTGATGTGTGCAGTCCAATGAGTCTTTGAGGCATCTGATGAATATCGTTATGTTCGACTTCACGAGATGATTCGAGTAGATGTTGAGTATATTTACTTGATGAAGCACAAGTCTGAATTATTGAATGGTTCAAGTAATTTCAGAGTGAAGTTGAAGATCATCGTGACAAGAGGATAGAATGTCTATGATATGATCATAGAGATGAATATCTGAGTTACTGAGTTTTGGCACACAATTAAGACATTGTGCAAATTGTTTCACAATTAATACCGCTGGAACACCATAGTGTGATGGTGTGTCCGAACATCATAGTTGCACTCTATTGGATATGGTGCGTACCATGATATATCTTATCAAATTGCCACTATCGTTCATGGGTTAGGCATTAGAGACAACCGCACTCACTTTAATGGGGCACCACGTAATTCCGTTGAGACGACACCGTTTGGAGAAACATAAGTTGTCGTTTCTTAAAAGTTTGGGGCTGCGACGCTTATGTGAAAAGTTTCAGGTTGATAAGCTCGAACCCAAAAGCGGATAAAATACATCTTCATAGGACACCCAAAACAGTTGGGTATACCTCCTAATTCAGATCCGAAAGCAATAGGGATTGTTTCTTTAATCGGGTCCTTTCTCGAGGAAAAGTTTGTCTCGAAAAGTTGAGTGGGAGGATGGTGGAGACTTGATGAGGTTATTGAACCGTCACTTCAACTAGTGTGTTGCAGGGCACAGGAAGTTGTTCCCGTGGCACATACACCAATTGAAGTGGAAGCTTATGATAGTGATCATGAAGTTTGGATCAAGTCACTACCGTACATCGTGGGGTGACAAGGATGCGTACTACTTCAGATTGGTACAAGAATCCTGTCTTGAAGGTCATGTTGCTGACAACAATGAACCTCTGAGCTATGGAGAAGCGATGGTGGGCCCAAATTCGACAAATGGTTAGAAGCCATGAAATCCGAGATATGATCGATATATCGAAGAAAGCATGGACTTTGGTGGACTTGCCCAATGATCGGTAAGCCATTGAGATAAATGGATCTTTAAGAAGAAGACGGACGTGGACGGTAATATCACCGTCTATGAAGCTCGACTTGTGGCGAAGAGTTGTTCACAAGTTCAAGGAGTTGACTACGATGAGATTTTCTCATCCGTAGCGATGCTTAAGTCCGTCGGAATCATGTTAGCACAAGCTGCATTTATGAAATCTGGCGATGGATGTCAAAATGAGTTTCCTTACCAGTTTTAAGGAAATGTTGTATGTGATACAATCGAGAAAGTTTTGTCGATCCTAAGGATGCTAAAAGGTATGCTGGCTCCAATGATCCTTCTAAGGACCGGAGTAAGCATCTCGGAGTTGGAATGTGCACTTTGATGAGATGATCAAAGATTTTGGGTTTATACAAAGTTTATGAGAAACTTGTATTTCCAAAGAAGTGAGTGGGAGCACTATAGAATTTCGATAAGTATATGTTGTTGACACATTGTTGATCGAAAATGATATAGAATTTCTGAAAGCATATAGGATTATTTGAAAAGTGTTTTTCAATTGAAAACATGTATTAAGCTACTTGAACATTGAGCATCAAGATCTATAGGGATAGATCAAACCGCTTAATGGTACTTTCAAATGAGCATATACCTTGACATGATCTTGAAGGTGTTCAAGATGGATCACCAAAGAAGGAGTTCTTGCACGAGATGTAAGGTATGAAGTTGAGACTTAAAGCTCGACCACGGCAGAAAAGAGAGAAAGGACGAAGGTCGCCCCTATGCCTTAGACGTAGGCTCTATAGTATGCTATCTTGTGTACCGCACCGAAGTGTGCCTTGCCATGAGTCACTCATAGGGGTACAAGAATGATCCAGAATGGATCATTGGATAGCGGTCAAAATTGTCCTAGGAGTAAATAAGGACATGTTTCTCGATTATGGAGGTGATAAAGAGTTCGGAGTAAAGGGTTACGTCGATGCAAGCTTTAACACCTATCCGAGTGACTCTGAGTAGCAAACCGGATACGTATAGTGGAGCAACCATTTGGAATAGCTCCAAGTGGAGCATGGAAGCAGCGTTTACAATATGACCTAGAAATTTGCAATGCACACACGGATCTGAAAGGTTCAGACCCGTTGACTAAAACCCGTTGACTAAAACCTCTCTCACAAGCAAAACATGATCAAACCTCAGAACTCATTGAGTCTAAATCACATGATAATGTGAACTAGTTTACGACACTAGTAAACTCTTTGGGTGTTGGTCACATGGCGATGTGACCTATCGATGTTAATCACATGACGATGTGAACTAGATTATTGACTCTAGTGCAAGTGGGAGACTGTTGGAAATATGCCCTAGAGGCAATAATAAATTAGTTATTATTATTATATTTCCTTGTTCATGATAATCGCTTATTATCCATGCTATAATTGTATTGATAGGAAACTCAAATACATGTGTGGATACATAGACAACACCTTGTCCCTAGCAAGCCTCTATTGGCTAGCTCGTTGATCAATAGATGGTTACGGTTTCCTAACCATGGACATTGGATGTCGTTGATAACGGATCACATCATTAGGAGAATGATGTGATGGACAAGACCCAATCCTAAGCCTAGCACAAAGATCGTAGTTCAGTATGCTAAAGCTTTTCTAATGTCAAGTATCATTTCCTTAGACCATGAGATTGTGCAACTCCGGATACCGTAGGAATGCTTTGGGTGTACCAAACGTCACAACGAATCGGGTGGCTATAAAGGTGCATTACGGTATCTCCGAAAGTGTCTGCTGGGTTGCACGAATCGAGGCTGGATTTGTCACTCCGGTTGACGGAGAGGTATCTCTGGGCCCACTCGGTAGGACATCATCATAATGTGCACAATGTGACCAAGGGGTTGATCACGGGATGATGTGTTACGGAACGAGTAAAGAGACTTGCGATAACGAGATTGAACAAGGTATCGGGATACCGACGATCGAATCTCGGGCAAGTACAATACCGCTAGACAAAGGGAATTGAATACGGGATTGATTGAGTCCTTGACATCGTGGTTCATCCGATGAGATCATCGTGGAACATGTAGGAGCCAACATGGGTATCCAGATCCGCTGTTGGTTATTGATCGGAGAACGTCTCGGTCATGTCTACATGTCTCCCGAACCCGTAGGGTCTACACATAAGGTTCGATGGCGCTAGGGTTGTAAAGGAAGTTTGTATGTGGTTACCGAATGTTGTTGAGTCCGGATGAGATCCCGGACGTCACGAGGAGTTCGGAATGGTCCGGAGGTAAATATTTATATATGGAAAGTTGTTGTTCGGTTTCAAAAAGTTCGGGTTTTTTCGGTATTGTACCGAGAAGCTTCGAAGGTTCCGGAGGATTCGGAGGGGTCCAAGGTCCGGAAATTGTTCCACCACGTCCAATACAGTAGCATGGGCTGTGGGGCGCCCTAGCCTTAATGGGCCAGGGGCACCAGCCCCCAAGGCCCATGCGCATGGGAGGGGGAAACCCTAAGGGGAGGGCCTCCACTTGACTTGGGAGGCACTCCTCCCCCTCTTGGCCGCCCCCAAGTCCCATCTAGGGCTGGCCGCACCCCTTGGGGTGGGAAACCCTAAAGGGGGCGCAGCCCCCTTTCCCCTATATATACTTGAGGTTTTGGGCTGCCCAACACATGAGAACTTCTCCTCTTGGTGCAGCTCGCCTCTCCTCCTCCTCCTCTCCCTTGGTGCTTGGCGAAGCCTGCGGGATTGCCACGCTCCTCCATCATCACCATGCCGTTGTGTTGCTGCTGGATGGAGTCTTCCTCAACCTCTCCTCTCTCCTTGCTGGATCAAGGCATGGGAGACGCCACCGGCTGTACGTGTGTTGAACGCGGAGGTGCCGTCTGTTCGCACTAGGATCTCCGGTGATTTGGATCACGACGAGTCGACTCCTTCAACCCCGTTCTCTTGAACGCTTCGCTTAACGATCTACAAGGGTATGTAGATGCACTCTCCTTCCCTCGCTGCTGGTTTCTCCATAGATAGATCTTGGTGACACGTAGGAAAATTTTGAATTTCTGCTACGTTCCCCAACAGAACTGATTAAAGAACACTTGAACGAAGCACCGGGATAAAATTGAGATGAACGAAGCTGAAAAACTTGGAACGAAGAAATATTGCGAAAAGATGACCTCCGGATGATCGAGACGGAAAACAACTCCTGAAATACTCCGGATGGATGAAAAGAGTTTGCATGACTCGAAACAATTAGATAGGATAACATCGAGCTAGCACCATGAATCTCCGGGGGAACGGACAAGATTTAAGAGAAACTCTACTTCGGTCTTCAAATGACGACGAGAAACACCACCAAAATTAATGAGATACTCCGAAAGAATGAAAAGCGAAGAGGTTGAGGCAACAATGCAAAGAATTTGAAAGCGATCTTGGAGAAGGCATGTGACTGATGGGATCCATTCTTACATCACACTTGAAAAGAATTGAGAATGACTCCGGGAAAATTAGAAGAGTCAGGTAAGATCCTGGGAAAGACCTGTGGGTTAGGGCCCACTGAAGAGATAACACCGTTGGAAAGGATTATTGAACAGATAGATGATGCACCGAACAATTAAAATATTTGAGTGAGGTGACAACCACGAATTAATTCGAACATAGACGAATTTCCTGAGATGTCTTCAAAACTCCGGAATGATGAACTGGCGAGAGGCGAACGAGCAAAGAGAACACTTCGAGGAAAAGAATATGATCAACCCGAAAAATTTGAATTGAGTGCACCGGAAAAAGAAAGGGATGAAGAATGACGAATGAGACGATAATTCACCGGTTGACATAATTTACTGAAAGACTGAAGAGGTTCCGCACGAATGAGATAGCTGGCGAAACAGACTCAAACTCCGGGAAGAAAAAGGGTGGGAGGGTGGGAAAACAAAGGCAACTTGGAAGGGGAAACCCGATGAATAACTTGAAGAGACAACACCGGTTGAGAACAATGAGGATAGAAAGCAAAGACTTCGTACGAGTAGGATGGATACTCGATTACGGACTCCGGTTCCGAGAAGAAGAAGGGAGGGCGGGTGGGAAAAAACAAGGACAACTTCGGACAATGAAAAACAACGACGTCGGAGGAAGAACTGAGGATTGAACTTGCAAAGATGAAGAGGCTCGAGTCGACTTGACGAGAAATGCACCGGACAAAAGAGCAGAGGAACAACGATCGGAAAACCAACTGCGTGATCCTAAAGAAAATTTGAAGGGGAAGAGAAGTAATTCCAAAACACCTACGTCAAGATTCCTTACCAGAGCGACGAAGGGGCAGAGGAGTAAAAATAAATCCTACTCCCCGATATAACTAGACTCCGAAAACAGTTTTTTTCTAGACTCGACAACGGCCAAACTACACGATCAATCAAGGGGGCTCCTAGGGTCGGTCGAGGCTCTGATACCAACTTATTACGCCCAATATGCGACCCTATCCAAAAGGAACTCGACGGTCCCACCAAGGATAGACCCACATATTGAAACGCTTTTGCAAGGTGGATATCATTACATCAACATTACATAATAGATGGGGATACATACATAAGGCATACAATGCCACAAGAATACATCAACATCATATACAAGATCAACATCCGACTACGGATGAAACATAAACAGAAGCTCAAACGACATCCACCTCTGCTAGCCCAGCTGCCGACTGAACCTATCCCCGATCGAAGAAGCGTAAGAAGAACTCAAGACAAGCAAGCATCGCTCTCGCGTCATGGTCATCGCAAACCTGTACACTGCAACTGGTGGTGTAGTAATCATGAGCCACAAGGACTCAAAGAATCCCATTACCATGGGTATCAAGACAAGCAAAGCTTAAAGGGAAAGGAAGGGGTGAAGTGGTGAGGTTGCAGCAGCGACTAAGCATATATGGTGCCTAACATACGCAAATGAGAGCGAGAAGAGAAACAAAGGAACGGTCGTCAACTAGTAATGATCAAGAAGTGATCCTGAACTCCTACTTACGTCGACATAACCCGAAACCGTGTTCTCCTCTCGATCAACCCGAAAAGAGACACTCACGATTACGCACCGGTTGGTGTATTTTAGAAGAGTTTGCTTCAAGTATACTACAACCGGATATTAACAAATTCCCATCGCCACATAACATGGGCACGACTCTCGAAAGTTTATACCTGCGCAGGGTGTCCCAACTTAGCCCATGATAAGCTCTCGCGATCAACGAAGGATATTCCTTCTCCCGGGAAGACCCGATCAGTCTCGGAATCCGGCTACAAGACATTTCGACAGCAATAAAACCAGACCAGCAAGACCTCCGGCGTGTCGACACCCTCGATAGTAGCCGCAGCGTATCTCGCCTCGAGCCACGACCGGATAAGCTAAGCGTCAGGTACCGACGTAACCCAAGTTGCCAAGGATGGTCCCAAGACGGTGCTCTAGTTTGGACCAACGCTTAGACAAGCACTGCCCGGGGGTAAATAAAGATGACCCTCGGGATGCGCGACTCCCAAGGGAAAAAGGCTAGGTGAGGCAAATGTAAAACCAATGTTGGGCCTTGCTGGAAAAGTCTTATTCAAAGCGAACTGTCGAGGGGTTCCATAAATCACCCGACCGCGTTAGGGACGCAAAATCCGGGAACATAATACCGATATGACGGAAACTAGGGCGGCAAGAGTGGAACAAAACACCAGGCATAAGGCCGAGCCTTCCACCCTTTACCAAGTATATAGATGCATTAATTAAAATAAGATATATTGTGATATCCCAACAAGTAAACATGTTCCAACAAGGAACAACATCTCCATGTTCCAACAAGGAACAAACTTCATCTTCACCTGCAACTAACAACGCTATAAGAGGGGCTGAGCAAAGTGGTAACATAGCCAAACAACGGTTTGCTAGGAAGGGTGCAAAAGGTTAGAGGCTGACATGGCAATTTGGGATGGCTTGATAAACAGGTAATAGGTAGCGCATCATAGAGATAGAACGAAGCAACTAGCATAGCAATGATAGTAGTGAGATCCAGGGTAACGGTCATCTTGCCTGAAATCCCGCAAGGAAGAAGAACGAGTCCATGAAGAAGACGAACGGATGAAGCCGAACCAAGCGTAGACGAACGAATCCTCACGATCGCAATGAAATAGGAACTAACAAGAAGAAGCACACAACAAAGTAAACACACCACACATAGACAAGACATGATGCACAACAAGCATGATGCATGCCAAGACTACATGAAGCTACTCATGGCAAGAGATGATGCAAACAAGAACAACACGTCAAAGCAAGTTTAAATGAGGCCGGGAACAACATATAACAATTCCGGCAAGTCCTCATATGCAAATTTCGAAATTGGTCCAGATCTGAATAAACCTTATGTTCAAGTTTTTAAACAGCAAGTTAAGATGCACCACGATGATCTACACGAAATTCTAGTCAAGTTACATATAAAGTTCATTAGATTCGGAGCTGCGGCCTAGAAGATATGAGCAAAACAAGATAAACATGGCATTGATGCAAAATGCATACAAACATCAAGCAAACACCTCAAAACAAGGATGCAACATGATAATATGAAGCTACATGCAAAATCAAGCAAGTTTCATATAGAGCACGCTCAAAACGGAGCAACGGATCAACACATACACCCTATACAAGTTAAGACAACAATCTGTCCAAAACAGCAAGTAGGCATATTGCAAGCATCAAAACAACATGCTACAGGACCTCAACATAATAACAAAAGGCATGGGCATGATGTACAGGTAAAGCATTACAAAACATGAACACTGAGCTATCTCCATAAATCACTAGAACATGCTCAAAATGACATGGCAAGATTGCAAATAATAACAGTTTCAGGCATTGGCAGAAATAACATCAGGATGCAATGTTTAGAGCTATCGAACAACATGGTACACGACGGGGACGAGGGCGTTTGGTTCGACGAGCGGGTGGATCTCATCCACCCGCGGCGGATCCGGCTCCGGCGAAGCTCCGGCGAGCTCCGGCTCCGGCGGCCATGTCGGAGAGAGAGAGAGAGAGAGATCGGTTAGAGAGAGAGAGAGAGAGAGAGAGAGAGAGGCCGGGTGAGGCAACGGAGAAGGAGGGCGGCGAGGTCGGGCGGCTCACCCGAGGCGCGGAAGGCGAGGTCCGGCCGGCGGGCGAGGGACGCAAGCGGCATGGCGGTCGCCAGGGCGCGGTGGTCGCAGGAGGCGACAGGTGAGGCGACGGGAGGGGCCGGAGGGCGTGGCGCCGCGTGGAGGTGGGCGGCGGGGAGGAAGAAGGCTGGCGGGGCCGAGGCCGCGGCGAGGGCGGCGGGAGCACGGCGGCGGCGCTGGCACGAGGGGGCGGGCCCGATGGGCCCAGCTGCTCGCCTGCTCCTGGGGCAAGGCGGCGCGGGAACGGACGTGGCCACGTGGCGGCTCCTGGTAGGGCGGGGGCGGCGGCGCTGACGGGCGGACACGTCCGGCGGGGGCGGACGTGTCCGGCTGCGGGAGGAGGACGAAGGCTAGGGTTTCATCTGCGATTTTTTCGGGGGGAGGCACCTATAAATAGGTAGAGGGAGCTAGGAGAGTCCAAATGAGGTGCGGTTTTCGGCCACGCGATCGTGATCGAACGACCGAGAGCATGGAGGGGAGTTTGCTGGGTTTTGAGCCACTTTGGAAGGGGTGTTGGGCTGCACACAAAAGAGGCTTTATACATCTTGGTTAACCGTTGGAGTATCAACGACGTCCAAATGATCCGAAACTTGACAGGCGGTCTACCGGTGCTATACCAAGGCCGCTTGACAAACCTCGGTCCATTCCGAGACTGTTTAACACCCGCACACGAAAAGAGGTAAAAGGGGGCGCCGGGAGACATAGGAGTGCCGGATTGGAAAACGGACAACGGGGAAAATGCTCGGATGCATGAGACGAACATGTATGCAAATGCGATGCCCATGATGACATGATATGAAATGCAGATGAAGACATGGCAAAATGCAACACGCAAGCAAATGACATGGAAACGACGACGAATAACTGGCGGACACCTGGCGCATCGAATCCAGGGCGTTACACCCTTGCCCTTCTTGAAACTAGTGGTTTCACCAACCATCAACAATTGATGCTCCTTCTTGATTCCTACTTTCGCGGTGTCAAAAATCGCGAATATCTCAAGGATCATCATATTTATCCCTGATTTGTTATAGTTCATCACGAAGCTCTAGCAGCTTGGTGGCAATGACTTTGGAGAAACATCACTATCTCTGGAAGATCAACTCCCACTCGATTCAAGTGATTGTTGCACTCAGACAATCTGAGCACAAGCTCAACGATTGAGCTTTTCTCCCTTAGTTTGCAGGCTAAGAAAATCGTCGGAGGTCTTATGCCTCTTGACGTGGGCACGAGCCTGAAATCCCAATTTCAGCCCTCGAAACATCTCATATGTTCCGCGACGTTTCGAAAAACGTCTTTGGTGCCTCAACTCTAAACCGTTTAACTGAACTATCACGTAGTTATCAAAACGTGTATGTCCGATGTTCGCAACATCCACAGACGACGTTTGGGGTTCAGCACACTGAGCGGTGCATTAAGGACATAAGCTTTTTTCTGTCCGCATAATCGCTACTTGTCAACTTTCAACTATAATTTCTCTAGGAACATATCTAAAACAGTGGAACTAAAGTGCGAGCTCACGACATAATTTGCAAAGATCTTTTGACTATGTTCAGGATAATTAAGTTCATCTCATGAACTCCCACTCAGATAGACATCCCTCTAGTCATCTAAGTGATTACATGATCCGAGTCAACTAGGCCGTGTCCGATCATCACGTGAGATGAACTAGTCATCATCGGTGAACATCTTCATGTTGATCGTATCCTCCATACGACTCATGCTCGACCTTTCGGTCTCTTGTGTCCCGAGGCCATGTCTGCATACATGCTAGGCTCGCTCAAGTTAACCTAAGTGTTTCGTGTGTAAATCTGTCTTACACCGTTGTATGTGAACGTAAGAATCTATCACACCCGATCATCACGTGGTGCTTGAAGCATTTAACTTTCGCAACGGTGCACGCTTAGGGGAACACTTTCTTGAAATTTTAATGAGGATCATCTTATTTACTACCGTCGTTCTAAGCAAATAAGATGTATGAACATGATAAACATCACATGCAATCAAATAGTGACATGATATGGCCAATATCATTTTGCTCCTTTGATCTCCATCTTCGGGCTCCATGATCATCATCGCCACCGGCATGACACCATGATCTCCATCAGCATGATCTCCATCAGCTGTCTCCATGAAGTTGTCTCGCCAACTTATTACTTCTACTACTATGGCTACCGTTAGCAATAAAGTAAAGTAATTACATGGCGTTGTTCAATGACACGCAGGTCATACAATAAATTAAGACAGCTCCTACGGCTCCTTCCGGTTGTCATACTCATCGACATGCAAGTCGTGATTCCTATTACAAGAACATGATCAATCTCATACATCACATATCATTCATCACATTCTTCTTGGCCATATCACATCACATAGCATACCCTGCAAAAACAAGTTAGACGTCCTCTAATTGTTGTTTGCATGTTTTACGTGGCTGCTATGGGTTTCTAGCAAGAACGCTTTCTTACCTCGCAAAACCACAATGTGATATGCCAATTGCTATTTACCCTTCATAAGGACCCTTTTCATCGAATCCGTTCCGACTAAAGTGGGAGAGATCGGCACCGCTAGCCACCTTATGCACCAAGTGCATGTCGATCGGTGGAACCTGTCTCACGTAAGTGTACGTAAGGTCGGTCCGGCCGCTTCATCCCACAATACCGTCGAAACAAGATTGGACTAGTAACGTAAGCATATTGAACAAAATCAACGCCCACAACTACTTTGTGTTCTACTCGTGCAAAGAATCTACGCAATAGACCTAGCTCATGATGCCACCGTTGGGGCGTGAAGCAGAAATTCAAAATTTTCCTACGTGTCACCAAGATCTATCTATGGAGAAACTAGCAACGAGGGGAAGGAGAGTGCATCTACATACCCTTGTAGATCGCTAAGAGGAAGCGTTCAAGAGAACGGGGTTGAAGGAGTCGTGCTCGTCGTGATCCAAATCACCGGAGATCCTAGTGCTGAACGGACGACACCTCCGCGTTCAACACACGTACAGCCCGGTGACGTCTCCCATGCCTTGATCCAGCAAGGAGAGAGGGAGAGGTTGGGAAGACTCCATCCAACAGCAGCACGACGGTGTGGTGGTGATGGAGGAGCGTGGCAATCCGGCAGGGCTTCGCCAAGCACCGCGGGAGAGGAGGAGGACTTGGGAGAGGGGAGGCTGCGCCAGGCAAGGGTGCAGCTCCCATGCGCCTCCCACTATATATAGGGGTGGGGGATTATTTCTTGCCCTCCAAGTCCATTGGGGCGTTAGCAAAGGTGGGAGGAAAGAAATCCCATCCTTTCCTTTCCCCACCGATCGTTATCCCCCTTTTAGGGATCTTGATCTTATCCCTTGGGATATGATCTTATTCCTTCTAAGGGGGATCTTGGTGCGCCTTGACCAGGGGTGTGGGGCCTTGCCCCACTACTCACGCTCATGTGGGTCCCCCATGCAGGTGGGCCCCACTACTGAAACCTTCTAGAACCTTCCGGTACAATACCGAAAAATCCCGAACATTTTCTGGTGGCCAAAATAGGACTTCCCATATATAAATCTTTACCTTCGGACCATTCCGGAACTCCTCGTGACGTCCGGGATCTCATCCGGACTCAACAACATTCGGTAACCACGTATATCTATTCCTATAACCCTAGCGCCATCGAACCTTATGTGTAGACCCTACGGGTTCGGGAACCATGCGCATGACCGAGACGTTCTCCGGTCAATAACCAACAGCGGGATCTGGATACCCATGTTGGCTCCCACATGTTCCACGATGATCTCATCGGATGAACCACGATGTCAAGGACTCAATCAATCCCGTATACAATTCCCTTTGTCTAACGGTATTATACTTGCCGAGATTCGATCGTCGGTATACCGATACCTTGTTCAATCTCGTTACGGCAAGTCTCTTTACTCGCTCCGTAACACATCATCCCGTGATCAACCCCTTGGTCACATTGTGCACATTATGATGATGTCCTACCGAGTGGGCCCAGAGATACCTCTCCGTTTACACAGAGTGACAAATCCCAGTCTCGATTCGTGCCAACCCAACAGACACTTTCGGAGATACCAGTAGTGCACCTTTATAGCCACCCGCCACGCGTTGTGACGCTTGGTACACCCAAAGCATTCCCTACGGTATCCGGAGTTGCACAATCTCATGGTCTAAGGAAAGATATTGGACATTAGAAAAGCTTTAGCATACGAACTACGATCTTTGTGCTAGGCTTAGGATTGGGTCTTGTCCATCACATCATTCTCCAAATGATGTGATCCCGTTATCAACGACATCCAATGTCCATGGTCAGGAAACCGTAACCATCTGTTGATCAACGAGCTAGTCAACTAGAGGCTTACTAGGGATATGGTGTTGTCTATGTATCCACACATGTATCTGAGTTTCCTATCAATACAATTATAGCATGGGTAATAAACGATTATCATGAACAAGGAAATATAATAATAACCAATTTATTATTGCCTCTAGGGCATATTTCCAACACGGTGGACGACGGCGAGGCCTAGGAAGGGGACGACGCGGAGCTGGGGAAGACGCGGCAGTGGAAGCCCGCGCGGAGAGGAGTACGAGGGTTCACTGGTTCGGCTGCGGTGTGAGGCTACCGTCGCCGCAGGGCCTGGCCAGCGATGGGAATAGTAGGGGGCGGTGAGGCCTCCGCGGCAGCACAGCCGGCAACGGGAGGCAGGACCATGCGGCACGACCGGCGCTGCTTTGGGCGGCTGGAGCAACAAGACCAGAGGTTGAAGAAGCACTACGGCCATTGGATGGACATCGTACGGTCACTGGAGCTAGAATCGTTCATATTGACTAAGTTGACAAAGCACTCCGTCCTCATCAACTTAGTAGGCCCACAAGTCAGCCTCCCACCAAGGTGGGTCCCAACCAGCAGGGGGAGTATTCATTTTTTTGCGTAATAAGGAGGCACTTCTGGTGGGTCCACGTTCGATGGAAGTCGTTCCTTGACCACGTTGACCACGCCGCGCCGAGAGCACCAGGGCGGGGGACAACGGCGAGGCCTAGGAAGGGTACGATGTGGAGCCGGGGAAGACGCGGCAGTGGAAGCCCGCGCGGAGAGGAGTACGAGGGTTCACTAGTTCGGCTGCGGTGTGAGGCTGACGTCGCCGCGGAATAACAGGGGTGTGGGAGAGTAGAGGGATGGCCTGGCCAGCGGCGGGAGTAGTAGGGGGTGGTGAGGCCTCCGTGGCATCACAACCGGCCACGGGAGGCAGGAGCACGCAGCACGACCGACGCTCCTTTAGGCGGCTGGAGCAAGAAGACCAGAGGTTGAAGAAGCACTACGGCCGTTGGATGGACATCGTACGGTCACTACAGCTAGAATCGTTCATATTGAATAAGTTAACAAAGCCCTTGGTACGCGTCAACTTAGTAGGCCCACAGGTCAGCTTCCGAAACGATGCGCCCCAGATGTCAGGTGGAGGAATCATTTTTTGGGCGGGTGAAGCTAGAATATCCGAGATTGAAGAAGAAGTACGGCATCCGTTGGATGGACATCCAACGACCACTGCTGCTAGAACCGTGTGTTGACTATAATAAGTTGACAAAGCCTTGCATACGTGTCAACTTCTGTTTTTAGGGGACGCGTCAACTTAGTAGGCCCACAAGTGTGTTGTAGCGACCAGACCCGAATGGATCCAGTCTCGTGCTCGATGTCATCCTGGATCAAGAATGCCGACACCACACAAGACTTGAAGGATTTGTTGCGAGTAGCAATCACACACTTATTACATCGTTGTCCACAAGGGAACTTAATGCAATAATATGGCTTAAGGCCATCTAATAATAACAATGAAGGCTTGGAAGATAAGCGAGTCCATCAACTCCAACGGCATCATCGAGTATAGAACCACGACCTAACACCTTACTGTCGTTGCGAAAAGTCTGCAGCGTGAAAAGTTGCAGCCCAAAACGGGTCACATGGAATATGCTGGAAATGTAACACATAAAGAGCAATGAAGGAAATAAGCCTATACTACATGCATATATGGCTGGTGGTAAGGCTCTCTGATTACATTTGCATAAAGCTGATTTTCCCTACATCAAAGGAATAATTTTATTTAACTATCATGGTGGTTGTTAAACATTGAGAATGGTTGACAACATCCTCAATCCCAATTAAAAGTACTCATCAAAACCCAATAACTTTTATTTAGAAGTAACATGTTGAGATTCACATGATATTCAATTACAGGATACTCAGATTGTCCATAACCGGGGACACGGCTAATCATGATTAGTTTATACACTCTGCAGAGGTTTAGCACTTTTCCCCACAAGACTCGATCGCCTCCGCTTGGTTCTCGCCTTGCATGGTGTTTGAGAAGCGGATGACCGAGACATAGTCTTTCAGAAGCGCTAGCACCTTACATGTGGGTAGACCGTACCAACCTACATCCCCTACATCAGCTAGCCTACCCGTAAGAGTTCGCACGACTTAGTCAACTACGCCAGAGCCCATAATTGGCTTGTGGCTGCACACGGAAGTTTCCAGTTTGAATAATCTTATGATCCCTTAGAGCATGGGTGGCGGTCCGAAGAAATACAGGCAAGTCCTGATGGAAACCAGGTGCCTCAATCCACCCAGATGTGTGTTTAGGTTGCCACCTTAGATAAACCATTAATTAACAATCTCACATCTGTCATGGATATTCACTCACCCAATCCACGTCTACTAGCATAGCATGGCATAATAAGCAAACGTAGAAGTGACTCCCAAGGTTTCATAAGTAAAACAGGTAATAGGTACTACCTCAATCTACTTCCCAAACCCACAATTTAATTTGATCCTAAACATGCAAGTGTTTGAGGGTTGATCTAATGCATAAAACTGGGTAGTATAAAAGGTATGATCAAGTGTTACTTGCCTTGCTGATGATCCGCGAGACCTAGAGATTCGAAGTAACAAGCGGCGCACTCCGGGTGATCTAACGCAGACAAACAACAAGCATACAATAAGTACTCATCTAATGCACGGGGAAATCTCGAATAAAAGATCTAACCAGAAAGTTCAACTTAAGAACCCCGTTGCAAAAGAATCGAATCAAAATAAACATCGAGAGTCGGAACTCGAGAGAGAACGACTTCGGTTTAGCAATCTGAAATTAGGTCAAAATTTCACAGTAGCAAAACTCTGTGAAAGTAGGGTAGTCGGAACGGCGGTTTCGTTCTGAAACTCGGCGCTTGAATCACCCGATTCCGATAAGCGGCGAGAAATAAAACAGTTTTGAAAATCGGATCTGAAATCGAATCGGAAAAATAACGGATTAAATCCGATTAAAAGAAAAAAGCGATTTAACGGTTTAAATATCGGACGTTCGTTAACAGAACGAATCCAACGAGCGTGTTCATTAAAACGAGCGGTTCGGTGAGCGTTCGTTAACTAAGAAAACCGAAAAATAAAACCAATCTAGGTTTTTTTTAAAAACCAACATCTTTTTTAAAAAACCGGATCGGTTTATTAGGGAAAACCGGATCGGGGCGGGCTACCTCCGTGATCTCGCCGCGAAGCTCGTGAGGCTCGAGGGGCGGGGCGGGAGGCGGCGAGGGCGGCGGGGCTCCCAGCGTCAGTAGCAATGGCGCGGAGTTCAAGGCGGCGGGCTCAGTCTTGGTCGGGTGAGGCGGCAAGTGAGAGAGGGGGGGGCCGGTATATAAAGGGGGAGGGGCCGGGTGGCTTGGGAGGGGCAAGGAGGCGGGGTGGAGTCGGACTCAGTGAGGCGAAGCGATGGCGTCTGGCGGCGGAAGTCCGACACGACGTGTGAGGAGGAGAGGAGGTGGGCAGGGGGCGCTGGGCTGGGGCGGCTGGGCCTCGGCCTGTGTGGGCGCGAGGATTTTTAAAAATATAAAAATTAAACCAAATGAATTAAAAAAATACCAAATGAACTCCAAATTAAATAAAACAAATTTTCCCCGACTCCTAAAAATGAGTCGAACAAAATGAACTTTAAAAACGGCAAACATGCATAATTTTTTTTAAAATGTGCATTTTTGCCTAAGCAAAATAAATCTTCCAAAACCAAATTTGGTTTATTTATAATATCTTCATTTTTCCTAATTGTTGGGAAAGTCACATTATTCCCTCTCAAAATATTTTTATAGGAAAAACTTTATGAAGATAATTTAAATAAATCCAAATGATCCCATTTTCAAATTTTGCGAAATCCCAAATATGAAAATTATGAAACTTCCAACTCTCTCCGAGGGTCCTTGAGTTGCGTGAAATTTCTAGGATCGGAAAAATGCGAGAAAATATGATATGCATGATGACCTAATGTATAACATTCCAAATTGAAAATTTGGGATGTTACATGTGTGGGAGAGAACTTATAGCCCATTTGCGATTTGTAAAAATGTACAGCCCATTTTTGAATTCTAATGGAATTTACTACAACCCATTTACAGTTTGTTAAAAGTACAACCCATTTTCAACTATTAATAATTTCAACGAACCGTTCAAGACAGAATTCAATAAAAATTTCCCACATTTTGATGGGATCCGAAATATTTTTATCCCGAAATTTCTAGTCAGACTAAATATAAGTTTGTATTACGTAAAAATCTAACGAAACATTACGCGCGCAACAATTAAAAATTAAGATTTTCAAAATCCATAAATAACATTTTATAAACTAATTTCGTGCTTGGTGCATTTTTTATAGTTACTGCCCAGTTTTTATAATTACATCCCATTTATTATTTTTAAAGCCCATTTTCCTGTTAAGCCTAATGCATCCCTCCTAGGAAAGATTTGCAGCCCAACGGGGCGGAGAATAACAAGTTGACCTTGCCTGGGTATTCCTCAAAAAAACGTATAGCTGGGCTAGACATTTTCATCTTGAAAAAAATTAATATCTGGGCTGGATATCTGTCCTGGGTTAGACGGGCCACAACCCGCCCAGTTAATACCCTGCTCTCCTCTGAACAACAACGAAAACATCGCCAAGTAAACTCTGCAGTGCCCACGCCTCAAAAACACAAATACTGCTCGAGCTCCTTGGTCCCAGCTATCGGCCGCACCTTGTGCAATTCTCTCGTTTATATTGACTACATAGGTTGACAATGGTGTGGGACCGTGATGTCAGGAAACCAGGAGGAAGCAAAAAAATAAAGTTGTACATAATAAGGAGGCACTTGCGTACGTACGGCTATGGCCCTAGTGGGTCCCTACTGTCATCCAGTAAAAATAAAGTCATCTCCTAAATCCTCATGTTCATTGACCATGTTAACAATGCTCGGCGCCACGGCGAGTGAGGGAGTCCTGGATTAGGGGGTGTCCGGATAGCCGGACTACCATCATCAGCCGAACTATCGTCAGCCGGACTATCATCATCGACCGGACTCCAAGACTATGAAGATACAAGATTGAAGACTTCGCCCCGTGTCCGGATGGGACTTTCCTTGGCGTGGAAGGCAAGCTTGGTGATACGGATATGTAGATCTCCTACCATTGTAACCGACTCTATGTAACCCTAGCCCTCTCCGGTGTCTATATAAACCGGATGGCTCTAGTCCGTAGGACGACAACAACAACAACAACCCTTACAATCATACCATAGGCTAGCTTCTAGGGTTTAGCCTCCTTGATCTCGTGGTAGATCCACTCTTGTAAACATCCACAATATCAATATCAATCAAGAAGGACGTGGGTTTTACCTCCATCAAGAGGGCCGAACACAGGTAAAACATCGTGTCCCTTGTCTCCTGTTACCATCCGCCTAGGCGCACAGTTCGGGACCCCCTACCGAGATCCGCCGGTTTTAACACCGACATTGGTGCTTTCATTGAGAGTTCCTCTGTGTCGCCACCGATAGGCTTGATGGCCTCTTCAATCGACAACGACGCGTCCCGGTGAGACTTTTCTCCCGGACAGATCTTCGATTTCGGCGGCTTTTGCTCGCGGGCCAACTCACTTGGCCATCCGAGCAGATCGAAGCTACGCCCTAGCCGTCGGTCAGGTTTGAAGCCTAAAATTCACGGCGATATCCGGGGACTTGATCTTCGATGGATCTGAGCCACAGCCGAAGCGTGCAGCGCTATTCGATGGGCATGACCTAACTCGCCGCGGACAGCACCTTGGAGGTCGCTGCACTAATCCGCTCCGACCCATAGTCCGGAGCCGATCGCTCGGATCGAGGACGGATGGCTGGACACCCTCCGGAGCTGCAACTTCTCGGCAATGGAGCCAACACTTACCTTGTCCCGCATAAAACTCATGACTCCGAGGTGCCGGACTCTCTGCCGGACTCCGAACCTCCTGCGCCCCTGCCAGTCGAATCCGATTGGGCGCCGATCATGGAATTCACCGCTGCGGACATCTTTCCTTTTCGCCCTTGGCGATATCGTAAATTCACTGAAGCATCTCTCGCTATCCGGAGAGCCCTGGCCGAACTACGGCCAGGATGGTTGGGACGCGACGACGAAGAAATTCAGAGCCCACCCACCACCCACTTCGTAGCCACCGTCGACGATTTAACCGACGTACTCGACTACGACTCCGAAGACATCGACGGTATGGACGACGATGCCGGAGACTACCAAGAACCAGTGCCTACAGGACACTGGAAGACCACCTCGTCATCGACATATACATGGTGGACACCCCAAAAGATGGGGACGGCGAAGAAGCAACGGAGGCCGATTCCTTAAAGAAACAACCCAAGCGCCGACGCGTCGTGGCGCCGCTCTAAATCCCGCCACGGCAAGAATGGAGATTCCGCACAGAGATAATAACACCCCGTAAAGTGCGAAGACAACCCCTCCAAAGACGCGATCCAAAGGGAGGAGGAAGCAAGCAAGCCCTCACGAGAGGGCGGCGGCGAAGAGGTCGAGGATGACAATTACTTACCTCCTCCGGAGACGAGGCAAGCCTCGACGACGATTTAATTCGTCGTGCATGAGGATCCCGTCGAACAAGAGCATTTCAGACGCAGGCTAATGGCCACGGCAAACAGCCTAAAGAAAAAGCAGCAACAGCTTCAAGCTGATCAAGACCTACTGGCCGACAGATGGACCGAGGTCCTCGCGGCCGAAGAGTATGAATGCCCCTCCAAAAGTTACCCAAAACGCATGTTGCTCCCCCGACTAGAGGAGGAAGCGTACAAACCTGCATCACCAGGCGCTGTCACGGCAGACCGACCACCTCGTGGCCGCAACAGAGAGGCGTGCAAGCCCTCCACCAAAACCGTACCCCGGCTCCGCTCAAAAAGCATGAAGCTACGGGGGAACGCGCCGGACTTGCGGGATATATTGGAGGACAAGGCAAGACAATCCAGATCTATCTATGGATCACGCGAGCGCCCCAAGACCCACGACGAATACGTCGCGCCGGATACAACTACTCCGGCCGGGCCGAACACAGCAGACAACGCTCTCTCGAGCTACGTCGCGATATTGCTCAATCTGAGGCGCCAGACACCCACTATGCTTCACCGACGAAGTAATGGATCATCAAATCCTCAAGGGTTTAAACCCGTTAATATCGAATCCTACGATGGCACAACAGACCCGCGGTTTGGATTGAGGATTATCTCCTCCATATACATATGGCCCGTGGCGGCAATCTTCACGCCATCAAATATCTCCCTCAAGCTTAAAGGACCAGCTCGGCATTGGCTTAACAGCCTGCCCGCAGAGTCAATTGATCTTTGGGAAGACCGGAAGCCGCATTCCTCGACAACTTCGTGGCACGTATGTGCGACCACCGGACGCAGATGACCTAAGCCACATAATCCAGCAGCCGACGAATCGGCGCCAGCAATTCGACACGGTTTTAACAAACAAAATCAAATTGTCGATTGTCCGGATGCGAGGCACTCGCTGCCTTCAAACATAACATCCGCGACGAGTGGCTGGCCCGCACCTAGGACAGGAGAAGCCAAATCCATGGCAGCCCTCACATCACTCATGACCCGCTTCGTGCGGGAGAGGATAGCTGGCTAGCTCGCAGCAACAACCTCAAAGAAAAACGCTGGCAGTCCGGATACCAAGGATCGCAATGGCAGGTTGCGTCGAAACAAAAACAAACGCGACATTAACGGCGACAGCAATGAGGATACAGCAGTCAACGCCGGATTCCGAGGCTCCAAGCCCGGTCAACGGAAGAAGCCATTCACAAGAACCACTCCGGCCCGCCCAATTTGGACCGAATACTCGACCGCTCTGTCAAATACATGGAACCCCGAAAAGCCAGCTAACCACACCAACAGAGATTGTTGGGTATTCAAGCGAGCAGCAAATTAATCGCCAAAAAAGTGACAAGGGGCTACACAATGATGACGAGGAAGAGACCCGGCCGCCCGAACAACAGAGGACAAAAGGATTCCCTCAAGTTCGGACGGTAAACATGATATACGCAACACATATTCCCAAGAGGGCGCGGCGCGCACTAAGGGGCGATACGCGATGGAGCCGGTCGCCCCAAAATTCAACCCATGGTCCTCTTGCCCGATCACTTTCGATCAAGAGACCATCCGACCAATATCCGCCATGGCGGATTCGCCGCATTGGTTTTAGACCCAATCGTCGATGGATTTCACCTCACGAGTCCCGATGGACGGCGGCAGAGCTCGAACCTGCTTTATCGTGATACGGCGCAAGATGGGCATAGACCCTTCAAGGATTAAACCTACAAAGACAACCTTCAAAGGCGCCATACCAGGTGTCGAGGCCAATTGTACACGCCGCTGATTCGAAGTGGTCTTCGGATCCCGGATAATTTCCGGCGAGGAGTTAATCTTCGACATAGTCCCGCTCATGGCGGCTATCACGCTCTGCTCGGACGAACGCGTTCGCAAAATTCAACGCGGTGCCGCATTATGCATACCTTAAGCTCAAGATGCCAGGCCCTCGTGGAGTCATCACGGTCAATGGAAACACGAACGCCCCCTCGAACGGAGGAACATACAGCAGCTCTCGCGGCAAGTACAGAGCAGCCTTTTAAGGCAATTTTAGTCCGCCGTTAAACGACGGACACGCCAAACGCGCCCGAGCAACATCAACCAAGACCAGCCCCAGTGTACGCAGCGTAGCAATGCGGCCTCAACCCCAGCCCTCGCAAAATTGTAAGACAAACTCTCCACAGACATAATTACGCCTACGGAGATACCATGGGCATAGGGGAAAGGCACAACCACAACAGACCAGTGTGGTTCGACCACACCAGGGCTCCCAAGTGTCGCTCTTTTTATCTTTTATTTCTCTCTTTTTTATACAGAACTTTGTCCGCGCGAACCTGCCAACTCATGATGCAACAGCCGGGGAAGGACAAAGGCGCGATTTAACACTCAGGTGGTCTCCATCACGAGCATTAAATTTGTTAAATACAACATTCCGCTGCCTACCCACGGAGGGAGACGCTTTAATTCGTCCAATCCCTTGCTTTCCGACTATTTGTATCATTCCGCACTCATAGCATATCTTCTCGAATAAAATGCAGCACTTTTTGCCCATAATTGCATTACCTTATATATATATATATATGTTCATTTACGACATGTTGCACCCGTGACATTTTGGTACGCCAAATACACCAGGGCTTATGTTCTCCGCATTATGGTGTGATAAAGTCCGAACACTTTCACAAGTGCGGCACCCGAACTTATAGCATTATATGAATCGGCTCAAATCATGTCTTGGGTCAATAGTTGGGTTTGCCCGGCTCCATGTTTGGCACCTTACGCCCGCTCTATCGGCTAAGGTAGCACTGGAGAACCACTGCGATTGAGCCCCGTTGAGCCGGTTAACGCCTCGATGGAGAAAGCTAAAACTGACTGTCATGATAAGGCGAGAGACTGGTCGCTGTTCGAGAGGTCCTTTCGGGTCCTTAAAGACCTCGCCGCTTGAGTGAAGTTCGGATAATGTCCGACGAAGGCATGGATAGCGCCCTAATTCGTCCTCCGAATACTAGGGGCTTCACCAAATTTAAAATTATAGAATTCTATGGCTAAGTGAGAGTGTTCAAGCACTATAAGTCCGGTTGCCTTGTTCGTTGTGTTGAGCGCCTCCTAGATGGACCCAAAATGGGAACAAGAGTGCTCAAGTTTATCCCGAACACCCCAAAGACTGTGGTATGGGGGCTGAAGCCGACGACTTGCCATCTCTCGATTTAATAAACGGCCGCATGTAAGGTAATATTTTAAATTAACAAGCGTTGCTTAGCGCATATGAACAAAGTTTTCAGCGCACAGGATAACACATTGCGAATTTACTCAATAATTACATCCCTGGGGCACTCATCCGCAATCTTGCGGGCACCCTTCAGGACAGTCTTATAGTACATTTCGGGCATACGATATTCCTTGCCCGCTGGTGGCGCGTCAGTGATTAGCTTCTCCGCATCCAGCTTGCCCCAATGCACCTTTGCGCGGGCAAGGGCCCGACGAGCACCTTCAATACAGGCGGAGCGCTTGATAACCTCCACCCAGAGGCACGATCCACCAACCGTCGCGACGAGGCGAAGTAGCTCCTGTGCATGGCCCTCCAGCCACAACCGACTATGAGGCCCTTCATGGCCTGCTCGGCCACCTTGTGGAGCTCGACCAGCTACTTCACTGGTCGCTAGGGGCACTGGATGGCCGGCCTCAAAGATACCGAGACCGAAGACCTTCTCCGCTGAGCTCCCTCCTCGGCTTGGTAGAATGCGGCGGCATCAGACACGCTGCGAGGCAGATCTGCAAACGCCCCTGGAGAGCTCCGAATCCGGGTAAGTAACACGTAATTTACATTCACATGCTTGCTTTGCATGAAAAATGCCTTACCCGCCGCTATCTTCCTCACCAACTCAATCTCCTGAAGGTGCTTATGGGCATCGGCCTTGGCAGTTTTACACTTTCGAGAGCCGAGGCAAGCTCGAACTCGAAGTCTTTGAGTCACGCCCAAACTCTCATGCTTTTCCATGAGAGCCTGGAGCTCTTGCTGAACCACCGCCACCCGCCCTCCTGCTTTTCTCGCTCTGCCTGCTCCATGGCGCATTGATTATGCTCGTCATGACACGGCCTCCTTCGTGGTCGCCACCTCGTTCGTGGCCCCGCAGTATCCATGTTATCCTTGTTATTTTTGTTGCAACCTAAATCCTTTTCTCAGAAGGTACAAGTTCAAAGTGGTGTTACTCACCTTCTTTGTCCCGAGCTACTTCTGGCGCGCGAGCTCTTGCTCGGACCGCCGAGCTCTGCTTCAAAGCACCGACCTCCAGCTTAGTGTGGCAGAGGTCAAGAGCAGCCTGCAACCCATATTGACATAATTTTTAGCAACCCCGTATATCTTCTTTTTTTCAGATCCTCGGTCCGCTTTTCTTCCCAACACCGAACCGAGCATCGGGGGCTACCGTCTATGTGGTATTACATTGCATATTTTAACTTCTTACCTCAAAGCCCGATAGAAGGCTATGCAGGCTTCGGTCAGCCCGCTCTTGGCAAGCTGCACTTTTCAATCACCGCACTCATAATAGTGCGGTGTTCTTCGATGGAAGCGCTGCAGCGCCTCAACAAATTGCCCGGCGCCCGGTTGGGCGGAGGCTTCGCGCCGTCCACGGTCTTGCCCTTCATTCGAAGGGCCGCCCGGCCGACCGGAACCACTGCGGGTTCTGATATGGAGTCCGGCGCAAAGTCCGGGAGGACGCCTTGTGGCGCCTCCGGAGCCTCCCCCTGATGGGTCCCTTCTTGGGATCCCACCTCGGCGTCCTCGATGTCGCGAGGGGTGGAGGCGGTCGGGATGGAGTCTACATCCGACGGAGCCAACGACCCGCTCGATGAAGCGGGGAGATTATCACTGGCCGGACTACAGGCAGCATGCGGCATCAGAATGATACTATGTGACGCACAAAAAGAAATTATAAATCATTCAGGAATCCGGATACTTACGATCACGCCGGAGGCCTGGCCCTTGAAGGCCATTCTTCCTCGCCAACGTTGATGTTGGCGGAGCTGTCCGGGGGAATAGTCCTTCCCTCTTGGACCCTTGGCCTCCCTGTTGGGGAAGCCTTCCTCTTCCTCTCTCCTCCTCCGAGAGAGTCCTCTTCTCCTCCTCGCTGGGAGGAGTCCGCCCGAGTCGTCGGACACTGTAACGGAACTCTTTCGAGCACCCGTGGCCTCCTTCTTGGCCTTCTTCTCCGGCACCACGTGCGGTGCCGAACCAGCAGCCTCGCTAGACGGGCGTCTACTGGATTTTCTGGCATAGGAGCCGGGCAGATAATCTGCTCCGCCTTCCTCATCCAGTCCCGTCAAAGGAAAAGGGAAATTAAAACCCGCATAGAGTCAAACTATGAAAAGCAAGTGTCCCGTAAAGGGTAGAATCACTTACCTCGTCGGCTTGGCGCTGCGAGCGAAATCCGCGATCTTGATCACGGATGCGAGGCTTCGGCGCCCTTGAACAGACCCTCCAGCGCCTTTCAGACGTCGTGGTCAAGAGCCCGCCAGCGCTGGTGCTGTTCCGGATTGAACACCCACAGATTGAATGCCCGCTCTTGGCATGGGAGAATCCGCGACGAGCATGACTTGGACCACGTTAACCAGCCCGAGCTTCTTCACCAGCTTCGGATACAGGCTTGAGTCCCGCGGCTCCTCCGGACTACCCCACAAAGAAGCCCTTCTCTTTCCGGAGGTGAGCTGCGTGGGGATACCAGATCTGAACTTCGAGGCCGCCGCCCATGTAGGGTCACGCGGCTCGGTGATATAGAACCACCCCGATTGCCACCCCTTGACGGATTCCACGAAGGCCCCTTCGAACCAAAGGACATTGGGCATCTTGCACAACATGGCGCCTCCGCACTCCGCTTGAGTGCCCTTCACTACCTTCGGCTTGACATTGAAGGTCTTGAGCCACAAGCCGAAGTGGGGCTGGATGCAGAGGAAGGCCTCGCACACAACGATAAACGCCGAGATGTTGAGGATGAAGTTCGGCGCGGATCATGGAAATCCAGGCCGTAGTAGAACATGAGCCCCTGGACAAAGGGGTGAAGTGGAAAGCCCATCCATGGAGGAAGTGGGGAAGGAAAATGACCCTCTCATGGGGCCTGGGGGTGGGGATGAGCTGCCCTCGTCGGGCAGCCGGTGCTGCGATGTCGCCGAGAGGTATCCGGCCGCGTGCAGTTTGGCGATGTGCTCCTCCTTAACGGTGGAGGCCAACCATTTACCTCCCGCCCGGACATGGTCGGAGAAGGTTGAGACGAGATGCGCGAACTTGGGCGCTGGAGCTCGAAAGCGCGAGATGGATAAGCAAAGGAGGAAGAAGGCGAGGGTGAGAAGGTGAATCCTTATCCCTTATATAGGCGGACGGTTTGCGCGCCCCCACCAGCCGGTAAAACTCGCTTATCTCCCAAGCGCCACCATCAATGGCGCGGTTGGGTTACCCACGTCCGTATTGATGAGAATCCCGGATTAAGGGGAACACGATCTCGCTCGACAAGACGTGCCAAGAAACCGCCGCTAAATGCGCTAAGGTGGTAGAGTAAAAATGATTTAAATAATGGCTTGATAGTGGCGTGACGTCATGCCGCAAAACGCCGCAGATTGAACTTGTGTATATATTATTCTCTACTACGGTGGAATGTGGAATTTATTTTGCGAGCGGACACTATCCCGGTGTTCACAATCTTCTATCATTCGAGGAGGAACCCGCCTTGCAATGCCAAGCAATATACGCGCGGACTTATCGTCATTGAAGCCTGGTTCAGGGCTACTAAGGGATTCTGGATTAGGGGTGTCCGGATAGCGGACTACCATCATCACCAACTATCGCCACCGGACTATCATCATCGACCGGACTCCAAGACTATGAAGATACAAGATTGAAGACTTCGCCCCGTGTCCGGATGGGACTTTCCTTGGCGTGGAAGGCAAGCTTGGCGATACGGATATGTAGATCTCCTACCATTGTAACCGACTCTATGTAACCCTAGCCCTCTCCGGTGTCTATATAAACCGGATGGCTCTAGTCCGTAGGATGACAACAACAACAACAACCCTTACAATCATACCATAGGCTAGCTTCTAGGGTTTAGCCTCCTTGATCTCGTGGTAGATCCACTCTTGTAAACATCCACAATATCAATATCAATCAAGCAGGACGTAGGGTTTTACCTCCATCAAGAGGGCCCTAACCTGGGTAAAACATCGTGTCCCTTGTCTCCTGTGACCATCCGCCTAGACGCACAGTTCGGGACCCCCTACCCGAGATCCGCCGGTTTTGACACCGACAGCGAGCGCAACAACTCGAAGGACGACGGAGAGGGCCTCGCGGGCCCTACGGATTCAGGAAGCCAGGATCATCGGACACCTATGAACACCTTCGAGAGACTGAGACGGCTTGAAACGGTAAGGCCGCGCTTGGGAGCTCTGGTTTATTTCACACATGTATTAAGATACAAGTGTAATTTACTCGTCATCGGAAACAACGCGTAAAATACAGGCATAATGAAACTGAGGGCCCGAGGTCTGTAAGTAAAACCGGCGGGTTACGCGTGTAATTTGAGAGACAGGTGTATATTTTACTAGTCGAAATTGACCAACCAAGCGCTTCACCCCAGACCATCTGCTTTTATTTACAAGCGTCAGTTTTAGAAGCGGTTTTGGTTGGGAAACGACGATCCAATCACGGCCTAAGATGTTGAGTTGGTCGGAAGATCATATGGTTTCACGTCTAACCTACCCGACTTGTCATATAGGCTATGAATGAAACATAATACGATGAACTTCTTAAGCACGGAAACAACAGAAGAGGATGATCTTCCTAACAAGCAAATCACTGGCATTAGATCGACATGCAAAACAATACGAAGCATTATTCTCAGGAGGCACGGTGAACAGCTCGTGATGCCGCATGCCACAGCATTCCAAGCTCAACTTTGCAATCAAACACAAGGCCTGGCATTACATAGAAAACATTCAGAACAAACTCTTAAAATATCTTACATAAGTCAATATTCATGTGACTATGCATCTCAGCAGAGTAAATATTTACTTCTGAACTGAAGACAGGAATAGGAAAAAACGATTGACGTTGCTCACAGCAAAGGGCGTCCCACTCAAAAATATCAAATGCATGTCTTTTGGCTAACATCAATGAGCAAAAATTGACAAGGTTTTCCAATTCCAATATATTAAACTAATGTCAACTTTAACAAGCTTTTCCCATTCAAAATATGTAATGCCTATGATTGTGGAACGGGCAGGGTTTGTCATCTGATAGTCCGGTGGCTCAAGGTGACGACAAATGATTAGAGAACCATTCGATGTATTGTGCATGATGTGAAGTATTATGGAGGACACGAACCATCTGAACATTTTGTGTAGTTCCACTAAAATCAAGCTGAGCATCCCTATGGATTTTGTATTTATATGCTGCCAGAAAACAAAGACACACCAGCACACACATGAATATTGGCCCCAGTGTTAACCCACCAATCGGTGCACTAACAAACTGAAAGTACGGTAAACAGATTACCATACCCAGATGCCCCATCATTGTTGCTTAGAGTGACATTGACAGACTTGGAGTCCTGTCCTGGCTTCTTGGTACTTGTTTGGGCACTTATTTTCCCAGTGTTCCTCCGAACCACAAGTAAAGCAGCCATCTCTCTTTTTGTATTTCTTCTTGCCCTTCTTAATGGCCGGCGCTGGCAGCACCATTCAAACATATAGTCCGGTGGCTCAAGGTGACGACGAATGATTAGAGAACCATTCGATGTATTATGCATGATGGAGTATTATGGAGGACACAAACCATCTGGACATTTTGTGCAGTTCCACTAAAATCAAGCTGAGCATCCCTGTGGATATCGATTTATATGTCTGCAAGAAAACAAAGACACAACAGACACACATGAATATTGGCCCCAAAGTCAACCCACCAATCGGTGAACTAACAAACTGAAAGTAAGGTAAACAGATTACCATACCCAGATGCCCCATCATTGTTGCTTAGAATGACATTGACAGATTTGGAGTCCCGTCCCGCTTCCTGTACTTGTTTGGGCACCTTTTGCCCAAAGCACTCCACGCTTGTAGAGTTTCCTATGCTCTGGCAGACTAGTCATGTCACCAGCGCCTACTAATACTCAGAAAGCTTCTCGATCATTCTTGTGTATTGTAGCATAAACAAGTGATCGCTTTTTTCTCGCAAAGTGGTAAGACCAATCGACCCACTAATGCAGCAGTTTGCCTTAGACACATTGGCTCCTTTTTGTGTAGTTCAACTAAAATCAAAGTCGGAATAAAACCGAGCTTTAATTTTGATATCCCTGTAAGCAACAAAAGGTATAAGGGAAACAATTACTGAGAAATAACGGTTGATGACTTGTACTCCCAGAAGAAAAACATCTACTGATCTACATTATCTTAATGGGAAACAAAGCAGGAGAGTAGCAATTTTCGATCAGTGTGATTCATTCATTGTAACTGAGACATTATCTTAACAATGCCTTGTTTCAACATGTATAAAGAACGACAAAGCAAAAAAGTATCATTCCTAAAAAAATGCGACTGATTCATTTTAATAGAGACATTATCTTAACAATACCTTGGTTAAACATGTAGAAAGAACTACAAAGCAGGATAGTACCATTTGTAAAACACTGTAACTAATATATAATAACAGAGACATTATTTGAACAATACATTTCTTAAACATGTACTCCGCCGATCCCTAATGTAAATGGTACTCCCGCCGATCCCTAACAAGTGTTGCAGTTTTGAACTAAGATTCAGTAGTTAATTCTGAGTAAAGTCGGTACTGACCTTTCAGGACCAAGATTTGAAACAACTCGTGAGGAAGACCTGAAAGAGATCTCAACACATATATGGAAATCCGTTCTCCTTTTGTGCAATTCCACCCAAATTAAGCGAAGCAAAATGTCGCAATAGCAACAAGTTGAATAGATATCTCTGTTTTAACATAGGCAAAAAAAGGAATCAATTACTGGCCAATAAAGGAGGATGAAACATGCGGCCACAAAAATGGTAATCCCGCCAATCCCTAACAAATGTTGCAGTTTTGAAATAAGATTCAGTAGTTAATTCTGAGAGTGGCATTGCTTAATTTTACCAGCGGCATTAGATTAACAAAAAGCATAAACAGTTCCAGGGGAGAGTGGGCGCAACAACAACATGGGCTTCCATCTACTTATAAAGGGGGCGATGCAGAGTTTGTTGTAACAAAGCAAAAAGCATAATGTCTGGGTTGGTCCCATTTTTGTTCACAACTTAATGGGAAAAGACAGCAATATAGTAGCTTCAATTCAACATTTATTTAAAGCAGTACCAATACAAGTAGCACAACATATCAAAACACACTACACGATCATGTGGATGAAGGCAAGTACCAACCTGTCATGACGCACACAAGATCACGTACGAATCTGCCAACACGAATAGGAAATCCAATCTCGTTTTGTGCAAGCACTCTGAAATCAAGTAAAGTCACGGTGAGACATTTAAGTTTGCTATAGAAACAAGTTGAATAGATATCCCTGATTTAACAGAGGCAAAAAAGGAAACAATTACTGCCAATAAAGGAGGATGAAACATGCGGCCACAAAAAGAAGCATCTACCTTATCTTGATGGAAAACAAAGTATAGGACATTAGCATTTCTAAAACGGTTGCATTGATTCATATTAACAGAGAAATTCTCTTAAAATAGTTCAGTAGTTCATTGCTTAAAATACAATAGCTTCAATTCAACATTTATTTAAAACAGTACCAATACAAGTAGCACAACATCTCAAAACACACTGCACGATCATGTGGATGGGACATGGGACATGCCAGCACCATGTGCATCCACACGTAGAAATGGGTGATGCAGAGTATGTAGCCAAGCAGCATATCTGCGTTGGTCCCATATTTGTTCTCTTTGAAATTTTTTCCGATGTGAGGGCAGCAAATCTAGTCCTGCACAAAGTACCCGACCCCCCAGTTTCTTTCCCTTTTCAATAAAGAGTTGGGTTCCTCACAGATGTGTGTACTGGGTTACCCTCTTTTTCCCTTTTCGACCAACAAAGCGGCTGGATAGCTAGTCTATACTACTTTCCCTCCCTCCTTTCCTCATTGAACCACGTCCTAGATTCATGCTCCACCCCACCACACCCTTCTTTCCTCTTTGAACCAAGACCTAGATTCGACTACAGAATCGAAAAAGATCAGCATGCAGCTAGACCAATGACAGTTTCAAAGAAACTTATACGGTTATACCTTAGGGTCGTCGGGATGTGGCAAGGCGTGCGGCGGGAGGTCAGATCTGCTCACACTATGTACAACAGCGAGGAAGAAGGGGTCGGTGGCCCTCCCGCACAGGCGCTGGGTGAAAGAGAAAAGCGCTGCCGACAGTGGATTGCCTCCCTCGCCGAAGGCGATTAGAGTGAACGATGCACCTCCTCCCCTTCCAAGTGCGACGGGATCCGGACGCCTCCTTCGTCAGCTATCTGTGAGGGGGTGAGAGAGACAGAGGCCACAACGCAGTCTTATTTAGATCTGGTGAAGAGGGTGAGAGACAGTGAATATAGCAAACCCTAGCAAATGAACGCTGAGCCTCCATCGTGTATATATATAGGGTGGGTCTATTATGATAACACCCTTAAGAGTCTTATTCTGCACCTCACTTTCTTATTCTGCTAACACCTTCGACCCCGCCCTCCCTCTCAGTCTCTCACCTTCTTCCTCTCTCCTCCCCAATTCCCCTCCCAACATGCCCGACGCCTCTCCCAGACACCACCAACTGCGCCCTCACTGCCCCACCTAGCCCACTACCTTCCGCGATTGGTGCGCCCCAACCCCTTCCAACCACGGCGCCTCAATCCCTCTCACGCCGCACGCCCACCTACCTCCCATGGCCGGCGCGCCCCAACCCCTCCACGCCGCCCATCCCGCGACCATAGCGGGATCCGCCGCCACTAGCCGCCATCATTCCGCCCCACCCCATCCCCCGACGCACTAACCCCACCCTCCTACCTTCCTCCCCAACCGTCGCCGGGCGTGTCTGCTCCCACCGCCTTCCCTCGCCCAGCCCCATCGTGTGCCGCCCGCCCAACCCGTGCTCACCCTCCTACCTTCTCTTGCGACGCCGCCATGGCGCCCCACATCGATCCGACACCCACGGCGCCCCTTTTCTTGCGCCAACCCGACACCACCACCGCCTCGTCATCCACCTCCACCTCCGCCCTCCCGTGCGCGCCAGCGACGGATCCGCAGACCTCCTCCACTCCCTCCCATCAGGCTCGCCCGGCGATTTAATCCGTCCAGATCCTCCTCCACCTCCGTCCTCCCGTGCCTGCCTGCCGGCTGGATCCTCCTACACCTCCCTTTTCCCGTGCTAGCCGGTCACGGATCCAGCAAGATCCGCCACCTCTCTCCTCCAACCCTTCCTGGAGACGGATACGGTGGGATCCTCCTGCAGCTCCTTCCTCTACGGCGGTGTCGAGCTCTCTGCCCTCCACTCTATGGCCGGCCTCCCGCACCCCACGCACCGTCCACCGTGGACTTTCCTGACGACGACACCCGACGAGCAGAGGCGCAGTCCGGCTCCGCGAGGCATGCAGGGCGGCCTCCACCCCCCACACCCACCTCCCTGGCGACCGCTTGCCCACGGTTGATTCCTCTCCGCCCGGTCCTTTCCGTGATGGGATCTGCAGTTCTCTTCTACCACTTCGCTGCTCACTTGTTGGCAGAGAGAAGGACGGTGGCGGCTACCACTTCGTGGGAGCAGCAGGAGAGTTTGCGGTGGCGCTTCGCCTCTGGATATCACGGTCCTGTAGTTTCAGACAGCCCCGCTGTAGTCTCTCTTTTCTTTTTCTGAACTAGCATCGCTATGGTTCTTGTATCTTTGTTGATCGCTGATTCGATGCAGTTCGCTCGATCGGCCGTCGCGGTTCATCCGTCGATGCCCTTGATGTTTGTTTTTCCGAGTTATTCATATTTTTTAGGTGAAAATGTTATTCATATTTTGCTTGCTTCGCAGTAGGCGATTCGCTTGGGTCATCGGTGAAGTACAGATGGTTGTGCAAGATGTTACAGTCGGTGCGGATCCACTAGCCAACGACATAAAGCCCACAAGATGAAAATACCGCTTGTCAGAAGGCGGTCCTGTGGTTGTGCTGCGGTGGCGCCCCAAGCGAGTAAGTCGCTTGCACTAAACGGTGTTTGCAGCTCATGGGGCTCGCAGCTCACAAAAATATATTTTGTGTATTTTTCAGATTTTGCTGTTGATTTGGGTGAATTCAGTTTCTAATGCAGTTTGTTAATTCTCTCTGTGTAGTTCGGCTGGCACGGCCATGAGGTTCAGCCAGCTCCTGCTTGTAGTCGCCATGGTAGCCTGGACACTCCGGCTTGTTGCATGTTGCACCTTGTCGTCGGTGGTGCAGTCTGCACGCGTGCAATACCGTGATGCAGTGCGGTGTGTGTGACCTGCAGCTCGGTGCAAGCGGGCATGCAGTTTAGTTCGCTGTCTATGGATTTTTATGTGTATCGAATGTATCTGGTTGGTATATGATGTATTGTGTGTAAAAAGTTATTTGTTGGGAAGTTCTTTTCAGCAAGAATTAGTGGTTCATTTTCAAGAGAAAAATGGATTGATGCAGCCCACTTCGAGGAGTCTTGTGGTTCACCGCATTCAATAAGGAAAGAATTTCTCAGATAGATGTGGCTTTGAAGCTCACTTTGTTGTCTCATGCAGTTTGTTATAATACTCCTCCGTGGTTTGCTTGGTAAATAGGAAAAATATATATGTCAAAGAAGCTCGCTTTTCAGTATATGTATGTTCACTCGTTCAGTCCTTGCGGTTCACTCGCTCGGTTTACGCACGTGAAAAACTTGAGTTTGGAAAAAACTCAAATGGTTCACTTTCGGTAGCATCGTGGCCCGTTTACGGTAATCTTGAGGTTCACCTTTTATAGTATTGCGGTTTACTAACGCTTGACATGAAGTGCACTCCACCTCGTTTTGGAAAAAATTACGTCCCATAAAAAAGAAATCATGAAGTGTGCTTGCCCGTCTGATGCAGTGAAGTTTTCAATCCAGAGCAGTGCATTTTTCTGTCCGATGCAGTTCCTTCGTCGATTTTGGGTCCGAGAAAAACAGAGTGTCCGCATTTCAGTAAAATCAAAACAACTCTTAAACCGTATGGATCTAGCGGAAGTGTTCTACATGAAAGAGTTGTGTCTCGTCGATATCTTTCCAACGGCGTATCATTTGATTCATTCCGACCAGCGGTTTGCAAAAATTTCGCAAAAAACGGCCGTTGCCACTTGTCGTCCGCCGCACAATTTTCAAAATTAACTTAAAACCGTAAGAAATTTCAAAAATATTTCAATATATGAAAGTTGCGCCTTGTTCATAGCTTTTCAAAGGCGTATCACACGCCTCATTTCGACAAACGGTTCAAAAACTGGAGCGAAAACAGTACCAAAAATTTGAAAAAAATTGAAAAACAGAATTCCGCGATTTAGTAAATTTGAAACTGCTCTTAAACCGTAAGGAATTAGAGAAAACTTTATATATGAAAAAGATGCGCCTCGACAATATCTATCCAATGGCGTATCGTTTGCTTCATTCCGACGAGCGGTTTAGAAGAAATCGCGAAAAAACGCACGCTGCCACTTGTCATGTGCCGCACCATTTTCAAAACTGCTCTTAAACCGTGTGGAATCTCGAAAAATGTTCAACATGTCGAAGTTGCGCCTAATCCATATCTTTTCAATGGTATATTACACGCCTTATTCCGATAAACGGTTAAAAATTTAGAGCGAAAACAGTACTGAAAAAATGGGTGCAGTTTTTTTTCAACGAGAAGTTCACTCGTGTGAGTACTGCAGCACGCTTGGTTCAAAGAATGACGTGCACTTGCGTTCAGCGTGCAGTGCGGAAGTGGTGTGGAGAATAGTTATTCTGCTAATATTAGCAGAATAGACCGTCTGTATGTATATATATATATATATATATGTGTGTGTGTGTGTGTGTGTGTGTGTGTGTGTGTGTGTGTGTGTGTGTGTGTGTGTGTGTGTGTGTAGTGCGGCGAGAGTGTGGAGAGTGCAAACCCTAGCAAACAAGCGCTGAGGCTCCAGCTTATATATATACTGTAGTACGGACTGAGCTCCGGTGCCTTAACTGCACCTGCTTTTGGCTGTATGATAGGTGGGCCAGCCACATTTTGGGCCCACCTGTCATAAACCCAAAGGCAGGTGCACTAAAGTCAATGAAGCTGCGTCCATATAGTACTGGTGTATACGACTAATATATAGTGGAGTGGTTTTCTTATTCTCTCCATAATAATCGTTTTAAATTGTATAAGTACGAAACGAAACTCTTTATTTAACGTACCAGTGAAGAAAACTACTACTACTTCCGATGAACTAACGATCCACGCGTCATGGTCGCACTTCCGTCCTTCACGTGCGGTACACTACCCTCCCTTAAGTGAACAACCACACATGCGCCAAATTATTGGAAACGTTTGAGAGTGTGTACAAATAAAGAATTTTAATTTCAATTATCGAAAAGGTTTGAGAGTAGGTACAGTTTACCCTCTCTAATAATTATGGTTTGTTGTGTTCAGCCTAAACTTGGTCAAACTTTATAAAGTTTGACTTCAGTCAAATCTAATATGCGGAGTAAATAAAAATGGAGGGCTACTACGTCCATCCGGGTTTTTAGTCCACACCATTTTTTTAATCAAAGTTAATAGCTGGACAAAGAAAATTACAGGGAAGCCATAGACAAAGTTGTGAGAAGGCTTAGAAATCAATACAAAACTTATGCTCTTAGTACCAACGTCGATCCTTCTTCGAGGAAACATTTGGTTCATAGCCAATTGTGTGATAAAATTGCACCAATGTGAAAGACGACTGCGTCTCCAAAGCAACCAAGGTGAACTGATGAAGGATATCATCTTTGTGGGTGACAAGCAAAGAGCACTGATGGAAGACAGCTTGTTTTTCATTGAAAATTGATCAGCTTCACTAGCCGACGCAACCATGCGGCGCAACCATGAGGCGCAACCATGAGCATCGATAGGTCATCGTGGTGATGCATCATCCATTTGGCATCAAGTTTGGGTGAGGCACCTATGAAGTTCTACAAATCCTCACTGTGGTCTGTTTCTTCTCAGTAGTCAAGCTCGAGGAAGGAAGAACCACGTGGCAGAGGACAATGAGGCGGAACAACAATGGCCATCCAATTTTGTGCAGTTCCACTAAAATTGAGGAAGACATGCCCGGGTATGGAGATACGCATCGCTGTTTCAAAAAATATAAAAAAGGGATATAGTGTTGTTACTTTGTTTTACAAGATTAACAACGACATCTCAATTGTCAATAAGAATTATGAAAACTACACCAACAAACAGAAGCATCATGATTATCTTTGTCACAGCCCTAGAGCTTGCTTGTAACTAGTGGCATTGCATCCATGCATCATGTTTAATTTTCATGGAATTTGAAATGGGGATTGCCTAAACCCTAGCATTAAAGGAATTCACTAGGTTCAACCAAAATATTTCCAGAAATCCAAATGGCTTCCAAAAAATGTTCATCACTCTTGGAAAATGCTGGAAACAGTAACCAGAGGTGATGCACATTTTTCCATGACATATTTGGGCTCTGAATTAATTCATATGATATTTGCATTTGGGCATTTAAATACTATAAAATATTTTAAATGCTCAAATAATCATAAACTTAAATGTTTGCTGTTGGATATTTTCCAAACAGTGGGCTTGAGCAAGTTTCATGATTTTTGGGTTAGTATTAGTATTTTTAATAAAGCCCTAAAGACTACAGATTAATAGAAAAACAAAAACAATTAAAGAGAGAGAGAGAACTCACCTGGAAGCCCACTTACCTGGCGCCACGAACCGGCCCAGCTCCCCCCCCCCCTCGCTGGCCCAGTTGGCCCAGCCCAGCAACCACCTCGCCAATATCGCCTACTCTCCAAGAAGGCGAGAGGAGGGACCTGGCGCCTCGAAGCTCGCTCGCGCCTCCTCCTGCTCGCCGCCTCACCGAGACGCCTCGCGCCTTCTCCTCGGCGCCGCCCGACCCCTGGACCCCTCGCTCTCTCCTCTCCCTCGTTCCCTCCTCTGTCTCGCTCCCCACGACGCCATCGAACACGCTGCCGCCGCCGCTCGCCACCACCGCGCCACAGCCACCACCTCGCCTCCAACGCGTCCCCGAGCTCCGCCTCCCCCTTCTTCCTCACCTGCAAAAGGCGCCGGACGCCTGGTTGCCGCTTAGCTCCGCTGTTCCCCTCCTCGCCACCGAGGATCGCCACACATTCGCCACCGCTGTCGCTTCCCAGCTCGCTGACCATCTCTACGCGACCCATGTGAGCCTCTGGTCGATTCCCTCTCTTCCCGCGTCATTTTCGCCAGAGCCGCCGCCATGAAGCCGGCTCACCTCCGCGGCTGTCATGGCGCGCTGCTCGTGACCATTTGGTCCCGGGCTAGCGCCCATCGCACTCACCGCATCACGTAGGCCACCACTAGCGCCTCAGCCCGCTTGCTCGCACACCGCAACGCTGCCCGCACCCACGCCCGAACTATGGCGGCCGCCTAGGTCGTCGCCGGCGCCGATTCCGGCCGCCCCGACCTCAACCGACTCCACCAAGAGCTTCGGCTCATTCCCAGCTCCACCTAGATGCCTTCCGCGGCCCATTTGGTTGCCGGAACGGCCAAAATCACTTCCGCCGCCGCGTCGGGCTCGCCGGCGGCTAAACGCCGGCAGCCGACTTTGACCTTGACCACGGGTGGGCCCTGGTTGACTCTGTTGAGTCAATGACAGGTGGGGCCCAGCCCTGTTAACTAATCAGGATTAGCTCTAATTGATATTTAGTTAAACTAATTATGCTGACATACGGGCCCCACAGGTCAGGGTTTGACCTGGACCGCCGCAGTTGACCTGCTGACGCAGTAGTGACGCAATGCTGATGTCATTAATCATTTTCTCGTTTTAAACTAATCAGGAAATTTCAGAAAATACCCCAAACTTCTAAAAATCATATAAATTCAACCGTAGCTCAGAATGAAATAATTTATATATGAAAAATGATCAGAAAAATATGAAGAATCTGTTTATGCCATGATCATGCATGTTTTAACAAGTTAACCTCACTGAATAGGATGAATCATGATTAGGGTAATTTATGAAATAACATTTGGAGTTAGAATTTGTTCTTGTTTGAGTTCCACTTCAATTAACTTGGCTAGATATTGCATTAGGTGAATTTAGTACCTTAACATGACATGTCATTCATGTGAATGTGCATTGCATTGATTGTGTTCTCTCTTGTTTGCCGGTAATTGTCCCTCTCGAGAGACGACGTCATCGACGATGAATTCGATGACACCGATGAAGAACTATATTATCTTCGAAGTGCTGCAAGCAAAACCCCTTGTTCATTCCGATATAATCCCACTCTCTCGCTCCTGCTCTATTTTACTGCATTAGGACAACAACGACTCATGTGTTACTTGCTGCGGTAGCTGAACCCCTTTATCCTCTGATGACCTGTCATTCCACAAGAATTAGATGAAACCCACTAGCATGAGTAGGAGTTGTTTGAGCCCTGTTGTGCCTACTCATTCATGCTTGTTTGTCATGCCTGCTATCGCTTAGAGTTGAGTCAGTCCGATTCATCGGGAATGAATTGGAATGGTTGTGTGAACATGTCCTCTGTGTGTGAGCTAAGTGTGTGAACACGATTTGGTAAAGGTAGCGGTGAGAGGCCATATAGGAGTACATGGTGGGTTGTCTCATTGCAGCCGTCTTTAGGAACTGAGTTCTGTGTTTGTGATCCATGAAACAGTTACTACCACGCATTGGGCCCAAACCAATGGACCCTCTCGGCTTCTTAACCACCCTTGTCCTCATCCGGGAGTTGCAAGTAGTTTCGTGTTTGTAGCATGTCAGGGGCACGCAACACCGACCTTAGGGGTGGGTTGTGTTGCGATAGGCACGTGGCCTGCAAACCGAAAGTGCCCGCTTGGTATCTCGGGAACCCCGCACACATCGTTCGGGCTGTATGGGAAACCTCGGCGGACTCCTGCGGATGGAACCCGAATAGGCGATAAACCCGGACTAGGGACTTGAGTGTTTAGGTAGGTCGTGGCCGACACCCACGCTGGGCTTCCGCTGAAGTTTGCCGAGTACATGTCGTGTAAACGGCGGTAAGTGGTGAGAGCGTGTGAAGAAGTACACCCTGCAGGGTTAATATGATCTATTCAATAGCCGTGCCCATGAAAAGGACTTCGGTTGCCTATATCAGCTCATAGACAAGTGAAAGTGGATACTCTAAAATGCGCAAGATAAGCGTGAGTGCTATGGATGGTGTTCTCGTAGGGAGACGGGAGCGGGTCCATAGTGGTGTATTGATATGGTGAATATGTGGACTCGTGCGCCACCTCAAAAGAGTTACTTGCAATGTAGTTCAGATAGCCACCGAGTCAAAGCTGGCTTGCTGCAATCGAACTCCACCACCCCTTTGTTGATAATGATGCATATGTAGCTAGTTCGATGTAAGTCTTGCTGAGTACGCTTGTACTCATGTTTGCTTATTTTATGTTTTGCGAGAGACGCGGTCTCGCTAGTAGTTCCGCTTGGACTTCGACGCTTAGCTTGTTACCTCAGCTACGATCTTGTGCCCTCGGCAGATCTGGTAGATAGTCGCTTCTCAGCCTTTTTCATTTATAGTTGTATGTACTCGCACATGTTTAGCTTCCGCTGTGCTTGACTTGTATGTTTCGAGTGTTGGGTCATGAGACCCATGTTTGTAATATCTCGCCCTCGGAGCCTAATGAATAAATATTTGAGTCGAGAGTTATGTTGTGATGCCATGTTGTATTTACACATATTGAGCATATTATGTATGTTTGAAATGCTTGGTATGTGTGGGATCCGACAAACTAGTTGTTTATCCTTGGCAGCCTCTCATATGGGGAAATGTAGTCTCGTGCTTCGAGCGATAGTAGTCCGCTATGTGCCCAGCTTCACGGAGTCCTGCTAGCCCAAAGACTACCGCTTGGACACTTGATCGGCCGGCATGTGTTTCACTTCGTTCTTTCGGGAAATGTCACGCGTGGTATTCGAGTCCTGCCTAGCCTGCTACAGCCCGGGATACCGGAGTCCTGTTAGCCCAGTGCTACAGCCCGAATTCATACGTTGATGACCGACATGCTCGATGTGATTCATGTATGCCTGTCCCCATGGGTTAGTGCCGCTTTGGGTTCACGACTAGCCATGTCGGCCCGGGTTCTTTGTCATGTGGATGCTAGCGACACTATCATATACGTGAGCCGAAAGACGCAAACGGTCCCGGGCCATGGTAAGGCGACACCCGTGGGAATACCGTGCGTGAGGCCGCAAAGTGATATGAGGTGTTACCGGCTAGGTCGATGTGACTTGGAATCGGGGTCCTGACATCTTGATGGGAACTAAACCAGGATACCCGAGAAAAACAAGCATTTCTTCATTTAACCAGTGATAGTATTAGATTAGCAGCATCAATAGGAGCATATGGACAATGACCGCACAACCACCATGTACTTTTTCTCGAAACAAAATGTATACCTCCACCGAGGCATAAATCAGGACAACTTTTCGAGTGGCATTTCCTCTATAATAGTAGGTGATGTTGGACCAGCCGACGAACCAGCTACTATACATGGGGAGCTGGGGAGTAGTCACATAGAATAAAACCCGCATGCAGCAACCTGGGGAGCTGGACCAGTACAAGAAGTTATACCTCAGGTGGGCGAGATGTCGCTTAGGCGGGCGGGCGGGATCTGCCCACACGACGGCAGCGAATAAGGGCGAGGAGGACCTTCGTCCGCGCCAGCGCCGGCTCCGAGAGGACGGTGTGCATCGGCTTCCTCCATCACCGACGGCAACAACGTCAAAGCTGCATCTCCTCACCTCCCGCAGCGGACGGGATTCGGCCGGATCTGTGACCACCGGTGAGGAGAGAGATAGTGTGGACACTTTTATCTTGTTTTGATATGGAGAGAGTGAGAGAGTGAGACGCGAGAAACTCTATCAAACAAGAGGCTATAATGGATTAAAACAATCTCTCCATAGCAGTGGTTTTAAATAGAATACGCGCGTTTCCGAAAAAAAGAAACGAAAACTGGCGGACAATTTTTTAACGTACCAAGAAAGAAAACTCGATCAAAAACACGCCCCAGCTTCCAGGTCGTGAGAGCCATCGCGCACACACACAATAGACATAGACATGCATATCCGTGTTTACGTAAAATTCCATTTCCATCTCCATCTCCATCTCCAATCATACCTGTCCAATTGGCACATTATTTACGTTGTTAATTATATACGCGGCAATATTAACGTACAACATCTCTTGTTTGCGGGCGTCCGGACCGCTGCCACGGCCGCTCCTGACCTACCCGAACCCTCTTCATCACCCGCGCGTGCTTCCCGCCCGAAACGATCAGTGCCGCATTCATGCCCGGCCAGAGCGGACGCGACCTCTCACTGGCGTCAGCATTGAAGCGGCGCGCAGGTCGAGAGAGCGTCGCCCGCGCTGCTTCCTAGTGCACGCGACTGCTCCGCATTCAAAGGCCGCAATAGCCGGCCACAACATGCATGTAAATAGTTCTTGGGAGTCCGTGCTACAGCTAGTTGTCCTCCCCAACTCGTCAATCTCTTCCAGTAGTACTAGTACTCCATGGCGCGATCCATCGACAAGCAGGCGGGGAAGTTATCGTATACTCGGTTTGTGGTGAGTGGCATGTCGAGCGACCGTGTGGGGTCGAGCCATGGAGGAGGGTGAGACACTAATGCGACAGACGTGATTTAAACGTTGGTTTTGCTCGATGGCGCGATCCAACGAAATGAAACGTTGGTTTCTCTCCGTTTCCATTTTTTCTCAGATAAAACGGAAACTTTCCACTCCATTTTCATTCCTACTCCAAGGTTGCCCCGTTACAACATTCCATCAAATACAAAGGAAAACTAACACGCATGTTGATTTATCTCAATGATTCACAGATCATAGCCAATATTTACTTCACAACTAAAGACAAAAGTTGTGAGAGCGTGTACGAAAGAAAAACTACTAATGGGGTCACTACGACTCAAACCCTAAACCCTAAACAGGATTTAATTTCCTGGCCAGGTAGAACCTGTCGAAGGACAGATGGTTGGCACCCTCGGATTATACGATGCTTTTGTGCAGTTCCACTAAAGTCGAGCTGGGCATTGATACGTCTCCAACGTATCTATAATTTTTTATTGCTTCATGCTATATTATCTACTGTTTTGGGAAATATTGGGCATTATTTTCCACTTTTATATTACTTTTGGGACTAACCTATTAACCGGAGGCCCAGCCCAGATTTGCTGTCTTTTGCCTATTTCAGTATTTCAAAGAAAAGGAATATCAAACGGAGTCAAAACGAAACGAAATCAACTAGAGAAGTTATTTTTGGAAGGAAAGCTACCGGATAGACTTGGACCCCACGTCAAGGAAGGAACAAGGAAGCCACGAGGGTGGGGGGCGCGCCCACCCCCCTAGGGCACGCCCCCTGCCTCGTGGGGCCCTCGTGGCTCCCCTGACGTGCTTCTTCCGCCTATATAACTCCACGTACCCTAAAACTTCTAGAACAGAGAATAGATCGGAGTTCCGCCACAAGAAACCTCCAGAGCCACCAAAACAAATCGGGACCCTATTCCGACTCCCGGAGGGGGGGAACCTCACCGTGGCCATCTTCATCATCTCGGCGCTCTCCATGACGAGGAGGGAGTAGTTCACCCTCGGGCTGAGGGTATGTACCAAGATGCTTTGATGTCTCTCTCTCTCTCTCTCTCTCTCTCTCTCTCTCTCTCTCTCTTGATTTGGCAAGATCTTGATGTATCGCGAGCTTTGCTATTATAGTTGGATCTTATGTTTCTTCTCCCCTCTACTCTCTTGTAATGAATTGAGTTTTCCCTTGAAGTAATCTTATCGGATTGAGTCTTTAAAGATTTGAGAACACTTGATGTATGTCTTGCCGCGTGATCTGTGGTGACAATGGGATATCACGTGATTCACTTGATGTATGTTTTGGTGATCAACTTGCGGGTTCCGCCCATGAACCTATGCATCGGGGTTGGCACACATTTCCGTCGTGATTCTCTGGTACAAACTTTGGGGCACTCTTTGAGGTTCTATATGTTGGTTTGAATAGATGAATTGAGATTGTGTGATGCATATCGTATAATCATGCCCACGGATACTCGAGGTGACATTGGAGTATCTAGGTGACATTAGGGTTTTGGTTAATTTGTATCTTAAGGTGTTATTCTAGTACGAACTCTAGGGCTGTTTGTGACACTTATAGGAATAGCCCAACAGATTGATTGTAAAGAATAACTTTGAGGTGGTTTCGTACCCTACCATAATCTCTTCGTTTGTTCTCCACTATTAGTGACTTTGGAGTGACTCTTTGTTGCATGTTGAGGGATAGTTATATGATCCAATTATGTTATTATTGTTGAGAGAACTTGCATTAGTGAAAGTATGAACCCTAGGCCTTGTTTCCTATCATTGCAATACCGTTTACGCTCACTTTTATCATTAGTTACCTTGCTGTTTTTATATTTTCAGATTACAAAACCTATATCTACCATCCATATTGCACTTGTATCACCATCTCTTCGCCGAACTAGTGCACCTATACAATTTACCATTGTATTGGGTGTGTTGGGGACACAAGAGACTCTTTGTTATTTGGTTGCAGGGTTGCTTGAGAGAGACCATCTTCATCCTACGCCGCCTACGGATTGATAAACCTTAGGTCATCCACTTGAGGAAAATTTGCTACTGTCCTACAAACCTCTGCACTTGGAGGCCCAACAACGTCTACAAGAAGAAGGTTGTGTAGTAGACATCAAGCATCCCTGATGGCAAAGATATTGAAGAAGTGTGATTAGAATAATAGTACTGGCACTAGTTCATGAGACGTAAACTCATCACAAGTATAAGCCGGTAGAAGTAGAGAAAGATCGACATGGAGATGGAGCTACGTGGGGAGCTGCGGCAGTGGAGCAAGCCGGCTCCAAAAGGAAGATGGACTACCTGGGACGTTGGGCTGTAGCTAGAAGGGCGGTTGGGACGCGGCATCGGCCCATACCGCGGTGACCCCCGATTGGGACGCACCGACTGTGGATGTTCTCCCTCGCCGATGTCGACCGCTCTCACGCAGAACATTGTTCCTTCCCCAGCCGCGGATCAGGCGGATATGTGACCAGCGGTGTGGCCACCGTCATTCGATGCTTGTGAAGAGAGCAACCCAAGCAAGCAGGCTTGTAGCTTAGGCTCCTGCTAGTGTATATATAGTGGTTTTTTTTCTCCATATCAACCATTTTATATTGCGTCGTGTCATTGAAGAGTGAAATGATGGTTTTTCTTCCGACTAACTTATCGTGTGATTTGACTGCTCCTTTAGTGGCCCCTACACGCATTCCCCTACGTGTATGCAACAGTCACACGCATACATGGACGCAAAAATGCGCGACGCCCTAATGCATGCATGTCCGAGCACACGACGGAACACACACGGTCACGCCAGTGCTCAACCTACATGTGCATGCACACACATACTCAGCCAGGGTGAGCTAGTGACCGTATAAACACCGGAAAATGTATATATTGAGTGCAATGAGCGTATTATGAAGTCCACTGACCGTATTTTTACAAATATACAGTGACAGGCAGTGTATTTATCTCGTTTGAAATTAAGCCATATTAACCGAAGAGGAGGCAGTATGGACTAGCATTACTTTGCTGTGTCCCGTCAACTTGTCGAATGAGGAGAAGCTTGCAGGACGGGAGAAGCTTGCGCGCGGTGGCTCACGGGACAAGCAGAAACTTTTGACTAATGCAAGTTGTCCTTCGCTTAGGCGGTGGACGTGCAACAGTTAATTCGGTGTCAGATTGCCAGAAGCATATACTATACTAGTACTATTATTGTAGCACTTCCTGAAGAGGCGAAAAGCCAAGCGCAAAGTTTACTAGTACTACTACTATAGTCTATAGAGGTACTATACTAGTACTAGGAACCGGATGGAGGAGCGTCTGCACTCTTATTATATTTTTAAAATGTGATAAAGCAATCTTCAACACATTTGGTTCTCTTCGAGGGTTCTCACATGTGATAATGGAAGTTGATTGCATGGAACACTCGCCACCTTTCTCGCTTAATTCTGGCTCATATCCTGTTACAAATAGGAGCGCTCAGTAATATTTCCTCTCTTTTTCGTTATTCAACATGTAAACAGGTCAGCAATCCTTGCGGCGCATCTTTGTGCGAACCATGCTTGCTGCACTTTGAATGTGGCCGAGAGCTGGCTTGATGAAACACCTCGCTTCCTACTTCTTTTTTTTGCGGGGTACCTCGCTTCCTAGTGACCAGTGTCTTGGCTGATCGTCCTAAGAATGCTTATATATGAATAAAGCTCTCTCATTTACCCGAAAAAAGATTGAGCCATATTAATCAAAAAGGAGGGAGTATGGACTAGCACTACTTGTTGGTGTGTCCCGTCAACTCGCAGAACGAGGAGAAGCTTGCAAGACAAGGTGAAGCTCGCTTACGCCTTTTGACTAATGCAATGTACCTCGCCCAGACGGTGGACATGCATCAGTTCATTCGGTGTCAGATTGCCAGAGGTATACACTGTAGTACCGAACATGCAGAGTACCATCATTGTTCGACTTCACGAAGAGGCGAAGAGCCAAGTGTAAGGTTTAGTAGTACGAGTAGTACTACTACTAGAACCGCATGGTGGAGCCTCTGTACTCTTATTTTTATTAATCTTTGATAAAGTACACATTTATTCCGGAGAAGGGCGGAAAACGGCAGCCCAACTTTGTAATGATGATATCGATCAACCATGCTCGAATATATCTTGGCCTCCGTGCGAGCCCGTCTGTGTGTTCTCGCTCCTCGTCTCTCTCAAGGAACGGCGGGTTGGCCATTTTGCCGTCAATTGAGATCGGTTTGCTCACACTCCAGTCCCACATGTCAGTGATATGCCAAGACGAGGTGCGTTGACCGATTGGCCATACGCGTACTTGGTTTTGCACCTTCATACTACTCCTCCCTCAGTTTACAGGGCGCGCTTCATTATGATGCATTTCTCTCAATGCATTTCCACCACCAGAGAGACTTTAGACGCGTTTGGTTTAATGCTCAATTAATTAGGGCGTGGTAACCGCAAATTTCTCTTGATGTAGTACTACGGAGTGGAGTAAGTGCATGCATGTGTCTACCCGGGGTGGAAGCACTGCATGCATGTGTGTACGCATTATTTTCTCTAGTAATAGACGCCGTGCTATAACTATCAATGCTATTTTTCAGGACGATCGCTAGTCGCCTTGGTCCCAGAGATTTTCTCTTTTTATGAAGCGCGCTCTATAAACAGTGACGGATGGAGTACTATGAGCGGATTCAAAGAAGAGCGTATTGATGGTTGCTTCTTCCGAGCAACTTACAGTGGGAAAGGTGGGGCTTATGATTTGATTGCTCATTACTCACTATTAATGAGGCGCAACGACCGGTCTGAGTCTCCCATGCGGCTGTGCACTACCCCCTCGGTTCTTAAATATACTCCGGAGTATTTGTCTTTCTAGAGATTTCAAGGAGTGACTACTCAAATATTTGTCTTTTTAGAGATTCAAATGGACTACTGCATACGAATGTATATAGAAATATGTTAGAGTGTAGATTCACTCATTTTGCTCCATATGTAGTCACTTGTTGAAATCTCTAAAATAAAGACAAATATTTAGGAACGGAGGGAGTACACATACGAAGCAAAATGAGTGAATCTACACTCTAAAATATGCCCATTTGAAATTTGAAAAAAGACAAATATTTAGGGCCGAAGGAGTATAAATTTTTGCATGGCACATGGACCCGGATGCCGAAGAGGCTTCTGGCAATGCTATCAAACTTCCAGCATATGTTTACATAAGTGACGTACTATGCAAATAATTTTCCAGCGACATGAAATTGTATAATGGTGTGAGCTTTCAGCTTTTGTTTCGTGTGTCTTGCCATCGATGCTCTTTCGGAAACAATAAAAAACTAACTTCCTTGCTAATCAGAGCTAATATTTACATCACAACTGAAGACAAAGTTGTGAAAAGGTGTTAAATTAAAATTGATCCATGCTTTCATTGGCAGCAACGTCCCCCAGCTCTGTCTAAATCAACAAGGCTTGTTGGGAAAAAAGTAGCTGTCTTGAGCATGCAACATTCCGATCATTTTGTGCAGTTCCACTAAAATAGAGCTGAGCGTGCCTGTTCCAAAGATATTAAGTGTGATTACGATAATAGAGGACTACTGATGAAACAATAAACACACAAATAGAAGCCGGTCACCTTTGCAGTCTCTCTTAAGACTAACTAGTTGGAGAAGATTAGGCTCGGAGTTGGATGAGGAGGATAGAGCAAAATCAATATCCCTTTGTGCAATCGCAATGAAATGTAGAGACGTTGCACGTGTAACATTTTGGCAGAACTGCACAAAACACTCTTAAGAAAAAAGTGATTCGTGCAGTTCACCAAAAGGTCACAATAGCAACGAGGTGAAATGGATAGCCCTGTTTGCAAAAAAGAGGTACAAAGGAAACAATTACTGGCCAATAACAGTTGATGACACATGCGACGACAAAAAAGAAGCATATTCCTTGTCCTAAGGGAAGATAACAACACGGTTGTGTTTGTCTAAAACGGTGTGAGGACAGAGATTGCAATATGGAAAGTACGCCGGACGAGCTACATTTTGGGCAAAGAACTATGGAAGATCCACATGCAGCGACGTGGGAAGACGGGCAGTGGAGCAAGGCCGGAGGGGATACCTGGAGGTCGTCGGGATGTAACTAGGTGAGTGGCGGCGGGCAGAATCTGCCCATACCGCGGCAGCAAGCAGGTGGCGTAGGCCCTACCATGACGGAGCTTGGTCAGAGAGAACGACGTGTGCCGCAGGTCGGGACGTGCTGCCTCGGCGCCGTCGAACGGAGAAACGATGCACGTCCTCCCTTTTCGCCGGCGGACGGGATGCGGCTGGATCAGTGACCAACGGTGAGAGAGAGATAGAGAGGCCACCGCAACCTTGTGTGAGATACTCTGAAGAGAGACAAACCAGGCAGGCAGGCTCCATTGTATATAGTGGAGCGGACTACCTTTTTCTCCATAAAAATTGTTTTATATTCTGTGTACGTGCCATTGAGCGATATAACTTTATTTAAAAATAACGCGCCAACGCATCAAGTCGAACTTTGTTTTGTGCACGCGTGGTACACGACCTCCGTAGGTAAACAACCGCTACACGCGTTCAAATTAGCTTGTGGGCTGCCATTTCATATAGAAATGAGCTCCACCCTGTACCCGCGCGGGTGTGGTTGGGCACGAAGCGTGAGTACGTGCACGGTGCACCTATTCTCTTCTTGTATACGTACACCACCTACGTGGGGTTGTGTGAGAGAGATAGTACAAACGTAGAGAGATATAGTGTGTGGGTTCGTGAGAGTTTTTTGGGAGGGGGAGGGAGGTGGGGTCAATCAAAAAATGTAACATATGCAATGTGTGTGAAATAGAGTCCTGGATATATCATATATATAGAGGGGGCGATCCACGAGAAGAGAGTGGAGGTATCATCGGCTTGCGGTGTCCATAGAATCGAAGAGAGGGATGATGTGTGTGTGTGTGTGCGCGCGCGTGATCGATAAAGAGTGACATCGAATTTGTGTGTGCCCACGTCAAAGATATAGAGTGGCTGGCCTACTAGAACGTGAGAGGGGACATGTGTAGTTTGTCTCTGTGGCATGGATACCTACCTACAACGCTCGACTATCGGTGTGTGGTGGTGGGGGGGAGGGAGGCCTAATTAACTATAGAGGTACAATGGCTGCTATATGTGTGGAGGAGGAGAGAGGCCTACCTCATGTATTAAGGGAGATCGATCTACCTCATGTATTAAGGGAGATCGGTCGTCATCCATGCCTATGTGTAGGAGAGGAATAAGGTTGGGAGAGAGACAGAGCTAGAGTGTTGGAGGGGGGTGGTAGTGGAGTTGCTTCTAACAAATGGTTGGGATAGGCTTGCTAGACTACCGGAGGGCACGCCTGCAATATCAATAATAGAGGGGATGGCTGCCTGTCTATGCACGTGCGTGTGAGAGACGGGTCAGGAGGCATGCACGAATGATGGGGGCGATATGGATGTGGTAAGCAGACATAACTACATAGGAAGATCAATCGTCCTTTGTCAGAGAAAGGAGAGACATAACTTGTGAGGTACGTCGATCGATGGGGGGGGAATAGTTAAAGTCGACCTAGGTATATGTTGGGAGATCGATCGGTATACATGCATGTGTGTGTTAGAAGCAAATGAGGCACGGGGAGAAGGATAAAGAGAAAGGGATGCATCTAGGAGGTGGTGCAAGAGTCATACTATATCGAGAGGGGAGAAGTGTGCGAGTACGAGATCGATGAAAAGAGTGGTGGGAGTGAGGTATGGATGGTGATAAGACAAGAGGGGAAGCTTGTGTTTTGTGCTAGGCACACCTGGCTAGAGAGGAATATCGATCGATGTGTGCCGTAAAGAAGGAGCTGGGGGGGGCTACACACACCGTGGGTGGACGACCTAAAGTGAAAAGACGAATTTGCACGATGGAGCTAGAGAATGCTGAGGGAGGGTTAGAGGGATGCGGGCGTCTGCATGCACGAGAGAAAGTTAGCGCTAGCTAGTTACAAAGATAAGAGGATTGTGTGGGTGTAAAAGACGAATAGAGATCATACTTCATTATAAAAAGCGAATTCGGATATTTGAAGAATTTATCATAGTGTTTTAAACCGATGCATGTGTCAATATATATAACCGTGATACACATGGTGTGGTTATGAACATGTTATACTACATATAATATATTTTATCTATACTCTTGTAAAAAACGGAGTTGCTAATGATGGTGCCATCCTGCAATATAGGCCGTCCGATTTATATTTGACGGATAGGAAGGAAACTATGGCAATTTTGAAAAAAGATACCCACACCCCTCTCCATATTTGCAAATTAGTCATCCCCTTGATCATGTCGATGTTCTGTGGAACGTATGGGCATCTTGCTAGTACTACGTATAACATATAGAACATTGATCATAATTTGGGTTAATGTGTGGCTTTTGCAACTCGGGTCTAAATACTTGTCATAATGTAGGGGGCGGGGCACTATACTATGTGTGATAAACACGGTGTACACATATGGAACATGGTTTAGATTATGAATATATAGTTAGTACATCAAATGTAGTATTATTTGGAATCAACATCAAGTGTATTCAAAAAATAGAATTCGAGTTCATGTAGTACACATAGTTCATATCTATCTCCATATTAATCATGTGGTGTGTTATTAAGGTAATACATGAATGATGGTTGAAGTTGGCAACAATCATGATTGTAGATTTGTTATTGAAATAGAGAAACAAATTCAAATTCAGTTCGAATTGCAGCGGTAGTATAGACATTTGGAATGCACTAAAATGTTGGTATGAGTAGGTTACATGCATTATATAGCAAGCGAAAAAATTAAGTTGGACATAACATGGATTCATACTACCGAATAGCATTTAATTGCACTAAATTGTTGGTATGAGTAGCTTTAAATAGCATTTTTATAGTAAAATGAGGCAAGACTCTCTCTTTGTGTGGTGTGAATAGTTTTTTTTTTGGTTGAGGGAAGTGCGAATTGATTTGGTACGTACAAGTACAATATTGCATGTTAGGCTTGTCCCTAAAATTCAACCCGCACCTTGTTATATTCCGAAAATTCAGATACCGTGCTCCCAAAACTGGCGCCTTCACAACCCGCACCTTGCTATCCTGAAATTACAACGTGCGCGAAAACTCCCTCCAACTGCCAAATCCCGACACGCAAAATCCCCCTTCTAACCCTAAGCCGAAAGGGCCGCTAGTTCAAATCGTTGCGGGGTACTTTTGTAACACACCCTACATTTTGGACAAGCGCGTCCCTAAGTCATGGTTCACCCCCTCCCATTGCCTCCTTTTTCCCATTTGAAATCCCATGCCGCCATAACCTCTCCGCTCAAGCCGCGAAACCCCACCCTCCTCCGTCCGCCACCTCACCGCTGCCCAGCCGGAGCCTCTTCCCCGACGACGTCGTCCACCGCAACAGCTCGACGTCCCTCGTCCACCTTCCCGGATGAGGATCCGTCATCCATCTCATCGTCCCGCCGGTTCAGCCGCCCTGTCCTCCACCTCCAAGGAGCTGCTCCGATGATCGCCTCGTCTATCGTGACTGCTCCATCCCCACAGCGCCGCCTTAACCTGCTCCATCCCCACAGCGCCGCCTTAACCTACTCCACCGGAACCGCAGCATCCTCGCCGACCCCTCGGACAAAGCCGAGGCCTACTCGGCGCCACCAAAGAGGTTGTACACTCATCGCATCGCACCTTCTCCTTAGCTCGACCTCCCGGCACTGACGGTGCTCCATCCCGCACCCCCATGGAGCGGCTACCTTGAAGCCGGCGCCGCGGGCGACATCTCCACGGTGGCTCTCCCCCAGTGCGAGGCCCCTTCGGCGGTGACGTCCATACCAGCCGGATCTGCTGCTGCTGCTCTCGGCTCGCGCTCCGATCGCTTCCGCCACTGCTGCCGCTCCGCTCGCTCTCTTGCGCTGCTTCTGCTGCTCGCTCGCCGATCGCCGCTTCCCAATTGTCGCTCCGGCTCGCCGCTATGCGCTTCTTCTGCTGCTGCCTCTCGCTTGATCGCCGCCGCCTTACCGCTGCTGCTCGCTCTCGCTTCGCCGCTCGCACGCCGATGTCGCCGCTTCTCTGCTCCGATTTAGCTATACTTGATCGACCGAATCGACTTTTGGGTCGATCGATTTTCAGGGGTGGGGGCTCGCGGAGTTAAGGAAGAATCACCCAGCGGGGGGACGGGCTCACGGAGAGGTACCCCACTATCTATCTTAGGGTTCAGGGTGGGGCGGGGCCTATAGGGCTGGTCGGGCGGCGGCAACCGATGGTGGGGAGTTGTTTCGGGCGGCGGGCGAGGTCTTGGGCCGGGCGGTTCGACCGTAATGGCTGGCGGCTCGTGGGTGCGGGTTGAAGATGAACTGCAGGCCCTCCCTAAACTACATGTCGCTGCCTCTCTGCTACCATTGCGCTTCGATTTTACAAGACATTCAGATTCCACAAGAAATTTCAGTTTCGACGCTTAAGTTCGAGTCAACAGTTTTTACCTCATCTGCTTGTAGTCGGTGGTTTTTGGTGATGTAAATTTTACATCTATTTTACATCATCTATTGGAGATGCTATTAGAACCCCACTTGAGATTGATGATGTCTGTCTTGTGCTGCTTCAGCCTTGACGTCTTACGCCTCACCGGGGCTACTCCAACGACAGAATGATCCATCACAACAGAGCAGTGCCCTGGACGCCGTCTACAGATTCCTCAGATCTTCCTCCACACCTCCGACAGCCACCTCTGCCTCAACTACTTCAGCGACCAACCCAATGATGCTGAGGTCGACACGGCTACGGCAAAGAGGTTGTACACTTGTTGCATCACTTATTACTATACATTCATGTCGATCCATTAGGGCTATTTTGGTTCGACGGAAAAACATATCAATAGGGAATTTTCCAATGGCACTCTACTATTCAATTATTCATGCATTTTGTTGAAATGAATGAAGCAAAACATCCAGCTGGACCTACTTTTCAAAATCCTATGCATGAAAACAAGACCAAGTGCATTAGTGGCAGAATAACATTCTAATTGTACACGCTTTCATATGGTTTCACTTTATTTTGGCCATGTTTCTTTGCATTCCTCTGCTCTTCCAATTCCCGTAAACCAAATAGTAAAGCAATCATCATCTGTCTTTTTATTAAATTAAAGCAATCATCAGCCTGCTATCATTATTTTTGGATCCATCCACTGGTTGTTACCATCACTCTAAATTTCTGCATGCTCTCCTTACATAATCTCACCATATTTTTTCGTATGCATGTCAGATATTGTACACAGTCATGTTGAACATGTAGAGAAAAAGAGAAGAGTTTTGCGCGGAAATATAATGTCATGCATACATCGCTCCATGGTGGGTTCGATGGCAAAGCCTCCCCACCCCTCTCCAGATTGTAATCCAGAGGAAGATATCTATTCTGAGGCGGATTCAGACGCCGCTGACCACTCCTATTTACCCCCCAAGGTGTTTGCTCTACCTTGGCATGATGATGTTAGTCATATCATGCATATGTTGCCTTGCAGTGCCTACTTTTGACATCATATATGTCATCTGCTTAGTATAGACACGTTTTGTAATGCCACCTGTTTAGTTTCTATATCATATATGGAAATTATGCAGTCTCATGTCTTTTAGCCAGCCATAATATACGTGAAATGTGCAATGCCATCCTGTTTAACCAGGCATCATATATTTGAATGATATCTTGCCCATCCTTTTCTTAATTACATTTCCATTTGTCGACAATGTTTGTACACTAAACTACTCTTCCTGTGAATCAGCCATTTGGGTGGGAGATTGAAAAATCTGGAGTGAAAACAAGGCCTTCAAAGCAGCATGCTGCTACCGTCAAGAAGATCTCTTGTTGGGTCCCGATAGCTCCTCGTAGATGGATTCGAGAGATGATGACCAGTCCTATTCCCCACCGAGGTGTATGCTCTAACTTGGCACGGTTATACTGCTCATATCATGCATATGGTGTCTTGCATTGCATAGATTAGACATCATATACATAATATTGAACACCATGTTCTTAGTTCAGACATCATATCTAATGCCCTCTGTTTAGCATATTAATCACATATGTGAATTAAATGATGCAATCCTGATTACTTAGATAACACGTAGGTGAATTATGTCATGCGATCATGTTTAGTTATTCATCATATCTTTGAATTATGTTATGCTATGCTATCCAGTTTAGATAGGCATCATATATGTGAAATTATGTCATGCTATCCGTTATAGTTAAACAATATACATGTCAACTATTTCATGTCCTCTGTTTTCCACACTATCTATTGCATCTGTCTCTCATACGATGTCTGTACATTCAACTATGTTTCCTGTTTATCAGCCATTTGAATTGGAGCGGGTGATGCCAGCATCTAGCGGACTAAAAACACGGTCTTCAAATAAAATAGTGATACCTCTTGGTGGAGATAGCACCCCGGTTGTACATGCATGAGAACCAGCCCTACCACACATTACCCAAACTCTCGCTGATTGTACCCCTACTGCGATGGACAGAGAACCAGCTTCACCCAATCTAACCCCAACCCCAGCAGACAGTAACCCAGTTCCTGTTGACACAACACCATCTCCATCACAGAGCTCCCAAACAAGAGCAGTTAGTAAGGCAGCTCCAGTGCCCAAAGGGCCAGAACTACCACGGCGAACCCCAACTCCACCGGTTAGTATGCCTATTCCCGTGGAGGAAGCACAACCAGCTAGTCATAGTTTAGCATCTATCGCATTTGATGTTGTTAAATCGTATGTGCGTATCTTCCCATCTTGGAAATATTATACTGAAGATGAAGGAAAATGCCAGTTGCAGGTGTTTGTCCAGGAGTTATGTGTAAGTAATGTCATTCATGGCAATTACTTTGCTTTAACCCATACATCCTACCTCCATGATGGTTAAGATACAGCAAATTTTCCCATTTTTCTCTATAGAGAAGGACCGATTTGGAAACTCAGGATGAGGTAACCTGTGCTAATACCTCTGCTATCTTCAAGAATGCTTGGTGGCAGTATCGAAATTACCTGAAGAAAACGTACTTCACCGGCAAAGAAACTCATCAAATTCCCTTACGTTCTTCTCGAGACACATTTATCGGACGATGATCGGGAACGCTTTGTTCAGATCGGTCCCGAACCAAGAATGTGGTAAGGTCTATGAGGTCATTTTCTATTTTAAGTACTATATTCTTGCGTCTTACTGTACTATGTTCATGTAGAACAAGTGCCTAAACCTGAAGAACAACTGTTCTAATTTAAGATTCCATTGCTATCATAGTTCAAAAAAGCGTTAGGCGTTAATTGTGTGTTTTGCCTTGCGCTTTACTGACCAAAATGCATGCTTATGCGCAGTTATGCACAGATTAAGCGTAGTTATGCGTAATGCATTACGCCAACGCCTAGAGCCTAGACGCGCTTAAGCGCTTTAAATATGATTGCTATCGTGCATACTGCTTTGCTCTTGTATCACTGTATTTACTCATACAAACTTATTTTTAAATTGAAGGATCTGATCGAAACTTCAATGACACAGCAGGTATGTTCACGCATGTTTCTTTAACAGGCTTGCTCTTATCAATAGCTCTGTTGATTTCAATTTCAATTGTGTATACGGTTGACTTCTCATATCATGCACATTACTAGCATCACAACAGAGCCAATAGTGTTGTTGTACATGTAGACCTGTGGTACCCATCTGAAATCTTGTTGTGCCGTGTAGTTTCCCACGCTTTGTGTTCTTTCACTGCTGCTTTGTCTTGAACTGATATGATTTGAACCGTGTCCCTATTTTGATTTGGCAAGACAATGCAGTGACCATAGGACATAGATATATGTTTGGTTGATGCTTTTATTATGTACTAGTACTTGGCAATAGAAGACTTGGTAGTTTAATCCTGTCCACCTTACTAATGAACTGGTTCACCGAAATGAGTTTCATATACTAGTACATGCTAAATTGTTATGCGTCTGCTTGTTTCTTCTTTTAGAATGCTGACAGAATATTGGGGAAGAGTGCCTTATTAAGCAATGGTAAAAGAAGTAATGCAGATAAGGTTCAGGATAGTGACACATCCTTGTTGGTCTCCAACAAAGCTGATAAAACAGCTAAGGAAGACTATCTCGAAGACAATGAGACAACCCCAAAGTCCTGTATTGGTTTAGTGTTGGAGTTACTGGCCACTACCGCTTGCACAAATAAAATCAGTTCGGTTTCTTGAGTCTCAACTACAAGCTGAAAGACATCGATTAGCTGTGCTGCGACAAGAAGCGAAAGGACTGCGGAAGTCCCTGGAGCATTTAGATGCATACTTTCTGGTGCAACAGCAAGCGTTGGAGGATTTTAGCGCTAAATAGGACAAAGCTAATAAGCTTGCTAAGCTTATTGCCAGCATGGTGGATACCACGTTTCTTGAGCTCTTATGAAGTTGTTTCAGTTATGCTCTTGTTTTGCTGCCGCGTTTATTTGCACTGGTGGCCAATTTTGACGGCCAGTGTATGTAATATGCTGCTTTGTTCCCTATATTTGCACTGGTGGCGAACTTTGATGCCCAGTGGATGTAATATGTGTAATAGCGGTAATAGGCTAGCGTTAATTGCTTGCTTATTTATTTCCTTATTGTCTTGTTTAGTTGTTTGCTTGTAGTCACTGCGGTTCTTTTTCTCTATTTTTCTAGTGGCCACAATAACCTATTTTTGGAAACTAGGCCAAAATAACCATGGCAACACATGGACTGTTGTAACCATGGGCCTCCTGCGGGCCGTATGATCCATGGGCCTTCTACGGACCGTAGGATCCATTGGCCTTCTATACGGGTCGTAGGATCCATGGGCCTTCTACGGGCCGTACGATCCATGGGCCTTTTACGGGCCGTACGATCCATGGGCCTTCTACGGGGCGTATCATCATTTTGCCAATCATGGGCCGTACTATTCGTGGACAATAATGGGCCGTTTATTGGCCGTATTTGATAACTCTATGAAAACAGCCCAATGGGTTTTTTTCGACATGAAAACGGCCGAACGTATTAACGGGCCACAAACGGGCCGACTGTAATCACGGGCTGAATTTGGCCCACAAACAGAAAATGACAGTAACGGATCGTAAGTAAACGAATGTGGAAATGAGCCCAAGAATAAATGGGCCTCGAGAAGGCCGAAAGATAACATGGGCTGGAAACGGCCCAACGGAATAATGGGCCGTTAATGGGTATAAAGTGATACACTGTTCATTACGGGCCAGTTTCACCACGGGTCGTTAATGGGTATAAAGTGGTACACTGTTCATTACGGGCCAGTTTTACCACGGGCCGTTAAATGGGCCGAGAGTAATAAGGGCCTCATATGAGCTGAAAGACGTCATGGGCCATACATGGGCCGGAAGTTAAAACGGGCTGGAATTATATTGGACGACCCAGATGACGCTACTGGGCCTAATTCGGTTAGGCTGTAAACGGGCCCTGGGTTAGCGGGTTGTAAATGGGCTATATGCGAACAGTCCATTAACAGGCTTGCCGTGGGCCGGCCCGCCACCTTTTGACCAAGTCAGACGGGCCGGCCTTTTCACAGGAATGGGCCTCTGTTGGGTCGTGCCATGTGTCGACGTATCATAGGCGCTTTGTGTCCAATGAGTGGATGACATCTGTCCCAACGGTGAGCCGACACGTGTTTCCTCCAGCCAATGATGATTTTACACGTGAAAAATCCCCATTGGTCGGGGCTGTTAACGGGTTATCGGATCAAAAACCGGACCCGGTAGCTTAATGGCGTTCCGTTACGGTGGATGACACGTGTCGGTCACCCTTGACAAAAGCACTTCTGTGACGCGGGATTTATTATCATGGAAGTGGACACTTCCATGATGATAATTTTGGTAATGTCATGGAACACTTCTGCGACAGCACAGGTATGACTATCTTGATTCTGTCATCAATTTGTCATGGATGTACATGCATGACAAAATACACGACCTACTGTGACAAACACATATCATCACAGAAGTGTCTTTTTTATAGTGTATGGTGGATTTGAAGGTGACTCCAGGGGAGAGATGGATCAGTCGTCTGCAATCAAAGTCATCGAGCGCGAAGCACCACACCAGCTCGCTGGAGGTCGCGGACAAGGCCGCCGAGCTCAATGGTCATGCACACCCTGCACCAGTCGACCGGACCGGCTACGACGTCCTTGTGGTCTTGCCAGAGAAAATCTTTGATCACACGAGTAGCCTTCTTCATGATTGTGGCATTGTGGGCTATAGCAGAGAGCGGGTGCACGGGCATATAGTAGAGATCACATGGCGCATCAGTGCAAGACGTTCGCCGCGAGAGAGCAAGGAGGCCCTCCAAGTAGATAGCTTCTTGCGAAGACGAACAATAAGGGGCTCGAGGGTAGAGGTTTGGATTCGTCTGGTCAAGGGGGCAATTCCAGATAAGTAATAGGGAACGATGCCGCGGAGGTGGAGGGCTCTCATGCAACCAACTAGAGGGAGGAAGAGGAGGACGCTAGCCCAAAAGACGCGGGACAACTGGGTCCATCCACATTGGAGGAAGAGGAGCACAAGGGCGCGCGGAGAGGAAGCATGCAGCCACTTTGCTGCGGGAGTGCCACCTGAGGAGCCGAGGCGTGGCGTTGTGCAGTTATAGGCGATGTGGCCAAAAAACCTACACCTCTTGCAGCGCACATCACGCAGGCACTCAACAGAAGGGTGGCCCTTGTCAAGGTAGTGGGGACAAACACCTTCATGAGCTGGGGGTGGCACAGGCGAGGAACACTGACGTGGCGGAGGACGACGATGAGGGGGAGGATCGGACAACACTTTCGACCGGAGGCAATTTGCCATACCTCCTTGACCGGGGCCTCTGGCAGCTCCGGGATGGGTAGAGGCGATGGATTTCCGACCTCAGAATGCGCCGAGCCACAGGCGAGACAGGATATGAGGGGCAAGGAGCGCCTGGCTACAGGCGGGGGCAACGTCAGGGGGAGGCACAGGCGAGGATGCCACTTTCAACCGAAGGCAATCTCATTCCTCGACCGGTGCCTCCACCGGCTCCGGGATGGGTCGACGCGATGGATTTCCGACCTTAGGCCGTGCCGAGCCACGGGCGAGACAGAGGACGAGGGGCAAGGGGCTCCTAGTTACAGAGGGGGCAAACGTCCGGGGGCGACGGGGGGCGAGGCATGGGCGAGGAATGGTGACACGACGAGGACGAGGATGACGCTTTCGACAAGAGGTGATCTGCCATCCCTCCTCAACCGGCGCCTCCGCCGGCTCCGAGATTGGTTGACGCGGTGGATTTCTAACCTCAGGCCACGCCGAGCCGTGTGCGAGATAAGGGAAGGAGGAAGACGGGGCAAGCTTGGAGCACACCAGTTCCTAACTCTCGCCGCACCAACAATAGGACAGGGAAGATCCAGCCTCAGTAGAGCACGCAGAGGATGGGCTCGACTCCAGCCAGGGAAGCCCGGGAGCGTCAGACGGTGGCCGCTGGGGCCACCAGCGGCAGACTAGTAACATCATGGTGCGTAGCAATCCTACGAATCAAATGACCTGTATTAGAAAAAAGATCTATGGATTCTAATTCCGCAAAATTTCTATTAAAAATCTTTTAATCCAAGAAGTCCTGAATTGTACATCTACATGTCACCTTCTGTTCTTTTTTACCTAGCCTGGATCATTTCTTTCTCCGTTTCTCACTCATGGCAGGAAGGCTTTCATGAAGTTTCATCCGGCCTCCCCCCTTGTTGAAAGCATGATACGTAGCTACACTAGGAGATAAACTAGCGAAACAAAATGGGATCTAAAAGTTTTCATGAGCTTCTGGGTTGCGGCATATCCATCATACCCTGGGACATGAACACTATGACACCACATTGGTGAGGTGCTTTTTTCTTTCCTCTTTTGAGATTACCTGAGCTTTTGGTTGCTTTACATAGCAATATACAAGATATAAACCAAGTGCAAACAAGAGACCACACTGATGGTACACTGCATATGTTACACACAGATGTTGCTAGTATTTACTCGCCTAATTACTAAGCTAATAACTCCCATAAATTAAACAGATTGGCTAGGCAGCTCCCTAGGAACAAAATTAAATGCGCCAAGCCTCTGAAACCTGCTGCTTCTTAACATCAGCCATGTGATCAACACCACCAATATGAATGTCAGAAATAAAAATATTTCCATGTCAATCATTAATATCTTGGACCCATTGCAAGCCTGCAAAAGACAGTATAAGAATCATATGTAACTGATTTTGACTTAAGAGAGCTACGCTAAGTCGCAAAAGGAAGAATGGAATTGATTAAGAGTACATATCAAACTTTCAGCATTTAATAAAAATAAAGTGGAGATGTTGTACTACAGAAAAACAATCGAATTCCTAGTATTTTAAGAAAAAACTGCTAAAGGGTTGAGTTTGTCCCATTGACTGTCCACCACCATGTCACGTTCCTTTTTTAAAACTTTATAGCAGAGATTCAGAACTACCCAGTGAAATTTCTATGGCCTTTAGAACAATTTCTAAAGTTTAGTGACTTTGCTTTTAATTACACTTGTAACAAATGATTATCCCCATTGAACTACACGACAAAAATTCCATGAAATGAAAAACAAACCTGTTAGTACTGACTCCACTGCTGCATTCGGAATGAACAGTCCAACAATCCGCTGATTGTCATTCGTTGTCACTAGACGGACAACACGTATTCTTTTGTGATTTTGATAAACCTGTTCAATTTCAGAAACAAAGCACAAGTGCATTAAGCAACCACTTCAATGGCACAGCTATCCAGTTCAAGCATAAAATGCAGACAGAAAATCAATCCGCAACTTCATTTTGTTGTGACATACTGAGCTTCTACTATTACCCTTAGACAAGATCTAGTTGAATTCTGGAGGGCCGACGATTGACGTTCATCCATAAAAGCTGTCTTTTCGGATGAAGATATCGAATGATTCCCTATATGGTTCCCTAATGTTGTTTATCACCCAGTTACTTGGTGTCGCAAACTGGGCTTCTACCATTACCCTTTGACAAGATTTAGCTGAATTCTTGAGGGCCGATGATTGACGTCCATCCATAAACGTTTGTCTATTCGGACAAAAGATATCCAATGGTTCACTATATGTTCTCTAATGTTGTTTATCACCCAGATACCTGTCAAACTAAGAAAGATATCTTTATGTGTCATCTCTGCTCTAAATAAGGTTCCTGGTACTGAGTGGATATACTACTAGTTCACATGAAACTTGCCACCTTAGCCAGGTTAACCGTAACTTCGTCTAAAATGCTTCAAGTAGCCCGCTGCTATACTTCTTGTCATCATAAATGCACTTATATTGTTGGCTGCTTGCAAGCAAAGTTTCTACTTAGCTTTGTTCCTTCGACGCCATCATTTTCTTTCTTCTGTATGGCTTCACTGAGTTATTTACCTTAACCTAAAGGGTGCAGTTCTACAAATATTGTCTAGGTCAACCAGAAAACCGTCGGAGGCAAGATCCCAAGACCCACGATCATACAAGCGCACTGAATTATAGAGGAGCCCTACCACTCAGTGCTGAGGAATAAGTAGCAAGACAAAATGCATGTGAATAAGTGACAGAGTAAACCTGTTTAGCTAGGGCCTTCTCAATTGTGCCCCACACTGGAAGTATCAGACCACCCAAAATGTTAAACTCCTGCAGCCTTCTTCCTACTGTACAGTAGCTCCCAACTTTGCATTTGGATCCATGCATACACTGAAATGAGGTAAAAAGGTGCTTGGTAAGTAATATGCATAGAAGAGGGTAAATGTACACAAGCGTCTGCAATATATGCTCATCCTTCAATTGAACAAGTCATAAGTGGAATATGGAAAACAAACTTAACCCAGAACTACGAAAATAATTACAACACAATGGATCCATAGACACAAAGTAACACAATATTATTCACTATACACAGCACCTCCAGAGATTCATGTGCTGAGTCAGTCATGGAGCTTGAATATCCTTTGGAGGGTTTTGCTCAAATAAATGACAAGAAAAAAAATACATGCCATTTGAACTAAAAACACGACAAGAATCATGGAACGGAGGGAGTAATATATATCAAGACCCATGCCAACTTGCACTTCTCTCCAACGTCTCTAAGTCATTATTTCCCTACCTGAGTGGAATGGTTACATAATATTACACCAGATGAATGGCAGGTGAATCAAGTGCAAAGCTGCATGACTGAGGTCATAGGTTTAATCCTCGTCCACACCAGAGTTTTTAGGAAAATGTCATCATGTTAAACTGTTTATAAATCACAAAAAAAAATCATCTTACCTGTTTCGATGAAACATCATATTCATCCTGCCAACCTTTGCTAACTTTGTCTATTGATGACACCTTCCTGTACTTGCCCTTCAGTTCACTTAAAGGCATCTCCCTGCAATGGAGCGGCAATAATAAATATGAATTGACGCCATTTACACAAGACAATGTCTTTCTAGGTTGCTACATGGTGGCTATAGATAGTGATCGTGAAGCAGTATGCGTCTCAAAAAAATCACATAAAAAATGCGCGAGAAAAAAAGTTATGATGAACAGAAAAATACCTTAATGCTTCACCAATAGCAGGTCGAATTATCTTGTATATTCCTTCAGTTGAGCTGTGCGTGAACAATATAAACTTGAGTCATCAATCAGATCAAACAGATTTCACATGAAAGGAGAACAAGTAAACACCGCATATATATTTACATGAATCACTCATACACCAAACCGCATTCCAATCTCACATTGTTGCCAATAAATAAATTGACCTTCTAATCACATTTATTTTCTTAAAGAGTATGTTCTCAAAGCTTAGCTTTCTTGTGGAAGTATCAACGGATCACACTAAGGACTTGCAAAAAAATGGTACTTTTGAGGGTGCTGTAGAACTGGCAAATTTGGCCCCACCAGACAGCGATAACCTGACGCAGTTGTGGCGTGGACTAGGCTGCGAGCTAGCCAATCAACAGGACAGGATCGCCGGATGGCATGCTGGTTGAAGCATCAAGAGAAGGAGCCGTGTGATGCCACCAAGGCAGCTTGTCAAATGAGATCATGCAAGCACTGGTAATCATTTGTCTCCCGTCATGGCATTTCAATCCAGCAAGGCAAAACGGGTAAGGAAGTAACATGTCCCTATGTAGTGGACACACATTGTCACACTTAAGGTAATATATAGAAGAATGTTTTTTTGTGTTCCGCCAAGGCTACACCAGCGAAGTTCTCTTATAATTTCTCAAAATATGTGTGGCCCCTAGGTCCTACAAGTAATTCTCACCAAAGATGGTATTTTCAAATTTATACCTCTTGCAAAGATTCCAACTTTTCTCATTCCCTCCCGCCATCAATGGAAGGGGGATACTTCTTAAACAATGCAAATATATAGCTCACTAAAATAGCCAAACAATTCAAAGTCTTTGCGTTTTCTCGAAGAAGAAAAATATATATCTTCATCATTCAACACAACATACCCTTCAAGAGCTAGAGTGAAGTGTCTTCTCCCCATCCATTCCCTTTTGGACTCATAAAACCCATCATTAGAAGAACCAGCACCATCATTCTCTCTTCCATCCAGCATTGCCTTTGCCGACTTCACACGTTAACATGTTCATGAAAGAATTCATGCACAAATGATAAATATTACAGTATAGAACAGGTGTTTCTTGCACTTAAATATAACTAGCAATCATGCCCACAATGTTATCAATGAAAAAACAAATGATTGAGACAAATGTTTCTTCTTACCTCCCAGGTAACTCCCCTATCAATGGTGAAAGTAAACAGTATTGTTGAAGCACCAGACAAGCTATCAACATGAACGGTCTGCAGCAAAACTCGCATTGTCACTTTATGGTTAACAGAAGTAAAAGCTCACAAGAAAAGGATAAAAAAGAAGCATTACCTTTGGTGGCTCTTTCAATTCAATATTCTTACCCTTAATATCAACAATTCCAGAATCCAGCTGCCCTTCTCTTCGTGCATTGTGAAGGACAACATCAAGTATGCTTATAAAGAGATCAAACAACCTGCTCGTAGAAAGTGTTAGCATGCATGGCCAACCAATTGTTCAGAAGTCATGCATGAAAACTCACCTATTCTGGATGTCAGGAGCCAATCCCAGAAGGCGGTTAAGGAAGCGAGCAACGTCATGCATATCTGCATCAACAATACGACCAGAAAGCTTCCCTGCAACTTTACCATTGCCTGAAGAAATCATTTAGTGAGACCTTTTTCTATTGACAAGAGATAGAATAGGACATACAAATTGTAAATCATACTGACAGGTGCAACTTCAGTTTATGATCATCTGAAGAGTTTATGATCAATCTGAAGACTGACATTTAACATCAAACTCAAATAACTATGCAAGATTACCAAGAAGGACAAAAGACCAAACCTTGTTCTCCCTCCGGTCTTTTTTTTTGTTTGCGTTTAACTTCCAGCCGCATACCAAGGAGAGGAGCATTCAGCAAAAAAAGGACTATTTTGCCCCTGGATTGCTACGGAGGAGACGCTGCGTAGTTACTCTGCGCATGCGAACGATTGGCTCAGCCTGCAGCCTCCAATTCTCGCACCCACGTACTCCTCACTCTCTCTCCTCTCCATCTCTCTGCACACGGCTCTCTATGAAAAATCTTCTCTGCATCCGCACCAATCTCTCACCCCATTGCATGTCCTATGAGCAGGAAGGGACGAGGGATATGGGAGAGAGAGAGAGAGATGGGAATTATTGCGGCTTCGCGTGCGTTCGAAATGGAAGGGGTCAGAGGGGTACTATTGGAAAGAGCAGCACAAATATGCTATGGCGCAGAGCATTGTGGGAAAAACGGGATTTTCTTAGATGCAAACAAAAAAGGACCGGAGGGAGTATTAACAACTTATGCCAGGAAAAAAAACAGATGAAAGATACTCCCTGCGTCCCATATTAATTGACGCTGAAATGACTGTATCCAGTGCTAGATACATCCATTTGGGCGTCAATTAATATGGGACGGAGGGAGTAGCAAACAGGTGACAAAAATAGGCGGAAATGTAAGCACATTAAGCTTTAAACATGCACACATATACAAAATTCATTTAGCAATGAAAGCATAAAAACAGAAAGGAACCGGGTCTTTAGATAAACATACATATGAAAGCATAAAAACAGAAAGGAACCGGGTCTTTAGATAAACTTACATACTGTGGCATCCCTTATAATTCCAACTGATACTAGAGCAACCTTTGCCTCAGTAATGAATTCTTCGATGCTGGCCTGGTTGTCAGAACACCTCGGAGGAACAACTGGAAAAGAATCCTGGTCACCTTGAAACCAACTCTTAGAATGGTGTATAAGGCATGAAAAGGAGGGGAAATTGCTGAAAAATAACTGAAAGTATACAAACCTGCTCCATTATTCCCCTATACACCATGGTTAGCGCCTTTTTCCCATAAGTGCTATCGTAGTTGAAAGCACTTAGAGAAGGTCCAGCCCTGAAGATGTTGAAATCTAGGGTCAGGAATGTTGATGCTTATTACAAAGTTGGTTGAGACCAGCAAAAACCTGCGATCGCCTTGTGTTAAAGCTCCAAGAGACTCGAGTCTTTTTGCCACAATTGATGCAAATCGCTTTTCACCACCAAGATTTGTAAAAAGAAGCCTACATTTGGATTTCCAGATCTGTTATTAGGATATGTAACTCATTCTACTGTCTAGATCACAAAAATAGTGTGAAAAAGAAATAAATTCAACATGAACTGTGCCGGACGACCAATATAATTAGCAGAGGGCAACCCTCACACACTGAACAATATCTTTTGCTTGATTATCTCAGCATTTGAGTACTGTGTGATTTATGTAGCGTGCATAGCAATTACTAACCCTGTGAGACCAACAAGTCCAGTGAAATTGTTGTTGACTAGATTTCTCTGTAAGGATTCTGGAATCACATTGAAAATATTACAAGACATAATCGATGGTAGACAGGAAACATAGCCTGTCATGCAGAACCTATAACCTCCTAACTTCAACAATTACAAGAAATTATCTGTAGCCTGCATAAGCCTTTTAGAAGGCAACATATTGCGTAGAAAACAAGTGCATACTCATTGTTATGCAGATTTGGTAAATATATATATTAATACTGTTTCTACACATATGCATTAGCAAATCATCAATCGTTCCAGATTCCAGGTGATAAACATCTGCAGTTACATATAATACATCGACAAGTTAATAATTGTTCTACCTATCCTTGATAGTTGCTTCTATCGCTAAGTGGAAAAAAAAATCCAATCTAGATCTAACTTTTCATGCAGAAGCAGACAATACCATACAATCTTGATTCTAGTCATTGTTTAAAACTTCGTACCGGAATAGAGGATTATAACTTCAGAAACAAAGGTGCAAATACAAATTAGATCTACAAGAAAGCCTTGACGTATGAATAAACAGCAGACCTATATTGCGGTGCAGATGTTTGATTAGAGCGATGTGTTCTCCCAAACTGCTGTATTGCACGGTCTGCACTCCAGGGGAGTTCTAGTGTTACATGTACTCTCCTTCTCTGCAAATTTTGTTTAAGAATTTTTAGCATCATTACGAATAGATGATTGGCGTAGTTGCAACAGATGGGAAAAATGGAGATACAAAAACCTGGTTTTTTGCCCTTCTGTCAGCATGTAGGGAAACACCAGCTGATCCCGCTTCAGATATAATTGCAATTAGTTTTTTGTCATCCATGAACTGCTGCTTTTCATGCATATTGATCATCTCCATTGAGACTTCTTTCCTACAAGCAAAACAATATACACGTATGGGATAGCTGACAAGAAAAATGTAAAACAAATAACATAAGTAAGCTATCTCACGCGTTCCGCGCCTGATAAATAACGCCTTTTCCATCTGAAGCTCTTATTAGCATACCACGTCGTCCAGTTATTTCTGCAACCTTGTCAGGCCCCCCTAGCTACAAAATTCAAATAAAATGGAATGTTCTTAATATGTTATAGCCTAAAGCAGAGAATGGGTTTAATTAAAATCTACACAGCATATCCCTTTACACAGAAATTTCAAGTTCTAGATATAAGATTTCATCTTCAGGCAAAAACAGATGCCAACAAGGAAGCTCTTCCAGCAATGCTTACTCAAGCAGTACACAGATGGTTTTACATCTCGACATCCCTTTCTTCTGCTCTGAAATGCAATATTGTAATACCATCCATTACCCTAGCACTCACCATTTATAATAGTTATATACCAAAATATCCAGAAAGCAAGAAACGAAATAGAGAATCATCATACAATCCTATCAGTTCATACTAGAAGAAACGTAGGTAGGTGTATGAGAATATTTGTAATGCTCCAAGGTCTGTAATCTCTAAAAAAAGGCCAGTCCCCTGCATGGGAACTCGTTAGACCTCAGGATATTGGGCCTCACTTCACCCCAAAGAGTGAGTCCGGAAATACTATGTTAGGATCCGAAGGCATTATATATTGTGGTATGAATTAAATCGTTACTTTATTAGGGCCACATTGGCCACCACTAATTGGGTTGGGAATGACAATCTTTGCAAACATTAGTATTCTGAACTTCAATATACAGAAAAGTCCAATACAAGCTCAGAAATTAGAGAGAACAACCAGGATTATGATAATCAACATTCCTACGAGAAGTAAGCTAAAATTACCTGATCAATGATATCATCCAGAGGATTATTAGGGAGATCCAAGGAACGTATGACATCCAAAATCTTCAACTTTCTCTCTACTGCAGAGTCATACCTGACAATAAGACACAACAAAGCATTTATAAATCATGCAGATGATCATAAGCTGATGAGGATTGTGGTTCATCAAATACACAAAATACCTCTTTGAAAAATCAGCTACATTAGCATCATGCTCCATTTCCTGGCCTTCTATCTTCTTACATGAGTAGCATGACCAATCATCAGTCAACATACCAGTCCAAGGTGGTGTCAGACAGCTAGGATGAACACGTAGAGAACAACCAGAGCAATTGAGCAATAGACTCTTCTCCTGAAAATAAAGATATTATTATATCCCTCCGTCTTTACTTACACCCAAGTAAACTTTATAAGGTTTGATGAAGTTTATATAAAATAATATGAACTTCCACAATAACAAATATATATGATCCAAAAGTATATTCAATGTTAATTCTAATGGTATTGATTTGGTATTGTGGATGTTATATATTTTTTTGTACAAACTTGATCAAAGTCTACTTAAGACAAAGCTGATAAGCAGAGTAAATAAAAACGGAGGGAGTACAAAAGAACTTTACAAGAAAAAACTCAAATGAATTTTCACTTCCACAGATATCATATTCTCCTGCCAACATTCTACAGTGGTTTTGGCATGGTTATCAGTTATAACTAATCACAATATTAAACAGCAAATGGTACTGACAAATATGGAAGAAAGAAGTACGAAAGCAGCCACGGTCATGAGGTTAACTTGCAAAAAGAATGGCACTCTGTATAACTTAAGAGCAATGATGTCAAAGAATCTGACAGATCTGAATTGTATTCAACAATATAGATCTGTATGATCCTATTTAACACAAAAGAACCAAATAATAAACAATAAAAGTCACCTCCTCTGAGTTGCAGATTTGACACATGTGGAACTCCTCATCCGATTCTGATGATTCATGGTCTGATGACTCAGCTGAAACATTATAAGTAGATTAACAATTATCAAAAGAATATAAATTAAAGAGTTCAGCATATCTAATCAGAAGTACTCAAGTAGCAATAGCTCTGTCTCAAAATATCACACTATAATAAAGCAGCTGTCTCAGCAAGTATAGTTGCAACCTACACAGCCATAGCGGACACGTAATCGATAGCATGTAATGAGCATTAAAGAGATGTTTCTGCTTTCTTGAGTAATCAATTGTTGCATATTTGAATTTTCGAAGGGAACCTTCTTGCACATTTATTATGAATCTTATTGCTAAATACTGCAAGGAACATTTTGTAGTTATTTCCTTTTGTATCAGGGGCTTCCCCATCCAGTAATTTTTTTTGTTGGGGGGAGGAGGGGGGGTACTCATTCCCATCTAATCATCTTGATTGTTCCATGTGTGCCTGTAAAGCAATAATTGGTTTATGGTCTACCTGATCAGTGATCAAGATTCAAGAGAAACAGCACAAAGGCAGAGGGCAAGTTCTATGCTAGCACTTTTAGACCTCATTATTCATCTTTTCATCCATTGCTAGTAAAAGGTACATGCTTCGCATGTCAAAATATTTGCATCTATCTAACCTCCAAAAGGCGATGCGTAGAGGAAACAGATTAGCAAATGACCAAATGTAATGCTGTCAGTATCATGCATCATTTATATTGCTTGCACCTGCTGTTATTCTCACTTTTTTCTTCTTCCGTTTAGCATCTTTTAGATAGTTCTTGACTTCAGATAGGCCCGGGAGATTCATTTAGGGGGTAAGGACTTAGGACTAAAGAGGGAGATAGAAGGCTTTAGGAGGAATGAAAAATGTCTAGGCTATGGGAGGCTGAACTCCATGTGGCACAAACTAGTGCAACAGAGGAGCAATCCAAAGGTTAGTAGCGTAAGGATTTGCCAACTCTCCACCACTGGCTCATGTTTGAAGTTATTCCCACACTATACAGGGATATATGTTCCACTGTTATATTCATACTGCCTCACACGTTTTATTTTTTCCGTTCATTACTTCCTTTTTCAAATGTTTATTTCAAGTTACTAAATTTAATTTCTGTAAACATTCCTGAGCATATTACACACACTAAGCACCGTCATACACTATCCTGTAGACCTTGATTTCTGATCTTCAAATAGTTAGCAACAGCTGCACCTATAACTTTTACATAGCCTTTCCAGACCCTTGTGTGATAGCATTGAGGGCGAGGCGACATCATAGACACAATCTAACTTTGTGTAATAGCATTGAGCAATGAGAATAATAGGCTGCTGCCCAGAGTGTCTAACCCACTATCCACCAAGATATTTTAAGTCGGTTAGTTTCTTTCTTCTGTCTAGAGAAAGTATAATCAAGTCAGAGTCCCATAATTCTTACAGATATAAGTGAGTTTTTTTTTCTATGCTATAAAAAATTTATTTCCTCGTCATCTTTGAGAATATAGATTATACAAGTATTTTTGGTGATTTCAGTAACTATGTTGTTCCCAATGAGTACATTAACAGCTGTATCCGATGTCATAAATGAAAGTACTTTCACATGAACCAAACTTGAATTGCTAATTTCCAAAAGTTGCCACGATGTTCCCAGCAAGTATATTGACAGCTGTATCCAGTAGAAGAATACATGTTACACGAACAGTTTACATTGAAAAGCTGGTCAAAATCATATTTGTGCTGGCATTTAAATTAATGTTTCAATACAGCTATGCTATAACAGAAAGTGACACAACCTGGAACTGCACTACTGACTAATAAGCATTAAAAGGTTTGCTACATGGCTGGCAGCTGAGACTATAATCAAGTGATCCCCAAAAAAACTTACATGGAGAATAGTCACCACTATCATCATCGCTCACATCTTCCATTTTTGCTACTTTCCTAACTCGCCCTTTAAAAGATACATCTTCTGCAGAATGCCGCTTACGCTGGATCTCCGTGACTTTTTCTTCACCTACAATAGCTTATTTAATTAAATAGTAAAGAAGCAGACAACTAGAATAACCAAAAGACCTGAAACAAGATATGACCAAATGAAAATGATTCAGGGAGGATGCAAAATGAAATAGTGAAATACCCCTAAACAGGATGCTCCAGTTCCCTAGATGAAAGGGTCACATTCTAACCCATTAGTTTGTTTATGCGACTATGCGAGTAATAATGGATATAACTGAAAATGTATAGTTGACCAGTAAAAGGAAATATCACTGAGCACTAACTTCTCGCCTTCTAGGTAACAATATTTCATGTGTCACACACAGTACTTTGCATGCAACAAGGACTAAAGATGTGGAAGTCGGTAAAACCTGGCTAGGGTTAACATGCTAAAACAACTAGCACAAACCTTGCTGAAAAGTATCAGGTTTTGGAGGTAAAGGGTAATTTTCGTCCACCAGCTTCAGAAGAAGCTCCCGGGGACCAGAAACAAAGTCTTCCATTTCAACACCCTGTTCCAAATTTGAAATAATCAAGCAGTCACTTTGTAAGTTGCTACAAACGCTAGAGAGAGAGAGAGAGAGATGTTCAGCAGGAAACATGAACGCACATATTTTGTGACAGCTTCCTCTGTTCGAGCCTCTCCAGTACTCTGAAGACCAATCACCACACATTTGTTCTCAGCCAAAGCCTCCTTAGCCAACTTCACAACAGCAGGGACCTTCGCAGACATGCACATATGCCTGAAGAAACGCTGCAAAAAGTAGCCATCAATTTTATATGAGTAACAGTGTAAGTACTTTTTAGCATGTGAGGCAATTATCTAGGATATTCCTTATGCTATACTGTAAGCTGTGCCAAAATGGAAGAGCAAAAAATGACTCTAGAAAACCATGCAGTCATGGAACTGTAAAAGATGCAGAATTGCAAAGGTAATAAAATTCAATGAAGTTAGTTTCCAGAAAATGTAAGGATGCAACACCTGATGACTTGACCAATATAGCCGCCATATTTGATTTGAAACACCTTTCTCTTCTCCAGAGATTTCACCTGCTGATAGGAGCTCAAGGCGCAAGTCCGCCCAGAATTCGGCTGCCTTTCCGTACATATTCTGCATTGTAGATAAAAAATAAAGCAACTTTATCGTAAGCTAAAAGTCTTTTATGTTAAAAAGTGGATAGAGAGCCTAAAAATCAATTACTTGTTGTAACACATGAATATCATTACAAATAAACATTTTCTCAAACACAAACAAACAACAGTTGGAATACAAACTACAAAGAGTTTTACTTTACGGATGAGCAAAAATTGACGGGAAGAAGACATGAAAGTGCAAAGCGACCATACCACCAAAAATAAAGCTATAAGACACAAAAAATATACACTAATATTTTATGGTTTTTACCGTCATTCTTTCCTCAAGAGGAGCCTCCACAGTATCAAAATCTGCCCCCTTATAACTTAGTGTACGACAAACATACATACCCCTGCAAGACATTTAATGAAAGGAGTACTCAATATATCATTCTGATTAAAAGAACATGCATCAGCTAATAGTTCAAACAGATTAGAGTAGATGAATTCCAGTTGATTTCCCATTTATACACAGCAAAATTGACACATGGTAATTGGTACCCATTCATATGGGCTCTTCGTGTCATGGTGCATGAGATCTGGAAAGACCACTAACCTAGCTTTCATGTCCATGGCAACAAGTTCAAGAGCACCCACACCACCTTTCTCAAGAGCACCTGCATATGTTTGCATAAAGTATGAAGAACTACAACATTTGATAAATTCTACTAGGTTTTACAGCAGTTCCTTCTAAGCATAAGGCATGCAATGCTTCACTAAAATGACTCGCAGAATCCAAAGGGAACACAAAATAACTGCCTAACATAAACCAACGCAAAACCCAAATACTCACTCACTGTCTTGCAAAGAAAACTGAAAACCACAGAATGCACTCCAGAAATGATGATTTAGATTAATTCAAGGTGGAGCTTGAATTACTCGAAGCAGCAAAAAACCAAAGATACTACCCAACAACTATATTAGCAGTCTATTTCTAAAACTTCTGGCCAACCAAGTCATTCTTTGCACAGTGAAGTCAGATGATCCTACTGTGTGATCTCAACATATTTAAGGACAGCTTGCAATTGCTGTGTTGTGTTATGCAGCTTGTGCTGCACTGCCCAATCTAGTTAGTTAGGAAAACAATTACTTATTGTGCTGTCAACTTAAGCATATGCTTTCAACTAATTGTTACATGAAAGATTCAAGTAAAAGGATAAATCAGTTAACCTAAAAATTGCGGAAAATCCTGAAATGATGTTCCGTCCCCCCAGAGTCCGAGTCGAACCATATAGCCCAAATTCCGTGGTTCTGATGCACCAGTTGCTGAGCAGTAAACAACACGGGCCTCAGGTAACTTTTCCTGTTATGTCATATAGATGATGTCATAGTATTAATTCAACATGTGTATATCAAATATATATTCTTTCAAACATGACGTACCAATATCAGATGGCAGCAAAATTCAATTAATGCCATCAGTATTGTGTGCCTTCACTATTTGTTTATTACGCAAAATTTAAGTTATTAAAATAAGACAAGGATAACCCACAGTAAATGTTGTCAGCTACTTCTGAAAGACATTAAACGTTTAGCATGATATAATTGCGGGTGAAAACTTAACACAAACGCATCAAAAAAATTGTTCATACTGTGAAAATCAAAAACACGGCATGCAGCGACATATTAAGGTAGATTGCATACTCTTATATTGACTGAACTCTGATATGTGTTGCGCATGCACACTTAACAATTGTATTTTTTTTCATACTGTGAAAACAAAAATACTTGGCATGCAGTAACAGATTAAGCTAGATTGCATACTCTTATATTGAATGAACCCCTAGAACTTGATGAAATCCATCATATCATGGCAATCAGCCCATCAGAAGGCCCTTATTTTTCTAAAAATATTACAAAAGAATACCCTAATGTTCAGATTAGATTAAAAAATGTTAGTATTAAGGATATTTCTAACATTCACAAAGTTGGAAACATAGAGAAAAGTGAAGACTTAATTTCCAGCCAGATTATGATTCCAGCCATAGACAAACCTGGATCTCAAGAACTGCTTTACCAGTGCGGGTGGGCTGGCTCCCTGCATCAGGAATCAGATTTTTGGCCTTGTGGCACTGCAAGGAAAATATAAATTGAGCACAAAATACACTCAGCTATACAGATATGGCTACAAAACAAACGCAGCATTAAAAAAAGATAAAATTCAGCTCTGCTAGTTCTTTCTTTTTACTGCAAATATAAATATCTAGAGCAAATCTGTAGTAAAAAGAAAAAAAAATCTCATTTCCTATGTACAAGAAAATTACCTCATCGAACACTATGAGACCATCAAACCCATTTCCACACCATTGGACTAGTTGCTGCAAACGAGAACGGCCTCTCTCGGATGATGCTATCAAGCTGCTGTACGTTACAAAAATTACGCCATTCTTTATCCCAATGGCCTTCGAGTCTAGCTTAGAATATGGTAGCTTATTTAAAGGATGCACTGCATAACAAATATAGCAATATCAATTGTAAATATCAGCCATAAATATGAAATGCAAACTTTTTTTTGGCAAAGAATATGAAGCGCAAACTGAGTACACAAAACAATCTGCCTAGCAGTTGGAAGAAAAAAGTCAAAAACTACTTTTTGTGGAGAATTTCTCTCAAGGATGCAAATTGCAAATGCCAGGAGAAGTATGATCAAATGTTATCAATACATGATGCTCCTCACAACTTCCTACAAAAAGTCATGTATGGACAGTGCCTGTCGAGATCCTTGGTATTCAAACACTTAATTACCTAAACAGGATAGCGCCAATATTCAGGCAGACGTCATTGTAAAGGACTAAAGGTTATATATTCTCTTTTATCCAAGGTTCTCTTTTTCCCTATACTGGACCTTTCTGAGACATGTCATTTTTAGGATCATAAGTTTTCCTAATCCTGATCATAAGATCGTTAGGATCATGATCCTTCTGCAATCCTGCCAATCGTTTGCAAACAAAATATTATGTTTAGGTAATTTATATGCTTCATGTAGTTTATTTCCAAGCAGGAAAACATATACCAAATACATGCACTTCTATCATCGAGATGCTATGATTTATTGCTTAAATTTCACTTGTAGTATTTCAATGTGCCACAGATACCCATTCATACTGTGTGCGGTATTTAAAATTTAGAACTTAATATTTCAAATTTAGAACATAATGAATTCATGCATACTTAACAGGGATGTACATACATACCACATCCAATCACATATAGACAATTTAAAAATATGCAAAATCACCCCCACACAGCCACTGGAAAGAATGGTATTGCTCTTCCAGCTTGCCACTTGGTGCATCTGGAAGGCACGAAATGCCTTGGCCAGCGCGCTATACGCAGTCAACAGAGGCAAGATTGTGGACGCGGCCTGATGCGACAATCCAACTTTAATTTTCCGAGAATGGTAGTCGATCCATGAGTTTATTGTTTATGTACGTACGGCCTGGTGCCCTGGTCCTAGGCTTGTCATTAAGCTCTTCGGTTTTTTCAAAGCATAGAGACGCGTAGCTTTTGCATTTTCTTGAGAAGATACACAGTAATTTCCATGTAGCAAATTGTCAAGTCAAGTCGCCATAGGACCGAAATGGCAACTTCAATTAGTCATGACCAGGCAGAAGATATGGAACGGGTGACTGGGCTACGGTGCTACGGCTACTGCTACAGGGAGTAAGAAGACTCAGAAGAGTTTCAGTTTCAATGACAGGCTCAGGAACAGGTTCCCAGTTCCTGCCAACTATTTGCAATGGGGTATATATATTTACTATATCATTTTTGCATTAACTTTATGGATTATTTGGAATGCGGTATAGTAAATATATGGCCCGTTATGATGCATCTATTGCTAGATTGAAACATATACCGTTTATTAAATTCTACCTAAAATAACAGTCGCACTTATCACTCCCTGCTAGCATTTTCTAGATAAATGCTGTGTTGTTAAATCCACATGTCAATCCACATACAGTTCAAGATGCTATCATGTAGATCCGCAGGGGTCACACACAGTTGGTGCAATGCAGATGGCATTGACTCGAGGTGAAATGTCATTCAATTTAATAGGTTTTATACCTTGCACGCATTTTGCACCAACATCATCTAAATCTCTTCGAGCATCATACTTCAAGTCAGAACCAACCGATACCCACCTGGAAATCGCAACTAGAAATTCAGCTAAAGGTGTGGTGAAGAAGACATAATGGCAGAAATTCTTTAACAGTTCAGCAGAGCATCGACTGGATGGGAATTATTGCCAAAAGTCTTACACTGCCTTATGCCTTCCCTGTTGCCAATTTTCCCAGATTAATCCAGCAATTGTCCGGCCCTTACCAACACCAGCACCATCACCAACAAAAAAACCTGCTCTATCACCAGTAGGGAGATGATGAAGGTGCCGCTGTCATACAACAACACAAGGATTTACAAGAGGTGTGATGGTACAAATAAAATAATAGCCAAATCATAGAATGTGAACAAACCTGACAAGCATAAACTATTGTCTCGATTTGTAAGCAAGATAATGTCTTAGTTTGATCCAACTCATCCATGATGTTCAACTCATAAGTCGGTTCAGGAGGTTGTACAGCTGATAGCGAAGAAGTCTCTACTACCGGATCCGGATGAGGCAGACCAAGAGATAGTTTGGGAGGCCTCTGGAAAAGTGGAAATATGGCAAATTATAAAGGAATTAGGTATAAAAATAGTAATAACTGTAAGTACTGCAAAGCATTTCCACAAAGTGCAGACTGAGCCATGAAAGTAAATGGAATTCTTACATAGTCAGTGAAAGTTTCGCCGACGGTACCACCTTCATCTTCATCGCGCTCAACATCAATTGCAACCTGTTTGAAAAAATCCCAGTAAGTGCAAGTTTGCGAGCCCGATTATACACCAATGAGGCAGACATGGAGACATTGGATACACCACCAGAGCAGCTGAATGTTTATGAGAAATGCCACGGACATTTCGCACACACTATTTAGCAGACGCACGTGTTGAACAAATGGAGAATGCGACATGAATCAATAAATTGTGTGATGCTAAACTGCTCGACGCCTCCACGCATGATGTCATGCCATACCACCCACCAATCAACATACCTCATTGATCTCCTCGGGCGGCTCTGTGGCGGGCAGCCCAATAGGGACGGTTGTCGTGACAGCAACCAGCTGTGGCGGCTGCGGCATGCCTGGCGGCAACACCGGGAGGAACGTCGGGGGAACAGGGACTGACGCTGGGGGCGCGCCATTGTTGGCGGCGGTTAGGAAGTTCTGGAGCTTGGAGAGGTCCACGGCGAGGTCGACCCCGCACTGCGGGCAGCGGAAGTTGGCTAGGCCGTGGGGCACGTTGAGGACGGCCTGGCAGCGCACGCAGGGGAGCTGGATCTTCGTGGGGTCCACCCCATGCGCCTGCGACGTCTGTGCCGCCTGCGACGCCCGCTTCCGGTGCTGCGGCGGAGCGGGGAGGGCGGGGGCGGGGGCGGCGGAGGATTTGGGCGGGGAAGGCGTGGAGGAGGAGGGATTGGGCATGAGCTGCGGGGGCAGCCGCTGCGCCATCTGGCACTTGGGGCAGATGAACTCCGTCATGCCGGGGGCGACGGCGAGGACGCCGCGGCAGCCCGCGCAGCGCACCTGGATGAGCGCGGAGGCCGGCGAGGGGGAGGAGGAGCCGCCGGCCATCGGCGGCGAGGGTTTGGAGGGGACAGGGGGAACGGGGGTGTGTCTGATGGAATTCGGTCCTCGCTCTCGGGAAGAGGAAGGGGCAACGGGGAGGGGGAGGGGGCGAAACCGAAGCGGCAGCGGAGTGGGTTGGTTGGTCCGTCTGCGCCTAGCCAACAGGCTACAGGCCTAGTAGTAGAACGAACATTCGAGGGCTCGAGGTTTGAATTTTGTTTTCGTATTTGCTCGGGAAGTGCTTTGCATTTGCATTTGCTACTACTCCCTCTGTTCCTTTATATAGAGTTGTATCAGTTTTTTTATAAAATTTCACAATATAAAATGCCTTTCTTCTAATTCATCATAATCCCTTTTTTATCCCTGTAGAAAAAAAGGAAAGTATCTCCCTCTTGATTTTATGTATCTCTTTTTATAAAAAAAAAGGAAAGTATCTCTCCCCTAATTGCATGTATCTCTTTCTTTCAAAGCATAACTGGTTTACTTGTCAGTAATCATCAAATTTGACAGGGATAATTTTGTACTAACGTATCTATAATTTGTTGCCTTAGTCACCGTGCCTAAAAATATACACCTTTGATAAAGGAACGAAGGGAGTAGGTTTTGTAGATTGGGGATTTGAAGTATGTAAACTGTATTATTAATTATTAAAGGAAGTTCATACATCGTTCGTTCTCCTTCCGGCTCCACTAAAGTAATATTTTCTTTTGGACCGCAACCCCACTCAGTTTGGGAAGCGTTGATTCAATCATATCTCTTTTCTTTCTTTGTTAGAAGACTTTGCCTAATAACAAAATCAATCATCAATCAAAAATTGCCCCAATAATTTCAATCAAAAACGGTCTCCAACATTCCCAGACGATTCACTACCATACACGCCAAATCAATTTATCTTCTATCTACATCTATATATATACTACCTAAAAAGACATAATGTTTTGCTCAACCTTCGTCCGCCTCCATTCCATGCTTGGCACATCGAGAAAACCAGGGGAAAACCTGACCGCTATAACCCACTCATGCACGTTCATCCTCTTTACTCCCTCTACTAGCTAATTGGTCGTGCGTTGCAACAGGGCATACATACTCTACATGGATTATCCACAGAGGGAGGAAGAAGATGGCAGTACCTTGCTTGCCGGTGATGCCATGGAGGAAGAGATGGGAAGAAGCCGCCAAGAGGGGATGCTGAGTAGCCAACGAGTCATGTAATCGGGAGCAACTATCGAGAGGGGATGGGGACGAGGCAGGCGACCAGCAGCGGAGGTGCTGGAGTGGTGTAGCGTGGTGGCTAATGTCGATGAGGACTTGGCCAGCCGCCGGCCTGGTCGGGAAGGGATGGGAGGAGCGGGAGGGGGCTGGAGGAGGGTCGAACCCTAGCTATTGAGGAGCGGGAGGGGTTACGGGCCTAAATTTGGGGCTTTCTTTACCCATCAGTTAATGGGCCAGTAACGTTTTATCGGTATGGCAACCGATTATATCAGTCTGATAGGCCAGTTAATCGGCCTGACGAGTTATTGCGGCGAATAGGTGCTATTTTGGTCAGCCACTCTTCATCTGCGGCGGTTGATGTTCTGGTGTGTTGGTTCCATGGGGCCTTAGCACGACGACTTCCCGACTGTCTACTACAACAATGTTTGCCTGCTCGGCGAGGAGGGGCGATGATGCATGCGCCTTCGGCTCGCTTCAGTGCTTGTAGTCGTCGCTAGGTGATCTACGGTTCTGGATGTAATTTTTACTATTTCTAGTGTCTGTTGTACTACCATGATTAAAGATGAATAGATTGAAAGTTTTTTCGAAAAAAACTGATTATTGAATGAATTCTTTGGGTTCAACATCAATCGTGTCTCATATATACCTTCACCCACTGTCACCACCTACACAATCCAATCTCACCGCATATGTTAATGCCCATACTTGGTAGCGCTCGTAAAAAGATTTAGTACTATCAAATTGTATACATTGATGGATTAGGCAAGACACTTGGTCAGATATTTTATTTCCTTTTTAATATGGGGAATCTGAAGCCAGGAGTACTATGTTTAAATTTGCCAAACGAAAAAAGGATTAGTTTCCATATTACTGTGAGATCCTACGAATTTGGGATATGCACGGGTGAGAAAACAACAAGTGTTTTTTTAACACGTTACACACATGAGCGCTCATACATACGCGCATACATTCACCCCTATGAATGCACACACGCACACCCTACCCCTATGAGCACCTTTGAGAGACTGAGTCGGCATATCATATTGAGATTTACGAAGTCACCGTAGGCACCTCGTCATTGATGGGAACGTCTCGTCCCACTGATAGCGTATTGTTGGAAACTTGGTGGGTTGAGATATCACGGTCCCTCTAACCATCCAACCACAGGTTGGGAACAAATGAATTGAGGGAGGGAATGAGTAGGACAAGGAAAGTAAAGTACTATTTGGTTTAGATTATTTCAACTTACTTTATTTTTATTTTTTATGTAGCATTGCTTGAGATTACAAAAAAAATCTACAAGAAACAAGAGGGCGTAGAGAGGGGAAAATCCAACATAGGGAGCCGGGGAAGAGGTGAGGTGAACGTACCAACTCCTGACTATATATACAATTGCCCGTGCATTGCAACAGGGCATACACATTCTAGTGTTTCAACAGCAATCATGTCCGACATATATGTTACACCCACCATATTTTGTGTAAGATTTGATTTGAGCATGGTTAGGGGAAGCTAAGGACACGTTTGATTTAGTTGAGGTTTTGGTGGAATGCAAGAAAAGTTTTGATTCGGTTGAGATTTTGGTAATATTTCTTGATCTGATTGAACGCTTGATATGATTTCGGTAGGATTTGATTGAGTTAATGCATAGTAGGACAAGAAAAAACTACTGCAGAATGCTACTAACATGACACTACAATCAGAGACCCTTTGATGAAACTGTGTGTGATACATTAATCGCAAACGGTGTTGTAAGAAAACCGTAAAAAATGATACGATCTGTTTGCGATGTGATAACCTACAAGTATAGGGAATCGCAACAGTTTTTAAGGGTAGAGTATTCAACCCAAATTTATTGATTCGACATAAGGAGAGCCAAAAATATTTGCAAGTATTAACAATTGAGTTGTCAATTCAACCACATCTGGAGAACTAAATATGCATACGTCTCCAACGTATCTATAATTTATGAAGTATTCATGTTGTTATATTATCATTCTTAAATGTTTTACAATCATTTTGTAGCAACTTTATATCATTTTTTAGGACTAACCTATTGACATAGTGCCCAGTGCAAGTTGTTGTTTTTTGCTTGTTTTTTACTTTGCAGAAAATCAATACCAAGCGGAATCCAAATGCAGCGAAACTTTTTGGAGAATTTTTATTGACCAGAAGACACAAATTGGGCCAAAGAAGTACCAGAGGGGTGCCCCGAGGGGGACACAACCCACCTGCGTGCGCCTGGGGGGCCAGGCGCGCCCTGGTGGGTTGTGCCCACCTTGGTGGCCTCCCGCACCGCCTCTTCATCCTATAAATTCCCAAATATTCCAAAACCCCTAGGGGAGTCGATAGATCAGAAGTTCCGCCGCAGCAAGCCTCTGTAGCCACGAAAAACCAATCTGACCCCGTTCCGGCACCCTGCCGGAGGGGAAAATCATCACCGGTGGCCATCTTCATCATCCCAGCGGCCACCATGATGAGAAGGGAGTAGTCCACCCTCGGGGCTGAGGGTTTGTACCGGTAGCTATGTGTTTAATCTCTCTCTCTCTCTCTCTCTCTCTCTCTCTCTCTCTCTCTCTCTCTCTCGTGTTCTTGTGATGTCACGATCTTGATGTATCATGGGCTTTGTTAATATAGTTGGATCACATGGTGTTTTCCCCTCTCTATCTTATTGTGAATTGAGTTTTCCCTTTGAGATTTCGTTTTATCGAATTGAATACTTTTATGGATTTGAGAGCACTTGATGTATGTCTTGCTATGAATACCCGTGGTGACAATGGGGTATCATATTGATTCACTTGATATGTGTTTTGGCACTCAACTCGTGGATTCCCAAGGTGACATTGGGGTAATCTATGCATAGGGGTTGGTGCACGTTCTCGCCTTTGTTTCTCCGGTAGAAATCTTGGGGCACTCTTTGAGGTTCCTTGTGTTGGATTGAGTATTGTGAATCTGAAATTGTTTGATGCATATCGTATAATCAACTCACGGATACTCGCGGTGACATTGGAGTATCTAGGTGACATTAGAGTTGGTTGATGTGTATCATATGGTGTTATTTTAATACGAACTCTTGGTTAGATTGATCAGAAAGAATAGCTTGGCGTTATTTTAGTACGAACTCTAGGATAGATTGATTGGAATGAAGGAAATATTCCCTAGAGGCAATAATAAAGTTGTTATTTATATTTCCTTATATCATGATAAATGTTTATTATTCATGCTAGAATTGTATTAACCGGAAACTTGATACATGTGTGAATACATAGACAAAACAGAGTGTCCCTAGTAGGCCTCTACTTGACTAGCTCGTTAATCAAAGATGGTTAAGTTTCCTAGCCATAGACATGTGTTGTCATTTGATGAACGGGATCACATCATTAGAGAATGATGTGATGGACAAGACCCATCTGTTAGCTTAGCATAATGATCGTTTAGTTTTATTGCTATTGCTTTCTTCATGACTTATACATGTTCCTCTGACTATGAGATTATGCAACTCCCGAATACCGGAAGAACACCTTGTGTGCTATCAAACGTCACAATGTAACTGGGTGACTACAAAGATGCTCTACAGGTGTCTCCGATGGTGTTTGTTGACTTGGCATAGATCGAGATTAGGATTTGTCACTCCGAGTATCGAAGAGGTATCTCTGGGCCCTCTCGATAATGCACATCACTATAAGCCTTCCAAGCAATGTGACTAATGAGTTAGTTGCAGGATGATGCATTACGGAACAAGTAAAGAGACTAGCCAGTAACGAGATTGAACTAGGTATGAGGATACCGACGATCGAATCTCGGGCAAGTAACATACCATGACAAAGGGAACAACGCATGTTGTTATGCGGTTTGACCGATAAAGATCTTCGTAGAATATGTAGGAGCCAATATGAGCATCTAGGTTCCGCTATTGGTTATTGACCGGAGATGTGGCTCGGTCATGTCTGCAAAGTTCTCGAACCTGTAGGGTCTGCACGCTTAACGTTTTATGACGATTTGTATTATGAGTTATGTGATTTGATGACCGAAGTTTGTTCGAAGTCCCGGATGAGATCACGAACATGACAAGGAGTCTCGAAATGGTCGAGAGGTAAAGATTCATATATATATATAGGACAATGGTATTTGGACACCGGAAGTGTTCCGGGTAATACCGGGTCACCAGAAGTGGTTCCGGGTAACCCCCGGCAAAGATATGGGCTTAATGGGCCAAGTAAGGGAACACACCAGCCCACAAGGGGCTAGTGCACCCCCTATAGGGCCAGCCACGTGGGGAGAAAGGGAAAGGAGAGGAGGACAAGGAAAGTATGAAGTAGGACTCCTACTTCCTTCTCCTCCCCCCTCCTTCCTTTCCCCCTTGTCCAAATATGGTAAGGGGGGCGAATTGGACTAGGGCCCAAGTAGGATTCCTTCTACTTCGGCGCGCCCTAGGCTGCCTTCCTCCCTCTCCCTCCTTTATATACGTGGGGAGGGCACTCCTATAACACACATCAATTGTTCCTAGCCGTGTGCGGTGCTCCCCAAGAGCAATTCTAACAAATCATAGCATCATTATGGCTCTCTCAAATAGGTGTGTCCAGCAAGGATGATTGTGACAAACTAAAAAGCAAAACAAGCAAAGACTCACATAATACAAGACGCTCCAAGCAAAACTCATGATATGTGAGGAATAAAAATATAGCTCTAAGTAAAATTACTGATGGTCGTTACAAGAAAGAGGGGATGCCTTCCGGGGCATCCCCAAGCTTAGTTGCTTGGTTCTCCATGAATATTACCTTGGGGTGCCATGGGCATCCCCAAGCTTAGGCTCTTTTCACTCCTTATTCTTTCATCCATCGTGATCTCCTTGAAAACTTCAATCACACAAAACTTAACAAAAACCTTCGTGAGATCCGTTAGTATAATAAAGCAAATCACCACTCTAAGTACTATTGCAAACCCATTCATATTTTATTATTACATTATACCTACTGTATTCTAACTTTACCATGGCTTATACCCCCCGATACAACCAATAGATTCATCAAACTAAGCACACAATGCAACAAAAACATAATCTGTCAAAAACAAAACAGTCTGTAGTAATCTGAACTTTAACCATACTTCTGTAACGCCAAAAAATCTGAAAATTAAGACAACGTAGGCAATTTGTATATCAATCTTGTGTAAAAAAATTAGAGTTTTTTGTCGCTTCAGTGATCTTTAACAATTCTGCTACTGGACGCAAAAGTTTTTGTTTTCTAACAAGATCAAATCAACTATCACCCAAAACATCCTAAAGGCTCTATTTGGCACAAACACTAATTAAAACATGAAAAACACAATCATTATAGAAGTATAATTGTGTATTTATTGAAGAATAGAAAGAAAATAAAAAGTCAAAGATAGCTATTGGGTTGCCTCCCAACAAGCGCTATCGTTTTACACCCCTAGATAGGCATAATGCATAGATTCAAGTATTATCATCTTTAGTTTTTGCTCCATAGGTTGCCCTCGTGATTGATTCATATGGTGGCTTAATTCTAGTCCTAGGGGAGTGTTCCATACCCTTTCTCAATGGAAACTGAAATTTAATATTCCCTTCTCTCATATCAATCACGGCACCTATAGCTCATAAAAATGGTCTACCAAGTATTATGGGACAAGACGAATTGCAATCAATGTCAAGAACGATAAAATCTATGGGCACATAGTTCCTATTTGCAAGAATAATAACATCATTAATTCTTCCCAAAGGCTTTTTAATAGTAGAATCCGCCAAGTGCAAATTAAGAGAACACTCTTCAATATTGGTAAAACCAAGCACATCTCATAAAGATTTCAGAATTGTGGAAACACTATCACCCAAATCACATAAAGCAGTGCACTCATAATTTTTAATCTTGACTTTAATGATGGTTTCCCATTCATCATATAATTTCCTAGGAATTAAAATCTCTAGTTCCAATTTTTCTTCTAAAGCTTTCATCATCGCTTCCACAATATGTTTAGTAAAAGCATTATTTTGTTCATAGGCATTGGGTGAATTTATCATGGATTGTAACAAAGAAATACATTCAATCAAATAGCAACTATCATAACTAAAGTCTTTGTAATCCAAAAGAGTGGGCACATCAGTAATTAAAGTTTTTACCTCTCCAAACCCACTTTTATCAATTTTTTCAACAAGATTTCCCCCCTCCAAATTATGAGGATACCTTCGAGCTAAAGTTGACTCTTCTTCAGTCCTCTTATTATCAATTTCAACATTACTAAACAAGGAATCAATAGATGAAATACCAATCATCTTAACATCTTCATCATTACTATGAAAGCAATCGGGCGAAAACGCTCTTTCTAAAAATTCTCTTTTAGCTCTAAGCATAGCGGTTCTTTTCTTACTTTCACCTATAGAAACATATAAAACTTTAATTTATTCATTAATATCAAACTTATGTGGAAAAATTTTAATCTTGATATTTTCCACATCATGTGTAATTCTATCAATGTTCCTAGACATATCGTCAAGTTTACTCAATGTTTCTTCTATCGTAGTATTGAAAACTTTTTGAGCATTGATAAATTATTTAATATAAATTTAAAGATAATAGGGCATCCTATTGTTATTATTAGAAGAATTACCATAGGAATTGCCATAATTATTAGAGGAATTTCCAGGGAAAGGCCTAGGATTAAAATTACCTCTATAAGCATTGTTATTAAAATTGTTTCGCGAGACAAAATTCACATCTACGGGATCACTATTTTTCTCAATCAAAGTAGACAAAGGAACATCATTAATATCAATAGGAGCATTTTTACTAGCAACCAATTTCATAAGAGCGTCAACCTTTTCACTCAAAGTACTAATTTCTTTAAGAGAATTGATCTTTTTACTAGTAAGAGCTCTATCGGTATGCCATTGTGAATAATTAGCCATAATATTATCAAGCAATTTAGTGGCTTCACCCAAATTAATTTCCATAAAATTACCACCCGCGGCGGAATCTAAAAGATTTCTAGAAACAAAATTCAATCCCGCATAAATTTTTTTGTATGATCATCCACATATTTAAACCATGAGTAGGGCAATTTCTTATCATCAACTTCATCATTTCCCAAGATTGGGAAACATGTTCATGCTCAAGTTTCTTAAAATTCATGACTTGATTTCTAAAGGAAATAATTTTCACGGGAGGAAAATACTTAGTGATGAAAGCATCTTTGCACTTGTCCCAAGAATCAATACTATTTCGTGACAAAGATGAAAACCAATTTTTTGCACGATCCCGCAAAGAAAAGGGAAACAATTTAATTTCACAATATCATTGTCCAAATCTTTATTCTTTTGCATATCACACAATTCTACAAAAGTGTTTAGATGGGATGCGGCATCCTCATTAGGATTACCGGAAAATTGCTCTTTCGTAACAAGATTCAACAAAGCGACATTAATATCATAAGACTCCGCACTAGCGGTGGGAGGAGCAATCGGAGTACTAATAAAATCATTCTTATTAGTATTGGAAAAATCACACGATTTGGTATTTTCTTGAGACATCGTGACTACACAAACAAGAACACAAGCAAACAAAGGATCAAACGACAAAAAGCAAACGAAAAATATTTTTGTATTTGTGCAAAAACGTTTTAGAAGTGAGGGAGATGGAAACGAGAGGAAAATGACAAATAAAGTAATTGTAAGGAGATGAAAGTTTGTGCGTAGGAACTTGATAGATGTTGATGATGTTTCCCCAGCAATGGCGCTAGAAATTCTTCCTGATTGCTTGTATTTGCGTTGGTAATTCCCCGAAGAGGAGGGGATGATGCAGCACAACAACGGTAAGTATTTCCCTCAGTTATGAAACCAAGGTTATCAATCTAGTAGGAGAACCAAGCAACACTATGTAAACAACACCTGTACACAAACAACAAAAACTTGCAACCCAATGCGTAAGAGGAGTTGTCAATCCCTCCTCGATATTGAGATTGATTAAATTGTATGAGATTTGATAAATAGATCTAACAAAAACACACACAAAAAGTGCAGCAAGGTATTTTTGGTTTTAATATGATAGGAAATAGACCTGGTGCCCGTACATTTCACTAGAGGCTTCTCTCGAGAAAATAGCATATGGTGGGTAGACAAATTACCATTGGGCAATTGATAGAAAAACAAATAATTATGACGATATCCAAGGCAATGATCATGTACATAGCATCACGTCCAAGATTAGTAGACCAACTCCTGCCTGCATCTGCTACTATTACTCCACACATCGACTGCTATCCAGCATGCATCTAGTGTATCAAGTTCATGGAAAAACGGAGTAATGCAAGAAGAACGATGACATGATGTAGACAAGATCTATTCATGTAGGAATAGACCCCATCTTGTTATCCTTAATAGCAATGATACATGCGTGTCATGTCTCTTTCTGTCACTGAGATTGAGCACCGCAAGATCAAACCCATCACAAAGCACCTCTTCACATTGCAAGAAAAATCAATCTAGTTAGCCAAACCAAACCAAAGTTTTGGAGAAGAACGTGGCTATAAAGATCATGCATAAAAGAGTTCAGCAAAGACTCAAATAATATTCATGGATAGATCTGATCATAAACTCACAATTCATTGGATCCCAACAAACACACCGCAAAAAGTCATTACATCAAATGGATCTCCAAGAACATCGAGAAGAACATTGTATTGAAGGTCAAGAAGAGAGAAGAAGCCATCTAGCTACTACCTACGGACCCGTAGGTCGGAGGGGCAACAAGGATGATGAAGAACCCCTCCGCGATTGTTGTCGCCTCTGGCAGAATGCCGGAAAAAGCCTCTAGATTAGATCTCGTGGTTCTGGAACTTGCGGCGGCTGGAAAAGTATTTCGTCAATCCTCCTAGGGTTTTGGGATTTTAGAGTATATATAGAGGTGGATGGGGGTGGAGAAGCTTCCCGTGGTGCCCACTACCCACCAGGGCGCGCCTGGGCCTTCTGGCGCGCCCTGGTGCCTAGTGGGCCCCACGGGCCTCCTCCCGTGCACTTATTTGGCCCCATGGGTGTCCTCTGTCCAGAAAAAAATCTCCAAAAAGTCTCGTGGCATTTGGAGTTCGTTTAGTATTGATATTCTGCAAAGTAAAAAACAAGCAGAAAATAGCAACTGGCAGTGGGCACTATGTTAATAGGTTAGTCCCAAAAACTGATATAAAGTTGCTAGTAATGAGTATAAAACATCCAAGATTGATACATTAATAGCATGGAACAGTAAAAAATTATAGATACATTGGAGACGTATCAGGCCCTAGTTGTCATTGGGATCAACCGTTATTTTTCACTTAATAAGGAGGCACTTCCTTTCATGCGAAGATATAGCTGGTGGTTCCCAGCTATCATTGGGAGGATTCATTTTTTGGGTGTAATAAGGGGTACCTGCTTGTGTGTGGCTATGGACCATGTGGGTCCCTACTGTCAGCCTCCACACATACATCCCTCTTTCGATGTTGTCGTTTGTTGACATCGTTGACCACGCCGTGCCGATGCTACCTCTTGAGCATGCGTTGGTTTTTCCCTTGAAGAGGAAAGGGTGATGCAGCAAAGTAGCGTAAGTATTTCCCTCAGTTTTTGAGAACCAAGGTATCAATCTACTAGGAGGCCACACGCAAGTCCCTCGTACCTACACAAACAAATAAGAACATTGCAACCAACGTGATAAAGGGGTTGTCAATCCCTTCACGGGCACTTGCAAAAGTGAGATCTGATAGAGATGATAATATTTTTGGTATTTCTATGATAAAGATTGAAAGTAAAGATTGCAAAGTAAAAATAGATAGGAAACTTATATGATGGAAAATAGACCCGGGGGCCATAGGTTTCACCAGTGGCTTCTCTCAAGATAGCATAAGTATTACGGTGGGTGAACAAATTACTGTCGAGCAATTGATAGAAAAGTGCATAATTATGAGAATATCTAGGCATGATCATGTATATAGGCATCACGTCCGTGACAAGTAGACCGACTCCTGCCTGCATCTACTACTATTACTCCACACATTGATACGTCTCCGTCGTATCTAATTTTCCAAACACTTTTGCCCTTGTTTTGGACTCTAACTTGCATGATTTGAATGGAACTAACCCGGACTGACGCTGTTTTCAGCAGAATTGCCATGGTGTTATTTTGGTGCAAAATAAAAGTTCTTGGAATGACCTGAAAATTCACAGAGATTATTTTTGGAAATAATAAAAAATACTGGTGAAAGAATCAAGGCCAGGGGCCCACACCCTGTCCACGAGGGTGGGGGCACGCCTACCCCCCTGCCTCGTGGGCCCCTGGTGCTCCACCGACCTCAACTCCAACTCTATATATTCGTGTTCGGGGAGGAAAAATAAGAGAGAAGGATTCATCACGTTTTACGATAGGGAGCCGCCGCCAAGCCCTAATCTCTCTCGGGAGGGCTGATCTGGAGTCCGTTCGGGGCTCCGAAGATGGGAATCCGTCACCATCGTCATCATCAACCATCCTCCATCACCAATTTCATGATGCTCACCGCCGTGCGTGAGTAATTCCATCGTAGGCTTGCTGGACGGTGATGGGTTGGATGAGATTTATCATGTAATCGAATTAGTTTTGTTAGGGTTTGATCCCTAGTATCCACTATGTTCCGAGATTGATGTTGCTATGACTTTGCTATGCTTAATGCTTGTCACTAGGGCCCGAGTGCCATGATTTCATATCTGAACCTATTATGTTTTCATGAATATATGTGAGTTCTTGATCCTATCTTGCAAGTCATTAGTCACCTACTATGTGTTATGATCCGGCAACCCGAAGTGACAATAATCGGGACCACTCCTGGTGATGACCATAGTTTGAGGAGTTCATGTATTCACTATGTGTTAATGCTTTGGTCCAGTACTCTATTAAAAGGACGCCTTAATATCCATTAGTTTCCATTAGGACCCCTGAAAGATCGTGGATGTCGCCTAGAGGGGGGGGGGGTGAATAGGCGCTTTAAAATAATTACGGTTGAGGCTTGAACAAATGCGGAATAAACCTAGCAGTTAATTTGTCAAGCACAAAACCTACAACAACTAGGCTCACCTATGTGCACCAACAACTTATGCTAAGCAAGAAAAACTACTTAGGTGATAGCAAGATATATGACAAGAAACAATATGGCTATCACAAAGTAAAGTGCATAAGTAAAGGGCTCGGGTAAGAGATAACCGAGGCACGCGGAGATGACGATGTATCCAAGTTCACACCCTTGCGGATGCTAATCTCCGCTTGGAGCGGTGTGGAGGCACAATGCTCCCCAAGAAGCCACTAGGGCCACAGAATCTCCTCACGCCTCGCACAATGCAAGATGCCGTGATTCCACTAAGGGACCCTTGAGGGCGGTCACCAACCCGCATAAATGGCAACCCTTGGGGCGGTCACCAAACCCAGACACTTTGGAAACCCTTGGGGCGGTCACGGTGCAGATCAAATTGCTCAGGCGATCTCCACAACCTAATTGAGACCCGGCGCTTGCCTTGAGCTTTACACCACAATGATTGAGCTCGAACACCACTAACTGCCTAGGGCGCCCAAGCACCCAAGAGGAACAAGCTCAAGGGCACCAAGCACCCAAGAGTAATAAGCTTCTCAACTTGTAACTTCCACGTATCACCGTGGAGAACTCAAACCGATGCACCAAATGCAATGGCAAGGGCACACGGAGTGCCCAAGTCCTTCTCTCTCAAATCCCACCGAAGCAACTAATGCTAGGGAAGAAAATGAGAGGAAGAACAAGAAGGAGAACACCAAGAACTCCAAGATCTAGATCCAAGGGGTTCCCTTCACATAGAGGAGAAAGTGATTGGTGGAAATGTGGATCTAGATCTCCTCTCTCTTTTCCCTCAAAACTAGCAAGAATCCATGGAGGGATTCAGAGTTAGCAAGCTCGAAGAAGGTCAACAATGGGGGAAGAACACGAGCTCAAAGGATTAGTCTCAATGGGGAAGAAGACCCCCTTTTATAGGCGGGGATAAAAACCAACCGTTATCCCTCACTCAGCTCAAGACGACGCGGTACTACATGAGGAGCTGCGGTACTACCGCTTGTTGGCTGCGGTACTACACGCAGGTTGCGGTACTACCGCATGTGCAGCTCTGCCGATGAAGGCCTGTTGCACAAGGCAACGAGCGGTAGAACCGCCGAGCGGTACTACCGCTACGCCTCTACGGTACTACCGTAAGGCAGGCAACACTAGGCGCAGAGAAAGCATGTAGTAAAAATTACTTCGCACCTACTTCACCGAGGAGGACTGCGCAAAAATCCGGCATGGTACTACCGCACATGAAGAGCGGTACTATCACGTGAGGGCGCGGATGTAAAAATTACATCCGCCCTACTTCCGCTCATGCTGCTAAGCTGGCGAGCCCACGGTACTACAGCGCTCATGCATGCTGGTATTATCACGTGAGGGCACGGATGTAAAAATTACATCCGCCTCTACTACCGCTCGAGTAGTCTGCGCCTAGCTCGAGGCCACGGTACTACCGCTCCCACAGGCGGTACTACATGAGGGCTCATGGGTACTACCGCTCGGAGAGCAAGACTACCGCATGCCCCAGATCAAGAACACTAGGAGTCCTTCATTTTGCAGAGAAGACAACAAAGGGTAACAATAAAACCAGAACTGCCATAACTTCTGCAAATGATCTCCGAATTGAGCAAACTCAAGCTTGTTGGATACAAGACAACGAGTAGCATCAAAAAAGAGACTGGTTATAGTAAGAAGAGGCAGGGGAGGTATGCCAAACAAGAGAGGAGAGGAACCTCCAACAGAGAAGAACCGGCAGAACCTCCAACATTGAAAACATCATAGAAGATGCATGCAAACTCCGTTTTCGATGAACTCGAGCTTGTCATAAAAATGACCATAAGCTCCAAACACTACAAGAAATATGTCAACTAGTGACCTCCACTATTGGTCACTGGAAGGTCATAGTTTTCAATTTGTGACCTTTTTGTGACCAAAAACATAAGGTCAAAAGCTGGGGGTCATTAATTGACTATAGCGACCTTTCTTCTGGAATGGTCGAAGACGTTTATGACCAAAATATGTCCACTGTGGCGTTTTGGTCACTAGCAACCTCCCCAGGCCAAATAGGCATCCAGCGTGGCAAGCTGATGTGGCACAAGATTCAGCCCGGTCCAATTCGGTTTTCTACATGGGCCGAGCCCATTAATTTGGCCTTTTTAATATTTATTTTTCCTATTAATTTTTGCTAGCTACATGGGCTGGCCCAGCTATAATTCAGCCTATAATTCGGCCTTTTATTTTTGGGTTGTGGCCCATTTTTCTTTTTTCAAATGGGTCCCAATTGTCGTGTTCGATATGTGGGTCCCAAATTTCGATTCGTTTGTGGGTCCTTCTTTGTCATGGTCATGTTCCTCGATTTCAATATGCCAATAATTAAACACCAATATTTAAATCAAAATAGACAGAAAACAAGTGTAATACTTCAAATAACAAGAAGCAACAATCATTACATCAACACACATACAACATTTCATTCAAAAAGCAGAGAGAAGATACATGAAATTGGAGTTCACAATGCCCAAATAACCTAGCTATTATTACATAACTTGCTATACAAAAATGTCTTGGCGCTTTCTTTGAACATCTTCTTTCGTCTTGAATTTAGGCAAAATATCGCCAACAAGAAAAGCGAATGTGAGGATATAGTGAATAACAACAAAGACAAGTGATGGGGTGCTATTTAGTAAGATTAAGTCCGGAAAGAAACAAGCATGAAAATTAAGAAGAGCTAGAGCAATTCTGCATGAAAATTAAGAAGTGCTATTCAGTGTGAATGCCATGAAGTTTTCGTGCACGTCATGCCAAGTCAGCCAACACGTAGCATGCATGTGGGCCATAAAACATGATCACAGTTCAGCACCTACAATAGCCTGACACAATAGAAGCTGGCATTGCTGCGGTTGATCACAGTATATGGTTGTTTGATGCCGGTCATTATACATTCCACTGAACTGTTTGACTGCTCAGAATGTGAGCAAACAAGCTGTATGCATTACAGCGATCAAACAGTTCAAGGAACAAAAACATGCATGCATACAAACAGTCAAACAGTTCAGGAACAACAAACATGCATGCATGCAATGGAAGTACATACACAATGCCAGGTTGGAGCAAATCATGCTTAAGCAAACAATGCGGCATGGCATAATCAAATAATAATGTGAGAAAACAACTGAATATGAGTCACACTTGATCAAAGCAAAGAATGTGCTAGCGGTGTGCACTCACAAAAGAATGAATGAATCGACATTGATTTGCTACATCGCACCATCCAAGGGGAGCGACTTCTTCAAGGCATCAATCATTATCTAGTATATGTGAAAAAGGGTGTTACAGGATCAAAATCGCCATACCAAATACAAATCGCAAGCATTGCTAGAAGGAGCTTTGCAACTAACCACGAAAATGCCCCCAGCAAGCTTTGCTAGGAGGCCCATGCCTCTCCGGTGGCCTTGTTGACGAGTGCCATGGCAGGGTAACCTTCCTCATCCTTGACCCTTGCGTCGTACTTCATGTCCAGTGCTGCATCACGTGTGTATATTCAAATCAATCAACCACTTGATCAGAGAAGAAATAATACGTACATAAAAAGTTTCTTGAGCAAAAGCCAAACAGGATTATCGCTTTTCCCCAATTAGAAAAGGACAAGGCAGAAACCAAAGTTTCCAGATCCCAATGGAAAGTTCACTATACTATTTTGGATCGGGATCATGGAAGCATGTGACTGATCTTCGATCGATCTTGGGTGTATGTGTGTGGACCTACGTGTCATCGTCGCGATCGGTGCAGACCTTGCCGTCCCTGGCGGAGAGGCTGAAGCTTTCCTCGCCAGACATTGGCAAGACAGGAACCAACAAAATGGTGCTTGCCATCTGCAAGGAGAAAGCAGAATACCAAAAAGGTTAGGAAAACAATATAGAATGATAAAACAAAGAAGAGATGCACCCACTCATTAGAGAAGTAGCATACCCAAAAAATGTGAAGCACAAATGGCCACCAAGAAAGCATATTGTTGTATACATTGACAAGATAGGAACCAACAAAATGCAACAGACTAAAACCAAACTTTATACAGCAGGGAATGATTTACAATAACCAAAAGATTTTGCACAACAAGCAGTAAATAGGTAGTAGATATTGACACCCATGACATAGGACCGGCATAAAAAAAGAGCATCGGTGTAGAACAGGCATATAATCAGTGTAGTCAAGAAAAGATAGGGGAAGAGAAATTGAAAAACCGGAAAGAGCATTCATATATGAGGCACTAAGTTGTATGAACCAAAAGACTATTGACATCAGCTAGCAAATAAATGGCGCTTGGCACCACACATATCGGATGACCACATGAAACAGCTAGAATGACTAGTCGGCCATAGCGAACATGGTAAATAGAATAATGCACATATTGTAGAAGACACCACCGCATGGATTCTAAGAAATGGATTGAAGAGCTCAGAAACACAATGTTCCCGGGTCCGAGAATCGATAGTACCATCTTCGCCAATCAGGATTTTCAAAGCCTTTTTGAGGTCACACGCGACATCGCTACATAAAGCTGGCCATGCGTGAACACAGTGCATTAAAGTATAGATCAACACCGCATAACACGTGTCCTACAATATTTTGACTCCTACCTATTTTCTTATTTTACAAAAGCTTGCCATGCGTGTATAGATCAACTTTATATTGTGAATACATAAAGCTGGCCATGTGTGAACACAGTGCATTAAAGAATGAAGAATACATCGACACATTGCACGAACCATGGACAAACATTGGTATGTAACTGTCTACTCAAGAGGTGCCAATTTAGATGCAATCAATCGACACCAACTTGGGCGAACTGGTGGTATGTGCGAAACAATGAAACATTGCAAAAGCTCCTCTTTTCCCAAATTGTGTGGTGAGGAACCAGCCTATGCCCCCAATTAGTCTGCGGAGGCAACTAGCGGCAATGACTTAAGCATGACCCCGCCTCCCCAGTGATTACCCTTGACTCATCCGAATTCTCCTAACAAGGTAGAAATTGGCAGGTCTATTTGGAGGAAAAATGATCTACTAAAATCTAGCTTACTAAATATTGGTCGATCGCAGGATCGTATGCGCGCACACCGCAGATCCAACAGATCACAACATGAGACAACAGGACCCAAGTCTAACTAAACCGTGCAAACAAGAGGAGACGGATCGGAGGAGACGATTCGCACCTAGCCGGAGCCGACGATGATGTTGTTGATGGGGATGAAGATGAGCTTGACGAAGAAGCCGACGAACCCCATGACGACGAACCCGACCGCCGTCTGCGCCGCCACCTTGGTGAACTCTGCGCGCCGAATTAGCGTCAGATCTGGCGAAAGAGGAAAACGAACCGGATCCGGATGAGCAGGCGCGAGTCTTTGGTCCTTACCCTTGCGATCGGGCTTGCGGCAGCGCTTGACGAGGCGGATGCTGTCCTTGGCGAACTCGCGGAGGGGGTCCACCACGTAGTCGACGACGTCCATGGCTGCTGCCGGCGGGAAGGCGAGATCTCCGAGCCGCCGACGACGACGAGGTCGCACGCGTGAGGGGAAGGGAGGGGGAAGCCAACGGGCGAATGGTGTGCTGTTTGGATTTGTGCTCTGGATCTGCGAGGAGGGGAGGAGGAGGCCCGGCGGCGAGCTATGGTGGGAGGATGTGGTCTGAATCGAGGAGAAGGGGGCGGGGGCAACGGCAGCGGCGAGAATGGATCTCCTCGCCGCGGCGGGATGGGGAAGGAGGGGGCAGCGACGAGGGGCCGTCGTCGTTGGTCGTTGCAGGTCAAGAGCAGCGGCGCTTGGGGGGAGGCCGGCGGCGGGGTAGGATTTGGGACGGCGGAGACGGAGGTCTGGGTCGGGGAGAGGGAGGCGGCGCCGCATGGGTCGGGGAGAGGGAGAGGGAGGGGAGTGTGTTGCACGATGCTAGGGTTTGGTTGGCCAGCGTGCGTTTAGGAGACATTGGATCTGTATGGTGTGGACGGCTCAGATCGGCTTAGGGGGGGTGATCCGTGGGAAGGGAGGTTCTGCCTTCTGATTGGTCCAAGAAATGTATCATTTAAAATAGTTTCTAAGTGGTAAAAATAGAGGGAATCTGTCAAGCAACTACCAATAATTTTTTCCAAAAATGGCACCACTAAAAAATATCACTCAAGTTATACAACATTTTCTGGATGATAACCAACTTGTATGCATTTCCGATATTTCTAGCATTTTTTAGCCATTTAAACAAACAATAATAGTTTGCTCGTAGTTTTTTTGTGAAGGACCTCCCAAATATTTGTTACAAAATTGGACCAAATCATTTTTATAAAATACTAGGACATATTTAATGCACAATTGACCAAATGGTTGGGTTCGAAAAGTTTTGATCCACCTCTCGTTAAAAAGACAAATTTCCGCCGATTCAGCTGGAAGCGGGTCAAATTTGAACTGCAGCTGCCTCATAGTTTGCTATTTATTTTTTCCAAAAATCATTTCTAGGTACATAAGTATCTATTTTAATCAGAGAAACACCAAAAAAATTCCAAGATTCAACCACTAGCTAGGAACGGTCATTCCCGCCGTTTTGATCGCATTTTGAAACGGGCATAAAAAATTCATAAAAAAATCAAAAAATTGGGAAACCTTCGCATTGTGTCATTATATGTGGCCAAGTTCCCAGGAAAAATAACAAACTTGTAATACGGCAATTATTTTAAAAAGTGTTCTCAGAAATGAGCTATCATTTGTGAAGATTCATGGCTTTCAAGCCAAATGATCAATCTTATGGCCATATTCGTGGCATAGTTTGTTCAAATGATCTCATATTGTGCACAAGGGTGCATATTGGAATGGCAAACAATGTTGCCTAAGGAAGTTTTCATTTTCTTTGGACGAAAAAACCATTTTTCATTTTCCGAGTGCCCTAAAGGAGGTTTTTTTGTGAAGGACCTCCCAAATAATTGTTGCAAAATTGGACCAAATCAATCTTCTAAAATACTAGGACATATTAAATGCACAATTGACAAAATGGTAGGGTGGAAAAAGTTTTGATCCACCTCTGGTGAAAAAGACAAATTTCTGTCGATTCAAGTGGAAGCGGGTCAAATTTGAACTGCAGCTGCCTCATAGTTTGCTCTTTATTTTTTTCAAAAATCATTTCTAGGTAAATAAGTATCTATTTAATCAGAGAAACACGAAAAAAATCCAAGATTCAACCCTAGCTAGGAACAGTCAAGCCCGCCGTTTTGACCGCATTTTGAAACAGGCATAAAAATTAAAAAAATCAAAAATTGGAAAACCTTTGCATTGTGTCATTATATGTGCCCAAGTTTCCGGAAAAATAATAAACTTGTAATACGGTAATTATTTTAAAAAAGTGTTCTCAGAAATGAGCTATCATGCGTGAAGATTCATGGCTTTCAAGCCAAATGATCAATCTTATGGCCACATTCATGGCATAGTTTGTTAAAATGATCTCATATTGTGCACAAGGGTGCATATTGGAATTCCAAACAATGTTGCCTAAGGAAGTTTTCATTTTCTTTGCACGGAAATTTCATTTTTCATTTTCCGAGTGCCCAAAAGGAGGTTTTTTTTGTGAAGGAACTACCAAATAATTGTTGCAGAAATGGTCCAAATCAATTTTATAAAATACTAGGCCATATATAATGCACAATTGAAAAAATGGTTGGGTTCGAAAAGTTTTGATCCACCTCTGGTGAAAAAGACAAAGTTCCGCCGATTCAGCTGGAAGCGGGTCAAATTTGAACTGCAGCTGCCTCATAGTTTGCTATTTATTTTTTCCAAAAGTCATTTCTAGGTACATAAGTATCTATTTAATCGGAGAAACACCAAAAAAATTCCAAGATTCAACCACTAGCTAGGAACGGTCAAGCCCACCGTTTTGACCGCATTTTGAAACGGGCATAAAAAATTCAAAAAAAATCAAAAAAATGGAAAACCTTCGCATTGTGTCATTATATGTGATCAAGTTTCCAGAAATAATAATAAACTTGTAATACGGTAATTATTTTAAAAAAGTGTTCTCAGAAATGAGCTATCATTCGTGAAGATTCATGGCTTTCAAGCCAAATGATCAATCTTATGGCCACATTCATGGCATAGTTTGTTAAAATAATCTCATATTGTGCACAAGGGTGCATATTGGAATTCCAAACAATGTTGCCTAAGGAAGTTTTCATTTTCTTTGCACGGAAATTTCATTTTTCATTTTTCGAGTGCCCAAAAGGAGGTTTTTTGTAAAGAAACTACCAAATAATTGTTGCAGAAATGGACCAAATCAATTTTATAAAATACTAGGCCATATATAATGCACAATTGACAAAATGGTTGGGTTCGAAAAGTTTTGATCCACCTCGGTGAAAAGACAAATTTCATGGATTCAATTTGGAAGCGGGTCAAATTTGAACTGCAGCTGCCTCATAGTTTGCTATTTATTTTTTCCAAAAATCATTTCTAGGTACATAAGTATCTATTTAATCAGAGAAACACCAAAAAAATTCCAAGATTCAACCACTAGCTAGGAACGGTCAAGCCCACCGTTTTGACCGCATTTTGAAACGGGCATAAAAAATTCAAAACAAATCAAAAAAATTGGAAAACCTTCGCATTGTGTCATTATATGTGACCAAGTTTCCAGGAAAAATAATAAACTTGTAATACGGTAATTATTTTAAAAAATGTTCTCAGAAATGAGCTATCATGCGTGAAGATTCATGGCTTTCAAGCCAAATGATCAATCTTATGGCCACATTCATGGCATAGTTTGTTAAAATGATCTCATATTGTGCACAAGGGTGCATATTGGAATTCCAAACAATGTTGCCTAAGGAAGTTTTCATTTTCTTTGCACGGAAATTTCATTTTTCATTTTCCGAGTGCCCAAAAGGAGGTTTTTTTGTGAAGGAACTACCAAATAATTGTTGCAGAAATGGACCAAATCAATTTTATAAAATACTAGGCCATATATAATGCACAACTGAAAAAATGGTTGGGTGAAAAGAGTTTTGATCCACCTCTGGTGAAAAAGACAAATTGCCGTCGATTCAGTTGGAAACGGGTCAAATTTGAACTGCAGCTGCCTCATAGTTTGCTCTTTATTTTTTCCAAAAATCATATATAGGTAAATAATTATCTATTTAATCAGAAAGACATGGTTTGATGGCGAGACATCGAGGTTTGGACGGTGGCCGAGGGCCCCAACTCTAGAGCGCGTAAGCTCGCATGCCCGCCCAAGGTGGTCACCAAGTGACCATGGCGTTGCCATGTGTTCTGGCGGCCTAGGCATGTCTAGTGGGTTGGGCACTCCCCAGGTAGGTGCTAGGAAGAAAATCACAACATAAGATTCTCACGAGGAGACCGATCGATGCTCAAACATGAATTAGCAGCCAAGTGTTTGATTTGCGGTACGGGAAATGCACATGGCTAATGGGCGTGAGTTTTGGCTGATGATGATCAGTTACTAAGAAGACCGTCTTCACAAATTTTCACCTCAAAAGGAGGAGCCTAGGTGGTACTTGCTTTACAAACTACCACACTGGACATAAATACGAATGTTGAAGCTAGGCTCAAAATAATGAATGTATTGAGCTGGCATTTGGTGGAGGATGGTTATTTGGGCATAGGAAAGCACTGTAGAAAATGGATACCATTTGGACATGCCAAAGTGGTACTTCCTTCACAAAGTGCTGCTCTGATCAGAATAGGAAAATGAATATTTTTTAATTATTTTTGAACTAGGCAAGGAAGGTTTTACATATTTGACGAAGATATGACCCAAAGAATTTAAGAGATTTTTTGGGAATTTTGGGAATAATAGAAATATAGGTTGCTTCACAACCTAGGGCAAAACCGCCACATGGACATGACACATAGGCAAAACTGATGAGATGGCGCCTAGTCATCACAACCCACCACAATCTACAAGGCTATGACCATCTATATTGGTCATTAACAACTAGAAATAAGGCAGCGGACTAGCACTTTGTTTGCTTTGTGACCTTTTCGTAAGGAAATTACGACCTTCGACCAAAATGGTCGCAATGGTTTAGGGTTTGGAGCCCCTCGAACAGCTTTTGACCAATTGGTCTGAAATGGTCATAGATCTATGACCAATTCTTCCAGGGTCACTGACAAAAGGTCACTAGTTGACATATTTCTTGTAGTGAAAACTCACAAGGAGAATAACCAAACAAGAACCAATAAAGATGATGCAAGGATGCAATGGTTTGAGCTCTCTACGAACAATACGATCAAGCAACTCATCGAGAGCCCCCCCTTGATAGTACGACAATCGATCCTATAACCCGGTCACCCACAACTACCATGAGACCGGTAAAATAGAAAACCTATCAAGGGCAAACCTTTGCCTTGCACAAAGTCCACTTGAGCTAGTTGATGACGATCTACTCCTCCTCAACATGGACCACCTTTCTTGATTGCGTTGGCTCGATGAAGACTAGTTGATTGCTCCCCCATACTCAACTATGGGTGAGCCCCTCTTCCGCTCATCTTCACAAGTCCATTGTCACCACAATGGACGGCAAGCTTCAAGCACTTGATCTCTTCGTGATGCATCACTTGAACTTGCACACCGCAACCTAACCCCACAAAGAACTCTCACGAAGACCATGGGTTAGCACACAAAGCGTAATGGACAATGCTTACCATACCATGGGATCACTTGATCCCTCTCGGTACATCTTCTACGCTTTGTGAGTTGATCAACTTGATTCACTCTTGACTTAGTCTTGATCAACCTTGAATCTTTCCAACTCTATTCGTTTGGATGATGTCTTGAAGGTAAACATGAATGATCACACAATCTTCTTCTTCAAGACATGCTTGCAATAAGCTCAACACTCACATGACCAATCTTTGGATAATTCCTTAATAGCACCTTGGTCAACACATAAACTCCTTGAAACCAACGCATGGACTTCAAGAAATGCCTATGGACAAATCCTTCAAATATAACTCAATGCAACCATTAGTCCATAGAGAATGTCATCAATTACCAAAACCACACATGGGGGCACCGCATGTCCTTTCAACCCCGCTGCCACAGGAGGGTAGGACAAAAGATGTCATGCAACTTTTCCATAAGCACGTATGACTATATTCGAAATACATGCCTACATTACATTGATGAATTGGAGCTAGTTCTGTGTCACCCTATGTTATAACTGTTGCATGAATAATCGCATCCGGCATAATTCTCCATCACCAATCCAATGCCTACGAGCTTTTCACATATTGTTCTTCACTTATTTACTTTTCCGTTGCTACTTTTACAATCACTACATAACTATCACTGTTACTTTTGCCACCGTTACTGTTACTTCCATACTACTTTGCTACTAAATACTTTGCTGCAAATACTAAGTTATCCAGGTGTGGTTGAATTGATAACTCAACTGTCAACACTTGAGAATATTCTTTGGCTCCCCTTGTGTCGAATCAATAAATTTGGGTTGAATACTCTACCCTTGAAAACTGTTGCGATCCCCTATACTTGTGGGTTATCAAGACTATTTTCAAGGCCATTCTTGGGAGCATAGCTCTATTCTTTGAGTCACTTGGGATTTATATCTGCTGGTCACTATGAGGAACTTGAAAGCCGAGAAAACCAAAATTTATCCCTCAACTACGAGGGGAGGTAAGGAACTGCCATCTAGCTCTGCACTTGATTCACCTTGTGTTTTGAGTAAGCTTGCGACACCTAAACCTGCTTCTGCTATTAATTCTGATATGTCGCATGTTATTGATGATGCCACTTCTGCTATGCATGATACTTATGATGAAACTACTTCTATGCTTGATACTACTGTGCCACTTGGTGAATTTCTTGATGAACAACTTGCTAGGGCTAGAGAGAATGAAATTATTGAAACTGGTAATATTGATGAAAGTGATGATGAAGATTCTCCCCCTAGATATGAATTGCCTGTCGTGCTTGAGGGTTATGTTATGGATGAAGAAACTGCTAGAGACTTCCTTGCTTGCAATGATAGGAGTGATCTTAAGAAATTATTAGCTAAGCTGAAAGACAAATCTTTGAATGCTAGAATGAAATATGATCCTACTTATGCTACTTCACCTATTTTTGTTACTGATAAGGATTATGATTTCTCTGTTGATCCTGAGATAATTACTCTGGTTGAATCTGATCCTTTCTATGGCTATGAATCTGAAACTGTTGTGGCACATCTTACTATATTAAATGATATAGCTACCCTGTTCACTAATGATGATAAAACTCGCTACTATTATATCCTTAAATTATTTCCATTCTCATTAAAGGGTGATGCTAAGATATGGTTTAATTCTCTTGATCCTGGTTGTGTACGTAGTCCCCAGGATATGATTTATTACTTCTCTGCTAAATATTTCCCCACCCATAAGAAACAAGCTGCTTTAAGGGAAATATATAATTTTGTGCAAATTGAAGAAGAGAGTCTCCCACAAGCTTGGGGGAGGCTTCTCCAATTACTTAATGCTTTGCCTAATCATCCTCTCAAGAAAAATGAAATACTTGATATCTTTTATAATGGACTAACCGATGCTTCCAGAGACCACCTGGATAGTTGTGCTGGTTGTGTTTTCAGGGAAAGAACTGTTGATGAATCTGAAATTCTATTGAATAATATGTTGACCAATGAAAATAATTGGACACTTCCTGAACCAACTCCTAAGCCAACTCCGAAGAAAATGGGTATTCTATTTCTCAGTCCAGAAGATATGCAAGAGGCAAAGAATCTATGAAAGAAAAAGGTATTAAAGCTGAAGATGTTAAGAATTTACCTCTTGTTGAAGAAATACATGGTCTTAATTCATCACCTATTGAAGAAATACATGGCCTTGATAACCCGACACAGGTAGTAAAGGTATATTCTCTCTATAGATATGATAAAGCTGAAATCCCGCCTACTAAGTTTGCTAGCCAATGCTTAGATGAGTTTGATAATTTTATGGTTAAGCAAGAAGATTTCAATGCTTATTTTGGTAGATAATTAAAACGTAATGATTATATGATTGAACACTTGAGTGATTATATGTCTAGAGTTAAAGGTGAACTTAAACTCATTAGTAAACATGCTTCTATGGTTACCACTCAAGTAGAACAAGTGCTTAAAGCTCGGAATGATTTTCTCAGTGAACTAAATGATAAAAAAATGATAATGATGTCAGAGTTATGACTAGAGGGGGTAAAATGACTCAGGAACCTTTGTATCCTGAGGGCCACCCTAAGAGAATTGAGCAGGATTCTTAGAGAATTAATGTTGATGCACCTAGTCCTTCTAAGAAGAAGAAAAAGAAAAATGATAGGACTTTGCATGCTTCTAGTGAACATGTTGTTGACACACCTGAGAATCCCAATGATATTTCTATTTCTGATGCTGAAACACAATCTGGTGATGAACACGAACCTAGTGATAGTGTTGATGATAATGTTCATGTTGATGCTCAACCTAGTAATGACAATGATGTAGAGATTGAACCTGCTGTTGATCTTGATAACCCACAATCAAAGAATCCACGTTATGATAAGAGAGACTTTGTTGCTAGGAAGCATGGTAAAGAAAGAGAACCATGGGTTCATAAACCCATGCCTTTTCCTCCCAAACCATCCAAGAAGAAGGATGATGAGGATTTTGAGCGCTTTGCTGAAATGATTAGAGCTATCTTTTTGCGTATGCGTTTTACTGATATGATTAAAATGAATCCTTATGCCAAGTATATGAAGGATATTGTTACACACAAGAGAAAGATACCGGAAGCTGAAATTTCCACCATGCTTGCTAATTATACTCTTAAGGGTGGAATACCTAAGAAACTTGGAGATCCAGGAGTACCAACTATACCATGCTCCATTAAAAGAAACTATGTTAGAACTGCTTTATGTGATCTTGGAGCCGGTGTTAGTGTTATGCCTCTCTCTTTATATCATAGACTTGATTTGAATAAGTTGACACCTACTGAAATATCTTTGCAAATGGCTGATAAATCAACTGCTATACCTGTCGGTATTTGTGAGGATGTGCCTGTTGTGGTTGCAAACGTTACTATTTTAACGGACTTTGTTATTCTTGATATTCCCGAGGACGATAGTATGTCGATTATCCTTGGTAGACTCTTTTTGAATACTGCAGGGGCTGTTATTGATTGCAATAAAGGCAATGCCACTTTTCATGTTAATGGTAATGAGCATATGGTACACTTTCCAAGGAAACAACCTCAAGTCCACAGTATCAATTCTATTGGGAAAATTCCATCAATTATTATTGGAGGTTCTGAATTTCCTCTTCCTACTGTCAAAAAGAGATACAATATTGCTACCTCTTGAGCACTGTGTTGGTTTTCCATTGAAGAGGAAAGGGTGATGCAGCAAAGTAGCGTAAGTATTTCCCTCAGTTTTTGAGAACCAAGGTATCAATCCAAAGAGGAGGCTACGCCAGTCCCCGCACCTACACAAAACAAATAAATCCTCACAACTAACGCGATAAGGGTTGTCAATCCCTACACGGTCCCTTACGAGAGTGAGATCTGATAGATATGATAGGATAATATTTTTGGTATTTTTATGATAAATATGCGAAGTAAAATAAAAGCAAAATCAAAAGCAACGGAAATAACTAAGTATTGGAAGATTAATATGATGATGATAGACCCGGGGGCCATAGGTTTCACTAGTGGCTTCTCTCAAGAGCATAAGTATTTTACGGTGGGTGAACAAATTACTGTTGAGCAATTGACAGAATTGAGCATAGTTATGAGAATATCTAGGTATGATCATGTATATAGGCATCACGTCCGAGACAAGTAGATCGACTCACTGCATCTACTACTATTACTCCACACATCGACCGCTATCCAAAGATGCATCTAGAGTATTAAGTTCATAAGAACAGAGTAACGCCTTAAGCAAGATGACATGATGTAGAGGATAAATTCATGCAATATGATAAAACCCCATCTTGTTATCCTCGATGGCAACAATACAATACGTGCCTTGCTGCCGCTCATCACATCGGGAAAGGACACCGCAAGATTGAACCCAAAGCTAAGCACTTCTCCCAATGCAAGAAAGATCAATCTAGTAGGCCAAACCAAACTGATAATTCAAGAGACTTGCAAAGATAACCAATCATACATAAAAGAATTCAGAAGATTCAAATATTGTTCATAGATAAACTTGATCATAAACCCACAATTCATCGGTCTCAACAAACACACCGCAAAAGAAGATTACATCGAATAGATCTCCACGAGAGAGGGGGAGAACATTGTATTGAGATCCAAAAAGAGATAGGAAGCCATCTAGCTAATAACTCGGACCCAAGGTCCGAGGTAAACTACTCACACTTCATCGGAGAGGCTATGGTGTTGATGTAGAAGCCCTCCGTGATCGATGCCCCTTCAGTGGAGCTCCTAACAGGCCCCAAGATGGGATCTCGTGGGTAGAGAAGGTTGCGGCGGTGGAATTAGGTTTTGGCTCCGTGTCGATTGTTTGGGGTGCGTGGTATATATAGGAGGAAGGAGTACGTCGGTGGAGTAACATGGGGCCCACGAGGGTGGAGGGCGCGCCCAGGGGGGTAGGCGCGCCCCCCTACCTCATGGCTTCCTGGTAGCTTTCTTGACATAGGGTCCAAGTCCTCTGGATCATGTTCGTTCCGAAAATCACATTCCTGAATGTTTCATTCCGTTTGGACTCCGTTTGATATTCTTTTTCTGCGAAACTCTGAAATAGGCAAAAAACAGCAATTCTCGGCTGGGCCTCCGGTTAATAGGTTAGTCCCAAAAATAATATAAAAGTGAATAATAAAGCCCAATAATGTCCAAAACAGAAGATAATATAGCATGGAGCAATCAAAAATTATAGATACGTTGGAGAAGTATCAAGCGTCCCCAAGCTTAATACCTGCTCATCCTCGAGTAGGTAAATGATAAAAACAGAATTTTTGATGCGGAGTGCTACTTGGCATAATTTCAATGTAATTCCTCTTAATTGTGTTATGAATATTCAGATCCGAAAGATTCAAGATAAAAGTTCAGTATTGACATAAAAATAATAATACTTCAAGCATACTAACTAAGCAATTATGTCCTCTGAAAAGAACATGGCCAAAAAAAGTTCATCCCTACAAAATCATATAGTTTAGTCATGCTCCATTTTCTTCACACAAGAATGCTCTCATCATGCACAACCCCGATGACAAGCCAAGCAATTGTTTCATACTTTAGTAATCTCAAACTTATAAACCCTCACGCAATACATGAGCGTGAGCCATGGATATAGCACTATGGGTGGAATAGAATATGATGATGGGGGTTATGTGGAGAAGACAAAAAAGGAGAAAGTCTCACATCAACGAGGCTAATCAATGAGCTATGGAGATGTCCATCGATTGATGTTAATGCAAGGAGTAGGGATTGCCATGCAACGGATGCACTAGAGCTATAAATGTATGAAAGCTCAACAAAATAAACTAAGTGGGTGTGCATCCAACTTGCTTGCTCACGAAGACCTAGGGCACTTGAGGAGGCCCATTGTTGGAATATACAAGCCAAGTTCTATAATGAAAAATTCCCACTAGTATATGAAAGTGACAAAACAAGAGACTCTCTATCCTGAAGATTATGGTGCTACTTTGAAGCACAAGTGTGGTAAAGGATAGTAACATTGTCCCTTCTCTCTTTTCTCTCATTTTTTGGGCCTTCTTTTTATGGCCTTTCTCTTTTTTTATTCCTCACTTGGGACAATGCTCTAGAGAATGATGATCATCACACTTATATTTATTTACAACTCAATGATTACAACTCGATACTAGAACAAAGTATGACTCTATATGAATGCCTCCGTGATGTACGGGATATGCAATGAACCAAGAGTGACATGTATGAAAGAATTATGAACGGTGGCTTTGCCACAAATACTATGTCAACTACATGATCATGCTAAGCAATATAACAATGATGAACGTGTCATGATAAACAGAATGGTGGAAAGTTGCATGGAAATATATCTCGGAATGGCTATGGAAATGCCATAATAGGTAGGTATGGTGGCTGTTTTGAGGAAGATATAAGGAGGTTTATGTGTGAAAGAGCGTATCATATCACGAGGTTTGGATGCACCGTGAAGTTTGCACCAACTCTCAATGTGAGAAAAGGCAATGCACGTGCATCAAGAGGCTAGCAATGATGGAAAGGTGAGAGTGCGATAATCCATGGACTCAACATTAGTCATAAAGAACTCACATACTTATTGCAAAAATCTACAAGTCATCAAAAACCAAGCACTACGCGCATGCTCCTAGGGGGATAGATTGGTAGGAAAAGACCATCGCTCGTCCCCGACCGCCACTCATAAGGAGGACAATCAAAGAACACCTCATGTTTCAAATTTGTTAATAACGTTTACCATACGTGCATGCTACGGGACTTGCAAACTTCAACACAAGTATTTCTCAAATTCACAACTACTCAACTAGCAAAACTACATAACTCAAAAGATATAAGTGAAGCACATAGATTATTCTAATAATTTCCGAATCATGTGTGTCTCTCTCAAAAGGGGTGTACATCAAGGATGATTGTGGTAAAGTAAAAAAGCAAAGACTCAAATCATACAAGACGCTCCAAGCAAAACACATATCATGTGGTGAATAAAAATATAGCTCCGAGTAAAGTTACCGATGGAAGTAGATGAAAGAGGGGATGCCTTCCGGGGCATCCCCAAGCTTTGGCTTTTTGGTGTCCTTAGATTATCTTGGGGATGCCATGGGCATCCCCAAGCTTAGCCTCTTGCCACTCCTTGTTCCATAATCCATCAAATCTTTCACCCAAAACTTGAAAACTTCACAACACAAAACTCAGCAGAAAATCTCATGAGCTCCGTTAGCAAAAGAAATCAAAAGACCACTTCAAGGTACTGTAATGAACTCATTATTTATTTATATTGGTGTTAAACCTACTGTATTCCAACTTCTCTATGGTTTATAAACTCTTTTACTAGCCATAGATTCATCAAAATAAGCAAACAACACACTAAAAACAGAATCTTTCAAAGATGTAATATCAGTAGTAATCAGAACTAACGCAAACTTCGGAACAGATGCGGAACTCAAGAGCATAAGTATTTTACGCTGGGTGAACAAATTACTGTTGAGCAATTGATGAATTGAGCATAGTTATGAGAATATCTAGGTATGATCATGTATATAGGCATCACGTCCGAGACAAGTAGATCGACTCGCCTGCATCTACTACTATTACTCCACACATCGACCGCTATCCAAAGATGCATCTAGAGTATTAAGTTCATAAGAACAGAGTAACGCATAAGCAAGATGACATGATGTAGAGGATAAATTCATGCAATATGATAAAAACCCCATCTTGTTATCCTTGATGGCAACAATACAATCGTGCCTTGCTGCCGCTCATCACATCGGGAAAGGACACCGCAAGATTGAACCCAAAGCTAAGCACTTTTCCCATTGCAAGAAAGATCAATCTAGTAGGCCAAACCAAACTGATAATTCGAAGAGACTTGCAAAGATAACCAATCATACATAAAAAAATTCAGAAGATTCAAATATTGTTCATAGATAAACTTGATCATAAACCCACAATTCATCGGTCTCAACAAACACACCGCAAAAGAAGATTACATCGAATAGATCTCCACGAGAGAGGGGGAGAACATTGTATTGAGATCCAAAAAGAGATAGGAAGCCATCTAGCTAATAACTATGGACCCGAAGGTCTGAGGTAAACTACTCACACTTCATCGGAGAGGCTATGGTGTTGATGTAGAAGCCGTCCGTGATCGATGCCCCTTCCCATGAGTTCGAACAGCCCCAAGATGGGATCTCGTGGGTACGTAAGGTTGCGGCGGTGGATTAGGTTTTTGGCCCGTGATCGATCGCTTGGGGTACGAGGTATATATAGGAGGAAGGAGTACGTCGGTGGAGCAATGTGGGGCCCACAAGGGTGGAGGGCGCGCCTGTGGGGGCGCGCCCCTACCTCGTGGCTTCCTGGTAGCTTTCTTGACGAGGGTCCAAGTCCTCTGGATCATGTTTGTTCAAAATCACGCTCGAAGGTTTCATTCCGTTTGGACTCCGCTTGATATTCTTTTTCTGCGAAACTCAAATAGGCAAAAATAGCAATTACAAATTGGGCCTCCGGTTAATAGGTTAGTCCCAAAAATAATATAAAAGTGAATAATAAAGCCCAATAATGTCCAAAACAGAAGATAATATAACATGGAGCAATAAAAAATTATGGACACGTTGGAGACGTATTAGATATTCTTATTGTTGGGGATGTGCATATCCCCGTTGAGGTAACATAGTTTAATTCAAAATTTCTCCGGTTTCATGTTATTCGAAATGAGTTTGTTAACAAGACTTGATCAACCTTGTCAGTGGGTTCCTTTTGATGAGCATGAGATGGATGAAGTTAGAAGGCACAACCATCTGTACCCTTCTTTTACTTTCTGTTATTTAGATTAAATAAAGCAAAAATAGTATTTTCTGTCAGTTTTCTGAATTATCCGCGCAATAAAAAATACCCCGAAAATAAAAGTTCTCCAAATGCCCTGAAAATGAAATATGATTTTTTCTGGAATATTTGAGAATATCTGGCACCGAGAACACAGCAGGGGGAGCAAGCACCCGGCCATGAGGGTCCAGGGTGCGCCCACCCCCCTTGGCGCGCCCCCTGCCTCATGGGCCCATGGTGGCTCCCCTCCACTTATTCCAGCCACCACACACTCCTTCCTCCCAAAAAATCACCAACCAGCTCAAGCACGAGTATGGTAGCACATGATTTTATCGTTAAGAATAGGGAAAAGATGCTTAAGTACAAACTGATATTTGTATAGAATTCACCCTGAGATTATTACTTTGCCTGCTCCTTCCTTGTTTGACTTATCTGCAGACCAGTACCTTGTTCCGCCGGAGGCTATTCACACCTACCGAAACCCCACACCAACTACAGAGCCAGAGCCGAACCACAATTTGTTCCTCCACGACAGTCTGTTTACCAGTGGGATCCGGAGGAGATTGCCAACCAGTGGCAACCCGAGGCTCCATCACAGTACGACCCCAACTATAACTTTGGATATCCGCCAGGCCAACCGTGGCCATAGACCAACTTAGGCCAAAAGCCTAAGCTTGGGGGAGTACGTATTTCTCACCGACATTACATTCATGTCCACACACTCATGCTGGTTGTCGGTGCTCATACTTTTTCATTGTAATATCCATGCTAGTTTATTTTCCTTTTTATGCCTTCTTCTTGTGTGTTTGATAAACCTTAAGAAAAAAATTAGTTGTAGCTTTTAGCTAGTTCATTTTTCATGTTGTAGTAGTAATAATTAAAAGAAAACCCAAAAAGATTTCTTGTTGTTCTTTTGCTTGTTGGGAGCTTTCTCGTGTAAATAGTTTTATTTCTTTTCTTTTCTTTGGGGATCGAGAGGAGAAGACCATAATGAAAATGTTGAAGTGGCTCTTATATGCATTATTGTTGATTTAACTAAGAGCCCATATTGCCTTGTCTTCTCTTGTTTATTGAATGCCTGCAGATTCCAGCTTAGTCCAATGCATGTGCACTATTATTATTATTCACATCATTTGGTCGTGCAAGTGAAAGGCAATTATGACGATATATGATGGACTGATTGAGATGAGAGAAGCTGGTATGAACTCGACCTCTCTTGTTTTTGTTAATATGATTAGTTCATCATTCCTGATTCAGCCTATTACGAATAAACATGTTCGCAATGACAATTAGAGATTATAGTTGCTTATGCCATGCTTAATTTGCTAGGAGTTTATAATGTTTACCTTGCGTGCCAACATGCTATTAAAATGGTTGTGATGTGGTATGATGGGGTGGTATCCTCCTTTGAATGATTCGAGTGACTTGACTTGGCACATCTTCACACATGTAGTTGAAACAAAATCAACATAGCCTTCACGATATTTGTGTTCATGGTGGATTATATCCTACTCATGCTTGCACTCAATGTTTATTAATTTTAATGCATGTTGATGACTATTGTCGCTCTCTAGTTGGTCACTTCCCAGTCTTTTTCTAGCCTTCACTTGTACTAAGCGGGAATACTGCTTTTGCATCCAATCCTTAAACCCCAAAGTTATTCCATATGAGTCCACTATACCTTCCTATGTGCGGTATCTACCTGCCGTTTCAAGTAAATTTGTATGTGCCAAACTCTAAACCTTCAAATAAAATTCTCTTTTGTATGCTCGAATAGCTCATGTATCAACTAGGGCTGTCTGTATCTTCCATGCTAGGCGGGTTATTCTCAAGAGGAGTGGACTCCGCTCCTCACTCACGAGAAAATGGCTGGTCACTGGGATGCCCAGTCCCATGCTTTATGCAAATCAAATCAAAATAATTGCAAACAAAACTCCCCCGGGACTCTTGTTAGTTGGAGGCACTCGTTGTTTCGAGCAAGCCATGGATTGATGCTTGTTGGTGGAGGGGGAGTATAAACTTTACCATTCTGTTTGGGAACCGCCTATAATGTGAGTAGCATGGAAGATATCGAGATCTCTCGGTTGTTATGTTGACAATGGAAGTATGCCGCTCAAAATATTATTTATCTCTGTTTCAAAAATCGAGCTCTGGCACATCTACAAATCCCTGCTTCCCTTTGCGAAGGGCCTATCTATTTACTTTTATGTTGAGTCATCACCCTCTTATTAAAAAGCACCAACTGGAGAGCACCGCTGTCATTTGCATCCATTACTGTTAATTTATATTGAGTATGACTATGACTGGATCTCTTTTACCATGAATTACAATGTTTAGTCAGTCTTTGATCTTCAAAGGTGCTCTGCATTTATGATTTGCGGTCTCAGAAAGGGCTAGCGAGAAACCATCTTGTTATATCATATCATGATTGTTTTGAGAAAGTGCTGTCATCCGAGATTTATTATTATTGCTCGCTAGTTGATTATGCCATTGACATGAGTAAACATGAGACCTAAGTGTTATTGTGAATGTGGTTAGTCATAATCTTTGCTGAAAACTTGAACGCTGGTTTTACATATTTACAACAACAAGAGCAAACAGAGTTTGTAAAATTTTTCTTTATCACTTTCAGTTTATCAACTGAATTGCTTGAGGACAAGCAAAGGTTTAAGCTTGGGGGAGTTGATACATCTCCATCGTATCTACTTTTCCAAACACTTTCGCCCTTGTTTTGGACTCTAACTTGCATGATTTGAATGGAACTAACCTGGACTGACGCTATTTTCAGCAGAATTGCCATGGTGTTATTTTTGTGCGAAATAAAAGTTCTCGAATGACCTGAAACTTCACGGAGATTATTTTGGAAATAATAAAAATATCAAGCGAAGAATCAAGGCCAGGGGCCCACACCCTGTCCACGAGGGTGGGGGCGCGCCCCCCTGCCTCGTGGGCCCCCTGGTGCTCCACCGACCTCAACTCCAACTCTATATATTCGTGTTCGGGGAGAAAAAAAATAAGAGAAAAGGATTCATCATGTTTTACGATACGGAGCCGCCGCCAAGCCCTAATCTCTCTCGGGAGGGCTGGTCTGAAGTCTGTTTGGGGCTCCGAAGAGGGGAATCCCTCGCAATCGTCATCATCAACCATCCTCCATCACCAAATTCATGATGCTCACCGCCGTGCGTGAGTAATTCCATCGTAGGCTTGTTGGACGGTGATGGGTTGGATGAGATTTATCATGTAATCGAGTTAAGTTTTGTTAGGGTTTGATCCCTAGTACCCACTATGTTCGAGATTGATGTTGCTATGACTTTGCTATGCTTAATGCTTGTCACTAGGGCCCGAGTGCCATGATTTCAGATCTGAATCTATTATGTTTTCATGAATATATGTGATTTATTGATCCTATCTTGCAAGTCATTAATCGCCTACTATGTGTTATGATCTGGTAACCCTGAAGTGACAATAATTGGGACCACTCCCGGTGATGACCGTAGTTTGAGGAGTTCATGTATTCACTATGTGTTAATGCTTTGGCCCGGTACTCTATTAAAAGGAGGCCTTATTATCCATTAGTTACCATTAGGACCCCGCTGCCACGGGAGGGTAGGACAAAAGATGTCATGCAAGTTCTTTTCCATAAGGACGTATGACTATATTCGGAATACATGCCTACATTACATTGATGAATTAGAGCTAGTTTTGTGTCACCCTATGTTATAACTATTGCATGAATAATTGCATCCGGCATATGATGACCCACAAGTATAGGGGATCTATCTTAGTCCTTTCGATAAGTAAGAGTGTCGAACCCAACGAAGAGCAGAAGGAAATGATAAACGGTTTTTAGCAAGGTATTCTCTGCAAGCATTGAAATTATCGGTAGCAGATAGTTTTGTGATAAGGTAATTTGTAACGAGTAACAAGTAATGAAAGTAAATAAAGTGCAGCAAGGTGGCCCAATCCTTTTTGTAGCAAAGGACAAGCCTGGACAAACTCTTATATAGAGAAAAGCGCTCCCGAGGACACATGAGAATTATCGTCAAGCTAGTTTTCATCACGCTCATGTGATTCACGTTCGTTACTTTGATAATTGGTATGTGGGTGTACCGGTGCTTGGGTGCTGCCCTTACTTGTACAAGCATCCCACTTATGATTAACCCCTATTGCAAGCATCCACAACTACAAAAGAAGTATTAAGGTAAACCTAACAATAGCATGAAACATGTGGATCCAAATCAGCCCCTTACGAAGCAACTCATAAACTAGGGTTTAAGCTTCTGTCACTCTAGCAACCCATCATCTACTTATTACTTCCCAATGCCTTCCTCTAGGCCCAAACAGTGGTGAAGTGTCATGTAGTCAACATTCACATAACACCACTAGAGGAAAGACAACATACATCTCATCAAAATATCGAACGAATACCAAATTCACATGACTACTAATAGCAAGACTTCTCCCATGTCTTCAGGAACAAACATAACTACTCACAAATCATATTAATGTTCATAATCATAGGGGTATTAATATGCATAGTGGATTTGAACATATGATCTTCCACCAAATAAACCAACTAGCATCAACTACAAGGAGTAATCAACACTACTAGCAACCCGCAGGTACCAATCTGAGGCTTTGGGACAAACATTGGATACAAGACATGAACTAGGGTTTGAGAGGAGATGGTGCTAGTGAAGATGTTGATGGAGATTGACCCCCTCCCGATGAGAGGATCGTTGGTGATGACGATGGCGATGATTTCCCCCTCCCGGAGGGAAGTTTCCCCGGCAGAACAACTCCGCCGGAGCCCTAGATTGGTTCCGCCAAGGTTCCACCTCGTGGCGGCGGAGTTTCTTCCTGAAATCTTGCTTATGATTTTTTCTCGTACGAAAGACTTCATATAGCAGAAGATGGGCATCAGAGGGCCACCAGGGGGCCCATGAGGTAGGGGGCGCGCCTAGGGGGTAGGGCGCGCCTCCCACCCTCGTGGCCAAGGTGTGGCCCCCCTCTGGTAGTTTCTTCGCTCAGTACTTTTTATTAATGCCAAAAATGACTTCCGTGAAGTTTCAGGACTTTTGGAGCTGTGCAGAATAGGTCTCTAATATTTGCTCCTTTTCCAAATTGTAATTCCACTGCCGGCATTCTCCTCTTCATATAAACCTTGTAAAATAAGAGAGAATAGGCATAAGTATTGTGACATAACGTGTAATAACAGCCCATAATGCAATAAATATCGATATAAAAGCATGATGCAAAATGGACGTAGCAACTCCCCCAAGCTTAGACCTCGTTTGTCCTCAAGCGGAAGCCGACAATGATAAATATGTGCACATGTTTAGAGATAGAGGTGTCGATAAAATAAAATACGGACATGAGGGCATCATGATCATTCTTTTAACAGCAACAAATTTGAATATTGTATGATTTCTTATGCTCAAGTAATAATCTATTCACAACGTCAAGTATGAATCAGAAACTTCACTGAGAACCAACAAACTATAATCTCATGCTAACTTACATCCAATTGGTGAGTGCCCATACCCATGTGATTATGTCTCTTTTGCTGGTGAAGGAGATGGAGGTGATGATGGATAGTCGCACGTCGATCATAAGAGGTCCTCCAATTTGCGGATAATGCCCTTGAGTGCGATGATATGCTCCTTCAACAAAATATTTTCACGTGTGAGATACTTGTTTTGTATACGAGCTAACTCAATGATCTTGAAAGCTTCGATCTCAGCTGGGGTAAGAAGATTGTGATCAAGTTGAAGGCTATCTTCTGCTACCGGAACTTGGTCCTCCGTGGCCTTCTTGATCCCTTCATCCTTGTTGATCTCCATGGATTCTTCTCTCTTCAGCTCTGTCTTCATTAGCCAAGCATCGTTGTCACCATTGTTGGAGGAGGGGGATGACATGATGCCTGGCCTTGATAATCCTGACAGAAAACAGCTCGAAACAAGGACAGAGGATAATTGCGTGATACGGTGGTCAAAACCGTCGAGAGATTATATAATGAATTTTTACCGACCAAAAGAAGTATTGTGCAAGAAAACGGAGTCTGGAGAGCGCACGGGGTGCCCACGAGGCAGGGGGCGCGCCCTCCAACCTCGTGGAAGCCTCGTGTCCTTCCCGGACTACTTATTTTCCTATTTTCTTAAATATTCCAAAACGGAGAAAAATTGCCATTAGAACTGTTTTGGAGTCGGTTTACTTACCGTATCACATACCTATTCCTTTTCGGAGTCTGAAACGTTCTGGAAAGTGTCCCTTATGTATTCCTCCAGTGTTACGGTTTCAATAACATTAGTTTCAACATTTATAGGATTACCTGAGATATAATGTTTGATTCTTTGACCATTCACCACCTTCGGATTTGTGCCTTAGAAGTTGTTGATTTTTATGGCACCGGAACGATAGACCTCCTCGATAACATAAGGACCTTCCCATTTAGAGAGAAGGTTTCCTGCAAAAAATCTTAAACGAGAGTTGAATAGCAACACATAATCACCTACATTAAACTCACGCTTTTGTATCCTTTTGTCATGCCACATTTTAACTTTTTCTTTAAACACTTTGGCATTCTCATAAGCCTGGGTTCTCCATTCATCTAGTGAGCTAATGTCAAATAACCTCTTCTTACCGGCAATTTTGAAATCACAGTTGAGCTCTTTAATGGCCCAATATGCCTTATGTTCTAATTCAAGAGGTAAGTGACATGCTTTTCCATAAACCATTTTATACGGAGACATACCCATAGGATTTTTATATGCAGTTCTATAGGCCCATAATGCATCATCAAGTTTCTTGGACCAATTCTTTCTAGATCTATTAACAGTCTTTTGCAAAATTAACTTGAGCTCTCTATTACTCAATTCTACTTGATCACTAGATTGTGGGTGATAAGGAGATGCAATTCTATGATTAACATCATACTTAGCAAGCATTTTACGGAAGGCACCATAAATAAAATGTGAACCACCATCAGTCATTAAATATCTAGGGACTCCAAACCTCGGAAAAATAACTTCTTTAAGCATCTTAATAGAGGTGTTATGATCAGCACTACTAGTTGGAATAGCTTCTACCCACTTAGTAACGTAATCAACAGCTACTAAAATATATGTATATCCATTAGAGGAAGGAAACGGTTGTCGGTGTCAAAACCGGCGGATCTCGGGTAGGGGGTCTCGAACTGTGCGTCTAGGATCGATGGTAACAGGAGACGGGGGACACAATGTTTACCCAGGTTCAGGCCCTCTCTATGGAGGTAATACCCTACTTCCTGCTTGATTGATCTTGATGAATATGAGTGTTACAAGAGTTGATCTACCACGAGATAGTAATGGCTAAACCCTAGAAGTCTAGCCTATGAGTATATGGTAATGAATCTGCCCTATCCGGACTATGCCCTCCAGTTTATATAGACACCGGAGAGATCTAGGGTTACATGGAGTCGTTTACATAGGAGGAAATCTTCATAATCGATCGCCTAGCTTGCCTTCCACGCCAAGTAGAGTCTAATCCGGACACGGGTATAGTCTTCGGCCTTCATGTCTTCATAGCCCATAAGTCTGGCCAAACAGATAACAGGCCGGACGCCCGTGGACCCCTTAGTCTAGGACTCCCTCAGTAGCCCCTGAACCTGGCTTCAATGACGAGGATTCCGACGCGCAGATTGTCTTCGGCATTGCAAGGCGGGTTCCTCCTTTTCCGAACTCCAAGATAGTCTCCGGATGCGATGATTGTATCCAGACCTGTTACACACCACGCACAACCTCAGAGAGAACTTATATATTTTATACGAGTCCCATCCGCTGACAACTGTTTATAACATTGTATCACGCCTGCCCGGTTATTATTTCCAACCACATAGCCCGCTGCCCCATGTCTCGGGAAGCGGTTTTATTGGCACGTCTTGTCAAAGCAGAGATCGTGCCCCCTTATTCACGGGATTTTCAATAATGTAGATATCGGTAACCCAACCGTCCCCCGGGTACAACTCTTCAAGGATAGGTAAGTTTCAAGACCCAGGAGGGGACGCTCGATATTCTGGGCCTTTATATAGGGACCCAGACTTGTCCTCTGCGCTTGCTTCTTCCTCAACCCCAGCCTCCTCGAGTTCCAACCCTCGAGTTCCAACCACCACCAGCCCTAATCATGTCCGGGTCTAGCCGTTCAGGCCGGTGGGTGGCCTCTTCCGTCACGGAAGAGGATATTGCAAGTCTCCAGAAGCGAGGTACCCGACCGAAATCCTTCATCGGCTTCCTGCTGAGGGGCAGATTATTCCCACCCCCCAAGTCCGGCGAGAGGGTAGCATTTGTGTCTCACTTCCTCCATGGGTTAGGGTTCGCGCTTAACCCCTTCGTCTAGGGGCTCATGTTCTACTATGGGCTAGATTTTCACGATCTGGCCTCGGACTCTTTTCTTCTTATCTTGGCATTTATCGTCACGTGTGAGGCCTTCCTCCGGACTCCTCCACGCTTTGGTTTGTGGCTCAAGACTTTCGATGTGAGACCGTGGGTGATGGAGGAGGAGCAGGCGGAGTGCGACAACGTTGTAATAAGCAAGCTCGCCAGCACGGTTTGGTTTGAAGGATCCACGCCGAGTCTTCCGAATTATGGCAGCAGGGGTGGTTTTATGTCAACGAGCCGCGGGGCTCCAAGTGGGTGGCTACTCTTGCGTTCCGACCCGGTCCTCCAACTCAGCTTGCTTCATGGATCAACAAGGGATCGGGCTGGGGATCCGTCAATGAGGTGCAGACTCTGCAAGGCCATATCCGAAGCCTTATCGAGAAGGGCATCGATCTTGTGAACGTCGTTCAAGTAATGCTGGTCCGCCGGATTCTGCCGTGTCAGCGGCGGCTTCTCCATATGTGGGAGTTCAACCCAGAAGGGCGGTGGACTCTTCAGCACTTCTTCGGCACTACGCACGAAGGAATGTGGAAGTTATATTTCGGGGAGCAAGAGCAATGGCCGGACACCACCGAAGATGTTGGCCTCGACTGCAATCATCCGGACACTCCGGTAAGTATTCAATCGTCGTACACCTTTCATCCAAGCATCTCTTGACAAGACACTGAGCAACTCATCCTTATACAAGACTGGACAAAGAAAGCGGTGTTAATCTGTGTCCGCGCCTCTTCCTCAAGACCTCAAGGCCGCCTCTACTAACACAGATAGTTGACTCGACACCGCACTGTGTCCGCAGAGGGGGCGAGAGCAGGGAGCCCAGAGGCGATGCCCATCCTGAGGGCGATTTAAGCTCTGTGTTTGAGGAAACCGAAACCCTTTTGCCCAGGGGCAAAGGTGTGGAGGGAGCACTTCATGGCAAGAAGAGGGCTGCTTCTGGAGGTCAAGAGGGGAAACCTTCCAAGAAAGGGAAAATGCTATCGTCAGGCGGCTTGGGGCGGGCAAGCGATGCCGTCGTAGAGCTTGATGACGAGGACGAACCTCCGGCCAAACCGTAAGTGAAGCAGCGCACTTCAACCATACCTCATTCTTTTCCTTATTACGAAAATAATCCACCGACATGAGTGCATCCTCGCAGGTTAACGCCTGGTGTTTCTCAATCGTCCTCCTCTTCGGGAGACCTTCTTCCGGAGATGATGGAGAGTGACATGCCTTATCCGGCCTCTTCGCCCGACAGGGCGGATAATCTCGAGGTGTCATCCCAGAGGGCTCCACCCAACCAGTAGGTAGTGCAGGAAACGAGGAAGGAGGTACCGGAAGGTGGTGCCTCTGTCGATCAGGGTTCGGGGATCAAGAATGACGACCCCGAACTGTCCGGTTTACAGCCTAAGACAATGCTGGAGGCGGGTATGCGAATTCCTCCAAAGGAATGTCGTGCTCCGGCAGCGATGTCCGAAGACCTAGGAGTGCCGGAGACGCTGACGGACATGCCGCGTCGAGCGTCCGTTTCAGAGGAGCACCGTGCCTTAATGGTTACAGTGGTCGAAAAGGTTTTATCCGCGAAGAGCAGGTTGAACGAGGCCTTTACGAGCCTTCTGAGGGGTTTTGAGGTTTGTGATGTAATGTTGCCAATTGAATAATATTAGCGTAATGCACTGCTTGTGTATGCAGAGCCCTCGAGACTCGGTCGCCTTCCAAAGGAAGCGATCAAGGATCGAAAAGATATTTTTAGGTGCTAACCTTGGTTTAATTTGGAATGTAGGCTGTCTCCCCTCCCGCCACTGCCCGAAATTTGGAGGTGACCGAACTGCAGCAAAAGCTGGATATTGCGGAGGATGACATTGCTTTGATCAACAGGCGTCTTGACAACTCGCAAGGTATATATTTCGAGTATTCCGTATACCAATGTGTCTGTAATTTAATCCTGACTCTGAAAAGAGTTTGATATGAAATGTGCATCAATGCAGATGGTGCTGCCGCCGTGGAAGCCCTTCGGGCGGAGCTAGCCAGGCCAAGGAGCAGGCCCGGTTTAGTAATGCGGCTGCCGAAAAGGCATCGGCTGAATTGAAGGCCAAACAAGCCGCGCGACATCAAGACCAGGAGACAATGTCCACCATGGCGCGCGAGTTAGAAAATGCGGCTAGCCGTTATAAACTTCTTGAGAAGGAAAATAAAGCCAAAACGGCTGAATTTGACAAGGCCTTACGAGAGGTGAGAGAAGCGCGGTCTGAATCCAGAGCAACCCGTGAGGAGATCCGGCAAGCTGGGAAGATTGTGGCTGGCAAGCCCTTTTTGCTACAGGCTAGGTTCGGTGATCCGAACTATGCTCAGCTTAACCAAGTATGGAGTTCTCTGGACAATTTTTTAGATTTGTCGAAGAGTTCTTCCGATGCGGCGCAGTTTTACCAGGCGCAAGAGGGGTATGCAACAGAGAAGCTTTTTTGCTCACAATTTGGCGCGTCGAAGCGCCCTCTGTTGCTGAATGAACATATGTCCCAGTGGGCCGAGCTGCATAGGATATCCGGCGCGGCCATGAAGGACGTCATAGCCCGGTTGTGGCCGAATGACCTGTTCCTAGTAGTTACTTCAGCCTGGTTCAGCGGCTTGCTGACGCGGTGCCGCGTATGGATGCTGTGAAGCGGTCTGCGTGCATTGAAGGTGCACGGATGGCCTTCACTCGTGTCAAGACATTCTGGGGGAAGATGAAGGCCATCGACATTGCGACGAGGAGTCCACCCAAAGGCGAGGACCGTCCGGAACCGGAGCGCTATTTTGAAGACGTTCTTGAGGCCGCCCGCTTAATAGAGGGTCAGTGCTCAAAAAACATAATATTCGAGTGATGTGTACAAGGGTTGTAACAGACAACTTTATATTTAATCTATTTTTATGTTTTGCTCGAGAGCTTGTATTCCTCCTATGCGGCCGTTTTAATATAAATTGGAAGTTTTCCAGTCGTCGGTTTCAACCCTCTCGTAGGAAATACGGGGGCGTTCAGAAAAGATTAAATCACTCTTTATCCAACGTCTTGGTCCATAAAGGAGGTGATAATGCGGCAAACCAGGCAATCAGACTATAGGCGTTAACACTTTCACTTAGCCATAAGAGTTTTATGGTGGGGCTACGACATAGCCCCTGGTATGTATGCGGCGTATCCTAATATTGTGCCTTACATGTTTTGATCTGAAAAAGATCCTTCGTGTAACATGGAGAATCGCTAAAGATTCGAATAAGTCGTCAAGTGGTTGACCAGCTCTCGCCGCATCATGACAAATCGCCGGGATTTCTACTAAGGCGCCATCCGTCAAAGCCAGGCACAATCGCAGAGTTCTCCCTTTACTACCCTAGCCGATAGAGCGGAACGTAGGGTAGCAAGTATAGGAGCCGGGCAACCCAACTATTGACCAAAGACAATGATTCGGAGCTGATGCTTATAAGGCCAAACTTGCGATGCCGAAGTACGCTATAGAGCTGTTCGGACTTTTATTGGCGACTCATTTGTTCCCATACCGAGCCCCTGGTAGGTTATGCCAAGGTGCGTCTTGCAACACAGCCGTTGCAGCTGTACTCATTGTATACAGAGTTTTTAAGATTAGCTCAGATAAAGTTTATCGGGGAGGAGCAATATGCCAATGATAAATTCAGATAAAAGGCGTAACCACAACCCGCTATTTGACATGCTCGAGGTCGGGAACGGAGGAAAAGGGCATAGTACAGCTCAAAATAACGAAAAGCGGTCTACAAAAGCTATTTTGGACCCCCGTCAAGGCCTCAGGCCGCCTGGCCCTTTGGGAGGGGAGTTCTTAACGAAAGTAGCCCCTTAGGTGAGCGTACGGGTCCGAACTCCGATAGAGTCCGACTAGATGTTGTCCTGATGGTCACCTATTTTTGAGAGATAATAAAGAAAAATATGAAATACGGATAAAAAACATTATGGGAATGTTTGCAGGGTTGCCCGTATTGTGCTTCCGCCGGTGCCCATGGTATCTTGAGCGCATAGTGATGTATGCATGGTGTGAATCTTGCCGGTATAGCGGGTGGGTGGCGGAAGTTTAACTGCTACTTCGCTCCGGAGTGGTCGAACTTCAAGGAAACTGCTTCGCCCTCGGTGTTCACCGGGCGAGCCGATCCATCATCTTTATCGCCGGTGGCCTCCTCCCATTGTGTTCGGCGTTGTTTGCTCGCTCATTAAACACCCAACAATTTCTGTTGGTGTGATTAGTGGCTTATCGTGGTGGCCGGAATTTGACAAGGTCGGTCCAATATCCTGTCTAGGGTGGATGGTCCATCCTGGTTTGCCTTAAATGGCTTCTTCCGTTGACCGGTTTTCGGATTGTGAAATCCGGCGTTGACCGTTGTGTCGCATAGTCTTTCACTATTGCTACGACTGTTGTGTTCGTTTAGTCGTGGCTTGCTGTTGACGTCTCGGATTTTGGAAGTGCCCGGGTCGCTGGCATTGTTGCTTTTACGAGCGAGCCAGTTGTCTTCTCCCACACAAAAGCGAGTCATTAGAGCGGTAAGGGCTGTCATGGATTTAGGTCCTTCCTGGCCGAGGTGACGTGCTAGCCATTCGCCCCGGACGCTATATTTGAAGGCCGTAAGGGCTTCTGCGTGCGGAGAGTCGACAATTTGGTTCTTTTTGACTAAGAACCTAGTCCAGGGTTCCCAGGCTGACTCGCCGGGCTGTTGGACAATGTGACTTAGGTCATCGGCATCGGATGGCCGGACATATGTTCCTTGGAAGTTGTCACGAAAGGCGTCTGCCAAATCTTCCCAGCTGCCAATAGAATTTTCTGGCAAACTGTTTAGCCAGTACCGCGCTGGCCCCTTAAGCTTGAGAGGCAGGTACTTAATGGTGTGAAGGTCGTCTCATGAGCCGTGGATATGGAGGAGGTAATCCTCAATCCATACCGGGGATCTGTTCCGTCAGATGATGCGATGTTCATGGGTTTAAACCCATCTGGAAATTCGTGCTCCATTACCTCGTTGGTGAAGCAAAGAGGGTGTGCGGATCCTATATGTTGGGCCACACTGTGAAGCGCCTCAGTTGGATGCCGTTGGCAGCCTCGGGCATGGTTGGCTCGGTTGAGTCCGGTTGATTGTGTTGGGGAACGTAGTAATTTCAAAAATTTTCCTACGATCACGCAAGACCATGGTGATGCATAGCAACGAGATGAGAGTGTTGTCTACGCACTCGTGAGACCAAAGAACGGAAGCGTTGACGCAGCGAGAGGAAGTAGTCGCATTTCTTCCCGATCCAACCGATCCAAGTACCGAACGACGGCACCTCCGAAGTTCTCGCACACGCTCAGCTCGATGACGCCCTCGAACTCCGATCCAGCCGAGTGTTGAGGGAGAGTTTCACAAGACGACGGCGCAGGACGATGATGATGTTCTATCGGCGCAGGGCTTCGCTTAAGCTCCGCAACGGTATATTCGAGGTGTAGTTTGGTGGAAGGGGCACCGCACACGGCTAAGGAACGATCTCAATGATCAACTTGTGTGTCATGGGGTGCCCCCGCCTCAGATATAAAGGAGGGAAGGGAGGGCTGGCCGCCAGAGGGAGGCGCGCCAGGTGTCCTACTCCTACTAGGAGTAGGATTCCCCCAAATCCTAGTCCAACTAGGGTTTGACCAAGGAAAGGGAGAGAGGCGCCACCCCTTCTCCTAATCCTAATAGGACTAGGAAGGGGAAGGCTGCGCCAGCAATATGGCCCCTTTCTCTTTCCCACTAAGGCCCATCAAGGCCCATTGACCCCGGAGGTTCCAGAATCCCCCTGCATCCTAAAATTCCCAATTTCACCCGGAGTGATTCCGAGTCCAAACATAGGCTTCCAATATATCAATCTTTATGTCTCGACCATTTCGAGACTCCTCGTCATGTCCGTGATCTCATCCGGACTCAACAACCTTCGGTACATCAATATCATATAAACTCATAATAACTGCCATCAAACGTTGTTGCATGGACTCTACGGGTTCGAGAACTATGTAGACATGACCGAGACACCTCTCGGTCAATAACCAATAGCGGGACCTGGATGCCCATATTGGTCCTACATATTCTACGAAGATCTTTATCGGTCGACCGCATAACAACATACGCTGTTCCCTTTGTCATCGGTATGTTACTTGCCCGAGATTCGATCGTCGGATCCAATACCTAGTTCAATCTCACATCGGCAAGTCTCTTTTCTCGCTCCGTAATACATCATCTCACAACTAACACATTTAGTTGCAATGCTTGCAAGGCTTATGTGATGTGCATTACCGAGAGGGCCCAGAGATACCTCTCCGACAATCGGAGTGACAAATCCTAATCTCAAATATGCCAACCCAACATGTACCTTCGAGACACCTGTAATGTACCTTTATAATCACCCGCTTATTGCCAGACGCTTTGGTAGCACCCAAAGTGTTCCTCGGCAAACGGAGTTGCATAATCTCATAGTCATAGGAACATGTATAAGTCATGAAGAAAAGCACTAGCAACAAACTATACGATCAGGTGCTATGCTAATGGAATGGGTCATGTCAATCGATCATTCAACCAATGATGTGATCCCGTTAATCAAATAACAACTCCTTGTTCATGGTTAGGAAACATAACCATCTTTGATTAACGAGCTAGTCAAGTAGAGGCATACTAGTGACACTCTGTAGGTTTATGTATTCACACATGTATTATGTTTCCGGTTAATACAATTCTAGCATGAATAATAAACATTTATCATGATATAAGGAAATAAATAATAACTTTATTATTGCCTCTAGGGCATATTTCCTTCAGATTGACCATCATCACCGGTCGGGGCATATTCCCTCGATCTGTATGTCGATCTTGTCTCTCCTGCTCCGCCCACTAAGCTTTGGCAGATGTCGCGATTGTTTTCCCGAACCATGTTGTTCTTACGGCCGTATTGGTTAGTATGTTGTTCTGCTTGGGTTGCTGCTTTATCCGGACCGAACTGTGGTCGACCTGCCGCATTGTTCAATGGTGGAATGGGCTCCAACGCCTTGCCATCATGTGGAGGGAGCCACCTGTTCTTGGGGTGGCTTTTGTCCCGGCCACTAGGGCCGTATTCTATGACGTCTAGGACCTCGGTCCATTTATCATTGAGCAGATCTTGGCTTGCTTGAAGCTGCAGCTGTTTTATTCTTAAATTCCTTGCTGTGGCAATTAGCCGGTGTTTGAAGCGCTCCTGCTTGAGAGGTTCATCCAGCACGATGAATTCTTTGTTGTCGAGGCTCTCCTCCTCCTCGGAGAGGAGAAGATAATTACTATCCTCCGAGTCTCCGTGACATGACCTGTTCATCGGGCTATCTTGCCCGCTTCCTGGTCCTCCTGCTCGGATCCCGCCTCAACAGGTCTTCGTTGTCCGGTATTATCACCTCCGTGCTAGTATTTTTTCTCTTGTGTGGCGGACCGAGATGGCACGGGGGCAGGTGTTCGGACTATATACCAGAGGCTTATCCTCGATCGATCCTCCTTGTCATCGCCGAGATCGCTGCTGGGTGTGTCTACCATGCACACGCCATACCGAAGTGGACGCCCCACGCCTAACGGATAGTAAGCTCGCCCTGCCTCATCATCGCCCGTGCCGCCAATGTCTTCGAGCGGAGGCCAGCGTGTTGGTTGGGTCTTCAACGGTGGCTATGAAGTGGGTGGCGGTGGGAAGCAAAATTCTCCATCATCCGCCAGAAGGTCGAATCAACATAGTTCGCCGATGAGCCGCCTACCAGGATAGGTTTTTAGTGAGTTTAGTAGGTCGCCCATGGGCGAGTGTTGGAAGATGTCCGCGGCACTGAACTTAAAGATCGATAACTGATCGAGTTCGGTATCCACGGGCTCGCAGGGTTCGGAACTCGATATCGGAGACGAGTTCGGGGTTCCGTTGGTGCAGGTATCGTATGAAGAGGGATCTGCGCATGGCCCCAACGCCACGGACTCGGTGGCCCCCTTGATGTGGTTGAGCCTCCCACCTTCGGACGTCTTGATCTGCTCCGGATCTAAGGTCAGAGTTGTTGCAGGAGCTATCTCCTGGATGCAGCCCGAGGACAGGTTTAAGCCATGTTCAACGGGGCGAAGGGGAGCGGTTGCCACGGTCTCAAATCCGTCGAGGATCAAGTCCCCACGGATGTCCGTGACGTAGTTCAAACTTCCGAATCTGACCTGATGGCCAGGGACGTAGCTGTCGATCTGCTCCAGGTGGCCGAGTGAGTTGGCCCGCAGTACAAAGCCGCCGAATATGAAGATCTGTCTAGGGAGGAAGGTTTCTCCCTGGACCACGTCATGACTGACGATCGAAGGAGCCATCGAACCTTTCGTTGACGGCACAGTGGAACTCTCAATTAAAGCACCAATGTCGGTGTCAAAACCAGCGGATCTCGGGTAGGGGGTCCCGAACTATGCGTCTAAGATCGACGGTAACAGGAGATGGGGACACAATGTTTACCCAGGTTCGGGCCCTCTCTATGGAGGTAACACCCTACTTCTTGCTTGATTGATCTTGATGAATATGAGTGTTACAAAAGTTGATCTACCACGAGATCGTAATGGCTAAACCCTATAAGTCTAGCCTATGAGTATGTGGTAATGAACCTATCCTATCCGGACTATGCCCTCCGGTTTATATAGACACCAGAGAGATCTAGGGTTACATGGAGTCGGTTACCTAGGAGGAAATCTTCATAATCGATCGCCTAGCTTGCCTTCCATGCCAAGTAGACTCCAATCCGGACACGGGGTATAGTCTTCGGCCTTCATGTCTTCATAGCCCATAAGTCCGGCCCAACAGATAACAGGCCGGACGCCCAAGGACCCCTTAGTCCAGGACTCCCTCAACTGTCCCATATAATCAAAGCCCCAAACATCAAATGGTTCAATAACAAGTGAATAATTCATAGGCATTTCTTGACGTCTACTAATATTACCAATTCTTTGACATTCATCACAAGATAAGACAAACTTATGGGCATCCTTGAAGAGAGTAGGTCAATAAAACCGGATTGCAATACCTCATGTGCAGTTCTATCTCGAGTGTGATGTCCTCCATAAGCTTCGGAGTGACACTTGCATAGGATCTGTTCATGTTCATGCTCAGGTATACAACGTCTAATAACAGCATCTACTCCTTCTTTATAAAGATGTGGATCATCCCAGAAGTAGTGTCTTAAATCATAGAAAAACTTTTTGTTTTGCTGGTATGTGAAACTAGGTGGTATAAATTTAGCAACAATGTAATTAGCATAATCAGCATACCATGGAGTAGTATGAGAAGCATTTATGACAGCTAATTGTTCATCAGGAAAGCTATCATCAATAGGTAGTGGGTCATCAAGAACATTCTCCAACCTAGACAAGTTGTCTGCAACGGGGTTCTCAGCTCCCTTTCTTTCAATAATATGCAAATCAAATTCTTGTAGAAAGAGAACCCATCTAATAAGTCTAGGTTTAGCATCTTTCTTTTCCATAAGATATTTAATAGCAGCATGATCAGTGTGAATAATTACTTTAGAATCAACAATATAAGGTCTGAACTTATCACAAGCAAATACAACTGCTAAGAATTCTTTTTCAGTAGTAGCATAATTTCTCTGGGCATTGTCTAGAGTTTTACTAGAAGATTGAATAACATTTAATTTCTTATCAACTCTTTGCCCTAGAACAGCACCTACAGCATAATTACTAGCATCACACATAATTTCAAAAGGTAAATTCCAATCAGGTGGCTGAACAATAGGTGCAGAAATCAATGCTTTCGTAAGTATTTCAAATGCTTCTGCACAATCATCATCAAAGACAAAAGGTATATACCTTTGACGTCCTTAATGAAGTCAGAGGCCGAGAAATTTTTAGAAGTCCTTAATGAACCTCCTATAAAAATGGGCATGACCAAGGAAACTTCTTATACCTTTGACGTCCTTGGGACACAGCATCTTTTCAATAGCATCAACTTTAGCTTTATCAACTTCAATACCTCTTTCAGAAATTTTATGCCCCAAGACTATACCTTCACTAACCATAAAGTGGCATTTCTCCCAATTCAAGACAAGGTTAGTTTCTTCACATCTCTGCAAAACTCGATCAAGGTTGCTCAAGCAATCATCAAAAGAGGATCCGTAGACGGAGAAATCGTCCATGAAAACCTCGCAAATCTTTTCACAAAAATCATAGAATATAGCCATCATGCACCTTTGAAAGGTAGCAGATGCATTACATAAACCAAAAGGCATACGTCTATAAGCAAAAGTACCGAAAGGTCAAGTAAAAGTGGTCTTTTCTTGATCATCAGCTGACACAGGTATTTGAGAGAAACCAGAGTAACCATCTAGAAAGCAGAAATGTGTATGTTTGGATATTCTTTCTAGCATTTCATCAATGAAAGGCAAGGGGTAATGATCTTTTTTGGTAGCTTTATTTAATTTGTGAAAATCAATTACCATCCTATAACCTGTAATAATTCTTTGAGGAATCAATTCATCTTTATCATTAGGAACGACAGTAATACCTCCCTTCTTAGGGACACAATGAACAGGACTTACCCCCTGACTATCAGCAACGGGATAAATTATACCTACCTCAAGGAGCTTTAATATTTCCTTTCTTACCACTTCTTTCATCTTAGGATTTAGCCGTCGTTGATGATCAATAACTGGTTTGGCGTCTTTCTCCAAATTTAATTTGTGTTGACATAGAGTGGGACTAATCCCCTTAAGATCATCAAGAGTATATCCAATAGCAGCATGGTGCTTCTTCATAGTTTTCAATATTTCCCTTCTTCATGCTCTGAAAGGTTAGCACTAATAATAACAGGATATCTTCTTTTCATCAAGATAAGCATATTTAAGAGTATCAGGTAATGGTTTAAGTTCGAACACGGGATCACCCTTGGGTGGAGGAGGATCCCCCAGGATTTCAACAGGCAAATTGTGTTTCAGAATAGGTCCCTGTTTAAAGAACACTTCATCTATTTTCCTTCTTTCATTCATGAACATATCATTTTCATGGTCAAGCAAATATTGTTCTAAAGGATCACTAGGGGGCACGACAGTAGAAGCAAGACCAATAATTTCATCCTTAATAGGCAATTCCACATCACGGGGTTGTCTACGAAATTTAGAAAAATTAAACTCATGAGTCATATCACCCAAACCAATAGTAACAACATCCTTTTCGCAATCTATCTTAGCATTAACAATGTTCAAGAAGGGTCTACCAAATATAATGGGACAAAAGCTATCTTGTGGGGAGCCAAGAACAAGAAAATCAGCAGGATATTTAACTTTCCCACACAATACTTCAACATCTCTAACAATCCCAATCGATGAAATAGTATCTCTATTGGCAAGCTTAATTGTAACATCAATTTCTTCTATCTCAGCAGGTGCAATATCATGCATAATTTCTTTGTATAAGGAATGAGGTATTGCACTAGCACTAGCACCCATATCACATAAGCCATGATAACAATGACCTCCTATTTTAATAGAAATAACATGCATGCCTACCACAGGTCTATGTTTATCTTTAGCACCAGGTTTAGCAATTCTAGCAGTCTCTTCACAGAAGTAAATAACATGCCCATCAATATTCACTACAAAAAAATACACTTCCGTGATGATACGTGTTTGTCACAGTAGGTCGCGTTTTTTGTCATGCATGTACATCCATGACGATTTTATAACATAATCAAGATAGTCAAACCCGGTCGTCAGAGAAGTGATCCATGACGTTACCAAAATTATCATCACGAAGTGTCCACTTCCATGACAATAAATCGCGTCACGTAAGTGCTTTCGCCAAGGGTGACCGACACGGAATCCACCGTAACGAAACACCGTTAAGCTAACGGGTCCGGTTTTGGATCCGATAACCCGTTAATGCCCGACCAATGAGGATTTTCCACGTAAACTCATCATTGGCTGCAGGAAACACGTGTTGCCTCACCGCTGGGACGATGTCATCCACTCATTGTACAGAGGCGCCTATGATAGGTCGACACGTGGCACGCCCAACAAAGGGCCCATTTCGTGAAAAAGGCCGCCCAAAGAAAATTATCGTGCCGCCCATATAAGGCCTACTTGTGTCGTGTCCATTTAAGCCCACGACCCATACGAGATGTGCCAATTCGCCCGCCAACGGCCCGCTAAAGATTTGACACCATTGCAGCCCATCGCCGCTCGAGCCCGCTAACAACCCGCTATATAATTGACTCAATATCGCCCGATGAGATTTCGGCTCGTTAACGCCCATTTAATGGATGGGCCAATTTCGTGATGTACATCTTTCGCCTTTTAGAGGCCCATTTAAATGTTGGGCTAATTTCCGCCCGTGTGTCTTTTCAAATTTATTGACGCCCATAAATTTGATGGGCCATTTGTAGTCGGACCTGAGTTTCGCCTTTAGCTGCCCATTTAAGTGTTAAATAAATTTCGCCCGTGTCACTTTCACCTATTGACAGCCCATAAATCAGTTGGGCCATTTGTAGTCGACCTGAGTTTTGGCCTTTAGCGACCCATTTAAGTGTTAATAATTCTCGCCCTCACGTGCTTTCGCCCGTTAACGGACCATAAATGAGTTGGGCCATTTGCAATGGACCTTAGTTTTGGCCTTTTAACGGCCCATGCTCTTCATGGTCCAATACCAGCCCGTTTCTCTTCGCTCGCTAAAGGTCGACAACACGCTTGGGCCATTTACAATACGACCGACTTTCGCCTCTTAGCTGCCCATGATCTTCATGGTCTAGTACAAGCTCATTGCCTCTTTCGCCTGCTAAAGGCTCACAAAGATAGTTGGGCCATATGTAGCCCAAACTTAGTAACGGCCCGTTAACGCCCGTGAAATAAATTGGGGCCACCTGTTGCCCGCTTTGATGTCGGCTCGTTAACGACCGGAGGTAAGATGGCCGACCATTAGCTTTCGTTTAGTAACGCCCATTAACTTAATGGGCCCACTAAATTTCAGACATGTCTTTAGGCCAAATTAGATAATTTGAGCCCATTACGATGAGCAATTATGCATGGACCAAAATGAATCAAGCAAAGGTACGGCATACAGGAATAACGTTGCACATCCAAAGATATATTACAGAAATTACATCCATCGGGCAATCAAAGATTGATGCCAGCAAATAAATGAGCGTAACCTAACCATCTACAACGCCACAATCTGCAACCTCAAAGATGATGACGCCCATAAGTATGTGGGCAAGTTCTTGCTGCTTTGCTACACTCGCTCTCGAAAACATTGATCGCTTGTTGTGTCGCACGACTCAAGACCTCTGATTCATCCACCATTTCCATCATTGCTTCAGCCATTAATTGGTTCACAAACATACATTTATTCCGCTGCATTCGAGATGAGAGATACCGAATGATTCAGATGGCGATTTTGGCGAGCTTGTATTATTGATAGTGGAGAGTGTCTCACCATCGTGATCATAACATAAATTAGGACGGCACCAAACAGATTAATCATGAGTTATTGCCATATTACCTGGCCTAGATTTATCGAAAGAAACAATGGGGTTGCCTTGCTGTTTTCGTAGTTTGTCTCCTTATCTTCAAAGAGCTCGCATAAAATTAACACACTAGCATTGCTATCATTGGCCAAGTCGATAATAGGAAAGCAACATTGACACAAATAACATTTAGGCAACTAGCCTACACCAAATTAACACAATATGGCACAGCTATCATCAGCCGTAAGGTAGTACGAAAGCAACATTGACACAATGAATGAATGGGCAACCGGAGAAGCACTACAATTCAAGAATGTGCGTGATATGAGATAGTACATTCATGCAGCTCAAGATGCAAAACTACTGTGCAGTTTTCCTTACAAAAATCAACATTGGCGCCTTTAACATTTTGCTACAACTAATTTTAGATCAGATAAAGGTTAGATTCACGCCGATTAACAAAATACATGTTGATGTAAAATATAGTGATATACAACAGTACTTACATCAGATTGGAGCACAGAGAATTCTCGCAAGATATTTTCCTCAATACGATCCCAATGGAGGAAGTCTTCTATCGCTTAACCATATTTTCTAAAAGAGAGATGGGTAAGAAACATGTAGAAAATATGATCGAATGCTATAAAATTTCATGATGCGAGGATACTCACACGCTTCTTAGAATGGAGTTGACATTCTTTTGCCGGATCGAGCGACTAGTTCTTTGGCCACCGGAATCGCTTGTTATCGCGGGAGTTGGGGTTCTCTCGGCCGGAGCAAGATCTATCAAAATGGAGTTGGTTTATTATCTCCTCGACGCTTGGATCTTTTGCAAAGACCTGGTTTGTAACCCTTCGATTCTAACATAGTCGTTTTCCCTTGCATGCCTTATATAGAAGAATGGTGATTCAGCTTATAAAACATGCTACAGCAGAGATGGAATAGGTAATCAAGAATAGAAAGGCATGACATATTGACATGTATTCCTCCATCCGAAATAAATGGATGGGTCTAGGCATATTTCAGTTCTAGATACATCCAGCTTTTATCCATTTCTGCGACATTTAATCCGCACGGAGGGAGCATGATGTAAGAGCTAGGATACGACATGACAACACAAAGAAAAACACCAAAACCCACTGCAGAACCAAAGTATTCAAACCCACCGATATGAGATAGTACACTCATGCAGCTCAGATGCAAAACTACCAGTGCAGTTTTCCTTACAAAAATCAACATTGTGGCCTTTAATCATACATTTTGCTACAACTAAATTTAGATCGATAAAGGTTGGATTCACGCCGATTAACAAAATACATGCTGATGTAAAAATATAGTGATATACAACAGTACTTACATCTACATGGGAGCACAGAGAATTCTCGCAAGAATGTTTCCTCATAAACGATACCATTGCAGAAATTCTTCTATCTCGTTGCTTATTTTCTAAAAGAGAGATGGGTAAGAAACATGTAGAAAATATGATCAACATGCTATAAAGTTTCATGATGCAAGGATACGCACACGCTTCTTAGAATGGAGTTGACATTCTTTTGCTGGACTCGAGTGGACTAGTTCTTTGGCCACCGGAATCGCTTGTTATCGAGGGAGTTGGGTTTCTCTCGTCGAGCAAGATCTATGAAAAATGGAGTTGGTTTATTATCTCCTCGGCGTTTGGATCTTTTGCAAATGCCTTGTTTGTAACCCTTCGATTCTAACATAGTCGCCTTCCCTTGCATGCCTTGTATAGAAGAATGGTGCTTTAATTATAAAACATGCACAACAGAGAGATGGAATAGGTATCAAGAATAGAAAGGCATGACATATTGACATGTATTCCTCCATCCGAAAAAATAGATGGGTCTAGGCGATTTCAGTTCTAGATACATCCTTTTTATCCATTTCGCAACATGTAATCCCAAGGAGGGAGTATGGTGTAAGAGCTAGGGACACGACAGACAACACATCAAAAAAACACTAGTTGAATGTAAAACTATATGCTAGCGGAATATGTACAGAAATAACTAAGGCAACATACACGTGTATGATTGGGAAAATAAGATGGCATTGCAACAGAGCACTAGAATAACACTTCAATGTAAAAAACATGGTATGGCGTATGATGAAGTACATAACCGATGAATAACAATGCATAAGATATTCGAAGCATGATGTCCAAATTAAGCAGATGGCATTGCGATAGAGTAGAATGACAAGATTTGAATTTGAAAACATGTTATCATGAATGGAATAGGTACTGAAAACAGGAAGGCATGACATATTTACATGCATGATCAGATGCTAAGCACATTGCATTGCAACAGAGTAGATACACTCCAGACATTATATGCATGTTGTACCCATATCACATGCCAAGTTAGAGCAAGGACCTTGTGGGGTGAAGAGGATTCATCATCTTTCTACAAGTCTTCTGAAGAACTGCCTTTACATGTTCCATCATATTGGGTATCATTGACATCAAGTTTATTGGCCTTTACATTGCTCCGTGAGGTTCTTGTGGATATATCGGTGTGTGCAATTATATCCGATATGCATGGAAGACAACTAGTAGTTAGATTTATGTAATGAGTGCCTCAGAGAGATGACATAAATAGTAGGACTGGGGTTAACTAGCAGCAACAGTGTCTCATAAACTAAAGGGAGAACATGATGAAAGCTACGTAATATGTATCGCTTTGTACTTAGATTAACTAGATGGCACACAAAAGTATTAAAGAACAACATAGGTAATACTAGAAGTGGTATAATACTATAATCACCAGCCTGTGGGATAGCATTTGCTGATGGATGATAACTATGGAACAAATACCTAAAGAACAAGTATCTTAGCTGAACTATGGAACAGCGTGAACTCCCGAACAAGACCCGTAAGAGATCAACATGAATATACAAAGTGAAATGTGATGATCTATTTTCCATGCTTAGATGAATAACAAAGCCATAAATGTTGCACACAAGTAAGATGAGGGTACAACCTATCCGGCTGCCATCCATAGGAATGAGCATCATGTGCCGACTTGTCGATGGCCCCGCAGCTTGTTGTGGCTGTCCATGTCGGGCACGCATTCGATGCGTGGAACTGTTGAGTGGGGACTATAACTCCTTCCGTGTATGCTTCCCTTGTTGGAGCAGCTATGTGAGTTGAAGACGGTGTGTCTCAAGATGCAGATAACACATAATGTTAAGAACGACATATCTCTTTGATCTCAAGAAATACACTAAGAGATCAACAACAAGGTAGGAGAGTGGTCACACGTCTGCTGATCAAGACTAAATTGGGGTCACACGATTTTATTTTATTTTGGTATCGTCTGATCTATGCCGGATGGCTTGATGGCCGCCTTGTGCCTCCCGTTGACACTGTTCGAATCTTCCCAAGAGCCAGCGACCAACGGCAAAACAGCTCGCCTCCACCGTCTGTGGCCCCCGCCAAAACCTCGCCTCCCGCCCCCACCGCACTTCGTGGTTGCGCCGCCGGCCAATCCACAAAGACTCCCATCATCCAGATCCGGCGGGCAGATTTTCAACCCACGCAACTCTAAAAGATAGCCATCTAAGCGCTGCTCACGGTGAACTTGTGGCCCCGACTTTACGTTAGACACCAGCCAACCGGCAGCCTAGTAGCTCCGCCGCCGAGGGGTGCTGCTTCCCATTGGGAATCGATTGGCCTGTAATAAAAATTCAGACAACCGACGCCTAAATAAAGTGATTCGAGATGAGAGGCGACCTATCCGGCGGCATGGTGAAGTAGGCAGGTCCAGATGCCGAGTCGGTGAGGCCGACGCAGCTGCGTGTGGCGACCGCGGCAGGGAAAGAGCGATGTCGCGACGGTCGACGGCTACGCTGAAGCAGCGCCAGACTGGACGGACCCGGTTGAGCCGCCGCGCCGTGAACAACGGTGGGGTGAATCGGCTCCAGACGGTTCACGCGCCGTCGCCGAGGGAGCACCAAAGAAGACGGAGTAAGAGGCACACAACCCATTGCACGACGGCAAATGTACAGCGCCTCCGCATTAGGGAGGAGGGCGGTGAAATTGGTGCGGGGGGCGCCATGGAGGTGGGGCTGAGGTTTCATGGCTCGAGAAGGGAGCTTCCGGGAGAAGGTGATTTGGCACCCACGAGGTATGAATGGGGGGGAATTGGGAGGAGGGAACCATGTCTTACTTAACGATTTGTCTCGAAATGTGAGGGGAGTTACAGCTTCTACCCTTCCCTATAGGCTTCTCGGCTTGGGTCTGTGTAACGAGGGTCGGGATAGTAGAGTAACTTTGCTTCTCCCCAAATAGTGGGCGGAGCGATTTCAAGCGAGGAGGGCGGTTTTGAACTATAGTGGGCGCGAGCAATTTCAAGCGAGGAGAGCGTGTTTTGAAATAGTGGGCGAGCTATTTCGGCAAGGAGAGCGTGTTTTGCCGACCATGGTTTATGAATTATTTGGCACATGTCATTTCGCCGAGAAGAAGGCGCTTGGATGAAGTTACTAACCTACCTCGATGTACAACGGGCCAATTGATGCGTGTCCCACATAGGACGGTAATTTCATCGCCTCCCATTTATTTGCTCGGCTAATTCCACCGAAAGCGAGAGGATGTTTAACTGTTTGTTCAAATTTTGGGAGAACGAGCATCCACGCCTACCTTACCAAGTCGATTCGAATCAAATTTTGAAATATTAGCTTGCCACTTTTTTTTAGATGGAGAGATGATGCTCGGAGTAATGTGTTTTACATGCTCGCTGCTAGCGATTTACTATATGACAAATAGTTGACCCATTCAAAAACGCGAATCAAACCCAAAATGAAATATCTCGATTCAATGAAATAGCTCGCTCAAGAGGTCAAAATAGTGAACTAAATCCAAAATTGAACACCTCAATCGAGTAGCATGTTGTACAGATTATAGTACTCCATGAACATGTTGAAAGTCAAATTAATGAACTTGTTTGATATATGCATATATCCATTCATGTGTGGATTGCGCATAACATGTTCTCCAATTTAAATATTTGAATGCAAGTTTATATCAAACATGGTTTATATCAGTCTTTGATGCATAAACGCGCCTCCCCTCTCCCTCACTCCTCTTCTCTCTCTCTCTCACCGACAATCTTCAATTCTCACGCACGATCCCACACAAAAACCTTGTTGCTCCCTCTCCCTTTCTCTCCATCTCTCTCTCTCTCTCTCTGTGTGTGTGTGTGTGTGGGGGGGTCTTTCTAGTTCGCATGCATATATACACCATCTATAGGTCTCTCTCAAGACACTATGTATGATACTCTAGCTAGTCCAAGCTAGATATCTTGGGTGCACTCATCGACGCACACAAATTCCTTGGCTCTTTGCCCAGAACTCTCTCACGCACCACTATGTCGCCTCTGAGCTCTTCCCCCTCTCTCAAACTCTCCATCCACCTGGTCACATACACATGCATATCTCACTCACACTGACATGCCCATCTAAAACTCTATCTCTCTCCCTCGCTCTCTCTCCATCTCACACGCACACACACAATCTCATGCCCGGCTAGCCAAGTATGATGGTCTCTCACTCAATTGTAGGCACACACAGTCCCCCCTATATGTGTATGACTAGCTAATCTTAGTCTCCATCACAAGCATGTGCATGGTCTATCTCGATTTCTCTCGGGCATCTTTCTATCACAAGACGCACTCCTCGATCTCCCACCCATATAGTCCCTCATGATCTCGAGGGATCTCTATCACAAACACACCTCTCTCCTCCCCATGCATCCATGCCATCCATGTGTCTCTCTCGACCTTTTTTCCTTGTTGGCCGACTCTATTGGACATGTGCTGTGGGTGTCTCTCTCCGCTGCAAACAATCACACACTAGCTATCTTAGTGTATCTCCTCGCCTCGCTTTTCCATCTCGGAGATGCATGCGTGATATGTTCGCATAAGAAACGAAAAAACACACACACTCTCTACTTTATCGTGATATTTCGTCGTTTATCGTCGTATGTGAGGCCTTCCTCCGCATTACCCCTCACTTCGGCCTGTGGCTCAAGACTTCCAATGTGGAGCCGAAGATGATCGAGGGGCGATACGCAGAGTGCGGAGGTGCCGTAATAAGCAAAAGTGCTGACGTCTCATGGCCAGAGGGCTCCTTCCAGGAGGTGTCCATCTTATGGCAACAGGAGTGGTTTTACATCACAGCTCCCCGAGGCACCAAGTGGGTGGCCGCCCCTGCCTTTCGCTCGGGCCCCCCCACCATGACTGACGTCATGGATTAGCAAGGGGCTGGACTGGGGGCTAGTAAAGGATGTGCCGACACTGCAGAGCCGCATCCGAGATCTCCTCGAGAGAGATGTCAGTCTGGCCATGGTAATGCAAGTCATGTTAGTTCTCCGAGCCCCGGCCTGCAAACGTTGACCCCTACATATGTAGGAGTTCAACCCGGAAGGACCGCGAGCTATTCAGCACTTCCTCGGCATGACGCTCGAAGAGATGTACAAGTTATTCTTTGGACCACAAATAAGGTGTCCGGACACCACCGAGGATGCGGGTCTGAGTTGCAATCATCTAGATACCCAAGTAAGCAGTCGCGTAGCCGAACACGTTGTCTTTTTATTTATCATAACATTATTCTGAAAATCGCTCTTTGACCAGGACTGGGTAACAAAGGGGAAAATAATCAGGTGTCCGGCCCCCTTCCCTGAGGTCTCACCGGATCCTGTACTAGCCAGGATGTTGGAGCTTGTGCCTTATCAAGCGCTTTCAGGGGAAGATAAAGGGGGGAATAAAGAGGCCGAAAGCGGACCTCGCTCACTGTTTATCCAAACCGGGGGAGTTAGTGCCTCCAAGAAGGAGGATAACCGGGAGAAGAATCTGAAATTCCTCTCCCGAGGAAGGAAGAGGACCGCTCAAGACCCGAAACAACGGTTTCCAAACGGGGAAGAAATCTTCGCCAGAGGGTCCTGCCTCGGGGTACCCTTGCCGCATAGTGCCTGCAAGGGGATCAACCCTCCAATGAGCTGTAAGTAAAAGAGGACTTAATAGTAAAAATATCCTGCTTTACTTCTGAGGAAAATAACCGAAGCATTTATCTTGTAGTTCGGATCGTAGCCCTTCTTGACAGAGTTTGTCTTCGGGGGATCTTCTGCCGGAGATGATGGAGAGCGAAACGCCTCCCCATGCCATCCCGCCTCATGAGGCGGGTGACCCCAAAGTGTCGTCGCGGAGGGCTTCTCCTGATCCGGCAAGGCCAGAGGGTAATCCTTCGCCGCCTCAAGTCCTCGATTCGCCTCAAGAGAGCAACCGAAGAGTCTGCACCGTCCGGCAGCAACCTGCACACATCAAGGATCTGCTAGAGCAAGCGGCTATCTCATAAGTGCATCGTATGCTAATGGGTACGGTGATTGAGAGGATTTCATCTGCAGAGAGCGGGTTGCATGAAGCTTTTATGAGTCTGCTGAAAGGCTTTGAGGTACGTGAAATAGTGTATGTTTTTGACGGTACCGCACACGCTAGGTGTGCCTCTGCGAGATAGTAGCCCCGAGACTCGTTGTCCGAGAACGGGCGGCAAATAGAGGATCATAGTCCTGTAATAATCGGGCCGCTTTCATATGCAGGTGGCGAAAGGTCCGGTGTCTAGCCGGACTGTGGAGTTTGCCGAGTTAAAGCGGCAACTTGATGCGGCAGATGCCGACATCATGCTTGTGAACGAACGACTCGACGAGGCACAGGTTACGTGATATCTCCTGTGATCAACACATAGTAAGAGGATCATAATGCTAGTATCTTTAATATGTTGTGACTGCAGATGGGGCTGCCGCCGTGGAGGCCCTTCGGGCGGAACTTGCCCGAGCCAAGGAACAAGCCAGGAAAAGTGATGCGGCCGCCCTATAGGCGTTTGAAGAGCTAAGAGCTGAACAGGCTGCGCACTGCCGAAGCAAGGATGAAATAGCCAAGATGCTTGTGGAATTGAAGGATGCTACCGGCCATTACGAGCTTCTCGAAAATGAAAAGCGAGCGAAGATGACGGACCTGGAGAAGGCCACGGTGGTGGCCAAGGACACCCGCTCTACAATTAGAGCGATGAAGGAGGAGCTGCGTCAGGCCGGGGATATCTCGGCTGGGAAGCCCTTTATGCTGCGGATGAAGTTCGAAGATCCTGGCACGCCTCTTGATCGGTCAGGAGTTCTGCAGACGCATATCTCGATTTGGCAGCAAGTGTCGTTGATGCGGCCGAGTACTTCAAAGACAAAAAAGATCATGAAGTGGAAAAGTTGTTCTGGTCACAATTTAATGTTCCAGCGCACCCGCTTCCATTGAATGAGCGGATGGCCGAATGGGCCGAGCTCCATAGGTTGTCCGGGCTTGCCATGAGGTCTGTTGTGGATCGCCTGTGGTCGGAAGGGCCAAGGCGGAACGGTTATTTTGATTTGGTGCAGCAGTTCCTTGGTGCTGTGCCGCGCATCGATGCTATGAAGAGGTCGGCGTGCATAGAGGGCGCGCGGATGGCACTTGCCCATGTCAAGACATACCGGGCGGATATGGAGGCCACCGCTATTGCAACCTGTGGTTCGCCATTGGTCGAGTAGCTGCCGAGCACTACTTTGAAGAAGTCCTTGAAGGCGCTCGTTCAACAGAAGCTCAGTGCTCGAAGAATATTATGTTCTAATGACATGTATTCCCATTGTAAAAACAATGTTTATTAAATTATAAAGGCCACATTTATACTTTTTTCCGAAAGTACTATGATGCCTCCCGTATGGCCGCTTGTGTATATATGTATATAACTCGAAAGTTTGCGCCTTCGCTTCAAATTTCACGCATATAACGCAGGGTGTTCGCAGAAGACGATGTTCACACTTGATCCAACGCCTTGGTCCATTAAGGAGGTGATAGCGCAGCGAACTAGGCAATCGACTATATTGCTTTAACACTTTCACTTAGCCATAGGAGTTTGACAAGGGGCTACTATATAGCCCCGGTGGCTCCACGCCGTTTCAATACGGGCGATACATGCCCGGCGGGAAACGGCCCTTCATTAATGCGGAGGAATCTCAAGATTCCGCTTAAGTCATCGAGTGGTCGACCAGTCTCGCGCTTTATCATGACGATCGAGTTTTCGGCTTTCTCTCGAGGTGCTCGTCCGGGTGAACCAGGCACAATCGCAGTAGTTCTCCTGGTGCCACCTTAGCCGATAGAGCGGAACGTAAGGTGGCAAAACACAGTAGCCGGGCAAACCCAACATTTGACCAAAGACATGATTCAGAGCTGATGCATATAAGGCCAAACTCGCGACGCCGAACACTCCCTAAGGTATTCGGTCTTTATAACGTATGCCGGGCTGAACAATGCCCTTGATAATAAACCCTGAGTGTCCAGGTACGTGCAATATTCTGATGTGGCCAAATGCCAATAACGCCAGCATCCTTCCTGGTTGTACTGAGAATCCGGAGGATGTGAACAACAAGAGACAGTAAAAAAGGTTTACGCAGGGTGTTAATCTAAAGAGAAACCTTTGAGAGGGTCCCTGCTGCACGTCTGAGCCTGTGCCTCCATTGTGCCATATCCTGGACGGGTGTAGCACGATTGTCATATGTAAAAGAGAGGAACTTAGTTGAAAATTGTCGTGCAAAAATTTGGTTATTCTAAATAAACCATTTAAAATTCAAGATAAGTAAAGTTGAGCCGAACTAGCGCTGTTTAAGCGCGGGAAGCCCCTGGTACCGTCTATAAGGGTATAACCATCAAACCAATCTCAAGTATATCTAATGATGCGCCGGACTCGTCTAACCGTGTTCGCGGTCTTAACGATCGGTCATTTGTTCTGGTCGGTGAGGCCGTCTAGTGTTTGGCTGTTAAGCAGCCGCATGTTCTTATGCGCGTAAGGAACGCTCAATATTTCCATTTACTATGATGGTGCCGCGCGGACCAGGCATCTTAAGCTTGAGAGAAGTGTAATGCAGTATAGCGTTGAAACGAGCGAAAGCTGTTCGTCCGAATAGTGCTTGATAGCCGCTTCGGAATGGAGCGATGTCGAAGTTTAACTTTTCACTTAGGTAGTTGTCGGGTGAACCGAATACGACCTCTAGTATTAGAGAGCCCGTGGAGCGGACCTCTGGGCCTAGTATTACTCCCTTGAAGGTTATATTACTGTGGCTGATTTTTGTCGGGTCTATCACCATTTTGCGGACTGTGTCCTGATATACCAGATTTAGACTACTGCCGCCGTCCATAAGGACTCGTGTGAGATGGTAGCCGTTTATTATTGGGTCTAACATTAAGGCAGCCAATCCTTCATGCCGGATGTTTGTCAGGTGATCCCTACGATCAAAAGTGATCGGATGGGTCAACCAGGGGTTGGGCTTACGGGTGACGGGCCCTACAGCTCGTGTGTTTCGGAGTGCATGTTTGCTTCTCCTCGTCATCACATGGATCATGTTCACTGTTATGACCTCCGGTGGGAATTTTTTCTGTCCCCTGCTTTCTTCAAGCGAGGCTCGTCCTCGCCTTCACTTGGCGCCTCCCTCCTTGTGTTCGGCGCTTAGCTTACCGCCCGCTTGAAGACCCAAAGATTCTCTGTGGGTATGATTAGCAGTGTTTCTCGGTGCTGCCGTGAATCGACATAGTTTGTCTAGAATCTTGTTTAGGCTGGATGGTCCATCTCTTTGCCTTTGAAAGGCTTTTTTCATTGGCCCGGTCGAGAGCCCCGAATCCGGCGCCATCACCGTGTTATCTAGGCTGTCTTCTTTATTCCGGCGCTTGTTTTTACTGCGTCGTGGTTTTCCATTGCCATCCCTGACTTCGGATGTGCTTGGGTCGCTGGTGCTACTGCGGGCTAACCAGCTATCCTCGCCCGTGCAAAAGCGGGTCATGAGGCTTGTTAGGGCTGTCGTTGTTCTCGACCTTTTTTGGCCGAGGTGTCTGGCGAGCCATTCGTCTCGGACGCTGTGCTTGAAAGCTGCTAAGGCTTCGACATCCGGACAGTCGACGATTTGATTCTTCTTAGTGAGAAACCTGTTCCAAAGCTTTCGGGCTAACTCTCCGGGCTACTGAATTATATGACTTAAATCGTCTGCATCCGGAGGTCGGACGTAGGTCCCTTGAAAATTGGCCCGAAAAGCATCCTCGAGCTCCTCCCAACTTCCAATGGAGTTTTCGGGGAGGCTTTTTAGCCAGTGCCGAGCCGGTCCTTTAAGCTTGAGGGCAAGTACTTGATGGCGTGGAGATCGCCTCCATGAGTCATATGGATATGGAGGATAAAGTCTCAATCCAGCACCCGTGGTCCGTGGGTCCCATCGTATGCCTCTATGTTTACCGGTTTGAATCCTTCGGAAATTGCGGGTCCAGCACCTCATCGGTGAAACATAGGGGTGTCGGCACCTCAGATTTAGATTTATCGAGGCGTTCGGACGGTTGTGGTATTCGGTTTTGATACTATGTCGTAGCGCGCTTCCTAGATCCATAGATGGATCTGGTCGTACTAGATTTTTGGCGCAAGTCCTCACGTAGGTCGTGTGTTGACTTATGTGTGGCCCTGTTAGCCGCTCTATTGCGGCCACGGGGTGGTTGATCCGACCGGTTGGCCGTTTTGTTTTTTGGCTGTGTGGGCTCCGCGGCCTCGTCGTCGAATTCGGGCAATAGCTTGCGCTTTGGATGGCTCTTTGCGTGGTAACTTCCACCATGCATTTATTCGTTGTCGAGCACTTTGTTCCATCTGCTGTTCAGCGTATTTTGTGCGGCCTTGAGCCTTTGCTTCTGCTTCTTCAGACTCCTCGTTGTGGCAATAAGCCTTCTGCGGAGGTTCTCTTGTTCCAAGTGCTTTTCCGGGACGATGTGCACATCTTCGTCCGGACTATTTTCCTCCCCAGAGTGAGTTTTGTTAGCTTTATCCTCGGCGTTACCGTGTTCAGACATCGGATCCAAACTATGTTCGCCGTTTGCGGCTTCATTTTGCTCTACCGCTGGGTCAGTGTGGTCGTCGTTTCCTCTGGAGTCTACCAGGGTGTTATTTTCTCTTTCGCTGTTATCGCTGTTTTTGCCGAGGCGAGGTTTAGAGCGGCGCCTACGTCGACGCTTTGTTTGCTTCTCTATGGAGCTGTTCTTCGCTGCTTCTTTCCATTCCTTGTCATTGTTTTCTTTGGGTGTATCCACCATGTATATGTCATGTGATAAAGTGGCGGTCCAGTGCCATGTGGGCGGTGGTTCTTGTTCGTCTCCTGCATTGTCGTCCATACCGTCGATGTCTTCGGAGTCGAAGTCGAGCATGTCGGTTAAATCTTCGACAGTGTCTACCAAGTGGGTGGTGGGTGGGCAGCGAATTTCTTCGTCGTCCGCATCCCACTCTAGCCGGACATAGTTCGGCCAAGGTTCCCCTGACAAGGAGAGGGACCTTAATGAATTTAGCACGTCGCCGAAAGGCGAGTGTTGAAAGATATCCGCGGAGGTAAACTCCATGGTCGGTGCCCAATCGGATTCGATAGGCACGGACATAGGCGGTTCGGAGCCTGTGGCCGGGGACGAATCCAATGGTTCGGCAGCACAACTCTCGCGAGGGGTAAAGTTAGTGTTCGGCTCTATTGCCGCTGAGAGTACAGCCTCTGTTGGGGATATAACTACTGAGTGTAAACCACCCAAGAGGGGCCGGTTCACCTTCCATTATATTGAAGCCCACGAAGACCCAGAAGATGGCGCTTTACTAATGAAGCTTAGAGGCCCGGGGCCCAAAGGCGGATTAGGGCCCGTAGTAATAAACCGCCATGGTTAGGTAACTTGTATTGTAAGTTAGGAAAGGAGAGACCGAGCCGGACACTTGTATGAGCCGGCCTCGGGACTCTGTAGACCGGCCAGGCGTCAACCTATGTATATAAAGGGACGACCCGACGGCGGTTCAGGAAGGACAGACAACAACTCGAGATCCAGGCTAGCGTGTTTGCTCCCTGATCATCGAAACCCCAATAATCCCATCACAAACTAGACGTAGGCTTTTACCTTCATCGAAGGGGCCGAACTAGTATAAACTCCCGTGTCCCTTGTCCGGTTTAACCCCTTCAAGCTAACCCGTTGCGATGGCTCCACGACTAAGTCCTTCCATGAGGACATCTGACGTGTTAATTCCACGACAGTTGGCGCCCACCGTGGGGCTATTGCACGATGGTTTCAAGTTCTTGGAGGGCAGCTTCGAAGGACTCAAAGGGTACGCGGTTGGCCGAATGACCAAGAGTCGTCGCGGCAAGCTCTACATCGACGACGAAGGATGGGGCCCCGAGGCCGGCTCAATCGAGTACGGGTACCGGGTCCCCTTTGGCGGAATTCATGTCTTCATTGGCAAGATCGGCGAACCGGGCCTTGAGCTGGACATCTGCACCGACCTCGTCGAAACAGCTCAGCGTGCGAGTCCTGCCCGGTTTAAGGCCGCCATGAAGCGTGCGTTCGTAGGATGTGTCCATGGGATCGGATCTGAATCGGTGTCCGATGGCGAGTCATCCACCGGAGAAACCGAGTCCTTATACCAAGTTCATGATGGTATGTTCGGAGGGTATTCCGATGGCAACAGTATTCCGGACCTCCTTGAACCGCCAAGTCGGGTTGCTGTTTACATGGCCGGAACACAGCCCACTTTGCAATCTTCATCTACAGCAACAATGATTTCCGGATCAGCGGCCGCGGCAGGAGGCCCGGTGCGCCGGCCGGCTCAAGTTCTCTCCGATTTGATGGATGCCTGGATGACCTTGTTAACCACGGCAGTTACCCCCGAGACGCAGGATCAGCACAATGCGGATGTTGCTAAGCTGAAGGACCAGCTAGCACAGGCTAAGGAGGACCTGGCAGCTGAGGATACCAGGATGGCTGAAGAACGGGCCGCTTTGGATTCCCAATCACAATAGATACATGCACAGAATTTCCGGCTCATGTTGGATCAAAACGCGTCAAACGACGTGGTGCGAAGGAAGTACTGACCGCGTATGCAGCCGGTCTTCGAAGGATTGAATCTCTTTAATACGCCGGCGGCTGGGACGAGTAATCCGGCAACTGTAAACCGGACCGATGCGCCTAGGGCAGCGCCGGATCAACCACAGATAACGGAACCGCCTCGAAGAACGGACAACCCGCCGCAATATGTGTCAACACCGTCGGGTCACTTTTCAAGCCCTTTGGATAATATGATTGCTGCAGCATCTCGCTTGGCAGCTATTCCGATGGAGGGCGATTCACTGGCGGCAATTGAGACACGGCGGGCCAGGGATCTTCTTCAAACCGCCGTGGTGCAACAGCAGGCTTATTCCTATAGCCGAGATAGAATTCATTCGACCCCTCATCCGAGCAAAAGCTATAGCAGGCACATGGATGAACCGGAAGTGTCTAGCAGTGCGCGGCGCCGTAATGTCCCTCTGGGACCCAATCCGGCACGCGGCGAGGTAAACGCTCAAGACGTGGTGGATAATGGTAGAGCACGGCGAGGCCGCTTTGGCAGCACAATATACGGTCATCATCAACCCGCCCGATTCAGCCGGCCGTCGGTGAACCGAGGCACCGGGCTTGCTTTCGATTCTGGGAGTGCCGTGTCTCATTCCGGCTCTTAGAACGTCACATTGCCCAAGGATTTCAAGGGTCCTCGTAAGGTACCTAATTACACCTGCCGATCAGCCACCGAGGCATGGGTCGAGAGTTATGAGATGGCAATGGAGATCTGGATGTGGATGAAGCGGCCTGTGCAAAGTATTTCACGATGATGTTGGAAGGGACAACCCGTACTTGGTTGAAAAATCTACAAGCCAACTCTATCGAGTCATGGGATCAGTTGAAGGCCCGGTTTATAGCCAATTTCAAAGACACGTGCAAACAGCCTATGTCCATTGTGGATCTAGATGCCTGTGTTCAAGGGGAGAACGAGTCAACAACTCATTGGGTGCGCTGGGTTTCAGAAGTTTTGCATTCGTCAGACCGGATTAATGCCGGCCAAGCAATCATAACGCTGGAGCGTAATTGCCAGTTTAAGTCACTAAAGATGAAGTTGGGACGGCTCAAGCGCCACTGCAATGACATGGGAACACTTATGGCAGCCTTGGTCAAATATGTCGATTCTGATAATACCAAGGATCCCGAGTCTGATGAGGAGAAACCGGAGAAGGGAAAAAAGAACGGCGGTGCAAAGGGACAGCATCGCAACCAAGGAGGCCATGGGAATAATGGTAAGCGCAGCGATAATTCAGATTTTGTGGCTAACACCAATATCTGCGTCATAAAGGTAAACCGCCCTTGTTAGCGGTGGAGGGATGAATCTGGAGCGTCTGTTAAACCAGCCCTGCCCAAAGCATGGGACGAAGGAGGCCCCTTGCACACACCTTTGGAAAGATTGTTACATTATGAAGGAGTTCAAAACCTCTGATCTCTACCGGTATGATCAGGGTCCATCGGTCGGTTCAGGTCCAGGTTTTCATGGTGGTGGCGGTTCAAGCTCTGGATTTCGAATAATCAGGGCCACGAACAACCAAGGTGGTAATGGCCAATGAATAATCAAGGGAATCAGCAGCAAAGTTATCAAAGTCACCCCAAGCGGTTAAATGGTGGGCGATATCATGTGTTCACTACTAGCCTGTGCAAGCGCGATCAGAAGCTTCACAAGAGGGCAGTTAACGCTGTTGAACCGGCAGTACCAAGTTACTTGCGGTGGTCCGAGCAGCCCATTGTATGGAGTAGAGAGGATCATCCGCCCCGGGTTGACAATCCGGGTCAGCTAGCTTTGGTGGTAGCACCTCAGGTGGGAGGTTATAAGTTTACCAAAGTTCTGATGGATGGAGGGAGTAGTATCAACATCCTGTACTATGAGACTTTTCGTCGCATGGGGTTAACAGACAAGCATCTTAAACCGTCAAACACTGTTTTTCATGGTGTAGTACCAGGTAAATCGGCGTATCCTGTTGGCAAAATCGCTTTGGAGGTTGTATTTGGAGATGAGCATGATTCCAGGTCTAAAACATTGACCTTTGAAGTGGTGAAAATCCAGAGCCCATATCACGCATTGTTTGGACGGCCGGCTTACGCAAAATTCATGGCGAGGCCCTGTTATATTTATTTACAGCTCAAAATGCCGGGTCATAAGGGAACTATCACAATACGGAAGTCGAAAGATCGCTTTGGATTGCGAGGAAGGTGAAGCGGCCTATCTTGAGTCGGTTTGTGCTCTGAGGAGCTGAAGTTTTATAAAGACAATGTTGATCCGGCAGACATGACCCTCTAAAGAAGCCCACCATCGAGCATGACCCGACCACGAAGTTCTAACCGGTGATGAGACTAAACTTGTTGACTTTGTTCCCGGTGATTCATCCAAACAGTTTAGCATCGGCACTGTCTGGATCCAAAATAGGAAAGCGCGCTCATCGAGTTCATCCGTGAGAACCGGGACATTTTTGCATGGAAGCCTTCTAACATGCCAGGTGTACCGAGAGAACTCGCTGAGCACACTCTCAATATTGATCCCAAGTTTAAACCGGTCAAGCAATTTCTTCGCCGCTTTAACGAGGAAAGACGCAAAGCCATTGGTGAAGAGGTAGCCCGGCTGTTGGCTGCTGGTTTTATCGTCGAAGTATTTCACCCAGAGTGGTTGGCTAATCCGGTGCTCGTTCTTAAGAAAAACGGCACTTGGTGTATGTGTGTGGACTACACAGATTTGAACAAAGCTTGTCCGGCAGATCCTTTTGCCCTCCCGCGTATTGATCAGATTATTGATGCAACGGCGGGTTATGAGGGCTTGAGTTTCTTGGATGCTTATTCAGGTTATCATCAGATTAAAATGGCAGTTAAGGACCAGGAGAAGACAACCTTCATCACTCCCTTTGGAGCCTTCTGCTATGTTTATATGCCCTTTGGGCTCAAAAGTGCCCAGGCAACTTATCAGCGTTGTGTGCAAAAGTTTCTTCACACACAGATTGGGCGTAATGTTCATGCTTATGTGGATGACATTGTGGTAAAGTCCAGGAAGAAGGAAACCTTGATAGATGACCTCAAGGAGACGTTTGATAATCTTCGGGTTTACAAAATGATGCTCAATTCGGACAAGTGTGTTTTTGGTGTCCCGGCAGCAAGCTCTTAGGCTTTACGGTATCCAATGAGGCATTGAGGCTAATCCGAAAAATCAAAGCGATTACATCCTTGGCTAAACCGGCGCATCAATGATGTTCAACATCTGGCGGGTCAAATTGCAGCCCTCACCCGGTTTATCGGCCGTTTGGGAGAAAGGCGATTCCTTTGTATCGATGTTGAAAAGATGATGATTTAAATCGAGGTGACGAGCCAATCACGGCATTTGAGGACTTAAAGCGGCAGTTGGTTGAACCGCCGGTTCTTGATGCTCCGCTTGACAAAGAGCCCTTGTTATTGTGCGTGGCTGCTAACGCCTCGTCTGCCGCTCGCGGGCAATTGTGGTGGAGCGCAAGGAGGCTGGTAAGGAATATCCGGTTCAACGGCCGGTTTACTATATAAGCGAAGTGCTCATCGAGTCAAAGCAACGGTATCCGCATTGGCAGAGGCTGGTTTATGGGGTTTTTATTGCAAGTCGGAAGCTCAAACAATACTTTCAAGGCCATCCCATTACAGTGGTCAGTTCAGCTCCTTTGGGCGATATAATTCAGAACACGGAAGCAACTGGCCGGGTTGCAAAGTGGGCAATTGAGCTTGGCCCGCACGGGTTGAAGTATATGCCTCGAACGGCCATCAAGTCTCAGGCGCTTGTCGACTTCGTCAATGATTGGACCGAGTTACAGGCACCAGGACAAACCGGACGATACATACTGGACTATTCACTTTGATGGGTCCAGGCAATTAGAAGGCTCGGGGGCTGGAGTTGTCCTCATTTCCCCTCGAGGTGATAAAATTTGTTATGTCCTCTGCTTAATGTTTCCTTGTACTAACAATGCAGCAGAGTATGAAGCCTTACTCCATGGTCTCCGTGTGGCTAAGGAGATGAACTTAAGCCGGGTTCGCTGTCTTGGAGATTCTGATCTGGTGGCTCAGCAAGTTTCCGGTACTTGGGACTCTAAGGATCCACTCATGGCGGCTTATAGACACGAGGTGGATATTGTGGCAGGTCACTTCAAGGGTTATCAGGTTGAGCACATTGACCGGCGCAAAAACGAAGCGGCAGATGCTTTAAGTCGGCTGGGATCTCAGCGTAAACCGGTACCACCCAATACCTTTTTATATATCTTGCATAACCCGTCTGTTAAGTTGCCTACAGAGGAGGATTTAGTTGTTCCTGATCCGGAGGCCCAATTGGTAGCCACTTTACATGTTACTCCGGATTGGACGGTTCCATATTTGGCGATATGAACCGGGCGAGTTACGGATGATGAGCTCCTCGCCAGCGATAATCCGGCGGTCCAAGTCCATGATTATTCACAATGGCGAGTTACACCGTTAAGATATTTCAGCGTATTCCAACGTTGTGTTTCTCTGAAGAAGGGCAAGAGATTCTACGTGAAATTCATGAAGGGATTATGGTCATCATGCGGTTCAAAATCCTCGTGGCTAAAGCTTTTAAATCACGGGTTCTATTGGTTGACAGCTCATGCCGATGCGGAGGATCCGTAAAGCGGTGTGGCGCTTGTCGAAGTTTTCACGTCGAGCTCATGTTCCGGCTCAAGAGCTACGGATGATTCCTATCACTTGGCCGTTTGCAACTTGGGGGCTTGATATGGTGGGGCCTTTTAAGTGTTCCCAGGATAAGAAGACCCACCTGTTGGTGGCGGTTGACAAGTTTACTAAATGGGTTGAAGCGGAGCCCGTTAGCAAGTGTGATGCAGCCACGACGGTTCAGTTTCTCAAAAAGATCATTTTCCGTTTTGGCTTTCCACACAGCATCATCACAGATAATGGCACGAACCTTTCTAAAGGTGATACGGAGGAGTTTTGTCAATGAGAGCACATCCGGCTTGATGTAGCGTCCGTGGCTCACCCCCAGTCCAATGGTCAAGCTGAGAGGGCGAATCAAGAGATCCTGAAGGGTATCAAGCCCCGGCTTATGGTTCCTTTGAAGCAGACGCCGGGTTGTTGGGTGGAGGAATTACCATCTGTGTTATGGAGCATAAATACCACCCCAACCGATCTACGGGTTATACACCTTTCTTCATGGTTTACGGGGCCGAGGCCGTTCTCCCAAGTGATATTCGTCATGACTTGCCCCGGGTTGCCAATTATGTTGAAGCGGACAATGAGCAAGCACGTCAGGAGGCGCTGGACCTGTTAGATGAAAAACGGGACATGGCTTTGGCTCGTTCGGCGGTTTATCAACAAGACCTACAGCGTTATCACAGCCGCCGGGTTAAGACAAGAACCTTTCAAGAAGGCGACTTAGTGCTCCGGCTCATCCAGGATCAGACCGATATGCACAAGTTATCCCCACCTTGGGAAGGACCCTTTGTGGTCAGCAAAAATCTGCACAACGGATCATACTACCTCATTGACGTTCGAGAAGACTCACGCAGTTCTGAGGAGGAGACCCGGCGGCCATGGAACATAGCTCTCCTTCGGCCTTACTACACTTGAAGCCATCGGCTTTTCTTATGTACATATCTCAACAATCTATATATTATGATCAATATAATAAACCGTCATCCTTGCTATAAGCAGGGTCTCTGTCGTTTTCTTCAAATCTCTTTGTTGACATGGGGGCTTCAGCTGACAAAGCGAAGTACTACCTGTTAAACCGGCTATCATGCCACAAAACAGCTTGGGAGCTTCACACCCAAGGGGCCAAAGAGAGTTCTATTGCTCAAAGCACGACTCAAACATAGGCACCCATTGAGCACAACTCACAAAATTACTTGGGGGCTCTTTGTGTCAAATACCAAAGAGTTTGAAAGGACCCTTGTAATCGGGTATCGACCCACGGCTTGGAAGCCTGGTGTATTCACCTAAAACCCCGGGTTAACCTACCTTCATCAAGTAAGCCACTCCTATCCAGGTAATCCTGGCATGACCCATGAACGCTTGACGGTTACTCTCATTGAGACCCTGAACTTGTCAAAGTTAAAACGACGATTGGTTAGTTGGAGGCCCATCTTAAAAGGCTTTGTCAAAATGGTTTAACTCAGCAGCCTGGCAGCCCATAAAAAGCCTCGAATTTGGGCCTGGCAGCCCTTGAAAAGCCTTGACTACACGGTTTCTTGTTTGCTTTTTGCCAAGTTTTTCATCCTTTGATGAATTTATCTTGAACCGGTGTCCATTAACCTGGTATGGCTTTTTAGTCATCATATTAACCCGGCGTTTGTTAACCCGTCTTGGCTTTCAACTATAAGTTGTCAGACCATCTTATCAAATCGGTGTTTATATAACCCAGCCTGGCTTTGACTATATGTTGCCAATTTGATCATCTGGTGTTCATCGTAACACGACATGACTTATTCATAACATCTTTATAGGGTAAGGATTATAACAGCTCACGATTTGGGTTTTTGCCCTTAATAAGTGATTTCATATCACATGTATGAATTATTTCATATTTATTTCGCTTTGGTTATTAGCCAGGCTTTACCTTGGGCATTATGACCCGTCCAGCGGTAAATCGCCCGGATAGATCTTTTTATGCAGACATAGGGATTGCATAATATTATGAAGATATATGAGCCAGCACTGAAATTGTCATGGCGGATCAAACAAAGTATATCCCAGCGCACGATGGCAGCAGATCAAAGTATTTGCACTAGCCTATTACAAGGCGCTTTAAGGCCCAAAATACGGAATTGTTTTCTCCACAAATCACAGTTTATGAAGTATCAACCAGATTGCCGGATCAAGCATCATCACCATGTTGACGTGAAGTTGATGGATCATCTGGCGCCGGTTCAGCCTCCTCCTCCTCATCCAGTGGCTGGAAGTCAACGGTGGTCCAATCAATCCGGGTTAAAGCTTGAAAGACAGCCTCCTCACTTATAAGTTCGGACGGATCAATGTCAGGGGCGTAAGTATGCTTACGGATTGGTGGGATAAGATTTTGCACTTCCCTCACAGCAGTGTTAATCCGTTGGTTGTTGGCATCATAGAAGGACCGGTGAACAGTCAAGTTAGCCTCTTGCGCCAATTGACTTGCCAGTGGACGCATCTCCTTCGTCAGGACTTTGAGGGATTCTGTCTCAAAAGCTAACCCGTCTGTTTGGTCATCCGGAAATCCCCTGGCAATATCAACTGGATCCAAATAAGATATCCATGCTTTGGCCCGAGTCAGTGCTAGTAAAGCGCCAGCCCTGGCAGCGGATCGCTTTATCTCTTCTATCTGCGCTGGCGTCTTGGATAACCTTGCTAAAGTGTCCTTGATCAATGTTGGGGCCGGATTGTTGTATGACGCTGCACAGATAACCCATTGGGCACCGGTATACAGTTGTTCAATCAGAGTATATGCTGCCTTCAACTTCATCCGCATATCAGAGCCCAGATGAGCAATGGCGGCCACCTACAACGGTTTAAGACTTTCATGTTAAAACGGCAAATTACAAAGATGGTCATTCAAGAAGCCTTGTCAAGAGTACTTACCAAATACTGTAGAGGTCATGGCATTCACTTGGCGCTTCAACCCAGTAAGCTCTTCCGCCACCGGTTTAAGAGCCGATTTGGCGTCTTCAGCCCGCTTCAGCAATGCGGTCTTTTCAGTATCCCAGTTGGCACGCTCAGTCTTGAACCCTTCTTTAAGTTGTTCCATGGCGGTTAAAGCGGTTTTCAGCTCATCCTTGGCCTTGGAAGTCTCTGCTTGTTGGGATTTGATATTCTCTTGAAGATCGGCAATTTGAGAGCCTTGGTGATTTATATCAGCCTGCAACAATCAGAGGAGCATATAAATATTTTATCGAAAGTCCCAAGCATATAACCAATTGTACACTTGGCACTTGGGGGCTAATGCGGATTGTTTCTTTACTACTGATTGTTTGAAGTCCCAAGGATTAATACAAGTTTTAATCTTGGCACTTGGGGGCTAATGCGGATTGCTTCTTTACTACTGGTTTTTTGAAGTCCCAAGGATTAATACAAGTTTTAATCTTGGCACTTGGAGGCTAATGTGTATTTGATCAAGAAGGTACACAAGGAAAGTCAACAAAGTAGAGTATGGAAAACAAAAGTCCCAGTTTGTCTTCGCAAGACAAACCGGCCCTTGGGAGCTACAATACAGTAAAGGTACAGAATAAGGATGAAAGTGTTTACCTCATAGCGTTCCTTCATCAGATTCACCAAACCGGCTTCATAATCTCGGCTTGTGTAAAGCAGGTTCAAGAATCCGGAATGAAGGTCCTCAGCAGAGAGATTAGCATAGCTTGACAAGTCGGTCTTCTCCTTCCCGTTGCCCATAACAACAAATTCTTCCTTGGCGGTATGTTTCGACAAAACAACTGGATTGCCCTGGGCGGTATAAGCAGTGCTAGTAACAACAAAGTCATCATTATCTTTGGCTGGGCTTGACGGATTGGCAGCTGGGCTTGGCGGATTAGCAGTTGAACTCAGCGGATCAACAACTGGACTTGCAAGTGTAGCACGTGGACTTGATGTGTCAACATGTGTAGCTGGGTCAGCCTCCGTGGATCAAGATCGATGAGTCGGTCTCTTGGGCGAGTCATCCATGACAATATCGATTTTCACCAAGATTTTCGGGGTCTTCTCGCTCAACATCGCGATGGGGTTGCTGGTCTTGGCTTTCTTGCTTAATCGGGCCTTGGCACTACAACATCAAAATAAAGATTAGTATGACAAACCGACGCATGAAGAAACAATCCGAAAGCAGTACACTTACCCAGTGACGGTTTTAAGGGGAGGCAGCTGAGTGGTTGATGAACTGCCAGATGAATTAGAAGACACCTGATAATTTGGATCAGACGGATTGAGTGGTTATCGGAAGAAACCCTTCAAAGGATAAAGTTTTTCGGGAGAACAAGTAACCTCCGGACGACGCTCGGGTTGGTGTGTCCGTAAACCGAAGAGGTGACTTGCTGGCCATTGTGTCGGGTTGTGCGACGCCTTCAAAGTTGCTTTGTGTCTTCAAAGAAAGTTTTGGATCCAAGTAAGCAAGAGGGTGAGAGTATTTTACTTTTTGAACTGCACGGCGAAATCTTTGAACCGGCACAAGATCTGAATCGGAGGAAAGAGAGATTACCTCAACATGGTCGGCATGGCTGGCCTCCGCATCATCCTGGGAATAATCATTGTCAATAAGGTGTATGAAAAAGGAACCAAGGGAGTCAAGTTCTACCTCTTGGTCTGATTCGTCAAAATCTTCTGGCGGATCAGAAGACTCGGCGGTTTTCTTCTTAGTTGTTCTCTTGGTGACTTTGCTTTTGACACGAGGAGCCCTGGCCGGTTTATCTGAAGCCTTCCTTTTCCAGAAGGAGTTATTGGCCTGTAAAATTAAACAAAGGATTATTACATCAGTGTTAAAGCGGAGATGGATCAAGAAAGTACAAGTTTAAAGTTTTTACTGTCGGCGGTTTGTTGGAGGCATAAAAAGGGCGCAGACCGGTTTGGGTGCATGTGGCGATCGGTTCGTCAAGCATCTTCTTCACACTTTCAGTAACCTCAGCATCGGTCAGTTGTATTTCGTTAAACCGTTGAGGATCATTGGTCTTGCCGGTATATTCATACATCAATCCCAGGCGGCGGCTTAAAGGTAGGACACACCACGAAACCCAACAACGGACGAGATCAACACCGGTCAAACCGTTGGCGAGGAGAGCCCGGAGCTTGGCGAGTTGAGGTGCATAAGCTTGTCGTTTTTTGGCAGTCAATCGTGGAGATAAAGGGTGGCCATTGCTAAGCCGGTGAGCGCGGTAGCCCGGCAAAGTATTTTCTCCAGCAGGGGCAGTGTTCTGACAATAAAACCATGTTTGGTTCCCGTCTTTAGGATGGCTGTGGAGCTTGGCATGAGGAAAATCAACCTCTTTTCTTTTCTGAATTGATACACCTCCAAGTTCAGTATTGGGGCCGTCAGAGAACTCGGTGCGGCGGTTTAAGTGGAAGAAATCCCGGAAGAGATCAACAGTTGGTTCTTCTTGAAGGTAAACCTCACAGAATACTTGGAAGCTGCATATATTAGACACAGAATTTGGCCCAATATCCTGAGGACGGAGTTGGAAGCTGGCAAGTACATCCCGAAAAAACTTTGATCCGGGAGGACTGAATCCCCGGGATAAATGTTGCATAAACACGATCACTTCTCCATCTTGAGGCTCAGGAGGGCACTCAGGGCCAGAAACTCGCAAGTGTAGGACATTTTTTGGAGCTAAAGCGCCCGTTACAACGAATCCGTTAATTTGCGTTTCCGTGATCCGGGATGGAACCCAGTTGCAAGCACAAAATTGCTTGGTCATCTTGAAAAGCAAAACTGTAAAGGAAAAAATGAAGGCCGGTTTACGATTGACGGTTCAAGTATACTAATCGGTGTTAAACCGGGAATTTGATCAAAGCATACATGTGAGGTAAACCGAAAATTGCTATTCAAGTCAAGATGGCGGTTTGAGTGAGGGCTAATGGCGTATGGCGGATTACCAACTACTAAAGGTTTAAACCGCCCTTAGGTGGAGGAGCCAGAGATGAAAATCTACTAAGTGTTGACAGAAAATCTACATAGTGCTTTCTCTTTTTGCACACTTACTCATTCTCCTTCACACGCACTTGATCTGTCTCGACCGAGGTACTTTCCTCGGTCCATAGCATATAGATTTATTGAAAAGTCAAACATCACAAAGTTTGACCATGTACGTGGAGAAAAAGAATCACAAAGTTTGACCATGTACGGCAAACATATACCATTAGATTCACCATGAGATGTAGTTTTGTATGATGTATCTTTGGTATTGTAGATATAAATAACATTTGTGTAAACCTGATCAAAGTTTCCAAAGTTTGACTTCTAAATTTTTTTACATGCACTACATTATCGAGCGGATGGAATATCTCTTTCCCCCTCTCAGCTATCTGACGCACCACTCGGCCTTATCGGGGCTCCTCAATCTCTCTCAAACTTTATTGGTCAGTTTGGTTCGTGACTGACCTCATGCCTTGATGGCGGTCTTTGCGGTGTGGATGTGAAATGTAAAATATTTCTGCTGGCCAGGCTTGTGTGGTGTCAAGCGTTTGGTTCATGCCCGGCGAGCAAAGCATCAACGTCCCATCAATAAATCCATGCATCAATTATGTAATGCTAATATCCATCCATGTTGTTTGTTAGCCTCGTGGCGCACAACCAGCACGGCCAGCGTTCAAATCGGTCGCTGGGCGGGCTACTTGCGATGTATGGAGTTCAGCCAGCTAATTAAATTGCAAGGAACCCCGCCAGCGGGCTTTCTTTTCACAGGGTAGCAACCAAACAAGCGTGCATGAAATCCAGCCACAACCCTAGGCCAGGCAAAAGATGCTCAGAACGCAAGCCAAACTGGCCTTATATCTCCCTGGTTCACACATACACATGTCTCGCTCGCGCTATACATATAGACCCATCCAAAAAAAACTAACCCATCCAAGAGGTGCTGATTTGGGTTAGTTCTTGTCGGGACCACTAATAAACACTTTTTTCTCTCGCTCTCCCCGCAGCAGATCCCTCCCCACTTCCTCGAAGCTTCTCGTCCTCTCCCTCCCTTCCTCTCGCACCGCCCGTGAAGGTGCCTCGCCGTATCCGCGCTCCATCTAACCCTGCCATGCAAACACCTCTTTACTTAGAGTTAGTTCAGGGTTAGTTCAGGGTTAGAATCTAACTCTAACCTCTAACTGAGTTAGAGTATCCAAACAGGGCCATAGGCGCAAGCACTCCCCCCCTCCTAAGTATGATTATCTCTTACTAGCCATGAGGAACAAACGTATTGTCTCCTTCCATCCATACGTCTATCTCGATATCTCTCGGGGCATCTTCTATCGCGCACACGCCTTGTCACTCGATCTCCCACCCATGTAGTCCCATCACGATCTCCAGGGGATCTCTCTATGACAACATACACTCTCTCCTCACCATGTCTGCATTTTCTCCGTACGTCTCTCTCGACCTCTCTCCCTTGTTTGTCAGACCCCTCTTGGCCACGTGCTAGGGGTCTTGCTCTCTCGGTTCCAAACAACCACACACTATCTCCTCACCTTGCATCCGTTGTCAAAGATGCATGTGCGATATGTTTGCATAAGACACACACGCTTTTTCTCTACTTTTATCGTGTGTTGTCCATGTCTCTTTCACACACGCACACACACTTTTTTCACTCTCTCTCTCTATCTATCTCTCTAGTTAGGGACTCTGTCACGTCCATAAGCATATGGATGTTTTAAAAAGTCAAACTTCAGAAAAGTTTGACCAGGTATATGTGGAAAAAAACATTTACATCTGGAACGATCATTAGCTTCATCACAACATGTACTTACTTCATACTATCATTTATCTTTGGTATTGTAGATATAAGTAATTTCTTTATAAACTTGGTCAAAGTTTCAAAAGTTTGACTTAAAAAAATGTTGGAACTACATTATCAAATGGAGGGAGTAGCTCTTTCTCTCTCTGCTATCTCTCAAGGGCCTCCCCTCTTACTCGAACTCTCTATACGGGCGGATTATACGCTCACTGTGTCAGCGTATAGCTCTGTATATTGTTTAGTTGACCGGTCAACCAATCCACATGCTGCCTTGTCAGCTCGTGTTCTGTATCTTCGTGTCTTTGGCCCATGTGGCAGTGGGTGAAAATAAGTAAACTAGAGGCCCATCTGACACGCGGTGAAGTAAACAAAGTTGAAACCACTCGGGGTAGCACCCCGCACACTAGTAAATTGAGGGCGCATTGAGGACAAACTTCTTGCGCGCGAAGGATGCACTCGCGCACAATTCACCACTGCGTGGCGGCATGCACAGAAGGACGCACTCGCACACACCCAGCACACAACACACACCAGCACACGTGTACACCGGTGTTGCCGCCGGTTGAGATGGACGGCGAGGCAGCCAACAAGCGGAGGCGGCTCGAGCCAAAACCGCATCCGGTGAGCCTGGACTTCATCAGCAGCCTCCCCGACGACATGCTGCTCGTCATCATCGGCCTCCTCCCCACCAATCTGCTATGCGGACCGCCCTGCTCTCCCAGCGTGGCGCCCCCTCTGGCGCTACGTCCCCCTCAACCTCACCGTCGACAGCTGCCTCTGCGACGGGGATTGCAAACGCATGGCTACAGTCTCCAAGATCCTTTCATCACACCCTGGGCCAGCCAAACGCCTTGACATCCGCATGTTCAGTACCAACTGCAAGGTCCAAGCCAAGCTCGACGAGTGGTCCTTATCCCCCGCCCTAGATCAGCTCGAGGAGCTCAGCTTTGAAGCTGGACGATGTCGCTCTCTGCCGCCGTCCGCGCTCCGCCTCACGCCAATGCTAAGCCGCGCCAGCTTCAGCTCCTGCTATCTTCCCCAGATTAATGCCGTGCCCGCCCTTCTTCTCCCTCAACTCAAGCAGCTCGACCTCTTCGACGTTGTCATCTCAAAGAAGGCTATGGAGCACCTGCTCCGCAGCTGTACTACGCTCGAGTACCTTCGTCTTGAGCAGATCCACGGGTTCATTAGCCTCCACATCGCCTCGACGAAACTACGACATATTTATGTGTCTTGCTGGCCCCGCAACAAGACATCAATTGGGAAGAGATCACTCCAGCTGTTCCACGTTATGGTCATTGAGAATGCGCCTTTCCTTGAGAGATTGCTTGTATCGGATCTAGAAGGTCCAAAAAAAATCAGGGTCATTGACGCTACCAAATTGACAAATTGGTGTACTCGTCGCCAAATTCTCCTGACTCTTTATTGGATCCGTAATCGCTCGTACAACACTCATCTTCTTCTCCGCCTTCTTGAAATTCACATTTTTAAATTTCTTCTTGATGTATTTACGACCGCCTTCCGTAAAATGATTCCCACAAGCTTGACCCAGTCCATGCGCACAGTGAAGATCTTAGCACTAAAATAATCGGCCCCAATCTAGATCAAGTTGTTGGATTCCTTACATGCTTTCCGTGCACGGAGAAGCTACTTATCGAGGTGAAACTTCTTTCCTATAAGTAAACGGTAATCACAACGTAGCTCATTTTTTTTCATAATGTTCCCAAATTACGATGACAAGTGTAGTGTTCAAAACTGCATCTACGCACTGCACCGAAAGAAATGTTTTTAGTATTTTTTCTCACGTGATCACCTGCATCGTTTTCATGCTGTACTACTATAGTAGCCTAGCCTAGTCATAGTGGAAAGTAACTTAGACTACTCCAGTAACTCTATGGTTACCCTAAGAGCAAGTACTACCTCCGTCCTGGTTTACTCTTCCAATTTTGTAGTATAAAATTTTGACCATAGATTTAACTGATAAAATGTTAATGCATGTCACTAAGTACTATATCTTTGGATTCGTATTTGAACATAATTTCAAATGGTGTAATCTTTAGTGACATGCATTGGCATTTTCTTAGGTAAATCTATGGTCAAAATTTTATACTAAATATGAGTAGATTCCTCGTCCCAAAATTCTTGTCTTACATTTGTTTAGATACGGATGTATCTAACACTAAAATGTAACTAGATACATCCGTACTTAGACAAATTTAAGACAAGAATTTTGGGACGGAGGAAGTACAAAAGTGGGCTATGTAGGCCAAAACATGTGCCAAATTCACTTGTGATGCATTTGGCATCGATGCCCCTCCATAGCTCACCTGGGATGCGTTTGGTTGAAGGTGTCGTATGAATGGGTTGGGACCGTTCAAATTTTTTTGGGATCAAACCATTCAATTCATGTGTTTGGCTGAATAGAAGTGGTGGGCTAATTATTTAGGACGGGACCACCAGTCATGCTCACATAGTCATGCATACAAAGGGAGGCCATTTGATTCGATTTGGTTGGGTGGAACGGTTTAACATCTTCATGGCATATTCTCTTTTTTTTTTGGCTCAAACCATTCATGTGCTTTATAACCAAACATGTCTATTTTCTGAACGATCCCAACCCATTCATGACCGCCCTTGCAACCAAACGCACCCCTGGTGCCCCAATCTGGATCACCTACTTTGCTCCGGTGCCAAATTAACTCACGTAATGAAAAAACACTGCATGGGAGAGAGAGAGGACCGAGGCAATAAAAAAACACTTGTTTGGGAGAGTGAGAGGCTGGTGTAGTTGGTTTGATTGATTTGTTTATACATGTGGGTCTATGTGCACAGCGGTGCCAACTCTCTCACATCGCCAGAGCGGTGCCAAAATCTTTTGATTTGACATTGATGCGTATTATGTGGCATACTTTTGTGAAATATGGCATCGGCCATATAGTGGAAGGCAACAAATGCCCAAGCTCTTCACATGCTCCTAGTTAAATGAGAGGAAACAGCAAGAGAGAGAGAGAGAGAGAGTGAAAAAATATCACTAGCCAGCCAACCCTATCGTATGAGCGAATGATATTGGTACCTCTTGATGACACGACAATCTTATGCAGCCAGCTGCTCTAATATGTTCTCTTGTTTTACAGATAAAAAAAGGCCCGAAAGTGAAAAATGTGCTGCACTATAACAATCTCATCGAATGCCTTGATCTCCATCTTACAGAAATTGATTGATCGACTACCGAGGCAGCACATCCGAGATTAAATTGGCGAGTTCTTTGTTCGAGGCAAGTGTGCTCAAGGTAATGAGGTTTGGCGTTCTCTGGCGCAACAATGAATGGCGTGCTTGATCACCGCAAGCGTCTAAGCCTAAATGACAAAGTCTCATGAAGGTTGAATTTGTTTTGAAACATCAAGTGGCCGAGACTCGAAACCTTATTTGCCCATTAGTGACTTGTCAGGGCGGTGGATTTTAGTTTGTATGATAATGTTGCATCCACCTAAAGTAATAAAAGTTCTTACGTAAACTTCCTAGTAATTCCCTCTTCGTAGGTGCAGCATTACTCCTAACATTTGTAATATCAGTTTGAAACTTGTAATATTGTCGTGTCCTATTCCCGCGTTTTCAAAATCCTGCGAATCAAACAGGTCCTGAGTTGGTGATGATGTTGTGCCTCCCATCTTTCACCAATAGCCGTCGGATCTAGATCTGACGCATACAAACCAAGCTTCTCCATTTTTGCAAAAAGATGGCCGCACTTGTTCCCTATTTACAAACAACTCCTTGTCTCTCACAATCAGCCTTATCTCCTCCCCACCACATCTAGAAGGCCGTGGAAAAATCTGGTGCGATGGCTGCTGCCGGAGCCGTCCACCCCCAATCTTGGTGTTCCATGCAATGCATGGGCATCTACGCACGGGAAATTATGTCGAACAGGGCTAGTTGTAAGCAGGCTAGCTCTACAGCCATGATGATAGTGACTGCAGATGGTGAGGCTGACTATGGTATGCCGAACACGGCGCCTATACTCAGGTGTCATCTCCGGCGTAGGGTCTTGTCACTTCACTGTGAGGAGCAGCACGTAATAATTTGACCAACGGGTAGTACAGTGCTAGTACTCCTACTACTACATTGGTAGTACTACTACTAGTACTAGTAGAACCACCATTTGGATTTAGGAGTACTACCACGTCCATCTGGATTTTAGTATTTGACTAGCAATATCTAGTACTACTCCCTCTGTAAATAAATACATGGTGTTTTATTCCTATCGGCGAGAGAACTTAATGTTTTTTTGCTAACTAGAGTACTAATAGGATTACATGCAATGAACTAAAGACTGCATGTCATGTTTGGTAGTCTCAAGTCATTGAAAGCACGCACGGCCCACATCTCTCATTGGTTGATATGTCATGAAATAAGAAACAAGGAGGGAGTTAATGCACCGTGCCTAAGTGTTTTGGGATTATTTGGTTTTCTTAAGGTGACTTACACAGCATTTTTGTTTACATGCATTAACATTTTATTAGTTAGATCAAAGGTCAAAACTTGGCGCAAAATGCAAAGGGGACCAATAAACCAGTAAACATCAAAGTTCTCTCGTTTGGCCCCAACTAGAGGTCCGTGAGATGACTATACCGCACCAAGACGTAGGGGGACGAGCTTCATTGACTTACGGCAAGCGCCTTTGGGTGAATGACATGTGGGCCTGGGGGTGGCTGGCCCACCTATCATACAGCCAAAGGCAAAAGTGAGAGGGCCGAGGAGTAGTACGAAATCCTACGCACCTACGCACGCTAACCAAGGGCAAGAGTGATCACTCGAATCGCAAGATTGGTTAACTAGAAGCTAAGCTAGACCCATGGAGGCGATGAGCGCGAGCATCAGCCGGCTGTGCCAGATGGTCCAGGACGCCTTGGCTGCTGCCCGCACCGAGGAACGCCTCTGTAGTATTGCTTGAGGCCGCCAGGCGAGGGCCGCTTGACGACAACCGTCTCCTTGTTCGACGAGGTCCTCGTCGGTTTCCTCGACAAGTTCACCGTCGTCAAGAAGCTCGCGAACGAATTTGATGTAAGACTCCAGCCGACGCGCCCAGGCTCTGCAATGCCCGCCACCCTCAACGGCCACTATGGTGACAACCTCTTCGACCTTTTCGTGGCCTGCGATGCGCCGCCGTCACCGGAGAATGTCCACCTTGAGGTCACGCTCGCTGCACAGCGCCTGGCGCAGCAAGACACCATCGACATAATCACCCACGTCTATGTGCAAATCGTCCACAAGGACTACTATATGCAAGAGGAGGACGATAGGACGCTGGCCTTCTTGGACCGCAGGGCAACCTTGGACGGCACTGTTCAGAAGCACGTCGGTTGGTGACCTGGCGCACTAGGGCGCGAGGATGTCGTTGATGGATCCGTATGTATTTTTATCTTTCCATCAAATCCATGTAGTAGTATATGATACTACAGTAATTATCTTACCTTTCCAATCTACTTCATAATTTCCGTACGTACTCCATGCATGAACGGCGCCAGAACCAAACTTCTCATGACTCTAGGCAAAATCGTTATTTTCTATCTATCGGTCGCGCCATGGAGCAGAACCAAATTTTACAAGTTACGAGTTCAAAAGGAAAAGCCTGCCGCATTCGCATCGCACCCCCACACGGTTGGTCCGGCACGCCGCTCAAGCGGGAATGCGTGCGGTGTTGCATTTTCACTTACAAGTGGGACCGCAGTTGAGCAAACCGACTATGGGCAAACCCCCACCCCACCCACCGCGCGATGGCTGAGAAAACAGGAGGGAGAAGAGATGGCTATAGCATGAACTCCAAGAAAATTGGTGTCGGATGGGACTCGTGTGGGTGGCATGTGCCATACTGCTAGACGTGAATGCTAGTTATGGCCCATGCCACCCCACTATATCGAGCCTATATCGAGGTACGTAGAACAAATTTCCTGCAGTCCGTGCTCAGCCCTCCTCTATCTCTCTTCTCAGCCAGCCAGCGGACGCGCGGAGCCCATCGTCTGTTTGCTCACATGCGGTCCCACATGTCAGTGAAAACGCAAGCGGACCCACCGAACCTGCACATCTTTCACCTCGACGTGCTGGTGATGAAAAACAAATCCAAGAAAGATCTTCGGTGGCCGCTTTTGGAGTTACTCAAGAGTAGTAAGATTCTATTTACAGTTTAACCCAAGATGCACATCTCGTGGCTTCAACTACCACTCTATTTTCTTTCATGACATGACCTGATGTTTGGATGTCCCACGTGTCGGCAAAAGGAGGAAGAACCCACCAAATCTTCTGTTGTGCTCTCGGATTAGACTAGTTGTGCTAACTTAAAATTTTATTGTGTACTCCCCGTTCCAAAATACTTGACTTCCATTTGTCCAAAATGGATGTACCTATATACTAAAACATGTCTAGATACATATAAATTTTGACAAATAGAAGGCATGTATTGTGCAACGGAGGGAGTAGAATGGATGCAAGTTTTTGTATTGCGAAGAAGAGTACATCCATATATTGATAGAGTGCAATTTAGTAGATGTTCTATCACTTTTAGCTAGCACAGAGGCTAGAGACGAGATTAGTGCACTTGTTGATACTCCTACTAGAATAGAGGCTAGACATGAGACTAGATGGGAGGAAGCAACGTCTACTTCTTTACACTCGAAGAAGAAAGAAGCACGCAAGATCGAGCCTCCGCAGATCAACAATGAATGCATCGAGAAGGCACTAATCCAACTTACGGGAGTAGTAAAATGTATTCTTGTGGTTCTTGTTTTCTTTGGTCTTGCTTTTCTAGTCAAAATTATCATTGGAGTTCGTGCAAAACAGAGGTCCGTTTGGGGTCGTGCGTTGGAGTTGGCCTTACAAGTGGGACCGCAATTAAGGAAACCGACTATCGGCAAACCCCCACCTCGCCTGCCGCGCGATGGCTGAAGTTAGAGAAACGACGAGGTTGAAGAGATTGCTCTAGCACGGACTCCAAGAAATAATATGGTGTCGATGGAAGTCGTCTGGTTATTGCGTGTGCCGTACTCTCGGGCGTGAATGCTTGTTCGCCCATGCCGCCCTACTACTCCTACTACTTACTCCTACTATATAGTACTAGTATCGAGGATTCGAGGTGCTGGTTACGTCTAATGAACACATTAACATATGGCTACAGAAAAACACCCCCGACGCCATAAGCATGTGAAGCTAGTACAAATAGTGTACTACTATTGTTGATTGGCCTCATCCGATAACCTGTTGCAATGCACGCACAATTATGTATTTGGAAAATATTTTTTTGCCTCGTCGCACCACTCACTCACGAATAACTCGAAAGCCATTCATAAATTTAGTAAGTTTATCACAGGCATATCATTTTATTACATACAACAGGTCATCAACCCACATCGACAACGAGGATACATTATAAATACTAAAGTTTTCACCACACAACAAATAACAAGCAATGAAATGAACTTCAACTCAACCATTCCTCGGCGTTGAAACACTTGCTTTGAACCACAAGTGATTCTCTCGACGGGCCATCCATTGTCGATCCGAGACCAACGCAGGATCGATCATCCAGTGCTGAAGCGGCCTACTATATCGATACCGGGTAGGGAACCACCCAAATGTCCGAGGTATAGACACAATTGCTTCTCATAAATGGTAGTAACGTTGTGTCAACAGCAGTTGATCGCTTTTCACCATCATTGGATAGTTTTGTCCAAGGAAGAGCGAAGTTTTCCAAGACTATCAATTCTATACAAGGGAGAAGGAGATGGCGCTAGCACACTAGTATCCATCCCGAATACCATGCAACAGTGTTGGAATAGGTCCGGAGAGTGCGACCATGGGAGACTACACCGCTTCCTTAGCATAACATCATCATGGGCTGTATACACACAAGAAGAGGTGATCCATCGAATTAGTTGTCAGCGCCAAAGAGTATATGGGCGCTGCTCGTCCTCATGCTCGTGATCATCACCATCGCCATCTCCCCTTGGTTATAAAATTTTCAAGTATAGGTGGTGGAATGTTCACAGGACCTTGGAAACACAAGAAGAAGGTTAATTAGTAAAGGAAACTTGCTAACCCGCATGCATGTGGATGAAACAATTATAATTACGGTGGAAGATAAACGTGCGAAACTACGAGGATGCCATGCAAAAACAAAGCCACAGTGGTGGCGGCAAACACAAGGCCCTCAGATTGAATTGCATCACAAGACTCATCCGTACGTAAACTGATTTTTGAGCAATATCCATCGAGTCAAACCACCAAGGACGGCAACAAGCTTGTCGAAGATAGCAACAACTTCATAGTTGTTGTAATTCCAAGAGCGGTTGGGAACTCGACAAATTGCTATCTTCCGTAGAAGACAGTCACCATGATTGTATTTGAACGTGCATGCACAATACCGTGTGCTCAACCTCTGGGCAGTCTGCTGAGATTTTTGGAAGTGGAACCCGGTCACGAGTGTACACATTCACAAGTTCCCACTCGTAGTTGGACCCAATGTAAACAACCCAATCTCCATTTGCGTCTGCCCAAGCCTTGCCCTCAAGCGATGGCATCTTAACATCATATGTATCATTATCAAGCGGCATCAACTTGCACAAGGCGAGGCCTCCGTCGTGCCGGCGCCAATCATCAGGGTCACGGCGAAGAAGATAGGGGAGATCAAACTGCTCCTTGACTCTTGGGTTCCTTGTAATGATGTTATTAGTTGAGTCGAGAATGGGCTTGAACGAACCTGCCATGCTAGCCGAGGTGATGACGTCGCACCGATCAATGAGTTCCTCCACCACGCCATCTTTCGGATCGGGCAAGAATAACGGGTCGCTTCCGCCTGTTCCTCCATGGAGAAGACGATCGAACAATGGCAGAAGAAAGGGTGAAGGGCTAAACGAAAATGGAGGAGGGAGAGGAAGAGGTGCGACAGCAGTTCCAAATCGAGAGGGAAAGGCGAAGAGTCGGTGGACGGTTGCCAGTTTGCCACGGTTCACGAAGAGGCGCCCCGGCCTACAAGTCCGTTCGGAAATACTCCTACTACTCGCCGTCGTCTCACTGATATGTTGGAATGGGACCACATGTCAACGAAACATGGTGTGTAATTTCTCATGAAAAATGCGATCTGGCGCCGTTGGCCCGAGGTATCGCATTAGTTATCGACCTTTATTTTTTTAATGGCGTGCAGTTCAGTTTTGAAGCACGACTAACTGGTACTGTACGCAGAGAAAATATAAACTACTCTACCACTACTCCACCTCTAGTACTAGTAGTATAAAAAAGATATATAGGCTGGAGCTTCAGCGCTTTCTTGCCAAGGGCTGCCCACTTGCTTCTCACACTACCACCCTCTCTCCAGATCTAAAAAAGACGCCCCCTCTCTCCCTCCTCACCGGTGGTCACAGATCCGCCAGGGAAGAAAAGGACGGGCAATGTTGACGCACTCGTTGTCGGTGAGCGAGGTCATGCACTGACGACAAGGCCATCCTCTCAGACCTAGCGCCTGCGCGGGATGGCCTCCGTCCCCAAGCTCGCTGCCATAGTGTATGCGGAGGACGATGACCACGAGCGAAGCCACTTCCCGCCGACCCTCAGGTATGCTACCTCTTTTCGAACCATACCCTTGTTCTATTGCCCCATCTGCCACGTCGTTGCATGTGGATCTTTTTCCACTCCACCATCTTCCCAATTTGCTATCCTCTCGCTCACTGGCCACGCAGACGAAAACCATAATTTGCACTATTAAAGGAAACCCTACTTCATGCAGACTAATCCATGTCTGGGTTGAATAAGGAAAGGAAGGAGATTGTCTTGCCCAAGAGAGTAGGCATCGAACCCGCATCTAGGTTGAAAAGGGAAAATCAGTAGCTAAGGAACGAGTCTCGTGTCTCTTGGTTGAAGAAGGGTAGAAAGGCATGACAACGCAATAGAGAATGACCGGTCGATCGGTTTGTTGTCCTCACATAGGAAAAAGGTGGCTAAAGAGAACAAAAATGGGACGAATCCACATATGCTGCCTGGATATTTGTTGCTCGGGCAACCATACCTCCCTCACCACTCTGCGTCCGTGGAGGTACATCGTCTCGGTGCGCCCACCGTCCAATGGGCCTCCCATGCTCTTATTGCCACTTTTTTGCTGTTAGTATAACGCCAGCAGTCAAGTCAAGCAATGCTACTGCTAAACTGAAGCAACATTTAACTAATGCCACTCTCAGTCTAATGCCACCGATAAATTTAAGCAATGTCATTTAATGTCACTGGATTATTTCAGGGTTAGCTGTTGATTGTGGATGTATTAAAGATTTTTCAGCTAAGGCAATCTAATGCTGTTGCACAGCCAGTATACCAACGATGAAACTTGTTACTACCTTCAGATTTTTGCACTGTTAATGATAATAGATTACATACCTCACTTTCATGAGATAAGTTAATTTTTTTGTACAGTGTCACCAAAATGCCAAGGCGTTGATGTCATTTTATTTTGGTTAAACTGCACAAACAATTATGAAGACAAGAGGAAAGGTCAAGAGTGGGCACCTCCTCCTCCGGCTGTTCTCTTGATTCGTTCGATCAAGTTTTTATGTTTGATCGATTATCAAGATTGGGATAGCAATTTTATGCCCCCGAGTTTGAAATGATATTTACCTTGGAGGTACATGGTTTGCAATTTTTTATACTGTCATTAGTTAATAATGCTAGTTACCTTCAGACTTTTGTATTTGGTTTAATGCTCATGCACGCTAGTATACTAATGTGAAACTTGTTACCTTTACATTTTGTATTGTTAATTTTATAGAAACCTTCCAAAGCTAGAGTTTATTGAAATCTGTTCAAGAAAACCATTGTACTGCACTGTAATAAACTAACTACTCTACTGTTGCACTAGCCATTGGATTAGTGTAGATTTGTAGTATTCGAATGGTGTTGCATTAGCGTATGGACATAAATAAAGTGTGGCAAGCTTTCCCAGATATGTGCTCAAGAAAACTACTACCTGTTTTTCTAAATATTATATGTTTGGATACTTTAAATTGAACCGCGAAAACGTCTTATATTAAGGAAAATAGGGTGTAGAGTTCACTCAAATTATCCTGGTAAAGCTAGTCACACCTTTGTTAAAATTAATGTTCATTATGTTATCGGAGGAGGTCTCAGATGTTTGTCTCTAATGCCCGCCGACTACATACCGACATCATGATGTAATGTTAAGTCATTTCCTTTTGTACAGCGTCACTGAATTGTCATGGCGGTGATGGCATTTTATTTTAGTAGAACTGCACAAAATTTGCTTAAAAGAAGAGGAAAGGTCAGAATGGCTCAGCCGTTGAGAAAAAACTTTGTATGCCTTCCCGACATCACCATTGTTGTTTTATTTATTCCTTCAAACAGTGGTTACAAACAGTCTTGCTACCTTTTCCCATTAAGAAATTGGAATGCTTATATTTGTGAGTCTATGCTTCAACTAGTGCCACTTTTATAGTAATCACACTTTCAATATCTATGTAAACAGGGATGCTCGATTTTAGTGGAACTGCACAAAAAGTCCAACTGGTTCAACATTAGGAGCATGTTTTTTTTCCAAACATTTATATCCAATTGGTGGCACTATGAGCTGTTCATTACGAAGGTACATGGTTTGCTACTATCTTGCTACTCTTTTTGTACTGTCATTAGATAGTAATACTAGTGGTTTGCATGTGAATTTATTGGCAGGGTGGACCTACATTGGAGGTGCAGGACATGATTCAATGATTGGATGCTCAATTTCGGTTGTATCGATTTCACCTCTTCCATCACTGCGAACATGGTGTGGTATATGTTTACTAGCTGCTTGATATTTGTGCAGACAGAGATGTCTGCCCGTTGCTATTTTGGTTGAACTGCACAAGAGAATAGTATAGTCACTGCATGCAGTGCCATTTGAAAATACACAAAGATTGGATAGTCACTTCATGGACTGCAGAAAAGTAGTACTGTACTATTTACTGGCCAACACTAGCTGCTTCATTGCTTTGGTTTGATTATACAATGGGCATCATTTTGACTAAGTTAAAGTTTGTTTTCCGAAAATAGTCTCGCGGTGTGATCAAGAGAAGACCAAATCATATTGTAGTGGATGTTCCTCCATCATGTGTGGTTCATTCTCATGGTTCCAGCTGTTGGTGAAACCACTTACGTTTTTCAAGAGGAATTGTAGACTTCACAAACAAATTTCTCTTTCAGTCTATACTGAATGTTGGCCAAGAGAAGCATCTATGTTAGTAGGAAGAACAGATGTTTTTTCTAGATCTTTGCTTTTGGAGCTACATATTTGTGATCTATGAATCATTGAGATGCATTAACATGTTGATCTTATGTATGGGAATCATACTAGTTAGTTTTAGTTGCGATCTTTGCTTTTGGAGCTACATATTTGTATATGATCTATGAATCATTGAGATGCATTAACAGTTACTTATTTCTGTTCGCTCAGTGTTTACAAGTTACTGATTGATCACTAGCTAGCCTACAAATGCGCCTCTGGCAGTTTTATTTATGACGAAAGATGCGGTGGCAGTTTTTGAATAAAATGCCTACCTCTGAAGAAACCGACAAGCTACACTATCGATCCTACACGGATAAAAATGCCTACCTCTCAAGAAACCGACAAGCTACACTATCAATCCTACACGGATAAATAGCGGATCACGCACGTACTACCTCCTTTCCGGTTTGCGGGGCTCAATTCAAGAAACGACCTACTCGATCCTACACGAATAAATAGCGGATCACACACGCATTAGTACCTCCTTTCCGGTTTGCGGGCTTAATTCAAACCTCTCACCAACCAAGGTACTCCTCCGTCCGGTTTATTAGTCCCGTGAGCAAAGCAGCAAGACCAAGGCATGGCAATAATTAATGGCATGCGAAGTTTAAGCCTAATTAATTCCAGCGATTTAAGTGGCTGCATGCATGCCTCGGCCGCGACTCGCTGTATGCTGCTTCGCAGCGCGCTCGCGAAGCGATTCTGAGTGCTCGCATGCAGCCGGCCGTAATTAAGGCAGCTAACTGATGCGAAAAAGATACGCTTTAATTGTTGCGGGCTTTTTAAATCCGTGGAATCATTATTGACAAGGAGGGAGATGATTCGAGTGCACTCGTTTGACTGCCATGCCGGCGTGCGACCCAGACGGGACGGGACGACACAATCATAATTTCAGTTTCCCTAGTTTTCCATGGCAAGCTGGCACGCTAAGCCATTATGCATTGAATTCGGCGACCGTCAGGCTACCTTCCCCTATAAGTACTGTTTCGCCTTCTCCGTGCCACCGTGACCCAACTCGCCATATCCTCATAAGCCCCCACCGGCCCGACGTCGCTCGCCACGTCCGCCATGCCCCCGCCCGTCCACGGTAGGCGACGCCGGAGGCGGTCACCGCCAGAACTAGTGTTCGGTTTTTCACCGGAAGGAAGACGGAGGGAGGAGGCATTCTATCTGTCTTTAGATGGCAATGCCCAGATCGAGGAGTTGTTGGAGCGCGATCGCATGGCGGAGGAGCAGGAGTTGTTGGAGCGCGACTGCCTGGCAGAGGAGCAGCATATCACCGATTTGCGCCGCCAGCGGGACATGGAGCAGCAGCGCACCGACACTCTGAGTCGCGAGCAGAGCGCCCGCAACTGGGCCGACTACATGTGGGCTGGCGCCCGCCAAATAGCCCTGGAGGCTGTCGGGCACGCACGCTGTCATGACGCCGATTTTACTACCAGCTCGTCAAGTGGGTTTCCCGCTTGGAAGCCGAAGCTTCGGTGGACCAGCCGGCATGGAAAGGGCCAACGCGCGCGGGCAACATGCCCTATCGCACCTCTGGCAAGTCCGAGGCGAGGCGCAGGGCGCAGGACGCTGGTGCCGGCATTTAGCGTGTACCACAGATGGCGGCCGACATTGTCTAGTTAGCTAAGAGTAAGTTAGTACTTGTACGCTACTAGAGTATTAGTGGGAGTAGATAGTTAAGTTGGCTATGATGGTTGTCAACGTGGAAGTTCAGTACTGTATATGTGGATTAGACCTGTTACTTTGCTCTGAATGTTGAACTTTCCGTTTGAACGTATGGAATGGGCTGTTATTTTTTTAAATGGGTTGTATTTGTCCTCCACGGGTTTGGGCCTAGCAAGTTGACGCGTACACAATCAGGAGATGATTGTACGTGGAGAGAATGACAGCAGGGACCCGCCAAGGTCATGGCAGTATGCAAGCAAGTGCCTCCTTATTTCAAGCCAATAAAAAAATGGCTCCTCCTAGTGGATTTCTGACATCTGGGTCCCATGCCATTGTCAACGTAGTCAATAAACAAGAGAATTGCAAAATGAGCGGCTGACACCAGGGACCCAGCAGCTCGCCCAGTTATTTTTGTTTTGGGTTAATTTGATAAATGCCTCCGAGAAATGCCACTGCAATTTCCAAACTTTGAAAAATGCCATTTCATGCCATTTCTAGTGGCATTTTTCGAAGTCTGGAGTGGCATTTTTCAAAGTTTGCAAACTGCAGTGACGTTTTTCAAAGTTTGCAAAAATTGCAGTGTCATTTTTATGAATCGCCATAATCGGAGTGGCATTTATCTAATTTGTTTTTGAGACGGAAGCAGGGTGTCAACTGGGCTGTTGCTACGTCTTGAGCTTGCGTTTGTTTTCCCCAAAGAGGAGAGGATGATGCAGCACAGTAGCGTAAGTATTTCCCTTAGTTTTTGAGAACCAAGGTATCAATCCAGTAGGAGGCCACACACAAGTCCCTCGTACCTGCACAAAACGATAGCTACTCGCAACCAACGCGATTAGGGGTTGTCAATCCCTTCACGGTCAATTACGAGAGTGAGATCTGATAGAGATAATATTTTTGGTATTTTTGGTATAAAGATGCAAAGTGAAAAGTAAAAGGCAAAGTAAAAACAAAGCAAGTATAAAAGTGATGGAGATTGATATGATGAGAATAGACCCGGGGGCCATAGGTTTCACTAGTGGCTTCTCTCAAGAGCATAAATATTCTACTTGGGTGAACAAATTACTGTTGAGCAATTGATGAAATTGAGCATAGTTATGAGGTTATCTAGGTATGATCATGTATATAGGCATCACGTCCGAGACAAGTAGACCAAACGATTCTCATCTACTACTATTACTCCACTCATCGACCGCTATCCAAAGATGCATCTAGAGTATTAAGTTAAAAAAGAGTAACGCCTTAAGCAAGATGACATGATGTAGAGGAATAAATTCATGCAATATGATAAATACCCCATCTTGTTATCCTCGATGGCAACAATACAATACGTGCCTTGCAACCCTTTACATCACCGGGTAAGGACACCGCAAGATTGAACCCAAAGCCATGCACTTCTCCCATTGCAAGAACTACCAATCTAGTTGGCCAAACCAAACGGATAATTCAAGAGACTTGCAAAGATAACTCAATCATACATAAAAGAATTCAGAGAAGATTCAAATATTATTCATAGATAAGCTGGATCATAAACCCACAATTCATCGGTCTCAACAAACACACCGCAAAAAGAAGATTACATCGAATAGATCTCCACGAGAGAGGGGAGAACATTGTATTGAGATCCAAAAGAGAGAAGAAGCCATCTAGCTACTAGCTATGGACCAAGGTCTGAAGTAAACTACTCACACTTCATCGGAGAGGCTATGGTGTTGATGTAGAAGCCCTCCGGTGGATGCCCCCTCCATGAGCTCCTAACAGCCCCAAGATGGGATCTCGTGGATACTGAGAAGTTGCGACGGTGGAATTAGGTTTTGGCCCTGCTCGATCGCTTGGGGGTGCGAGGGTATATGTATATATAGGAGGAAGGAGTACGTCGGTGGAGCTTGAGGGGCCCACGAGGTAGGGGGCGCCCCACCTCGTGACCGCCTCTCGATTCCTTTATGAGGGTCCAAGTCTCCGGATCACGCTCGTGAGAAAATCACGCTTCGAAGGTTTCATTCCGCTTGGACTCGCTTGATATTTTGTTTCTTTGAAATAATCAAAAAGGCAAAAAACAGCAATTCAGGTTGGGCCTCCGGTTAATAGGTTAGTCCCAAAAGTAATATAAAAGTGGAAAATAAAGCCCATTATAGTCCAAAACAATAGATAAAGTAGCATGGAGCAATGAAAGTTATAGATACGTTGGAGACGATCACCAAAGGGACACTCGCCTGTCTAGACAACCTTTTCTTTTATGTTTACCATGACCAGCCCAAGAGTTTTTTTTTTTTTACGAAAATGGCTTGCCCATTTTTTTGTGATTTGTCAAGTAAGTCGCTTATCGGGCCGGTTGGGCTGCAAATCTTTCAAGACGAGGAGAGATTCATTCGGCCGACGAGAAAATGGCCTATCAAGAATGAGAAATGGGCTATACATTTTTAAAACACATCAAACCGGCAATTAGTTTCAAATATCTTTTTTTCATTTCGAGATTTTAAATTGCATTGATTTTTATGCGTGGACAATTTATTGGATTTTATATTAATATACATTTATTTTTAAAATCAGTCCTAATGTGACTCAAATTTCGGATTAAAAACAGTTCAGACCGCAGACCGACATATGCAAAATTTCAGATAATTTTTTAACCGTGGCCACAATATGGGCTGTAATGCTAACAAAAAGAATATGGGCTCCAAAAAAACCCGTAAGAATTAGCAAATGGGCTGTAAATTATTTGAAATAATGAAAGATGGGCTGTATGTTGTTTTCCACATATTTGAGGCTTTCCATAGATGGCTTTGATAATGTTGGATGTCCATCCAACGGCCGTCGTCTTCTTCAATCTCTGCTCTTCCTGCTCCAAATGCTCAAACAAGCGCCAAGTGGACTGCTCGCTCCTCCTTCCCACGGCCGGCTGTCTTGCCGCAAGATGCCTCACCGCCCCACCATACTCCCATCGCTGGCCTAGCCATCCTCTACTCACCCACACATGCTATTATTCTCCGTGACGGCATTTAACCAAGAACCCTCAGACAACAGATTCCCTCCGCGTGGGAAACAATCGCCGAGTCTTCCTTGCCTCCGTGTCGCTCCTTCCTAGGCCTCGCCGTCGTCCACCGCCCTGGTGCTCTCGGAGTGGCGTGGTCAACGTGGTCAACGACCGACATGCATCTGAAGTGGACTGTATGTGGAGAGGCTGACAGCTGGGTCCACGGCCACACGCAAGGAAATGCCTCCTTATTACGTGCAAAATAATGATTCCTCCACCTGACATCTGGGACCCACCGAAAGGGCCTCTGTATTTCTTGAAAAAAACGTTACTGCCACTGACAGCTCAGACCCACCATCTATATCTTCGCACGAAGGAAGTGCCTCCTTATTACGCCCAAAAAAAGAATACTCCCCCTGCTAGCTGGGTGTAACGCCCCGGACACACCCGCCGATGTTCGTTACTCCTGGCGGGATCTAGACTGGCCCCACAGATCAATACTAGTCTTTTCTGTGCACTTTGTCCTCACTGTGCGCACTTGGGGAGCAACTTTGAATCGGTCACCCATCCCGACACTACTCCAAGCTGAGCACGCTTAACTTTGGAGTTCTCGTCCAATGGGCTCCCGGAAAAGAAGGAATTCCTTATTGATATGAGTAGTCTATCATCCCTAATAAGCCAGGCTATCACATACACCCCCACTCGGAGGAACCGACGTCCTCGTCGGGCCACGAAACGCTCCTCTGGCACAAACGTCGTGCTTCCATCCGCACATGTGCCATGTCGGGTGCCACGACGGGTCACAAACGCCATGAACAACATGACCACGCACCTGTCCGCAACCATCCGTAACCGCGAGGGTCGGCTCGATACCAACTTGTAACGCCTCGACACACCCGCCGGTGGTCAGCATTCTCTGGCGGGATCTAGACGGCCCCACAGATCAATACTAGTCTTTTCTGCGCACTTTGTCCTCACTCGCGCACCCAGAGCAACTTCGATTGGTCACCCATCCCGACACTACTCCAAGCTGAGCACGCTTAACTTTGGAGTTCTGTCCGAATGGGCTCCCGAAAAAGAAGGAATTCCTTATTGATATGAGTAGTCTATCATCCCTAATGAGCCAGGCTATCACACTGGGACCCAGTACAGTGGGCCTACTAAGTTGACGGGGACGAAGGGCTTTGTCAACTTAGTCAATATGCAACATTCTAGCTCGACTGACCGTACGATGTCCATCCAACGGACGTAGTGCTTCTTCAACCTCTGGTCTTCTTGCTCCAGCCGCCCAAAGCAGCACCGGTCGTGCCGCCGCTCCACCGCCTCCGTGGGGTCGGCTGTGGTGCCGCGAGGCCTCACCGCCCCATACTACTCCCACCGCTGGCCAGGCCATCCCTCCACTCCACTCACCCACACCCCGTTATTCTACAGCAACGGCAACAAGAAATAACTCAGAACCCTCGTACTACTCTCCGCGTAGGCATCCACCGCCGCGTCTTCCCCTGCCCGAAGTCGTCCCTTCCTAGGCCTCGCCGTCGTCCACCGCCGTGGTGCTCTCGGCGCCAGGCGTGGTCAATGTGCTCAATGACCGAATTCCATCAAGAATATCAGACGTGGAGAGGCTGGTAGTCGGGTCCACGGCAGCCGCAAGGAAGTGCCTCCTTATTACGCGAAAATAATTATTCCTCCACCGACAAAGAGGACCCACCGGACGGGCCACCAGATTTCGTGAAAAAACGTTTGCCCTCGATCGCTGGGACCCACCCGACGGCCACCGATTTCACGCAAAAAACGTTCCCCTCTTGTCATTTCCGACCCACCGGAAGTGCCTCCTTATTACGCACAAAAAATGAATACCCACGCTAGCTGGGACCCACCTTGGTGGAGGCTGACTTGTGGGCCTACTAAGTTGACGGGGACGGAGGGCTTTCTCAACTTAGTCAATATAAACGATTCTAGCTCCAGTGACCTTATGATGTCCATCCAACGGCCGTAGTGCTTCTTCAACCTCTGGTCTTCTTCAGCAACAATTGGAATCAGTATTTTATCACGCTCTGGTGATTTTTAATAATTCGGGCACTGAGCGCAAAGTTTCTGGAAATTACAGCAAGATCAAATAACTATCATCCAAGAAGATCCAATAGGTCTAGCTTGGCACAAACACTAATTAAAACATAAAACCACATCTAAACAGAGGCTAGATGGATTATTTATTCCTAAACAGAAGCAAAAACAAAAAAACTAAAAATAAAATTGGGTTGCCTCCCAACAAGCGCTATCGTTTAACGCCCCTAGCTAGGCATAAAAGCAAGGATAGATCTAGGTATTGCCATCTTTGGTAGGCAATCCATAAGTGGCTCTCATGATAGATTCATATGGTAATTTTATTTTCTTTCTAGGAAAGTGTTCCATGCCTTTCTTTAATGGAAATTGGAATCTAATATTCCTTCCTTCATATCAATAATTGCACCAATCGCTCTAAGGAAAGGTCTACCAAGAATAATAGGACATGAAGGATTGCAATCTATATCAAGAACGATAAAATCTACGGGCACATAATTCCTATTTGCAACAATAAGAACATCATTAATTCTTCCCATAGGCTTTTTAATAGTGGAATCCAAAGATGCAAGTTTAGAGAGCAATCATCAAAGTCACGGAAATCTAGCAAATCACACAAAGTTTTGGGGATAGTAGAGACACTAGCACCCAAATCACACAAGGCATGAAACTCATAATTTTTAATTTTAATTTTAATAGTAGGTTCCCACTCATCATAGAGCTTTCGAGGGATAGAGACTTTCAACTCAAGTTTTTCTTCATAAGATTGCATCAAGGCATCAACAATGTGTTCGGTAAAGGCCTTATTTTGACTATAAGCATGAGGAGAATTTAGCACGGATTGCAACAAGGAAATACAATCAATTAAAGAGCAATTTTCATAATTAAATTCCTTGAGATCCAATATAGTGGGTTTAGCGACATCTAGGTTTTTATTTCTTTCAATCCCACATCTATCAATTTCATCATCAAGATCTAAAAACTCTGAATTCTTAGAACGCCTTCTAGGTAAAGGAAGATCATATTCAGTTTCATCAAGATTCATATTGCAAAACAAAGATTTAATGGGGGACACATCAATAACTTTTAGATCTTCATCTTGATTTTCATAGGAATTGGAAGAACACGCTTTAATAAAGGCATCTTTGGAAGCACGCATCCTAGCGGTTCTTTCTTTGCACTCATCAATGGAAATTCTCATAGCTTTGAGAGACTCATTGATATCATGCTTAGGAGGAATAGATCTAAGCTTTAAAGAATCAACCTCAAGAGAAATTCTATCAACGTTCCTAGCCAAATCATCAACTTTAAGCAATTTCTCCTCAAGCAAAGCATTAAAATTCTTTTGTGAATTCATAAACTCTTTAACACTATTCTCAAATTCAGAGGGCATCTTATTAAAATTTCCATAAGAGTTGTTGTCGGAATTTCCATAATTATTAGAGGAATTACTAGGATAAGGCCTAGGATTAAAATTCCCTCTATACGCGTTGTTACCAAAATTATTCCTACCAACAAAATTCACATCCATAGATTCATTATTATTCTCAATCAAAGTAGACAAAGGCATATCATTAGGATCAGAAAAAACACTCTTAGTAGAAAATAATTTCATAAGTTCATCCATCTTTCCACTCAGAACATTAATTTCTTCTATCGCATGCACTTTTTTATTAGTAGATCTTTCGGTATGCCATTGAGAATAATTAACCATAATATTATCTAGAAGTTTAGTAGCATCTCATAGAGTGATTTCCATAAAAGTGCCTCCCATGCCAATCTAAAAGATTTCTAGAAGCAAAATTCAATCCGCATAAATTTTTTGTATAATCATCCACAAGTTCAAACCATGAGTAGGACAATTATGTATCATTAATTTCATTCTCTCCCAAGCTTGTGCAACATGTTCATGATCAAGTTGCTTAAAATTCATAATATCGTTCCTAAGAGAGACAATCTTAGCGGGAGGAAATATTAAAAGATAAAATCATCTTTGCACTTGTTCCAAGAATCAATACTATTTTTAGGCAAAGATGAAAACCACGCTTTAGCACGATCTCTAAGCGAAAAAGGAAATAGCTTCAATTTAACGACATCATTATCAACATCTTTTTCTTTTGCATATCACATAAATCAACGGCCATTCAGATGAGTAGCGGCATCTTCACTAGGAAGGCGGCTAATTGATCTTTCATAACAAGATTCAACAAAGCAAGATTGATTTCACAAGATTCAGTATTGGCAAGAGGAGCAATCGGAGTGCTAAGGAAATCATTATTATTGGTATTGGTGAAGTCACACAATTTGGTAGTATCTTGAGCCATCGCGACAAACAAGCAATCCAACACACGAGCAAACAAGCGGACGAGGAAAAGGCAACGGGAAAAAGAGGAGGAGATTGGGAAAGAGAGGGCGAATAAAACGGCAAGGGTGAAGTGGGGGAGAGGAAAACGAGAGGCAAATGGCGAATAATGTAATGCAAGAGATAGGGATTGTGATGGGTACTTGGTAAGGTTGACTTGCTCTTGCGTGAGCCTCCCAGGCAACGGCGCCAGAAATTCTTCTTGCTACCTCTTGAGCACTGCGTTGGATTTCCCCGAAGAGGAGAGGATGATGCAGCAAAGTAGCGTAAGTATTTCCCTCAGTTTTTGAGAACCAAGGTATCAATCCAGTAGGAGGCCACGCACAAGTCCCTCGCACCTGCACAAAACGATAGCTCCTCGCAACCAACGCGATTAGGGGTTGTCAATCCCTTCACGGTCACTTACGAGAGTGAGACCTGATAGAAATGATAAATAATATTTTTGGTATTTTTGATATAGAGATGCAAAGTGAAAAGTAAAAGGCAAAGTAAAAACAAAGCAAGTATTAAAGTGATGGAGATTGATATGATGAGAATAGACCCGGGGGCCATAGGTTTCACTAGTGGCTTCTCTCAAGAGCATAAGTATTCTACGGTGGGTGAACAAATTACTGTTGAGCAATTGACAAAATTAAGCATAGTTATGAGTATATCTAGGTATGATCATGTATATAGGCATCACGTCCAAGACAAGTAGACCGAAACGTTTCTGCATCTACTACTATTACTCCACTCATCGACCGCTATCCAACATGCATCTAGAGTATTAAGTTAAAAACAGAATAACGCCTTAAGCAAGATGACATGATGTAGAGGATAAATTCATGCAATATGATAAAACCCCATCTTGTTATCCTCGATGGCAACAATACAATCGTGCCTTGCTGCCCCTTCATCATCGGGAAAGGACACCGCAAGATTGAACCCAAAGCTAAGCACTTCTCCCATTGCAAGAACCACCAATCTAGTTGGCCAAACCAAACGGATAATTCGAAGAGACTTGCAAAGATAACTCAATCATACATAAAAGAATTCAGAAAAGATTCAAATATTATTCATAGATAAGCTGGATCATAAACCCACAATTCATCGGTTTCAAGAAACACACCGCAAAAAGAAGATTACATCGAATAGATCTCCACGAGAGAGGGGGAGAACATTGTATTGAGATCCAAAAAGAGAGAAGAAGTCATCTAGCTACTAGCTATGGACCCGAAGGTCTGAAGTAAACTACTCACACTTCATCGGAGGGGCTATGGTGATGATGTAGAAGCCCTCCGTTGTGGATGCCCCCCGGTGAGCTCCTAACAGGCCCCAAGATGGGATCTCGTGGATACAGGAAGTTGCGCGGTGGAATTAGGTTTTGGCCCTGTTCGATCGCTTGGGGGTACGTAGGTATATATAGGAGGAAGGAGTACGTCGGTGGAGCAACAGGGGCCCCAGAGGCAGGGGGGCGCGCCCTAGGATGGGGCGCGCCCCCCACCCTCGTGACCGCCTCTTCTATGCCTTGGCGTAGGGTCCAAGTCTCCTGGATCACGTTCGGTGAGAAAATCACGCTCAAGGTTTCATTTTGTTTGGACTCCGTTTGATATTCCGCTTTTTTGAAACACCAAATAGGCAAAAACAACAATTACGGGCTGGGCCTCCGGTTAATAGGTTAGTCCCAAAAATAATATAAAAGTGGAAAATAAAGCCCAATATAGTCCAAAATAGTAGATAAAGTAGCATGGAGCAATCAAAAGTTATAGATACGTTGGAGACGTATCAGCAGCCTCACACCGCAGCCAAACCTGTGAACCCTCGTACTCCTCTCCGTGCGGGCTTCCACTACTGCGTCTTCCCCGGCTCGCCGTCGTCCCCTTCCTAGGCCTCGCCGTCATCCACCGCCCTGGTGCTCTCGGCGCGGCGTGGTCAACATGGTCAAGGAACGACTTCCATCGGACGTGGACTGTACGTGGAGAGGCTGACAGCTGGGTCCACGGCCGCAGCAAGGAAGTGCCTCCTTATTACGCGGAAAATAATTATTCCTCCACCTAGCAGCGAGGTCCCACCGAACGGGCCACCATATTTTGCGAAAAAACATTCCCCCCTGACTGCTGGGACCCACCAGCTACATCTTCGCACGCAAGGAAGTGCGTCCGGGCAAAAAAACGACTCGCCCCCCTGACTGCTGGGACCCACCAGCTACATCTTCGCATGCAAGGAAGTGCGTCCGGGCAAAAAAAACGATTCGCCCCCTGACTGTTGGGACCAACCAGCTACATCTTCGCACGCAAGGAAGTGCGTCCGGGCAAAAAAACAAAACGATTCGCCCATCGCTGCTGGGACCCACCACTACATCTTCGCAGCAAAGAAGTGCTCGACGGTCGGGACCCACCTGGTCGGTGTACGAAGCGTTTTCATTCTGGTCGCGAACATGTACGTACATCTTGGTCGATGTAGAGGCGCCGCGACGCGTCGTAGTAGAGGCGCCGCACATAGCATGTACACGCACGCATAGCCGTCGTCGGTGCAAGAAAGAAAATACGACCACGCACGCACATACGGGCAGGGTCTCGAATGCCTACTCGCGCATACGCACATGGCTGGGTCGAACGGAGAAACAACGCCGTCGTCGTGTTCATGGGGAGCCAACCGGCTGGGTCGGAACGGAATGCGTGGTCGTGTTCATCGGGAGGGCTTGGACGAACAGGCGATGGAAGCGAGGCTGGCGTATCGCAGAACGGAGGAAACAGACCTCCCACGCTCGAACGGGTCCTGTTGATCGGGAGGGTGTGGCGTGCATCGCAAAACGGAGGAAACAGACCTCCTACAAATAAACGGGGTTGAGGGAGTCCTGGATTAGGGGTGTCCGGATAGCGAACTATCACCGCTTATGCGGACTCGGACTATGAAGATACAAGATTGAAGACTTCGTCCCGTGTCCGGATGGGACTTTCCTTGGCGTGGAAGGAAAGCTTGGCGATACGGATATGTAGATCTCCTACCATTGTAACCGACTCTGTAACCCTAACCCTATCCGGTGTCTATATAAACCGGAGGGTTTTAGTCCGTGAGGACGAACAACAATCATACCATAGGCTAGCTTCTAGGTTTAGCCTCTCGATCTCGTGGTAGATCTACTCTTGTACTACCCATATTATCAATATTAATCAAGCAGGAGTAGGGTTTTACCTCCATCGAGAGGGCCCAACCTGGGTAAAAATATCGTGTCCCTTGTCTCCTGTTACCATCCGCCTAGACGCACGCTCGGGACCCCTACTCGAGATCTGCCGGTTTTGACACCGGCATTGGTGCTTTCATTGAGAGTTCCTCTGTGTCGTCATCCTTAGGCCCGATGGCTCCTTCGATCATCAACAACGACGCGGTCCAGGGTGAGACTTTTCTCCCCGGACAGATCTTCGTGTTCGGCGGCTTTGCACTGCGGGCCAATTCACTTGGCCATCTGGAGCAGATTGAAAGCTACGCCCCTGGCCGTCAGGTCAGATTTGGGAGTTTGAACCACATGACCGACATACACGGAGACTTGATCTTCGACGGATTCGAGCCACAGCCAAGCGCGCCGCACTGTCTCGATGGGCACGATCTAGCTCTGCCGCCGAACAGTGCCCTGGAGGCCGCACCAGCGTCCGTTCCGACCCTTAGCTCGGAGCCGACCCCGCCGATCGAGGACGAGTGGTTGGACACCGCCTTGGGGGCCACGATCTCTACAGCGATTGAGCCGAACTCCATCCCTGTCCTTTACGAAGACCGTGACTCCAAGGTGCCGGACTGCTCTCTGGGCTCCGAACCCTCCGCGCCCCTGCCAATCGAATCCAATTGGGCGCCGGTTATGGAGTTCACTGCCGCACACATCTTTCAAAGACTCGCCTTTGGTGACATCCTGAATTCACTAAAGTCTCTCTTTATCGAGAGCCTGGCGGACTACGGTCAGAAGGTTGGGATGCGGACGACGAAGAAATTCAACGCCCACCCACCGCCCACTTTGTAGCCACTGTCGAAAGCTTAAACGACGTGCTCGATTTCGACTCCGAAGACATCGACGGTATGGACGACGATGTAGGAGACAACCATGAACCAGCACCTATAGGATAATGGACAACCACCTCATCCCACGATGTATACATGGTGGATACACCTAAAGGAAGTGACGGCGAGGAACAACGGACACTACGAAGGATAAATCCTCGGCGCAGCAAAACGGCAACGTAAACGCCGCACCAAGTCCCGCCGACAAACACGGCAGCCACACGCACCCAGCCATAGAGCAGGCGAACCGGTGGACGACGATGCTATCGAGCAACCGTGCAAACAGACAACTGGATAAACAACCCGTCCCGGCGAAGATAACAGTCCGGACGATCTCACGCCGGACAAATTGTTGGAGCAGAAGAACCTCCACAAAGGCTCGTCACCATCTGCGCGTAGCCTGAAAAAGCGAAGCGGAAGCTCAAAACAGCGGAAGATGCACTCGAGAATCAGATGGAGCAAAGTACTCAACACCGCAGAGAAATACGGCGACGATCGCCAAACAAAGAGCTACCCAAGCGCAAATTACTGCCCGAATTCGATGAGGAGGCCGAGAGCCCCGCAATCAAAGAACAAAGAGGCTGCCCGGTCGGATAGACGCGACCACATGGCAAACATGGAGCGGCAAGTGGCGCCAACACAATCCGCACGCGATCCGCGTAAGGATTCACATCAAAAGGATGGCCCGTTAGGTCCATCTATGGGCCGAAAAGCAAGCTCTTCCAAGCAATGCAACACGCCAAATATCCAACATCACGGCACACCCAAATATAGGGTGCCGCACACCCCGTGTTTCATCGATGAGGTGCTGGATCATGAATTCCCAGCCGATTAAAACCCGTAAACATAGAGGCATACGACGGAACAACATACCACAGTCTGGATTGAGGATTACATCCTCCACATACACATGGCTAGAGGAGATGATCTCCACGCCATAAAATACTTACCCTCTAGCTCAAAGGGCCAGTCCGCATTGGCTCAAAAGCCTCCCCGAAAATACCATTGAAGTTGGGAAGAGCTCGAGGATGCTTTTCGGGCAAATTTTCAAGGGACTTATGTCCATCCTCCGGATGCGACGGTTTAAGTCACATAACTCAACAACCCGGAGAGTCAGCCCAAGAATTCGAACAGGTTCCTTACCAAAAGAACCAAATAGTCGATCGTCCGGACGCCAAGCCTTAGCAGCTTTCAAACACAACGTCCAAGACGAATGGCTCGCGAGACACCTCGCCAGAGAAGCCAAGAACCATGGCTGCATTAACAAGCCTCATGACCCGCTTTTGCGCGGGAGAGGATAGTTGGCTGGCAAGATGCAGTACTAGCGACCCAAGTATATCCGAAGTCAGGGATGGAAATGGAAAACCACGACGCAGCAAGGACCAGCACCGGATAAAGGGAAACAGCCCGAAGAGCACGACAGTCAACGCCGGATTCAGAAGCTCCCAGCAGAATCATAAAAAGCTGCCCCTCAAGGACAACAGCGACGAGCTATCCAACCTAAACAAAATCTTGGACAAAATATGCCAAATCCACGGTACTCCCGGAAACTGCCCCTCATAAAAAACTATCCTCTCCACAAGAAAGCGACCCGCTTTTGCTGGAGAGGATAGTTAACTAACAAGATGCGCATCCAACACCCAAGTACATCCAAGTCGGGGATGGAAATGGAAAACCACGACGCAGCAAGGACCAGCGCCGGACAAAGGGAAACAGCCCAAGAGCATGACAACAACGCCGGATTCAAGCTCCCGGCAGAATCATAAAAACTGCCCTCAAGGACAACAATGACGAGCTATCCAACCAAAACAAAATCTTGGACAAAACATGCCAAATCCACAAGACTCTGGGAAGCCGCAAACCATACCCACATAGATTGTTGGGTCTTCAAGCAGTCCGCAAACTCAATGTCGAACACAAGGGCTCGACACACCAAGCGAGGACGACGACGAACCCCACAAGCAGAGCAATCAAAAACAAAAGAATTTCCCACAAAAAGTCAAAACAGTGAACTCACTTCAAGTGACAAAGGGAAAAATAGAGCGGCGCCCATAGAAACACGCTACCGCACGGTCTATCCCAGCAGAGTCCCAACGATGGTTGTCAAAACCAATCACCTTTGATCATCAGGACTATTCCGAAGTATCCGAACGCAGGATGGACTGCCTTGATATTAGATCCTATAATCGATGGACTCCAATTTACACAAGTCCTAATGGACGGAGGTAGCGATCTAAACCTGCTATATCGGGACACAAACCGCAAAATGGGGATAGACCCAACCAAAATTCGCCATAGCAACACCTCCTTCAAAGGGGTAATGCCAGCCTACATGCCCATTGTACGGGCTCCCTATCGCTAGAAGTTGTGTTCGCTCATCCGACAACTTCCGCCGAAAAGATAACCTTCACATCGCCCCATTCAAAGTAGCTATCAAGCACCATCGGGCGTGAAGCTTTCACCCGCTTTAACGCAATACCACATTATGCATCTCTTACACTTAAAATGCCCGGTCCACGCGCATCATCTCATTAAACGGGAGTATTATGTTACTCGAGCACGGAAGAACGTGAGACTGCCTTGACAGCCCCACACCAATCCGCCCGCTAATCAAAGCACTGAATAGGTCATTCAACCCCGACATGGCTAGACGAGTCCGGCGCCTACTAGCGCATACCCCGCATAAGGGCTGCACGCATGTACAACAAGAGACAATAAAGCTCAATCAGATTCACTTTTCAACCGCATCTGCTTATTTAATATAAAGTACATTTTCGCACGATCATTTTTTTTCTTTTCAACTAAGTTCTTCTCTTTACAGATGAACACCGTATACACCCGCCTAGGATACGGCACAACCGGAGACACAGTACGACGCATGAGGGACCCGCTGCAAGGATTCTTTTCAGATTAAGACCCTGCGTAAACCTTTTACTATCTCTTGTTGATACACATCCTCCGGTTTCTTGCTATAACCGAGGAGGAGGCTGGCGTTTGGCATCGGCCGCACCAGAATTTTTTGCGCTGCATTCCTAGACACCAGGGCTTAGGGCATTATTCTGCCTGCTTTCATAAAGACCGAATACCTTCGGGAATGTTCGGCGCCTCGAGTTAGGCCTTATATGCATCAGCTCAATCATGTCTTTGGTCAAATGTTGGGTTTGCCCGCCTCCTGTTTTGCTGCCTTACGCTCGCTTCTATCGCTAACGCGGCACCGGGAGAACTCATCGCGATTGTGCCCGCTTGGCCGATGAGCACCTCAGAGAGAAAGACGAAACTGATCGTCATGATATAGCGTGAGACTGGTCAACCACTCGATGACCCACCGGAATGTTTAGAACTCCTCAGATTAACGAAGGACCGCTTTCCGGTCAGCACATACGCTACCCGAATTCGGGAGAGCTGGTGCCCCTAGGGGCTATATAGTAGCCCCACCATCGAACTCCTATGGCTAAGTGAAAGTGATAAAGCATTATAGTCCGTTGCCTAGTTTGCTACGCTATCACCTCCTTTAAAGGACCAAGACGTTGGATTAAGTGTGAAAATGCGCCTTTTGCAAACACCCCGCACTATGTGCGTGGGGGCTAAGCCAAGGACTGCCATCTTCAAAGTTATATACACATATACATCAACGGCAGACAGAGGTGTTTTAATACTTGAACGCACAAGTATAAAAAGATCTTATATTATATTGAAACATTGTTTTCACAAATCATACATGTCATTAAAGCATAATATTCTTCGAGCATTGCGTCTCTATTAAACGAGCGCCTGCAGACTTCCTCAAAATAGTGCTCGGCAGTACTCGCTTCGTCCGAATCTTGGGATGCAACATCGGTGGCCTTCATCTCCGCCCAGTATGTCTTGACACGGGCAAGAGCCATCCGCGCACCCTCTATGCATGATGACGGCTTCATTGCATCGATATGCGGCATCGCACCAAGGAACTGCTGCAATAAGCCAAAATAACTCTTCGGCTCAGGCCTTTTCGGCCACAAATGAGTCACGACAGCCTTCATGGCAAGTCCGGACAACCTATTCAGCTCAGCCCATTCGGCCAAACGATTGGTTAACGAAAGTGGACGCCCGGACTATGGAATCATGACCAAAAAGCTCTTCCATTCCGTGATCCTTTTGACCTCGGAAGTGTTCGGCGCGTCATGCACTCGCCGCCAAGTCCAGATAAGCATCCTTCCCACTCCACAGCCAGTCCAATTGAGCGTACTTAGGATCCGTGAATTTTCTCCGCATCAGAAAGGGCTTTCCAGCCGCAATATCTCCGGCCTGACGTAGCTCCTCCTTCATAGCTCTCATCGCAGAGCGAGTCTCCTTGGCCTCGATGGCGGCCTTTTTCAGGTCCTCTTGTTTCGCTCGATCTTCTTTTTCAAGAAGCTCACAACGGTCAGTAGCATTCTTCAATTTCACGGCCATCTCGCCATCTCTTTCTTGCTTCGCAAAGGAGCAGCCTGTTCGCTTTTAGCTCTGCGGCGCCTTCAAGGCCGCCGATCACTTTTTTCTCGCTTGCTCCTTGGCTCGGGCGAGCTCCGCCAAGGTTCTCCATAGCAGCGGCACCATCTACATTAAGCATACATGTTGTAAGGCATGGGCGCCAAGCTCCCTTACCAGGTGTCCGCGAGAAGTTGCATACCTTGTGACTCGTCAAGCCGCTTATTAACAAGCGTGATGTCCGCATCCGCCACGCAAGTTGCCGCCTTGATTCGGCAAATTCATCAACCCGCTAGCCATCGGACGCTTCGCCACCTACATAGGAAGAGCGATATTATACTGGGTTATGATCCTCGGCGCCCGTCATTTTTGACACCGCACCAAGTCTCGTGGGCTAATATCTATACAGGCGATTTTATATGCAGAACTGTCGAAGGTACATCATTTTATGTACCTCAAAACCCGCCAAGAACTTACGACGGCTTCATGCAATCCGCCTCAGCGGATGAAATCCTTTCAATCACCATACCCATTAACGTCGGTGATCTTCCGAGATAGACGCCGCGCCGAGCAGATCCTTCAGCTCCTCCGACCGTACACCTGTTGGTGCCGGACTTGTCCGGTGGCCTTTTTCGAAGGCCGGACACGGAGAGCTTTGAGGGGACATACGCTGCCTTCCGGCCCCGCCGGATTCGGAGAAGCCCTCCGCGACGATACCTCAGGGTCATCCGCCTCGCATAACGGTACGGCAGGCGGAGGCGTTTCGCTCTCCATCATCTCCAGATCAAGATCCCCTGAAGACGAGCTCTGATGTGAAGGGCTGAGATCCAAACTACAAGGTAAACTTTCGGTTACCTTTAGAAATAAAACGGGTATGTCTCTCTTTTAAAAAAAAAATGCCCCCCTTTACTTACGGCTCGCTGGAGGGCTGATCTCCTTGGGGAAATAGTGCGGCCGGGGCATCTCCCGCCCGCAGACCCTCTGGTGAAGATTTCTTCCCCGCTTGAGGCTTTGGTCTCCGGATCTTCGAAGCGGTCCTCTTCTCCCTTGGAGGAGGGATTCTCGATCCCCTTTCTTGATAGCCTCCTTCATGGAGGTAGTGGTTCCCTTGTTCCCCCCTTCGCCTTCTTCAAAAGGCGCAGCCTCTAGCATCTTGGTTAATACAAGATCCGGCGTGGTCTCGTGGAGGGGGCCGACACTGATCAGTTTTGCTTTTGCTATCCACTCCTTTTAAAGGATAGCTCTTTAAGGGCAAGTTTATGATAAATATGCGGATAGCATGTCCGGCACAGGACTACTTACTTGAGTATCCGGCGATTGCAGCTCGGACCTGCGTCCTCGGTTAAGTCCGGACACATTGCTTGTGATCCGAAGAACAGTTGGTACATCTCCACAGGCGTTACGCCCATAAAATGTTGGAGAGCTCGTGGTCCCTCCGGATTAAACTCCCACAGGCGGAGGGGGTGACGTTTGCAGGGAAGGTGCGATGAATCAACATGACCTGCACTACTACGACCAGATTGATCTCTCTCTCTAGGAGGTCTCGAATACGGCCCTGCAACAGAGGTACGTCGTTGGACGGTCCCGAGTCGAGCCCTTTATTAACCCATGACGCTCGCCGCAGTGGAGGACCCGAGCGAAAGGCAGGTGGCACCGCCCATTTGGAGCCCCTGGGAGCGGTGATATAAAACCACTCCTGCTGCCAGAAATTAAGCTCCTCTTGAAAAGAGCCCTCGGGCCATGGAGCATCAGCATTCTTGCTTATAACAGCCCCTCTGCACTCTGCCTGATGACCCTTGATCATCTTCGGCTCCACTTTGAAGGTCTTGAGCCACAATCCGAAATGAGGGGTAATGCGGAGGAAGGCTTCACAGACGACAATGAACGACGAGATGTGGAGGATGGACTCCGGATCCAAGTCATGGAATTCCAGCCCATAATAAAACATGAGCCCCCTCACAAAAGGGTCCGTCGGGAAGCCTAAACCCCGAAGGAAGTGAGACACGAATACCACGCTCTCACCAGGCTCGGGAGTGGGAATAACCTGCCCTTGGGTAGGCAGCCTATGCGAAATTTCGCCGGTGAGATACCTGGCATCTCTCCGCTTTAGCACATCTTCTTCCGTGACGGAGGAAGACATCCACCGGCCGTGCAGGTCGGAGCCGGACATCGTCGAAGGTCCGAAGCGCCTAAATCTGGAGCTTTGGGTGTTGGAACTCGAAGCGAGGGGCGGATTTGATTGAGATCAAAAGAAAGGAGCGGGCCTTGGTCTCGTTATAAAGAGGTTGAATACCAAGAGCCCTCCCCGTGACCGTTCGGGACTCGCCGATGGAGGAGGCGTGCCACGGGCACGATCGGGTTACCCACGCCCGTATTGATGAGGATCCCGAATAAGGGAGCACGATCTCCGCCTCGATAAGACGTGCTAAGGAAACCGCCTAAACGCTACCGAGGTGGAACAACAAAAACGATTCATATAAAGGCCTGGCCGTGGTGTGATGTCACGCCGCGGAATACGTCAGCAGATCTGTGCAAAGGTTATTCTCTCTACTGTGGTATGTGGAACTAGTTTTGCAGAGCTGGACACTATCCTTGTGTTCAAAATCTTCTATGAAGTATTTGGAGGAGGAACCCGCCTTGCAATGCCGAAGACAAAATGTGCGCCGGACTCGTCGTCATTGAAGCCTGGTTCAGGGGCTACTGAGGGAGTCCTGGATTAGGGGGTGTCCGGATAGCCGAACTATCACCGTTGGCTGGACTCCTGGACTATGAAGATACAAGATTGAAGACTTCGTCCCGTGTCCGGATGGGACTTTCCTTGGCGTGGAAGGCAAGCTTGGCGATACGGATATGTAGATCTCCTACCATTGTAACCGACTCTTTGTAACCCTAACCCTATCCGGTGTCTATATAAACCGGAGGGTTTTAGCCCGTAGGACGAACAACAATCCTACCATAGGCTAGCTTCTAGGGTTTAGCCTCTCCGATCTCGTGGTAGATCTACTATTGTACTGCCCATATCATCAATATTAATCAAGCAGGAGTAGGGTTTTACCTCCATCGAGAGGGCCCGAACCTGGGTAAAAAACATCGTGTCCCTTGTCTCCTGTTACCATCCGCCTAGACGATAGTTCAGACCCCTACCCGAGATCCGCCGTTTTGACACCGGCAGGGGTCCTGTTGATCGGGAGGGTGTAGCGCATCAAAAACGGATTTAAACAGACCTCCTACGGTCAAACGGGGTCCTGTTCATCGGGAGGGTGTGGCGACCTTAAACGGATTTAAACGGACCTCCTACGGTCAAACGGGGTCCTGTTCATCGGGAGGTGTGGCGATCGCAAAACGGACTCCACGGATACCGTTCCTCTCCACCGCCGACCTCCTCCAGCCTCCACGGGCTACCGCCGACCTCCTCCACCCTCCACGGGCTCCTGCTCATCCAGCCTCCACCGCGCTACTCCACCGCCATCGCTCAACCACCCTCCACCGCTCATCGCTCATCCAGCCCTCCACACCACGGGTCCTGTTCAACCACCCTCCACGGGCACCCTCCACCGCTCATGCTCATCCAGCCCTCCACACCACGGGTCCTGTTCATCCAGAGGCAACGCCACCGCCACCGCTCATCCAACCCCCCCAACGCTCACTATTCATCCAATCGATCGGCTTCGCTTAGCAGCATGAGCGGCGAATCGCCGATCGGGTTCGCTTAACAGCCATCGATCGATCGCTCGGGTTCGAGAACGCGTAGCTCTGTAGTGAAATCGCCGGGTTCGCTTAGAGCCCAACGCCTTGCTCGGGTTCATTAGAGCCAATGCCTCGCACACACGCTGCAGACGTGTACGAGAAACGCGCATCGCCGCCCCGACCTCCCATCAGAACTGCAACTCCCGAAATTTTCCTCCCTCACTTCTACCACGGTTTTTCCCGTCATGGATGGCCCAAAGAATGTCATGCAACTGCGTCTCCGCCCGCCCAGACGAAAAGCCCATTTTCTCATCATGATTTTTGTCATAGAAGTAGGAGCCCACCACATCTATGATGATACCGGTTTTGTCACAATTATCGCTATAGAAGTGTCATATGTATGATAGAAAAAAATTTCGTTCGGCCCAAAATGTCACGGATGTGTCTTTTTTTTTGTATTGATTATCAGCCAAGAGATCCTTAACCATAGCAATTTTAGGTTCAACTTTAACTTGTTCAGGAGGTTTGTGTGTACTAATATTACTTTTGTTGACTAAAGTTGAAGCTTTAGCATGATCCTTTATTCTAACAGGGAAAGGTGGTTTTCAACATAAGCAATAGGAACAATAGGATCATTATAAGTGATAGTCTTTTCTTCAACTTTAATAGGTGCAACTACTTTTACTTCAATGGGAGGATTATATTTAAACCACTTCTCCTTAGGGAGGTCAACATGAGTAGCAAAAGATTCACAGAAAGAAGCTACTATCTCCGAGTCAAGTCCATATTTAGTGCTAAATCACGGAAAGCATCGGTATCCATAAAAGATTTAACACAATCAAACTTAGGTGTTATACCTGACTCTTTACCTTCGTCGAGGTACCAATCTTCAGAGTTGCGTTTAATTCTTTCCAATAAATCCCATTTGAATTCAATAGTCTTCATCATAAAGGAGCCAGTACAAGAAGTATCGAACATGGATTGATTATTACGAGAAAGCCGAGCATAAAAATTCTGAATAATCATTTCTCTTGAGAGATCATGATTGGGGCATGAATATAACATTGACTTAAGCCTCCCCCAAGCTTGAGCAATGCTTTCTCCTTCGCGAGGCCAAAAATTATATATATAATTATGATCACGATGAACAAGATGCATAGGATAAAACTTCTGATGAAATTCCAATTTCAATCGTTTGTAGTTCCATGATCCCATATCATCACATAGCCTATACCATGTCAATGCCTCTCCCTTCAAAGATAAAGGGAAGACCTTCTTCTTGATAAAATCATCGGGCATACCTGCAAGCTTAAATAATCCACAAACTTCATCCACATAGATTAAGTGTAAATCGGGATGCAATGTTCCATCTCCTGCAAAAGGATTAGCTAGCAGTTTCTCTATCATACCCAAAGGAATTTCAAAGTAAACATTTTCAGTAGGTTTAGTAGGTTGAGGAGCAACTCTTTGCTCTACTGGTCGGGGTAAAGATACCCCGAACAAGCCCCCAGAGGATTACTTTCCATAGTAGCAAGTGAAAGTAAATATCAGCACACTATATAAATTTTTCCTTACCAAATTCCACCTAGCAAAGGCACTTCACTCCCCTGCAACGGTGCCAGAAAAGAGTCTTGATGACCCACAAGTATAGGGGATCTATTGTAGTCCTTTCGATAAGTAAGAGTGTCGAACCCAATGAGGAGCAGAAGGAAATGATAAGCGGTTTTCAGCAAGGTATTCTCTGCAAGCACTGAAATTATCGGTAACAGATAGTTTTGTGATAAGGTAATTTGTAACGAGTAACAAGTAATGAAAGTAAATAAAGTGCAGCAAGGTGGCCCAATCCTTTTTGTAGCAAAGGACAAGCCTGGACAAACTCTTATATAGAGAAAAGCGCTCCCAAGGACACATGGGAATTATCGTCAAGCTAGTTTTCATCACACTCATGTGATTCGCGTTCGTTACTTTGATAATTTGGTATGTGGGTGGACCGGTGCTTGGGTGCTGCCCTTACACGGACAAGCATCCCACTTATGATTAACCCCTATTGCAAGCATCCACAACTACAAAAGAAGTATTAAGGTGAACCTAACCATAGCATGAAACATATGGATCCAAATCAGCCCCTTACGAAGCAACTCATAAACTAGGGTTTAAGCTTCTGTCACTCTAGCAACCCATCATCTACTTATTACTTCCCAATGGCTTCCTATAGGCCCAAACAATGGTGAAGTGTCATGTAGTCGACGTTCACATAACACCACTAGAGGAAAGACAACATACATCTCATCCAAATATCGAACGAATACCAAATTCACATGACTACTAATAGCAAGACTTCTCCCATGTCTTCAGGAACAAACATAACTACTCACAAATCATATTCATGTTCATAATCAGAGGGGTATTAATATGCATAATGGATATGAACATATGATCTTCCACCAAATAAACCAACTAGCATCAACTACAAGGAGTAGTCAACACTACTAGCAACCCGCAGGTACCAATCTGAGCCTTTGGGACAAAGATTGGATACAAGAGATGAACTAGGGTTTGAGAGGAGATGGTGCTGGTGAAGATGTTGATGGAGATTGAGCCACTCCCGATGAGAGGATCGTTAGTGATGACGATGGCGATGATTTCCCCCTCCCGGAGGGAAGTTTCTCTAGCAGAACAGCTTCGCCGGAGCCCTAGATTGGTTCCGCCAAGGTTCCGCCTCGTGGCGGCGGAGTTTCTTCCTGAAAGCTTGCTTATGATATTTTCTCGGACGAAAGACTTCATATAGCAGAAGATGGGCATCAGAGGGCCACCAGGGGGCCCACGAGGCAGGGGGCGTGCCCAGGGGGTAGGGCGCGCCTCCCACCCTCGTGGCCAGGGTGTGGCCCCCCTCTGGAAGTTTCTTCGCTTAGTATTTTTTATTAATTCCGAAAATGACTTCCGTGAAGTTTCAGGACTTTTGGAGCTGTGCAGAATAGTTCTCTAATTCTAGCCCAGAATTCCAGCTGCTGGCATTCTCCCTCTTCATGTAAACCTTGTAAACTAAGAGAGAGTAGGCATAAGTATTGTGACATAACGTGTAATAACAGCCCATAATGCAATAAATATTGATATAAAAGCATGATGCAAAATGGACGTATAAGCATAATTATCCATCACCGATCCAATGCCTACGAGCTTTTCACATATTGTTCTTCTCTTATTTACTTTTCCGTTGCTACTGTTACAATCACTACAAAACTATCACTGTTACTTTTGCCACCGTTACCGTTACTTCCATACTACTTTGCTACTAAATACTTTGCTGCAGATACTAAGTTATCCAGGTGTGGTTGAATTGACAACTCAACTGCTAATACTTGAGAATATTCTTTGGCTCCCCTCGTGTCGAATCAATAAATTTGGGTTGAATACTCTACCCCCGAAAACTGTTGCGATCCCCTATACTTGTGGGTTATCACATATCGACCTCTATCTGATGACCCACAAGTATAGGGGATCTATCGTAGTCCTTTCGATAATTAAGAGTGTCGAACCCAACGAGGACCAGAAGGAAATGATAAGCGGTTTTCAGCAAGGTATTCTCTGCAAGCACTGAAATTATAGGTAACAGATAGTTTTGAGATAAGATAATGTGTAACGAGTAACAAGTAATAAAAATAAATAAAGTGCAGCAAGGTGGCCCAATCCTTTTTATATCAAAGGACAAGCTTGGACAAACTCGTATATAAAGAAAAGCGCTCCCGAGGACACATGGGAATATCGTCAAGCTAGTTTTCATCATGTTCATATGATTCGCGTTCGGTACTTTGATAATTTGATATGTAGGTGGATCGGTGCTTGGGTGCTGTTCTTACTTGAACAAGCATCCCACTTATGATTAACCCCTATTGCAAGCATCCGCAACTACAACAAAGTATTAAGGTAAACCTAACCATAGCATGAAACATATGGATCCAAATCAGCCCCTTACGAAGCAACACATAAACTAGGGTTTAAGCTTCTGTCACTCTAGCAACCCATCATCTACTTGTTACTTCCCAATGCCTTCCTCTAGGCCCAAATAATGGTGAAGTGTCATGTAGTCGACGTTCACATAACACCACTAGAGGATAGACAACATACATCTCATCAAAATATCGAACGAATACCAAATTCACATGACTACTAATAGCAAGACTTCTCCCATGTCCTCAGGAACAAACGTAACTACTCACAAAGAATATTCATGTTCATAATCAGAGGGTTATTAATATGCATATAGGATCTGAACATATGATCTTCCACCAAATAAACCAGCTAGCATCAACTATAAGGAGTAATCAACACTACTAGCAACCTACAGGTACCAATCCCGGACTTAGAGACAAGAATTGGATACAAGAGATGAACTAGGATTTGAGAGGAGATGGTGCTGGTGAAGATGTTGATGGAGATTGCCCTCTCTCGATGAGAGGAGCGTTGGTGATGACGATGGCGATGATTTCCCCCTCCCGGAGGGAAGTGTCCCCGGCAGAACAGCTCTGCCGGAGCCCTAGATTGGTTCCGCCAATGTTCGGCCTCGTGGCGGCGGAGTCTCGTCCCGAAAGCTTTCTTATGATTTTCCTTTCGACGAAAGACTTCATATACCAGAAGATGGGCATCGGAGAGCCAACAGGGGGCCCACGAGGCAGGGGGGCGCACCCAGGGGGGTAGGGTGCGCCCCCCACCCTCGTGGACAGGTGGAGGCCCCCCTGACATAGATTCTTCTTCCAGTATTTTTTATTATTTCCAAAAATAACTTTCGTGGAGTTTCAGGAATTTGGGAGTTGTGCAGAATAGGTCTCTAATATTTGCTCCTATTCCAGCCCAGAATTCCAGCTGCCGGCATTCTCCCTCCTTATGTAAACCTTGTAAAATAAGAGAGAATGGGCATAAGTATTGTGACATAATGTGTAATAACAGCCCATAATGCAATAAATATCGATATAAAAACATGATGCAAAATGGACGTATCAACTCCCCCAAGCTTATACCTTGCTTGATCTCAAGCGGAAGCCGATAACGATAAATATGTCCACATGTTTAGAGGTATAGGTGTCGATAAAATAAAATACAGATATGAGGGCATCATGATTATTCTCATAATAGCACATATATGGATATTGTCATATGATTTCTTATGCTCAAGTAATAATCTATTCACAATGCAAAGTATGAATCAGAAACTTTAATGAGAACTAACAAACTATAATCTCAGTCATTGAAGCAATTGCAATTTATCATAACATCAGAAAGAGTCTATGTGAGAGCTTTCTAGCAAGTCCACATACTCAACTATCATTTAGTCTTTCATAATTTCTAACACTCATGCAATACTTGTGGTTACGGAGTTTTAACCGGACACAGAGAAAGATAGGGGCTTATAGTTTCGCCTCCCAACCTTTTACCTCAAGGGTAATCTCAACAATAATAACTCATGCTGACTTACATCCAATTAGATATATATGTCTGGATCTTTGCAACACATTGTGCTTGCCAAAGGATAAAATGTAAAAAGGAAAGGTGAAGATCACCATGACTCTTGCATAAGGTAGAAGATAATAATAAAAGATAGGCCCTTCGCAGAGGGAAGCAGAGGTTGCCATGCGCTTTCAGGGTTGGATGCACACAATCTTAATGCGAAAGAACGCCACTTTATATTGCCACTTGTGATATGAACCTTTATTATGAAGTCCGTTGCTTTTATTTCTTCCACATCACAAGATCGTATAAAGCTTATTTCCTCCACACCAATCAATCATACATATTTAGAGAGCAATTTTTATTGCTTGCACCGATGACAACTTACTTGAAGGATCTTACTCAATCCATAGGTAGGTATGGTGGACTCTTATGGCAAAACTGGTTTAAGGGTTTTGGGAAGCACAAGTAGTATCTCTACTTGGTGCAAAGAATTTGGCTAGCATGAGGGGGAAAGGCAAGCTCAACATGTTGGATGATCCATGACAATATACTTTATCTCAGATATAAAAAAACATAATACATTACGTTGTCTTCCCTGTCCAACATCAACTCTTTAGCGTGTCATATTTTAATGAGTGCTCACAATCATAAAAGATGTCCAAGATAGTATATTTATATGTGAAACCTCTCTTTCTTTATTACTTCCTATTAATTACAACGATGACCAAAACTATGTTTGTCAACTCTCAACAATTTTTAATCATCATACTCTTTCTATTTGAAGTCATTAATCGCCATAGAATCAATACGATCTCTTTTTATTTCTTTTTACTCTTTTCTCTTTTCTTTTATTCACTCAAGATCATGGCAAAATAATCAAGCCCTTGACTCAACACTAATCTTTATTATATAGCTCATGGACTCGATTACATAGAGACATCATAAAGCAAAACTCAAAACTAGATCATACCAAAACTTTTATTCTACTAGATCAAGATACTACTAAATAGGATCGAACTAAGAAAAACAGTAAAGATAGGAGTGTGATGGTGATACAATACCGGGGCACCCACCCCCCCCCCAAGTTTGGCAGTTGCCAAGGGGCGTGCCCATACCCATGTGATTATGTCTCCTTCTTCGGGGATGGTGGAGATGATGGTTTAGTTGATGGCGTAGGCTTCATCCTTAATTTGCACTTGAAGACAGAATTTTGATCCCTCAGGTCATCAATCTCCTGCTCCAGGCTTAATATCTTTTTGCATAGTTCCTGCTTGTTTTCCTGCAAGAGACGAAAAGGGATAAACTCGATCTTAAGTTTCTTTGCTCTATCAGGGAGGCTTGACTTTTTGAACTCCACATGCATGTCCCCAGGTTGAGGTAATGGGACTTCATATTCATCTGAGCTCGTCTCCTTCCTCCTCTTGGGTTCATAGTCCTCTTCTTCTTCCGTAGTCCAACCACAATGCTCCACATCTCCATAGACCTTAGGATTTGCAAGGTAATCAGCCACATATCTTTCTCCTTCAGAATCTTGGGACGACATGTTGCTCTAATCTGCAGCAGGACAGCTCGAAACGAAAACAGAGGATATTTGCGTGATACAGGAGTCAAAACCTTCGGGAGATTATATAATGATTTTTTACCAACCAAAATACGTATCGTGCAAGAAAACGGAGTCCGGAGAGCACATGAGGTGCCCACGAGGCAGGGGGCGCGCCCAGTAGGGTAGGGCACGCCCTCCACCCTCGTGGAGGCTTCGTGTCCTTCCCGGACTGCTTCTTATTTTTCTATTTTTCTAAATATTCCAAAACAGAGAAAAATTGCCTTTAGAACTGTTTTGGAGTCGGTTTACTTACCGTACCACATACCTATTCCTTTTGGAGTCCGAACGTTCCTAAAGTGTCCTTATGTATTCCTCCGGGTTACGGTTTCAATAACATTGGTTTCCACATTTATGGGATTACCTGAGATATAATGTTTGATTCTTTGACCGTTCACCACCTTCGGATTTGTGCCCTCGAAGTTGTTGTTTTTTATGGCACCTGAATGATAGACCTCCTCGATAACGTAAGGGCCTTCCCTTTTAGAGAGAAGTTTTTCTGCAAAAAATCTTAAATGAGAGTTGTACAGTAATACATAATCACCTACATTAAACTCACGCTTTTGTATCCTTTTGGCATGCCATCTTTTAACTTTTTCTTTAAAAAATTTGGCACTTTCATAGGCTTGTGTTCTCCATTCATCAAGTGAGCTAATGTCAAATAACCTCTTCTCACCGGCAAGTTTGAAATCATAATTGAGCTCTTTAATAGCCCAATAATCCTTATGTTCTAGTTCGAGAGGTAAGTGACATGCTTTTCCATAAACCATTTTATACGGAGACATACCCATAGGATTTTTATATGCAGTTCTATATGCCCATAATGCATCATCAAGTTTCTTGGACCAATTCTTTCTAGATCTATTAATAGTCTTTTGCACAATTAATTTGAGTTCTCTATTACTCAATTCTACTTGACCACTAGACTGCGGGTGATAAGGAGATGCAATTCTATGATTAACATCATACTTTGCAAGCATTTTACGAAAAGCACCATGAATAAAATGTGAACCACCATCACTCATTAAATATCTAGGGACTCCAAACCTCGGGAAAATAACTTCTTTAAGCATTTTAGTAGAGGTGTTATGATCAGCACTACTAGTTGGAATAGCTTCTACCCACTTAGTAACGTAATCAACAGCTACTAAAATATGTGTATATCCATTAGAGGCAGGAAAATGTCCCATATAATCAAAGCCCCAAACATCAAATGGTTCAATAACAAGTGAATAGTTCATAGGCATTTCTTGACGTCTACTAATATTATCAATTCTTTGACATTCATCACAAGATAGGACAAACTTACGGGCATCCTTGAAGGGAGTAGGCCAATAAAAACCGGATTGCAATACCTCATGTGCAGTTCTATCTCTAGTGTGGTGTCCTCCATAAGCCTCGGAGTGACACTTGCGTAGGATCTGTTCCTCTTTACGCTCAGGTACACAACGTCTAATAACACCATCTACTCCTTCTTTATAAATATGTGGGTCATCCCAAAAGTAATATCTCAAATCATAGAAGAACTTTTTCTTTTGCTGGTATGTGAAACTGGGTGGTATAGATTTAGCAACGGTGTAATTAGCATAATCAACATACCATGGAGCAGTATGAGAAGCATTTATGACATTTAATTGCACATCAGGAAAGCTATCATCAATAGGTAGTGGGTCATCAAGAACATTTTCTAACCTAGACAAGTTGTGCAGCACGGGTTCTCAGCTCCCTTTCTATCAATAATATGCAAATCAAATTCTTGTAGCAAGAGAACCCATCTAATAAGTCTAGGTTTAGCATCTTTATTTTCCATAAGATATTTAATAGCAGCATGATCAGTGTGAATAGTTACTTTAGAATCAACAATATAAGGTCTGAACTTATCACAAGCAAATACAACTGCTAAGAATTCTTTTTCAGTAGTAGCATAATTTCTCTGAGCATTGTCTAGAGTTTTACTAGCATATTGAATAACATTTAATTTCTTATCAACTCTTTGCCCTAGAACAACACCTACATCATACTCACTAGCATCACACATAATTTCAAAAGGTAAATTCCAATCAGGTGGCTGAACAATAGGTGCAGAGATCAATGCTTTCTTAAGTATTTCAAATGCTTCTACACAATCATCATCAAATACAAATGGTATATCTTTTTGTAATAAATTAGTCAGAGGCCGAGAAATTTTTGGGAAGTCCTTAATGAACCTCCTATAAAAACCAGTGTGACCAAGGAAACTTCTTATACCTTTGATGTCCTTGGGACATGGCATCTTTTCAGTGGCATCAACCTTGGCTTTATCAACCTCAATACCCCTTTAAGAAACTTTATGCCCCAAGACAATACCTTCATTAACCATAAAGTGGCACTTTTCCCAATTCAAGACAAGATTAGTTTCTTCACATCTCTGCAAAACTCGGTCAAGGTTTCTTAAGCAATCATCAAAAGAGGATCCATAGACAGAGAAGTCATCCATGAAAACCTCACAAATCTTCTCACAAAAGTCAGAGAATATAGCCATCATGCATCTTTGAAAGGTAGCAGGTGCATTACATAAACCAAAAGGCATACGTCTATAAGCAAAAGTACCAAAAGGGCAAGTAAAAGTAGTCTTTGATTGATCATCGGCTGACACAGGTATTTGAGAGAAACCAGAATAACCATCTAGAAAGCAAAAATGTGTATGTTTGGATAATATTTCTAGCATTTGATCGATAAAAGGCAAGGGGTAATGATCTTTTTTAGTAGCCTTATTTAATTTGCGGAAATCAATTACCATCCAATAACCTGTAATAATTCTTTGCGGAATCAATTCATCTTTATCATTAGGAACAACAGTAATACCTCCCTTCTTAGGGACACAATGGACAGGACTTACCCATTGACTATCAGCAACGGGATAAATTATACCTGCCTCAAGGAGCTTTAGTATTTCCTTTCTTACCACTTCTTTCATCTTAGGATTCAGCCGTCGTTGATGATCACGAACTGGTTTGGCATCTTTCTCCAACTTTATTTTGTGTTGACATAGAGTGGGACTACTGTCCTTAAGATCATCAAGAGTATATCCAATAGCAGCGCGGTGCTTCTTCAGAGTTTTCAATAATCTCTCTTCTTCATGCTCTGAAAGGTTAGCACTAATAATAACAGGATATATCTTCTTCTCATCAAGATAAGCATATTTAAGAGTATCAGGTAACGATTTGAGCTCAAACACGGGATCACCCTTGGGTGGAGAAGGATCCCCTAGGATTTCAACAGGCATATTGTGTTTCAGGATAGGTTCCTGTTTAAAGAATACTTCATCTATTTCCCTTCTTTCATTCATAAACATATCATTTTCATGGTCTAGCAAATATTGTTCTAAAGGATCACTAGGAGGTACGGCAATAGAAGCAAGACCAATAATTTCATCCTTACTAGGCAATTCCTCTTCACGGTGTTGTGTACTAAATTTAGAGAAATTAAACTCATGAGACATATCACCCAAGCCAATAGTAACGACATCCTTTTCGCAGTCTATCCTAGCATTAACAGTGTTCAAGAAGGGTGTACCAAATATAATGGGACAAAAGCTATCTTGTAGGGAACCAAGAACAAGAAAATCAGCAGGATATTAAGTTTTCCCACACAAGACTTCAACATCTCTAACAATTCCCATTGGTGATATAGTATCTCTATTGGAAAGTTTAATTGTGACATCAATATCTTCTATCTCAGCAGGTGCAATTTCATGCATAATTTCTTTGTATAAGTCATGAGGTATAGCACTAGCACTGGCACCCATATCACATAAGCCATGATAACAATGATCTCCTATTTTAACAGAAATAACAGGCATGCCTACCACAGGTCTATGTTTATCTTTAGCACAAGGTTTAGCAATTCTAGCAGTTTCATCACGGAAATGAATAACATGCCCATCAATATTATCAGACACGAGATCTTTAACAATAGCAATATTAGGTTCAACTTTAATTTGCTCAGGAGGTGTATAAGTTCTAATATTGCTTTTACGGACCACAGTTGAAGCTTTAGCATGATCCTTTATCCTAACAGGGAAAGGTGGTTTCTCAACATAAGAAGTAGGAACAATAGGATCACTATAAGTGATAGTCTTTTCTTCAACTTTAATAGGTGCGGCTACTTTTAATTCTATGGGAGGATGATATTTAAACCACTTCTCCTTAGGGAGATCAACATAAGCAGCAAAAGATTCGCAGAAAGAAGCTACTATCTCAGAGTCAAGTCCATATTTAGTGCTAAATTTATGGAATACATCGGTAACCATAAAAGATTTAACATAATCAAACTTAGGTGTCATACCTGACTCCTTACCTTCGTCGAGATCCCAATCTTCAGAGTTGCGTTTAATTCTATCCAATAAATCCCATTTGAATTCAATAGTCTTCATCATAAAAGAGCCAGCACAAGAAGTATCGAGCATGGTGCGATTGTTATCAGAAAGCCGAGCATAAAAATTCTGAATAATCATTTCTCTTGAGAGCTCATGATTGGGGCATGAATATAACATTGATTTAAGCCTCCCCCAAGCTTGAGCGATGGTTTCTCCTTCGCGAGGCCAAAAATTATATATATAATTGCGATCACAATGAACAAGATGCATAGGATAAAACTTCTGATGAAATTCCAATTTCAATCGTTTGTAGTTCCATGACCCCGTATCATCACATAGCCTACACCATGTCAATGCATCTACCTTCAAAGATAAAGGGAAGACCTTCTTCTTAGCAACATCACCGGGTACACCTACAAGCTTAAATAATCCACAAACTTCATCCACATATATTAGGTGCTCATCGGGATGCTTTGTTCCATCTCCTACAAAAGGATTAACTAGCAGTTTTTCTAGCATACCCGAAGGAATTTCAAATAGGACATTTTCATTTTCAGTAGGTTCAGTAGGTTGAGGAGCAACTATTTGCTCTACTGGTCGGGATGAAGATACCCCGAACAAGCCCCTCAACGGATTACTTTCCATAGTAACAAGTGACAGTAAATTTCAGCACACTGTATAAATTTTTCCTTACCAAATTCCACCTACCAAAGGCGCTTCACTCCCCGGCAACGGCGCCAGAAAAGAGTCTTGATGACCCACAAGTATAGGGGATCTATCGTAGTCCTTTCGATAAGTAAGAGTGTCGAACCCAACAAGGAGCAGAAGGAAATGATAAGCGGTTTTCAACAAGGTATTCTCTGCAAGCACTAAAATTATCGGTAACAGATAGTTTTGTGATAAGATAATTTGTAACGAGTAACAAGTAATAAAAGTAAATAAAGTGCAGCAAGGTGGCCCAATCCTTTTTGTAGCAAAGGACAAGCCTGGACAAACTCGTATATAAAGAAAAGCGCTCCCAAGGACACATGGAATATCGTCAAGCTAGTTTTCATCACGTTCATATGATTCGCATTCGGTACTTTGATAATTTTATATGTGGGTGGACCGGTGCTTGGGTGTTGTTCTTACTTGAGCAAGCATCCCACTTATGATTAACCCCTATTGCAAGCATCCGCAACTACAACAAAAGTATTAAGGTAAACCTAACCATAGCATGAAACATATGGATCCAAATCATCCCCTTACAAAGCAACACATAAACTTGGGTTAAGCTTCTGTCACTCTAGCAACCCATCATCTACTTATTACTTCCCAGTGCCTTCCTCTAGGCCCAAATAATGGTGAAGTGTTATGTAGTCGACGTTCACATAACACCACTAGAGGATAGACAACATGCATCTCATCAAAATATCGAACGAATACCAAATTCACATGACTACTAATAGCAAGACTTCTCCCATGTCCTCAGGAACAAACGTAACTACTCACAAAGCATATTCATGTTCATAATCAGAGGGGTATCAATATGCTTATAGGATCTGAACATATGATCTTCCACCAAATAAACCAACTAGCATCAACTACAAGGAGTAATCAACACTACTAGCAACCTACAGGTACCAATCCCGGACTTAGAGACAAGAATTGGATACAAGAGATGAACTAGGGTTTGAGAGGAGATGGTGCTGGTGAAGATGTTGATGGAGATTGCCCTCTCTCGATGAGAGGAGCGTTGGTGATGACGATGGCGATGATTTCCCCCTCTCGGAGGGAAGTGTCCCCGACAGAACAGCTCTGCCGGAGCCCTAGATTGGTTCCGCCAAGGTTCCGCCTCGTGGCGGCGGAGTCTCGTCCCGAAAGCTTGCTTATGATTTTTCTTGAACGAAAGACTTCATATACGAAGATGGGCATCGAGAGCCAACAGGGGCCCATGAGGCGGGGCGCGCCTAGGGGTAGGGCGCGCCCACCTCGTGGACAGGTGGAGGCCCCCGACGAGATTCTTCTTCCAGTATTTTTATTATTTCCAAAAATAACTTTCGTGGAGTTTCAGGACTTTTGGAGTTGTGCAGAATAGGTCTCTAATATTTGCTGCTTTTCCAGCCCAGAATTCCAGCTGCCGGCATTCTTCCTCGTTATGTAAACCTTGTAAAATAAGAGAGAATGGGCATAAGTATTGTGACATAATGTGTAATAACAGCCCATAATGCAATAAATATCGATATAAAAACATGATGCAAAATGGACGTATCACTATCCAGTATGCATATAGAGTATTAAGTTCATAAGAACAGAGTAACGCATTAGGCAAGATGACATGATGTAGAGGGATAAACTCAAGCAATATGATATAAACCCCATCTTTTTATCCTCAATGGCAACAATACAATACGTGTCGTTTCCCTTTCTGTCACTGGGATCGAGCAAGGCAAGATTGAACCCAAAGCTAAGCACTTCTCCCATTGCAAGAAAGATCAATCTAGTAGGCCAAACCAAACTGATAATTCGAAGAGACTTTCAAAGATAACCAATCATACATAAAAGAATTCAGAGAAGATTCAAATATTGTTTATAGATAATCTTGATCATAAACCCACAATTCTTTGGATCTCGACAAACACACCGCAAAAAGAGTTACATCAAATAGATCTCCAGGAAGATCGAGGAGAACTTTGTATTGAGATCCAAAGAGAGAGAAGAAGCCATCTAGCTAATAACTATGGACCCGAAGGTCTGTGGTAAACTACTCACACATCATCGGAGAGGCTATGGTGTTGATGTAGAAGCCCTCCGTGATCGATTCCCCCTCCGGCGGAGCGCCGGAAAAGGCGCCAAGATGGGATCCCACGGGTACAGAAGGTTGCAGCAGTGGAAATAGGGTTTCGTGGTGCTCCTGGTTGGTTTCGAGGTACATGGGTATATATAGGAGGAAGAAGTAGGTCGGTGGAGCCACGAGGGGCCCATGAGGGTGGGGAGCGCGCCTAGGGGGGCAGGCGCCCCCCTGCCTCATGGCCTCCTCGTTGATTTCTTGACGTCCACTCCAAGTCCTCTTGATCACATTTGTTCCAAAAGTCATGCTCGCGAAGGTTTCATTCCGTTTGGACTCCGTTTGATATTCCTTTTCTGCGAAACACTGAAATAGGCAAAAAAACAGCAATTTGCACTGGGCCTTGGGTTAGTAGGTTAGTCCCAAAAATAATATAAAAGTGTATAGTAAAGCCCATTAAATATCCAAAACGGATAATATAATAGCATGGAACAATCAAAAATTATAGATACGTTGGAGACGTATCAGCCGAGAACACCAACACGGTGGACAATGGCTAGACCCGGGAAGCGAATGACATGGAGGCGGCGAAGCCACAGCTGTATAGGGATGTGGGTGAGTAGAGGGATGGCTTGGCCAGCGGTGGGAGTAGGAGGGGACGGTGAGGCCTGTATGGCAGCATAACCGGCCACGGGAGGCAGGAGCAGACGGTCCCGCCGACGCTGGATTTGGCGGCTGGAGCAAGAAGATCAGAAATTGAAGAAGCACGACGGTCGTTGGATTGACATCGAACGGTCACTTCTGCTAGAATCGTTTGTTGACTAATAGGCCCACAAGTCTGCCCATTTCCTATTTTTTTTAATAATTTACAGCTCATTTGCAACTTCTTATGCAATTTATTGCAATCCATTTTCTTTTTGTTGGCCAGGGCCAGGGTTAAAAATTTAAATGAAATTTCACATATTTCGGTGTGGTCCAAACTATTTTTAATACCGAAATGTCAAGCCAGATTTAAAGTACTTTCAAAATATTTAAATTAGGTTAAAATCGAATGAAATTGGAATCTAAAAATGTGAAAAAAAATTCAGAAATTTGAAAGTCCAATTTGTTGTGTGTTTTTTATATTTACAGCCCATTTCATATTACTTTTAAGATTTGCAGTCGTCTTGAAAGAGTTGCAGCCCAGCAGGGCGGAGAAAAATAAGTAGGCTTGGGTTGGGTATGCCTGGATTGGGTATTCTTCAGAAAAAATAAACTGGGCTAGCCATTTTCACAAAGAAAAAATAGCTGGGCTGGTCATGTGGTGAATGTAAAATAGAATTCTAGGCTAGACGGGCCACAACCCAGTTGAAACCCTGCTCCGTCTCAACAATAACAAAAAAAAAATACTGCTTGAGCAGCTACGTCCCAAGTGTCAGCCGCTCTTGTGAAGTTCTCTTATCTATTGACTATAGGCTGACAATGTCGTGGGTTCCAAATGTCAGCAAACCACTAGGAGGAAGCATTTCTTTTTTGCTTGTATATAACAAAACTGAGGAACTTGCTTGCGTATGGCCATGGACATGGTGGGTCCCTACTGTCATGCTCTCCATGTACAGTCCTCTCCCTATTCCTCTTATTTGTTGACCATGTTGACAACGTGAGAGGGCGGCGCCGCGGCAAGCGCACCAAGGCGCGCGGACGACGACAACGAGGCCTCGGACAGGAACAAATAGGAGCCGAGGAAGATGCGACGGTGAAATGCGGGTGAACAAGAGTACAAGGGTTGACTGGTTCGGCTACAGGGTGGGGCTGACGTCGGCGTTAACGATTTAGGAGACAGTGGGCGGCGATGCATGCGCTGAGGCGCAACCAGCTGTGGGAGGCGGGAGCAGGTGGCCCCGCCGACGCTGGTTTGATTTTGGCGGCTGGAGGAAGACGCGACTGAAGAAACACGACAGACTGTAAAAGCAGCAGGGGCACTTAACAACCATAGCTGAAAGTGGTATGAGTACTTATACAGGTTCAACCATACAAAGCACGCCTCGAACAGTGCTACTTTGCCTACAGTTAACCAAGGGTGAGTTACCAAGCCTCAGGACAAGGCCCAGGCGCCACCCCGCGCATTCACAACTTTCTGAAAGCGGCTTCATCTCGCAATGTGGTCAATAAACAGGATATTTGCTTCAGAGCCATGGAAAGCGTGAACATAACCTTCTGTCCTATTCTCCAAGATCGACGGGCCTTCCTTATTTGAGACCACCCATGAATAAGTATCTTTTCACCTCTAAGAGAAATGGAGTAGGTCGACATAAACATCATGTTATGACCAAGCGCAAGTCTGACCCGACCATGGTCATGCATCTGCATAGGAACAATAAAACTGGGCAGTTTCCATTTTAAGAAGATCACAACTGTAAAACTATGTATAATTAAGAGTTTATGAACAACATATATAACAAAAAATAGCTCGTACCATCATTTTTTTGACATAGTTGTACATGTTCAATGTATGCACCAGTGGCACACATAACCCATGTGGCCTTCCACCATTGAAACGCCCCACAAGGACCTCAAGACAATCAATAAAGTGTAGGAACTGATGGATGTCGTCCCGGTCAACTTTAGTGGCATCAGTAACAGTCGAGTTCTTATCAAATAACAAACGAGTAGTGTCCTACACTTTGTAATAACCTACATGTGCCATCAATTATAAGAAATATTAGTTAGAAGTAGCATCTTCCTAAGAGAAGGGAATCACAAATTGTTGCTACTTCTAAAGTAAAATTGTGATTAGTTAGACAGAATAGGTGGATTAAGAAGTAATCGGGGCAACATGCAAGAACCAGATACAAAACTAACATGGATGAACTACTGGAACGACGTCGGGGTGGAAGGTCATAGAGAAGATGAGACCAAGTTCTGCTATTTCCATCAACATTCGTGTGCCAACTTTCAGTCCATAACACTTGAGAAAGTTTATCCAAGTTCGGACATAAAAAAGGAGCTATCTTCTTGGTTCATGAACCCAACTGTGAACTTATATCCAATATGACCATTAAACTGATGTATTCAGTTATGGCAAGGCCGGCCTTCTTGAGTACATGTGTTCTGGCAGGAAAAATAACATGAGAACACAATTTATTCGCTATCCAAATATAGAAATAATTTCCTCTTTCATGTCAGTGTTGACCATGGTACTAGTACCTTTTATCCAAATATAGCAATTCAAATTTTCAAATTAGTCGACAGCATGTTCAAAAACCCCAACCCTCCCGGATAGAAAAAAGGATTCTAGAAACATACTGTGCGCATTTAAAAATCATGTGTTAGGATGAGAAGAAACAAGTCTGGCGTCTCGCCAAGGGTGCAGAAACCTGTAGGGTCCTTGCACTTTGTGCACTGTAAAAGAAACACACTAGATTCAGTAAGAAGAAAAATCCATCAACGGTGGCGGTTGCCATCTAGGATTACCGGCGACCAAGGGACTGGGATTTATCAGGGATGGATGAAGAATTCATACCTGGTTCTCCATGAGAAAACCCTAAGGAATCGTTGAGGAAAGGTTTCCTCTGAACAAGCAGACGAGGGAGAAGGGGATTCAGGCCGAGTGAAATATTGCTGCTTTGTCTGTCCAACTTACTGCTACTGCCGGAAAGGTGGATTTTTTTGTGATTTGACAGCTCATTGGGCATTATTGCGGCGCTACGAACGGGGTGAGTCTATCGTGCAGTTGTGCACTCTAATTTGGTGCATGTCACGTGGACCCCGTTGCCGAATGCCCCACATATCAACAAAAGGAAGTAGAAAGGCAGGAGTAAGCAGTTGCACATAAATATATTTTTGATAGAGGGATACTCCCTTGTAAAGAAATATAAAAATCCTTTATATCACAACTTTATACATGAGAAAAATCTAGGGGATATATATAACATAATAAGGGGTTCGGATGAGAATAAAATACTCAGATAGGCTGACGGGTCTGGACTTTGGGCCACAGGCCGGTGGGCCTGCACGTTTGGGGGCCATGTGTTCTAACTCGGCGCATTTCATCCGGTAAATATTGCATACAATCGGTACGGCGCTGGTTTTAGATGTTGTGGTTAGGCGAATACAGAAAATTAAATAAAGAATGAAACCGAACGACAGTTCCTAACCAACAATCAGAGTTGAAATTCTTTCACAATATCCTACGTGATAAATAATACTGTAGTACTACTTATACACAAAGGACACTTGTTTCACCATGCCATATTACATCAAAAGCTCTCGGAGGATAGATCAGTTCGACAGTTGTGTGCTGCTACTGAAGAATTTCGAAGTTGATTAGAACCAGCTCTCTTTGTCGAGAAAGTTCGATTTTGACATCATTCCGACCGCAAGATTTAATAGAGTTTTGAACCTTGACCATCTATATTGCATGTTGCAAAAGTTCCTTCCGCAACAACACAGGCTGTGTTTGGTTGAGCTGCAGATTCTAAAAAAGATGCTGTGAAAAAGCTGTTGTGGAAAAGCTGCTGTGAAAAAGCTGGAAGCTGAAAAGTTGGGGTACCCCCAGCTTTGAAATTTACACTAGGGAGAAGCTACAGATTTTCAAAAGCTGCTTTGAACATTTACCCTTTTGGTTAGCTTTTGGCTTTTCAAAGCAGAAGTTGGTAAAAAAAGTTGAACCAAACACAGCCTAATGCGGCAGGAAAGTGAAGACTTTTTTTCTCCAACGTCATCAATGTTGCAAAAGTTTCTTCCACAACAACACTCATATAGCAGAAAAGTGAGGAAGGAAAAAAAAATCTGCAACAACACCTATGTTGCAAAAGGGTGTGTGCAACATGTGCTCTTGCAATGGTGAGGACGAGGCTAGGCCGCTGGTTGACACCAGATCTAACAGATGGCGAGGTGGCGGATCTTTTAGAAGTATCCGCTAGCGGACACGTAGCATGCTCCATATAGTAATAAAGATTAGTTGGGATTTTGAGCAACGCAGACTAACATAGGATTATTCCTCTACGTGCGGGCCTCATTTGATGGCAACACACAAATACACCTTGATCAAGGTTGTCTAGGTAGAGAGCAGGAGCAACACGGAAGGAACCAGTGAAGGTTTGTGATGGTCCGATGGAAGTCATTGGTCTTTGTTGGCTGCAGCGGTTAGCCTAGTGGTGTGAATAAGGTGGCACATTTTCTGTTATGTACATTTGCTAGTAATTATTATTTTTTTAAACAAGGAGGCTCTCCCCGGCTTCATTACCAGAATGAAACCAAACGAGTTCATGACTCATTTGCTAATTCTCAACAAAGTCGCATCTAAAACCTATAAGATTTTATTAATTAAAAAAGAAAATGGAAAACGCATACAAGTCTCTATATATAATCAAATGATGTAGAAATTAAACGAGGCTTAGTTAATTCTCATCTAGATTAGAGCCAGCCACACCTTTTTGTGTTAAGCACTGCACCAAAAGCATCAAAACGAGATAAAACAAATGCAAATGGGAAGATTATATAAAAGTTAAATGCCCTTAATTAGCAAGCAACTTATGGACAAGCATCCATCGAATCTTCCCATTTTTATTTTCCCACATGACTCTACGCAACACAAGAACACAATAAGATACTTGGGAAGCACGACAAGTGGACAGCAATACACTAATGACCCCTTGCGTAGAGGTGGCCCTGGAGCTTGGGTTTCATCACGACCTGTAGCGGGAACTTGCGTGGGGTCGACAGGCCGAAGATCTCCTCCATGCTCAGCTGATCCGCCGTCACGCCATCGGGGAGCTTGCACACAAAGCCGTGCAGCAGGTTGGCGAGGCTCACATGGATCACCTTCAGTCCCAGACTATATCCGGGGCACATCCGCCGTCCGGAGCCAAACGGCAGCAGCTCGAAGTCATGCCCCTTGATGTCGATCTTGCTGCCGACGAACCGTTCTGGTATGAACTCCTCCGGTGAATTCCACACTGCCGGGTCGCGGCCGATGGACCACACGTTGATGAGCACGCGCGTACCAACGGGGATGTTGTAGCCACCGACGGAGGCGTCCTCACGGGACAGACGAGGTGCCAGCATGGGTGCCACCGGGTGCAGCCGCATGGTTTCTTTGACGATGGCCTCCACATAGGGAAGGTTGGGGATGTCGTCCTCCGTCACCCATCGTTCTCGCCCCACCACGCGGTCCAGCTCCTCTGTGGCCTTGGAGAACACCTCGGGTTTCTTGAGCATCTGCGACATGGCCCACTCCACCGTGATCGCTGTGGTTTCCGTGCCGCCGGCGATGAGGTCCTGCACGTGATCAAAGTAGTTTAGTGCAATTAATGGTTCATAACCTGATAAGTTCCTTTAATATGCATTTTGGTGGAACATCTCTAACTGAAAAGTTATTTTATTGTAACAGTAAAGGTCAACGGGTAACCCGGAGCTCCCTCGCCAACCTGCCCTTCTGGCTCGTATATTTGAATAACGGAAAGATGGACTGACCTGAATGAAAGCTTTGACGCCGTTCCGGTGGAGCTTGACCTCAAGATTTGGGTCGCTGGCTATCTCCAGCAGCACGTCAACCATGTCCCGTGACACGAAGCTCTCGCCCTGGAGGCGTCGCCGCTCGTTGTGGTCGTCCAAGACATGTTCCAGGAACCGATCGAACCTCTTGCTCAGCTTCTTCATCCTCCTGACGTACCCCTGCAGGTCCATCCAGTCGAGCCATGGGATGGAGTCGCCGATGTTGAGCACGCCGTTGAGGAAGAAGAGCTCGTCTATCATGCACTTGAACTCCTCGGGCGTCACGATCGCCGAGCCGTCCTCGCCCGCCGCCTGCTTCTCCAGGTACTTCCTGCCCAGCACCATGCGCGAGATCACGTTCAGGCTCAAGGTGGACAGGTGGTCCTTGAGCAGCACGACGCGGCCGGAGGCCTCGTGCAGGCCGCGCAGGAGGGCGCGCATCTCCTCGCGCCGGATGTAGGCGTACGACTCGAGCCGCTTGGCGCTGAAGAGCTCGGCGAGGCACACCCTGCGCGCCTGGCGCCAGTGCGCATTGTACGGGGACCATGTGATGGTGCTGTTATCGTAGGCCGTGTACTTGCCGGCGGCGGTCCTGGGCCGGTCAGTGAACGCCACGTCCTGGGTCTTGAGGAAGAACTTGGCCATCTCGGCCGAGGAGCCGACGACGACGGGGAAGGACCCGAAACGGAGCTGCATGAGCGGGCCGTACTGCCTGGAGAGCGCGTGGATGGAGCGGTGCGGGAGCGTGCCGATGAGGTTGAGGTTGCCGATGATCGGCCATGGCTTGGGACCCGGCGGGAGGTTGCAAGTGCCTTTGCGGCGGAAGACAACCGTGAAGAAGAGAATGGTGGCAAGCACGACGGCGAGGAAGGGCGCCCATGGTGGTAGCTCCATTGAGATTTGAGAGTGGGTGGCGTCCGAGCAATTCCTGAGCTTCTGACTTCCTATTATTAAGTGGCTGGCCAAGTGACCGATCAACCGCTGACGAGCCATCGTGGAGTATAATAATAAGTTAATAACTACGCTCTCTTAGTCAAAAAGAAACTGAACTGGTTAGTCTTGTGTCAGTTTCCTTCTAAAAATTAGATGAGGTCCCAAGCACATGATGCATCAGACAAGGACGCTTCCCGCGTCATCGTGTAATACGTCTGCCTATGCGCAAAAGCATCAATCACCATATGTCCGCTGCAGGTTCTGACGTAATTAGTTGTGTTCTTGTGATAGGTTAATGTTAAGGAGGTCTAAGAGCAATTTATTCCACGACTTATAAAGGAGTGGCGAGGAAGGCAATGTGTCTTCAGATCGCTTAGTGTTTGTAGTCGTCGTTAGGTGGTCTGTGAATTTGGATGTAATTTTTTATATTTAGTGTTCACTATACTATGACAGATGATGAATTGATTGGAAGGATTCCCGCGAAAAAGATCGTTTAAGAAACTAACCCAACTAGTCCTTCTCCCAAACCTATAATCCCTCGAATATTTGAAAAGTTATCCCTCATAGCTTACCCATACGGGTCAAATAAATTGGAGCAAAAAGAAATGAATTATCCTCAAATCCCTTTCTCTTCATCTCAGCCGTATTCATGGTGCAGCCACAGGTGCGCTGCCCCGATTAGACCCGCCCGGCTATAAAGGCAGCACGCCGCCATGCCAGAGCCAAACCCTAGGCGCGCCACCCTATTTTCCTTTGGATTACCCCCCAACCCACGCCGCCCGCGAGCACCAACGAACACCCCGCCACCATACCTTGGTGCGCAGCCGCCCAACATACTACACCAAGCTCTCCGCCACCCGTCAAGCACAAATCACGATGGAGGTGGTTGCGGGGCATCGCCGCTTGCGCCGAGCCGAGCTCCTCGAAGTAGGAGGAAGATGTTGAGGAGATGGAGGAGGAAGCGTTGAGGTGGAGGGCGCCGTGTTAGTCTTGTGTTAGTTTCCTTCTAAAAAAAATTAGATGATGCATCACGCGTGATGCAACAGACAAGGACGCATCATGCATCATCACTGAATATCTCTAACGGCTTGAATTCGTCTTTTCTGATACTATTCACATTTGGACTTCTCTTTTTTGTTTCTTAATGTGTATTTTGAGTTTGGATTTGAATTTTTAGGTGTTGTGGACACATATGTTGTAAAAATTCACGAATGTTTTTTGAGGTTTTTGAAAATCTTAAATTTGTTTTTTTCTTAATTGATAACACGGGAGCATGTAAGAGTTGGGTGCATTTGAACTCGAGAGCAGAAACTCCACGTCTCATACCTTTGCAGAAGTTCAACAATATATATACAACATACGCTATTTCCTCTACATACATGATATAGAAGGGTTGTGTTGGGAAATCCAATATGGCTCCCGAGCTCAGCTACTCTCTATATCAGGACCACTCAGCTGCTTCAAGATTGATGAAGGAAGGAGTATTTTAGTCTGTGTTCCTCATCATAAATCATGTATATGCTTGTCCCTGTTTCCCACCTGTCAAATCCTGTCGATAGGCCTGATCTTATAAACAGTGCATGTCAGTCTATGGTTCCTCTCTCTCACCAGTTTTATATTCGCAGTAACATCTCTCCGTTCTGCATTGATTGCCTTGACTAGTACTAGCATCTTTGAATTTGAAATTTTCTATGCATCACAGCACACCGGCTGCTAACTAGAGTGGCGAGACACACTTGAGACATTATTAGTGAATTTTAGATAGTTCACATTAAACAGATGAGGGAAAAACTACGACAAAATATCACACTGCAAATGTCTTGCCGAATATGATGGTTTACGTACAAAGACATAGTGCACAACCCAACACAGCAGAAGATGTAGTGTCAGTTTGCATTGCAAAAATGGGACAAGTAAGTATTTGTATTATAATCTAAAAAAAAATAAGTAATCCTCTTCACATATAGTATTCCATAGGCACAGTAATGAACAAACTGTCATGTTCCGTCAACTAAATTGGACAATGAACAAAGACCTTTTCCTTTTTCTGATTTCTGTTCCTAGACAAACAAAGGACAAATACAGATTTGCCTGGTATCCCAGTTAGATCCTAATTAGCACCAGATTAACACAGACTATTGTACCATCAACATAAAAAATATTTCACACAATCAAACCTAAATACCGTCTTGCCGCCCGGTCTTTTAATTAATTGTTGAAGACACAGACATGAACAGAATGCACATCAGATGGATCATGCAGTAAAACACTTTGCACTAAATGACTTGACATAGTTTGTGAACAAAACAAAATGGTTTGGACATCAGAATTTGTTCATACCAGATCTACACAAACCAATTTGTCATTATATTAAACAAAAAGCTCCACCGTCCAGCATCACTAATGTTGGCTGATGCTAGTAATAAATTAGCCGATTCAAAAATATGTGCTAAAATTACATGTACACTGCACCAAATCAACCGCTTTCACACTAATTGAAAGGAAGGAGATCAGAAACAGAGGGGCATTATCAAGCAAATGAGGAACTGCACGTACGAGTGCTGCATGCGCCCCATGGGGTATGGCTGGAGTCGAAGGATGCGCCGGATCCATCTCCATAAGCTGGACACGAAGATTACGTCGGATCCACGCCCCATGTCCACCAGAGTACAGGGGCACCCGATCCATGCGCTCTGTCCGCCGGAGTCGAGGATCATCCATGGAAAGATTACAGATCGGGCACCCCAGCAGGTGCGTCCATGGAAAGCAAACTTCTCCTCTCCCCTCCGGCCACAACGCTTCATCACCGCTGGCTACGAGCCTCCTCGCCGGCAGCTAGAAAGAACATCAGCTCGATCCACATCTTGGAAGGAGTCTATGGAGACGCCAGATCCATGCTCCTGGCCGCTTGAGAGTATGAACAAATCAGAGCGAGTCTGACCTGCATGGCCAAGGCTCCAAGCGCGGTCGGCCCGGTCGCCGGCACGAACTACAGAGAGACCGGCGGTGGTCGTCGGCATGAACGAGGGAGACAGAGCTCGTTTGGGGGCAGAAATCATGAAGAGGGACGAAAGGATAGCGTCAAATCTGTACCGCTGGGGGCCACCAAGCCTGTATTTCCTTCGTATCCTGATTCGTATATCTCATGAAATGGAGAAGTGGCACAGATCCTAGATATCTGGGCGGCCCAGATAACGAGCTCAGCTGAGCTCGGGAGCCAAATAGCCACTCTCGGTTGTGTTACGCTGCGGCTGTAAATTATAGCACAGAAGCATGTGTTCCTAAATAAAATAGCATCTGATTACCTTGCTGTCAGAGGACGAATCACTGTTGGCCTTAGGGCGTGAGAGGATTCATTCTTAATGTGAACTTCCCCTTCTACCTGCGAGCAAATATTAGAAGTGTGATGTGGTTTAGTACATCATAAAACTTGAAGATAAAATGCAGATACAGTTAAGGTGTTCTCAAAATCTTACACTGGTGTTTTAGAAATCATCTCGTTAACATACGTCGCAATCTCAACTTAGATAATGCAGGCATATAGAAATAGGCTATGGCATTAATAATTCCCTCTGCCAAATTATTTAACTAGGATATGGCTGGCAACTGTAGAAATGCCGTGATGTCATTTCAGCAACATACTGTGAAGGTTGAACGAAATTTCTTGCCAACATCGGTAAGATTTGCTAAAATTCGGGAAACATCCCATTGTCATCACATATACATAGGCAAAACAAGCTTAAGTTCTCAGTCCTACATATCAGGATGAATAACTAGTTACCCTCTTACGACGACAGAAAAAGCATGACAAGAGATTGCACATCTAAAACTAGGATCCATAGATATGATTGCAGGATCGGCGAGCTAAAGGCAGAAACAATTGCAGGTATGTACTCCAAGCATCAGCCGATCAGGTTCAATCTGCAAAACAAGAACAATTCAAAGAAAATAAATGCCCAAATAAGTCAAAAGGTGCAGAGTGAAAAAAGAAATGTCGAATGTGCTTTTTGGAGAAAGAAACACCGATGCATGTAGAGTTTTGACTATCAAGTCCTTTTTATGCTTGTAAATTTCATGGAAAGGATTATTTTTGCGACGGTTGCAAAAGGAGATGTTCAGTGCTATAAAATGTTGCTGGTTTACACCACAAAATTTGTTCATTTAGTGCTAACAAATGCTCTTTTCCGCATAAAAATCTACAAGCATATAAAAACTACAACAGTCATGTGCATAACATTTATTCCAGATTTTTTTTGACACTTAATTATTATTATTTCGATCAAAACATTTAATTATTATTATTTTACTGTTTACCACAGGAGCATGTGAGCTCAGGTGCCATTTCCCTGCTTTCAGTAAATGGCATACTCTTGAAAAAAAATATCAGTTTTTTTTTTAATTTCATGCCTCGGCGATTAAGGAGGCATATTTGGGCATTTCAGATGGCATTACCATCTCACTGAGTCAGTTCATTATGCGGGGAAGGGTGACATTGCCCTGAGTAAACAATTTACAGCTGCAAAACATCATCAAAGCTCGCTTCATTTCATTCCTCGCATGGGATGTAACAAGAAAAGGTCGGGTTCAGATACTTGGTCACAAGTCAATAGCAGCTACATATCTCCCACAGCCAAATCAGTTTACTGAAAGGATATTACCTGTTGGAAACTTGGTGGTACCGCTGGTTCACCCATTTCGATTTGGTAAGCCACCAGTTGCCATCATCTTCTGCATAGCACTCATTGTATTCATCACTCTTGCCAAGTCCTCCTGGAGCTTTTTCTGACTTTCCTCCATCACTATCACCTTCTTCCTTAGAGCGTCTGCCTCATCTTCAGCCCTTCTTTTAGCCCTGACAGCTTCCGAGACTGCACTTTCCTCGGAGTTTTTGGGGCGACTTTCCTCTGTTACTACCACCTTATTTCTCAGTGTGGAGACTTCATCTCCAGCCTTTCGTTTGGCCCTTGCAGCTTGCGTGTCTGACCTTTCCTGCAGGTCTTTGGGGGAGGGCCCAGGTGTATGCCTGCGTGCACTAACCCTCCTGTTTGCACCGATGGCAGGTGCATAGTCGTCTCCTGAGCCTTCTGGACTCTCAAGAGATGGGTCACCAGATCGTGGCTGCACAGTGAGCAAGGGCAGATTGTTTTTTCATTCAAGGAATGTATGAATAAATCATCCACATAGAAAACATATAAATAAGAGACCTCTTCCTGACGCATCCGCGCAAAGCTCTTGGATCCGGTTTTATTGATATAGGTTGATTTGGCTCGAGAAGCTTTAGATGCAGCACTTCTGGCCTGTGTTTAAAAGCATATATCAATCATCCAAATTATCCAAAATGTTTACTCCCTCCCGTTTCAAAATAGATGTCTTTTCAGAGTTGGGCAAAGAATTAAGTTTTGGTGAAATGTCTATATTGCCCATATCTTCTTTCCTCCATTAATTACCATTTTTCCACCAAAGCAAGGTATGCAAGCACAAGAGGAGTTAACTATCTCTTTTCTGCTGACATTGATTAAGGGCAAAGTAGAAACACAATGACTTAAATTGCATTGGAAGTGTAGAAGTACAAGTATTTTGAGAAAAATGGAGGCAAAAAGGGCATCTATTTTGAAATGGAGGTAGTAGTACATTGTTGAAACAAATGAAGAGAATGCACAGCACTACCTTTGCCTTTTCGGTATTCCAATATGCAACAAGGACTCGCCATTGTTCTTTTGTGACACGAGGATCTCGATCAGCAAGGCGTTCCTCTTCGGTTGTATGAGAATCATAGTGTTTCCGTTTTAAATAAGATTTCCAAACCCGCCACTTGTTTCTTATTGACCTCAGGACCGACAACTCGTGAGGTGGATCAACATCAAATTTAAGCTACACCAAAGAACAAGGAGTGTGAAAAAAGTTAACAGGCAGGGAAAAGACCAACATTAGCAATGAATACCTTAATAATGTGCCACATAACATCCTTGTTCTCCTTTGGAATATTTTTCCAACTTATATACGTGAGAGGTGCCAATATTCCATCTCGTGCTAGTGCGCCTAGAAAGTTAATCAACATGTTTGCATTTTCTCCAATTGGCAGGCCCGAAGTGTTCAAGGAGATTGGCACACGTACACCCTCAGGCAAGGTCCACATTTTGACACAAAGATTACCTCCTGCTTTGTGTCCCTTTTTACCTTGTTCCTGCTCCTCAGAATCAGTTATATCGTGCAGGAATACCTTATTGGAACCCTCAGGCATCAGACGGTCATGAAACACATTATATTTCTTCTTGGCAAGGGCCCTTCTGACCTCTAGAGGTAATAACCGACAATAATTCCGCGCGAAATGCTCAGGGTCAGACATATCAGTATTTGAAGGAGTTCTTGTTAAATCAAGGTCATCTAGTTCATCAGAGATTTCTTGAGGCAACTTATGCGCAGACGGTGTGCTAGGGTAAAGACCAGCGCTCATTCTACCAGTGTCCGGATAGTCAGGATCAGACATGCTTCCATCTGGAGATACAGCATCATCGTTCTCACTTTCTACAGATTCAGTGTCTGTCATGGCAACTGACACTTCACAATCTGGAGATGCAGGACACTGCTGAAGAGGCTCCCAGTCAATCGATTCGTCATTCATAGCATCTGCTGGCACTTGGACATTAGGACCAAAACCCTGCAGGTCACCAGGGTCACTTTCTAGAGGTTCATTTTCTATAGCAGCAGCTGAATCTTTGGCCAAACGTTTACTACGTCTAAGCAGAAGCCCTGCATTTGATGAAGCTATTGAGCCTTTTCTATTCTTCTTCTGAGTCCAACCACTAGTCTGCTTGGAAACATTAACTTCAATCTGCCCCTTCTGGGTTTCATCATTAGGGCGTACATTTTTCTGTTTTAGATCAGCCATCTTATTTGGAGCCGCAACCTGTTCCCGCTCCTTAAGAGTCGAGCTGTTGCCAGGCCTCTCATTAGCCTTACTTTGACGCTCAAAGTCGACCTGGGTTCCATGACTACCGCTATCAGAGGTCTGTCCTTCTGCCTGCTGTATAATGTGGTTCAGTGGTTCTAGATGTCTCTTCTTGCCAATAGTCTTAGCATTAGCTAACTTTGATTTTTTCTGCTTGCTACTACACGATGCAGGAAGAGACCACATGGCTTCTCTATTAGTTGCAGGACTGATATGCTCACGAATTGCCTGATTTGTGGTCGATGCCTTTCTCTTCTCTACATTAACAGAGTTGGGTTCAACAGCGCATCCAGTTGGCCAAATGCTCTCCCTCGAAACTGTTTTATTGATCATCTCAGGAGATGCCTCTTCTCCATGTTTTGGTTGGTCGACAGGTGGATGAACCACCCCATCAAGATCCAGACAGTATAACTGACTGCCTTCTGCATGAACCACCGCATCATGAAAAGGCTGTTTGTGCACCTGCTGTATGATCTGAGCAGGAGTCTCCGTATGCCTCTCCCCTATACTTACAGTTTGGGGGCTAACGGAGCATCCGACTCTCTGGTTTCTACGGGTTGCAGTAGCCTCATCTATCAGTTCAGTATGTCTCGCCTCTCCATAAACTTCATGGCTGAGAAGTCCATCCTGTATCTCCTCTGAATGAGTGACTCTATGCAAGCGTGCCAGCTGTGCTCGCTTTGGCTGCATAGTGTAACTAGGGTGCTGATCATTTACATGATCTCTGACCTCATTTAGAGGCAAAGCTTGTCTCTCCTTGTTGCCTACAATACGACGGCCAAGGGGCGGTCGATTTCTCTGAAGGCTATTATTTGCAACAGTCTCATTTGCCACATGTATTTGTTCTCCATCAATCATATGATCAGTATACTCCTGTTGCTCATCAGGTTCTGCTCGTGGTAGCCCTGCGCGCGTAGCATAACTAGGACGCTCTTGCCATTTCTGCATCACAGGTAAAGAAAGGTGTGCACTATTTAGGGAAAAAAGGTCGATGGATCATCCAGATCTCCGACCAACTGAGCTAGACACAGTACAGAGTAAATGAAATCATGAATGAAGATGGTAATAGATTCCAATTGAATTGCAATTTTTTCGACTGTGCAATACCAAATCCACAACCCAACATAATCGAGATGTATATATATACCTCCCGAGCAGCAACAATCGGTGGGACAGATGCGGCGGCGAGCGGCACGACGGCCGCCTCGGCGGAGGAGAGGATGTAGTTCCGGAGGCGCGCGGAGTTGACGGCCAACTCGGCGCCGCAGAGCGGGCAGACGCAGCGCGATAGCCCGACCGGCACGCTGAGGAGCTCGCCGCAGGCGCCGCACGGAAGCCTGGCCCCGCGCGCGTCCGCGGCGCCTCGCGGCAGGGGCAGCGCCCTCCGCCGGGGCGGCGGCATGAGCTCCGGAGGGAGCGACTGCGCCGTGCCGCAGTCGGGGCAGACGAACTCCGTCAGCCCCCGTTCCACCTCCAACGTCTCCTCGCACCCCGCGCAGCGCACCTCCAAGAACTCCTCGGCCGCCGCCGCCGTGGCTAGCGGCGGTGGCGCCATTGCCTTCGAGCTAGGGCGTCATTTCTATTTCGGCGGCGGGGGGAGGAACGCCGATGGCTGGCACGGTCACAATCTCACACACTAGTTTAGGCATGGGCTAAAATATTGGCTACTAAAACCTCCCGTAAAGTTTCCAATAAATCTTTTTTTAAACACGAGCTCGTACGTACCCACATACACTCATCCCACATAAGGCACATTCATCCCACAGAAGGCACACGGGGCTGAAATATATTCAGAAAAATACAAACATCGGATAGAAAAAACGGAGTGGAAATTTTTATGCGGACGTAAACAAAAACAGAACTTCGTTTTATGCGGACAGAAGTGAAAAATGGAAACAAAGAGGCAACATGAAAACAAAAGTGAAAATTAAAAAAATGGATTTTTTTTATGCGGACATAAACAAAAACAGAACTTCGTTTTCCGGCTGAAGAGACATGGAAATGAAAGTTTCCATTTCCGTTAATATGATTTTTTTTTGTTTCTATATAGGCATATGGATACTTTGTAGCTTAACCATCAAACATCACACAATTATACAATTAGCAAAATGGCTCATGGGTGCCAACTTCTAGTACCATACAAGGAAGTTAGACCTGATTGTAACCTCAATGAAGGTTGAGCCTAAAATTCCCCCTGATAGATTATTTTGTGATGTTACAATGTGTTTTTCTTGTAAGAGGATGACTTGATACACTATGTTTTGCTTATATATGGATTTTGTCCTTCTGATTGCCACAAATGTGTTTGTGTTGTCAAAGTTGAAAAAAATATGCACAAATGCATATCTTCTAATATAATCAACATAATATTTTGTAGTCTGACTTCTCGATGTTTCTGTATTTGTTTCTGCTTTCATAAAGAAAATACAGAAACAAATATGGTAGCACCAATTTCATCCATTTTCGCTCCGTTTTCATCCCTAGTGTCAAGTCTAGGATTTTAACTCTGATGGACTCAAGATATCACTGTTCCTCTGACCATCCAACCGCAGGTTGGTTCACAGTTACCGATAAGTCTTGGCATTACAAAGATTAACTTACTAACACATTGGCTAGCCGAAAGTTCGTGGCTAATACACAAGCAAGCCAAGAGAATTTGGCTACGAGTTGATTAATTATCAACTTACCATGGTCCTCTCACAAGACTTGGCAATTGTTTTTGTAAATTTTGGAGTTTGTAGAATTTTGGTATGCCAAAGTATTGACTAGCTAATTTTTGGCTTGCAACCAAGCATGACCAAAATGCAACGAAAAAAAATCCAAAGAGAAGTTTGAACTTACAAATCTACCTCAGTGCGCAGAAGCCAGTTTTTTTACATCTCATCCCCACCGCCTTTGCACATGAAAATGCTTTCATTTATTTCCGCATATCATATGGTGATCGTGAATGCAATGAGGTATTGCGTAGCAGTTTGTGTAAAAGGTTTTGATGGCATATATTTCTTTACAGAGGAAGTAGTACGCGATGGATATTTAAATGTATGAACTATGGTATTTGACTCGATTTGAATTGTGACTTATTCATCTGTTTTATATTGAATCATGAACTTACTAAAATCAATTAACTTAAACCCTGTCATGGTTTCGTATAGTTGTTCTGCATTTTGGGGATTTTCAAAATTGATGGGAAATCGGGTGTAGACACCACGAGACGCTACCCCACAAAAAATTCATGAAAAAGAAGTGTCATGTGAAAAAAACATGTGTACTTCTTTTATCTATTGTCTTGTTATTTTCTCTACTGCACAAATGCTTTTACTGTTCTCATGGTAGCAGTATTTACACTCAGAAATTGTTTCAGGTTATTTGAGCACTCTAAGAGACAAAGCCACTCTCTGAACCTTAGACTAGTCCTAACTCCAATGTTCCATAAAATTCTGAAATAATTCACGAACATAGAGAATATTGCAAATGATAACCTACAAAGACGCATACTAAATATATGGCACTTCATGTTTCTTTTTGAGTTTTGTTCAAAGCAAAGGCAACATGGATTTATTTATCCCTCCTTTTTTATGAGCTTTGCAAGTTATCGTTTCATAGCATTCCTTACATCCATGAATATTTTTCACATTTTCTACAAAAAACCGAAATAGAAAAAATAACTATCCATACCGAGGGTGTGGTTCATGTTAAATGGTTTAGAAAAGTGTAGGGTTATTGCAAAAGATTTCATAGTTTAGGTAGGAGTGTTAGAGTGCAAAGCTTATAATTCATTTCATCGAAACAAAACATTCCACGTTGTAGCTTAAATAAGATAGAGCAAATCCGGTGACTAGCAACATGATGTAACTCAACCTCAGTTCCACCTAACATCAGCATCAGCAATCTCAGTCCTATTGGAACAGAGTGATCTACAATTTGCATCTTCCAACTAGGATAGCGCCTTGGTGGAGAGCGGAGGGATAGGGGCGTGCGACGGCAGCACCGCAGTGAATCCTGAAGATATGTATAGGGCACATCTCACTCAGCTTGGGGCTGAGCTCCAAGCATGTGTCATGGAAGATATGCCAAGGTTTTAAGGATACAGCAAATGGCAGAACATAGGAACAAATCTACTCATGCTCAGCTTAATATTTAGTTGGAATCATTTTCAGCTTCTTTATGTTGGATAAACAGCAACTAGTATTCACTAAGGGCCAAAGGCCATTACATATACATGTGTGGTAAAGTGCAGGAATCCCCTTATACAATGGGGAAGAACCGAAAAGGGAGGGACTATACACATCTAACACCCCCCCCCTCAAACTCATGGTGGATCAACAACACTGAGTTTGGAGAGAAGAAAATCATGTTGCGCTTGAGTTTGTGCCTTCGTGAAGAAGTTCGCCAACTGTAACTCAGAGGGCACATAGTGAAGAGCGAGAGTCTGGTCCTGCACAGCAGCATGCACAAAGTGGGCATCCACACCAATGTGCTTGGTGAGCTCATGCTTCACCGGTTCACGCGCAATACTGATAGCACCGGTACTGTCTGACAATAAGGGAGTCGAGGTAGTAGCAGACACACCAAAATCTTCAAGTAACCACCGTAACCAGATCACCTCATTCGTCAACATAGCCATGGCTCGCAACTCAGCCTCTGTACTGAGCGAGAGACGGCAGTATGTTTCTTTGTCTTCCAGGCAATGAGAGAGCCACCAAGAAAGACACGGTAAGCAGACAACGAGCGTCGATCAGAGGAATCACTAGCCCATGTAGCATCAGAGTAGGCCTGGAGCTCAAGAGAGCTGGAGCGGGGAAAGAAAAGGCGATGAGAGATCGTGCCACGAAGATATCGAAGAACACGGAGGAGATGACTATAGTGGACAGAGGTGGGTGCTGAAACAAACTGACTCAATATGTGAACAGGATAGGAGATATCGGGACGCGTAACTGAAGGAAATATGCCCTAGAGGCAATAATAAAGTTATTATTTATTTCCTTATATCATGATAAATGTTTATTATTCATGCTAGAATTGTATTAACCGGAAACATAATACATGTGTGAATACATAGACAAACAGATAGTCACTAGTATGCCTCTACAAGACTAGCTCATTAAATCGAAGATGGTTATGTTTCCTAACCATAGACATGTGTTGTCATTTGATTAATGGGATCACATCATTAGGAGAATGATGTGATTGACATGACCCATTCCGTTAACTTAGCACTTGATCGTTTAGTATGTTGCTAATGCTTTCTTCATGACCTATACATGTTCACTGTAACTATGAGATTATGCAACTCCGTTTACGGAGGAACACTTTGGGTACTACCAAACGTCACAACGTAACTGGGTGATTATAAAGGAGTACTACAGGTGTCTCCAAAGGTACTTGTTGGGTTGGCGTATTTCAAGATTAGGTTTTGTCACTCCGATTGTCGGAGAGGTATCTCTAGGCCTTCTCGGTGATACACATCACTTAAGCCTTGCAAGCATTACAACTAATGAGTTAGTTGTGAGATGATGTATTACGGAGCGAGTAAAGAGACTTACCGTAGCGAGATTGAAATAGGTATTGGATACCGACGATCGAATCTCGGGTAAGTAACATACCGATGACAAAGGGAACAACGTATGTCGTTATGCGGTTTGACCGATAAAGATCTTCGTAGAATATGTAGGAACCAATATGGGCATCCAGGTTCCGCTATTGGTTATTGACCGATAATGGTTCTAGGTCATGTCTACATAGTTCTCGAACCCGTAGGGTCCGCACGCTAACGTTTCGATGACAGTTCATTATGAGTTTATAAGTATTGATGCACCGAAGGTTGTTCGGAGTCCCGGATATGATCACGGACATGACGAGGAGTCTCGAAATGGTCGAGACATAAAGATTGATATATTGGAAGCCTATGTTTGTGTTGGGGAACGTAGTAATTTCAAAAAATTTCCTACGAACACGCAAGACCATGGTGATGGCATAGCAACGAGAGGGGAGAGTGTCCATCCACGTACCCTCGTAGACCGAAAGCGGAAGCGTTATAACAACGAGGTTGATGTAGTCATACGTCTTCACGATCCGACCGATCCAAGCACCGAGCGTCACGGCACCTCCGAGTTACGCACACGTTCAGCTCGATGGCGATCCCGGACTCCGATCCAAAGAAAGTGTCGGGGATGAGTTCCGTCAACCTGACGGCGCGGTGACGATGTTGATGCTCCACCGACGCAGGGCTTCGCCTAAGCTCATGACGATATGACTTCTCCGGCGCGAGGCTTCGCCTAAGCTCTACGACGATATGACCAAGTGGAATATGGTGGAAGGGCACCGCACGGCTAAGGAACGATCCGTAGATCAACTTGTGTGTTCTAGGGTGCCCCCGCCCCGTATATAAAGGAGCCAAGGGGAGGGGCTGGCCGGCCAAGAGGGGCGCGCCAGGAGTCCTACTCCTCCGGGAGTAGGATTCCTCCAATCCTAGTTGGATTAGGATTCCCCGGAGGGGGAAAGAGAGAGAGGGGGCCGGCCCACCTTTCCTAGTCCTAATAGGACTAGGGGAAGGGGGGGGGGCGCGGCCACCTAGGGCTGGCCCTTTCTCCTTTCCACCAAGGCCCACTATGGCCCATGTAGTTCCTGGGGGGTTCCGGTAACCTCCCGGTACTCCGGTAAATTCCCGATTTCACTCGGAACACTTCCGATGTCCAAATGTAGGCTTCCAATATATCAATCTTTATGTCTCGACCATTTCGAGACTCCTCGTCATGTCCGTGATCACATCCGGACTCAACAACCTTCGTGCATCAATACTTATAAACTCATAATGAACTGTCATCGAAGCGTTAAGCGTCAAGGACCCTACGGGTTCGAGAACTATGTAGACATGACCTAGAACCATTCTCGGTCAATAACCAATAGCGGAACCTGGATGCCCATATTGGTTCCTACATATTCTACGAAGATCTTTATCGGTCAAACCGCGTAACGACATACGTTGTTCCCTTTGTCATCGGTATGTTACTTACCCGAGATTCGATCGTCAGATCCAATACCTATTTCAATCTCGCACGGTAAGTCTCTTTACTCGTTCCGTAATACATCATCTCACAACTAACTCATTAGTTGTAATGCTTGCAAGGCTTAAGTGATGTGTATCACCGAGAAGGCCTAGAGATACCTCTCCGACAATCGGAGTGACAAAACCTAATCTCAAATACGCCAACCCAACAAGTACCTTTGGAGACACCTGTAGTACTCCTTTATAATCACCCAGCTATTGCCAGACGCTTGGTAGTACCAAAAGTGTTCCTCCGTAAACGGAGTTGCATAATCTCATAGTTACAGAACATGTATGGGTCATGAAGAAAGCATTAGCAACATACTAAACGATCAAGTGCTAAGCTAACGGAATGGGTCATGTCAATCACATCATTCTCCTAATGATGTGATCCCATTAATCAAATGACAACACATGTCTATGGTTAGGAAACATAACCATCTTCGATTAATGAGCTAGTCTTGTAGAGGCATACTAGTGACTATCTGTTTGTCTATGTATTCACACATGTATTATGTTTCCGGTTAATACAATTCTAGCATGAATAATAAACATTTATCATGGTATAAGGAAATAAATAATAACTTTATTATTGCCTCTAGGGCATATTTCCTTCAGTATCCCACTTGCACTAGAGTCAATAATCTAGATTACATAGTAATGATTCTAACACCCATGGAGTCTTGGTGCTGATCATGTTTTGCTCGTGGAAGAGGCTTAGTCAACGGATCTGCAACATTCAGATCCGTATGTATTTTGCAAATCTCTATGTCTCCCACTTGGACTTGGTCCCGAATGGAATTGAAGCGTCTCTTGATATGCTTGGTCCTCTTGTGAAATCTGGATTCCTTTGCCAAGGCAATTGCACCAATATTGTCACGGAAGATCTTCATCGGTCCCGATGCACTAGGTATGACACCTAGATCGAAATGAACTCTTTCATCCGACTCCTTCATTTGCTGCTTCAAGCAGCTATGTACTCCGCTTCACATGTAGATCCCGCCACGGCGCTTTGTTTAGAACTGCACCAACCGACAGCTCCACCGTTTAATAAAAACACGCATATCCGGTTTGCGATTTAGAATCGTCCGGATCGATGTCAAAGCTTACATCGGCGTAACCATTTACGACTAGCTCTTTGTCACCTCCATATCGAGAAACATATCCTTAGTCCTTTTCGGTATTTCAGATGTTCTTGACCGCTGTCCATGATCCACTCTGGATTACTTTGGTACCTTCCTGCCAAGCTTACAGCTAAGCATACGTCGTGTCCGGTACACAGCATTGCATACATGATAGAGCCTATGGCTGAAGCATAGGAACATCTTTCATTTTCTCTATCTTCTGCTTTGTGGTCGGGCATTGAGTCGACTCAATCTTACACCTTATAATCTGGTAAAAACCTTTCTTTGCTCGATCCATTTTGAACTTTTCAAAACTTTATCAAGGTATGTGCTTTGTGAAAGTCCAATTAAGCGTCTTGATCTATCTCTATAGATCTTGATGCCCAATATGTAAGCAGCTTCACCGAGGTCTTTCATTGAAAACTTTTATTCAAGTATCCTTTTATGCTATCCAGAATTCTATATCATTTCCAATCAATAATATATCGTCCACATATAATATTAGAAATGCTATAGAGCTCCCACTCACTTTCTTGTAAATCAAAGCTTCTCCAAAAGTCTCAGATAAACCCATATGCTTTGATCACACTATCAAAGCGTTTATTCCAACTCCGAGAGGCTTGCACTGACCATAAATTGATCGCTGGAGCTTGCACACTTTGTTAGTACCCTTTGGATCGACAAAACCTTCTGGTTGCATCATATACAACTCTCTTCTAGAAATCCATTCAAGAATGCAGTTTTTAGATCCATTTGCCAAATTTCATAATCATTAAATGCGGCAATTGCTAACATGATTCGGACAGACTTAAGCATCGCTACGGGTGAGAAAGTCTCATCGTAGTCAACCCCTTGAACTTGTCGAAAACCTTTCGCAACAAGTCGAGCTTTGTAGACAGTTATATTACCATCGGCGTCAGTCTTCTTCTTAAAGATCCATTTATTTTCAATGGCTTGCCGATCATCGGGCAAGTCAACCAAAGTCCATACTTTGTTCTCATACATGGATCCCATCTCAGATTTCATGGCTTCCAGCCATTTTGCGAATCTGGGCTCACCATCGCTTCTTCATAGTTTGTAGGTTCGCCATGGTCAAGTAACATGACTTCCGAATAAGATTACCGTACCACTCAGTGCGTATTTTACTCTGGTTGACCTCTGAAGTTCAAGAGTAACTTGATCTGAAGCTTCATGATCATCATCATTAGTTTCCTCACTAATTGGTGTAGTTGTCACAGAACCATTTCTTGTGATGAACTACTTTCCAATAAGGGAGCAGATCTGATTATCTCATCAAGTTCTACTTTCCTCCCACTCACTTCTTTCGAGAGAAACTCCTTCTCTAGAAAGGATCCGAATTTAGCAACGAAAATCTTGCCTTCAGATCTGTGATAGAAGGTGTACCCAATCTCCTTTGGGTATCCTATGAAGACACATTTTCCGATTTGGGTTCGAGCTTATCTGGTTGAAGTTTCTTTACATAAGCATCGCAGCCCCAAACTTTAAGAAACGACAACTTTGGTTTCTTGCCAAACCACAGTTCATAAGGCGTCGTCTCAGCGGATTTTGACGGTGTCCTATTTAACGTGAATGCGGCTGTCTCTAAAGCATAACCCCAAAACGATAGCGGTAAATCGAAATAGACATCATAGATCGCACCATATCTAGTAAAGTACGATTACGACGTTCGGACACACCATTTCTCGTGGTGTTCCGGGTGGCGTGAGTTGCGAAACTATTCCACATTGTTTCAAATGTAAACCAAACTCGTAACTCAAATATTCTCCTCCACGATCAGATCGTAGAAACTTTATTTTCTTGTTACGATGATTTTCCACTTCACTCTGAAATTCTTTGAACTTTTCAAATGTTTCAGATTTGTGTTTCATTAAGTAGATATACCCATATCTACTCAAATCATCTGTGAAGGTGAGAAAATAACGATATCCGCCACGAGCTTCAACATTCATCGGACCACATACATCTGTATGTATGATTTCCAACAAATCTGTTGCTCTCTCCATACAACCGGAGAACGGTGTTTTAGTCATCTTGCCCATGAGGCACGGTTCATAAGTACCAAGTGATTCATAATCAAGTGATTCCAAAAGTCCATCTGTATGGAGTTTCTTCATGCGTTTACACCGATATGACCTAAACGGCGATGCCACAAATAAGTTGCACTATCATTATCAACTCTGCATCTTTTGGCTTCGACATTATGAATATGTGTATCACTACTGTCGAGATTCAACAAGAATAGACCATTCTTCAAGGGTGCATGACCATAAAAGATATTACTCATATAAATAGAACAACCATTATTCTCGATTTAAATGAATAACCGTCTCGCATCAAACAAGATCCAGATATAATGTTCATGCTCAACGCCGCACCAAATAACAATTATTTAGGTCTAAAACTAATCCCGAAGGTAGATGTAGAGGTAGCGTGCCGACCGCGATCACATTGACTTTGGAACCATTTCCCACGCGCAAGATCGTCACCTCGTCCTTTGCCGTGCTCGTCTATTCCGTAGTCCTGCTTGAGTTGCAAATATTAGCAATGAACCAGATCAAATACCAGTGCTACTACGAGCTCTAGTAAGGTACACATCAATAACATGTATATCACATATACCTTTGTTCACCTTGCCATCCTTTTATCCGCCAAATACTTGGGGCAGTTCCGCTTCCAAAGGTGTCCACGCTTGCGGTAAAAACACTCGATTTCAGGTTTAGGTCCAGACTTGGGTTTCTTCTCTTGATCAGCAACTTTCTTGCTGTTCTTTTGAAGTTTCCTTCTTCTTTCCTTTGCCCTTTTCTTGAAACTAGTGGTCTTGTTGACCATCAACACTTGATGCTCTTTCTTGATTTCTACCTCCGCTGCTTTTAGCATTGCGAAGAGCTCAGAATTGTTTTGGTCATCCCTTGCATATTATAGTTCATCACGAAGCTCTTGTAGCTTGGTGGCGATGATTGGAGAATTCATCAATGACACTATCATCCGGAAGATTAACTCCCAGCTGAATTAAGTGATTATTATACCCGGACATTTTGAGTATGTGCTCACCGATGAACTATTCTCCTCCATCTTGCAGCTATAGAACTTATTGGAGACTTCATATCTCTCAATCCGGGCATTTGCTTGAAATATTAACTTCAACTCTGGAACATCTCATATGCTCCATGACGTTCAAAACGTCGTTGAAGACCCGGTTCTAAGCCGTAAAGCATGGCACATTGAACTATTGAGTAGTCATCAGCTTTGCTTTGCCGACGTTCACAACTTCTCGCTCAGCTCTCTGCAGCAGCTGTCACCCAGCGGTGCTTCCAGGCGTAATTTTTACGTGCAGCAATGAGGATAATCCTCAAATTCGGACCCAGTCCGTGTAATTGCTACCATCATCTTTCAACTTTGCTTTCTCAAGGAACGCATTAAAATTCAACGGAACAACAAAGACGAGCCATCTATCTACAATAAACATAGACAAGCAAAATACTATCGGTACTAAGCTCATGATAAATTTAAGTTTAATTAATCATATTAAAAACTCCCACTTAGACAGACATCTCTCTAGTTATCTAAGTGATTACGTGATCCAAATCAACTAAACCATGTCCGATCATCACGTGAGATGGAGTAGTTTCAATGGTGAACATCACTATGTTGATCATATCTACTATATGATTCACGTTCGACCTTCGGTCTCCGTGTTCGAGGCCATATCTGTTATATGCAAGGCTCGTCAAGTTTAACTTTGAGTATTCAGCGTGTCCAACTGTTTTGCACCCGTTGTAGATGGACGTAGAACTTATCACACCCGATCATCACGTGGTGTCCGGGTACTCTGAACTTTGGCAGCGGTGCATACTCGAGGAGAACACTTCTTGATAATTTTAGTGAGAGATCATCTTATAATGCTACCGTCAATCAAAGCAAGATAAGATGCATAAAGGATAAACATCACATGCAATCAATATAAGTGATATGATATGGTCATCATCATCTTGTGCTTGTGATCTCCATCGCCAAGCACCGTCATGATCACCATCGTCACCGGCGCGACACCTTGATCTCCATCGTAGCATCGTTGTCGTCTCGCCAACTATTGCTTCTCGACTATCGCTCTCGCTTAGTGATAAAGTAAAGCAATTACATGGCGTTGCATTTCATACAATAAGCGACAACCATATGGCTCCTGCGATTGCGATAACTTCGGTTACAAAACATGATCATCTCATACAATAAAATATAGCATCACGTCTTGACCACATCACATCACATCATGCCCTGCAAAAACAAGTTAGGCGTCCTCTACTTTGTTGTTGCAAGTTTTACGTGGCTGCTACGGGCTGAGCAAGAACCGTTCTTACCTCGCATCAAAACCACAACGATAGTTTGTCAAGTTGGTGCTGTTTTAACCTTCGCAATGACCGGGCGTAGCCACACTCAGTTCAACTAAAGTGAGAGAGCAGACACCCGCCGGTCACCTTTAAGCAACGAGTGCTCGGGCGGTGAAACCAGTCTCGCGTAAGCGTCTGGCGTAATGTCGGTCCGGGCGCTTCATCTCACAATACCGCTGAACCAAAGTATGACATCTTTGGTAAGCGGTATGACTTATATCGCCCACAACTCACTTGTGTTCTACTCGTGCATATGACATCAACGCATAAAACCAGGCTCGGATGCCATTTGTTGGGGAACGTAGTAATTTCAAAAATTTCCTACGAACCGCAAGACCATGGTGATGGCATAGCAACGAGAGGGAGAGTGTCCGTCCACGTACCCTCGTGAGACCGAAAGCGGAGCGTTATAACAACGCGGTTGATGTAGTCGTGCGTCTTCACGATCCGACCGATCCAAGCACCGAGCGTCGGCACCTCCGAGTTACGCACACGTTCAGCTCGATGGCGATCCCGGACTCCGATCCAGCAAAGTGTCGGGATGAGTTCCGTCGACCTGACGGCGCGGTGGCGATGTTGATGCTCCACCGACGCAGGGCTTCGCCTAAGCTCATGACGATATGACTTCTCCGCGCAGGCTTCGCCTAAGCTCTCTGACGATATGACCAAGTGGAATATGGTGGAAGGGGCACCGACACGGCTAAGGAACGATCCGTAGATCAACTTGTGTGTTCTAGGGTGCCCCCTGCCCCGTATATAAAGGAGCCAAGGGGAGGGCTGGCCGGCCAAGAGGGGCGCCGGGGAGTCCTACTCCTCCGGGAGTAGGATTCCCCTCAATCCTAGTTGGATTAGGATTCCCGGAGAAAGAGAGAGGGGGGCCCACCTTTCCTAGTCCTAATAGGACTAGGGAAGGGGGGGCGACCACCTAGGGCTGGCCCTTTCTCCTTTCCACCAAGGCCCACTATGGCCCATGTAGTTCCGGGGTTCCGTAACCTCCGGTACTCGATAAATTCGATTTCACTCGGAACACTTCCGATGTCCAAATGTAGGCTTCCAATATATCAATCTTTATGTCTCGACCATTTGAGACTCCTCGTCATGTCCGTGATCACATCGGGACTCGAACAACCTTGGTGCATCAATACTTATAAACTCATAATGAACTCATCATCGAAGCGTTAAGCGTGCGGACCCTACGGGTTCGAGAACTATGTAGACATGACCTAGAACCATTCTCGGTCAATAACCAATAGCGGAACCTGGATGCCCATATTGGTTCCTACATATTCTCTGAAGATCTTTATCGGTCAAACCGCATAACGACATCGTTGTTCCCTTTGTCATCGGTATGTTACTTACCCGAGATTCGATCGTCGGTATCAATACCTATTTCAATCTCGTTACGGTAAGTCTCTTTACTCGTTCCGTAATACATCATCTCACAACTAACTCATTAGTTGTAATGCTTGCAAGGCTTAAGTGATGTGTATCACCGAGAAGGCCTAGAGATACCTCTCCGACAATCGGAGTGACAAAACCTAATCTCAAATCGCCAACCCAACAAGTACCTTTGGAGACACCTGTAGTACTCCTTTATAATCACCCGATTCGTTGTGACGTTTGGTAGTACCAAAGTGTTCCTCCGGTAAACGGAGTTGCATAATCTCATAGTTACAGGAACATGTATGGGTCATGAAGAAAGCATTAGCAACATACTAAGCGATCAAGTGCTAAGCTAACGGAATGGGTCATGTCAATCACATCATTCTCCTAATGATGTGATCCCATTAATCAAATGACAACACATGTCTATGGTTAGGAAACATAACCATCTTCGATTAATGAGCTAGTCTTGTAGAGGCATACTAGTGACTATCTGTTTGTCTATGTATTCACACATGTATTATGTTTCCGGTTAATACAATTCTAGCATGAATAATAAACATTTATCATGGTATAAGGAAATAAATAATAACTTTATTATTGCCTCTAGGGCATATTTCCTTCAGTTTGGACTTCGGAAGGGTTCCGAATGAAAACAGGAAGTTACCGGAACACCGGGGGGTTACCGGAACCCCCCGGGGGGTATATGGGCCTTAATGGGGCACAAGGGAGAAGAGGAAGGGCCGGCCAGGGCAGGCCGCGCGCCCCCCTCCCCCCTCTAGTCCGAATAGGACAAGGAGAGGGGGGGCGGTGCCCCCTTCCCTCTTCCCCCTCCCCAATCCTACTCCAACTAGGAGAAGGGGGGGAGTCCTACTCCCGGTGGGAGTAGGACTCCTCCTGGCGCGCCTTCCTAGGGCCGGCCGCACCCCCCCCCCCTTTGCTCCTTTATATACGGGGGCAGGGGGGCACCCCATGACACACAAGTTGATCTACGGATCGTTCCTTAGCGTGTCGTGGTGCCCCCTCCACCATATTCCACTTGGTCATATCGTCGTAGAGCTTAGGCGAAGCCTGCGCCGAGAAGTCATATCGTCATGGAGCTTAGGCGAAGCCTTGCGTCGGTGGAGCATCAACATCGTCCTGCCACGCCGTCGTCTTGTGGAACTCATCCCGACACTTTCTTTGGATCGAGTCTGCGGATCGTCATCGAGCTGAGCGTGTGCGTAACTTCGGAGGTGCCGTCGTTCGGTGCTTGGATCGGTCGGATCGTGAAGATGTACGACTACATCAACCGCGTTGTTATAACGCTTCGCTTTCGGTCTCACGAGTGCGTGGACGGACACTCTCCCCTCTCGTTGCTATGCCATCACCATGGTCTTGCGTGTTCGTAGGAATTTTTTTGAAATTACTACGTTCCCCAACAGTAACGGCAAGGTAGACAAGGCTGCCAACAAGGTGGCGATGGCGAGTGGGATTAGGAAGAGGGTCACCATTAGAGGCACGAAGCTGAACATTGAGCTCCATAGGAGTCACAACAGTGCGCTCATCACCAAGAGTAGCACGATCGAGAAGATCCTGAATATTTTTTCCTATGATATGTAGAAGCCATCAGAGGTCGAGGAGATCTCAATCCCAAGAAAATATCAAAGTGGACCAAGATCATTCATGAGGAACTGGTCGCGAAGACAGGCCTTAACAAAGGCAATGTAGTCAGAGTCATCACCGGTGATGATCATGTCATCAACATAGAGAAGGAGAAGAGTACGACCACGTGGAGACATGTGAACAAACAACGCGGGATCATGATCACTGGGCAAGAAACCAGCTGCAGTCACCACAGAGGCGAAGCGCTCGAACCAGGCACGAGGGGCCTGTTTAAGACCATAGAGGGAGCGGCGAAGTCTACAGACCATATCATCAGGAGCATAGTACCCCGATGGTGGGTGCATATAAACCTCCTCACGCAACTCACCATTGAGAAAGGTGTTCTGAACGTCAAGCTGAGACACAGGCCAATGACGAACAGAAGCCACAGCAAGGAGAGTGCGGACAGTGTTCATGTGAGCCACATGAGCGAAAGTCTCGTCATAATCACGCCCTTGTTCCTGCTGAAAGCCACGAGCCACAAGACGAGCTTTGTAACGCTCAAGAGAACCATCGGAGCGGGTCTTAATCTTATAGACCCACTTGCACATGATGGGACGAACACCAGAAGGAGGAGAAAAAAGACCCCACGTGCCATTGCGCTCAAGCGCCGCAAGCTCCTCGGCCATCGCAAGCTGCCATTCAGGCTGAGTCATGGTAGCCCGATAGGTGTTGGGCTCAGCAATAGCAGAAAGACCATATCAGTCAGGAGAATAGCGATCAGGTGGGGGACAAGGCCTAACGCGAAGGTTATGGACCGGTGTAGGCGTGAGAGGAGGTGCACCAGAGGTAGAGGGCACGTCAGTAGGATCATCCACGGCACGAGGACGATGAGTGTAGTGGAGAGGAAAAGGGGAGTGAGGACGAAAAACTGGGGAGGAGGGTGGGGAGGGAGATGACGAGGGAGAGGAGGAGAAGGGAGGGGATGGTGGAACCGGTGGTGTAGGGAGACTCATCGGGGGAGAGGGAAGAACAGGGGGCACAGAGGGAGATGTGTCGAGAAGGAGAAGGAAGGAAATATCGTCCACGGAAAAGCTCGAGGAGGAGGGACGCGGATAGTAAGAACGAGACTCATCAAAAGTCACATCATGCGAAATGCGCAGTCGGCGGCCGACAGGATCCCAACAGCGATAGCCCTTGTGCTCACCAACAGCCAAGGAAAACACACTCAATCGACCGAAAGCAAATCAACTTGGTTCGCTCTCGCGGAGCAAGAAGAACATAGCACACGCATCCAAACATACGAAGAGCAGAGTAGTCAGGAGAGCGACCAGAGAGACGCTCCATAGAAATGCCACCCTTCAAGGCAGCCGATGGTTGAATGTTGATGAGGTGGGTGGATGCGAAAACGGCCTCATCCCAAAAATGGGGTGGAAGAGAGGCGGCAATCATCATCGCCCGAGCCGTCTCAAGCAAATGGCGATGTTTGCATTTAACAATGCCATTTTGAGCATGGGCACTAGAGCAAGAGAATTGGGCAAGAGTACCCTTCTCCGCAAGAAAACCACACAACAGGTGAGAGATATACTCTCCAGCTGAGTCAGCATGGAAGATACGAACAGGCGTGGAAATTTGAGTGCGAACCATGGCAACAAAACGCTTGTATATGGGGAGAACCTCGCTGCGAGATTTCATACAATAAAGCCAAGTGTAGTGAGAGAAATCATCAATAAACAAAACATAGTAGCGATGACCCCCTTTCGAGTCAAAAGGAGCAGGGCCCCATACATCAGAATGAACTAAGTCAAAGGGACGCTGAGATACAGACTCACTGGTAGGATAAGGTAACTGAGTCTGTTTGCCAAGCCTACAACCATCACAGTGCAACGAAACATCACCAGAGACAGATCCTAAGACGCCTTGTTGTACTAATGAGGACAAGCGAGAGCCACAGGTGTGACCAAGTCGATGATGCCACTGCTGGAAGGACGCAGAAGAGGAGGCAGCAAGAGCATGTGAGCTGGCATATGTGGTAGCAGCGGAAGGAACACGAAGCTAGTCAACCTCCCAAAGGCCCTCGGACTCACGGCAGACCGAGGGCCAGCGCCAACCGTGAGCCTGAGAAAAGATGATCCCGAAACAGAACAAGAGTCGGCATCAAGAATGACACGACAGACAGAATCAGTAAGTTGAGCAGCGGAAAAGAGATTCATGGTAAGTCGAGGAATGTGAGAAACACTACGAACCGAAAAAGACGGAGTGGAAAGGATGCCACGACTAGTAACAGGAAGAGGTGTGCCATCAGCAGTGAGAACATTAAAGGGGAAAATCAAGAGGGCAAAGAGAAGATAAAGCAGAAGAATCCGAAGACATATGAAAAGAAGCTCCAGAATCCAGAACCCATGAGGATGTACCTGACTAAGTAGTCTCCGACGGGGGCGGAGTGGTGGCGGTAGTCATAGTGGCAACAGAACTCGTCGAGGGAGAACCAGAGGAAGCCAACATGCGCTTGAGCCGCACAATATCTTGGTCAGTAAGCGACGAAAAGTCGAGGAAGACACACGAGTCCCAGTAGAAGAAGAGCGCTTCAGGTCTCTCCGCTTCTTGTGACAATCAGACTCTAGGTGACCTGGCCTGTTGCAGTAGCCACAGAAGGTGTGCAAGCGCGACCGACCCTCTCCTGACGAAGCCCCCCTGGAGGTGTGGGCAGGAGCGGTGGAGTGGTGAGGCGAGCAGACAACACAGGAGCTCGGGCAGCAAGAACAGTGGGAACCACAAGCAGGCCAGCAGAACGAAGGAGTGTCTCCTCAGCACGAAGCTCAACAGGCACCTCCGAAAAAGGAACACGACCACGAGCAAGCAGGTGAGCACGCCGAGGCTCAAACTCTGGACAAAGGCGAGATAAGAACTCATGGAGGCGATGAAACTCCAAGTCTGACCGCACAGTCTGGCAACAACGGCAAGTACCACATACAACTATCCTGAGAGAGTCAAGCTGACGCCAGATAGCAGAGCTCTGTGAGTAGAACTCATCAACAGAAGAGTCACCATACTGAAGAGCGTGCTCCTGGCGCACCACAGATAAGTAGAGAGCATCACCAGATGGTTGATATTGCTGACAAAGATAAGCCCACATCGCAGCAACAGTATCGAGACCCATGAACTCAGATGCAAACTGAGGTAAGGCACTCGCAGTGAGAACAACAGTAGCTCGAGCATCATCATTGCACCACTGAGTGTAAGCAGACAGATCATCCCGTTAAGCAGAAAGAGCATCTGAGTAGGCGGATAGTTGCTGATCATAAGCATCAACTGGAGCATCATCAAGGGCCTTGGCTGTATCCCGATCAGCTTGAGAAGCATCAACAACAAGGACAGGCGGCACAGGTGGGAGAGGAGCCACAAGAGCAACAGGGCAAGGCGGACAGGGAACCTCACCAGAGAGAACGCCCCACGGGAGAAGACCGCGCATGTGGATGCACATGAAACCCACAAACTCCGCGTAGTTGGCGCCATCAAAGATCACCGAGCACCGAGGAACAACCACATAGCCCGACGAAGACATGACGAGCTCAATTTTTTTAGGTCAACTACGCTGCTGAGTCAACCACCCCGAGCCCCAGCCAGAGAGGCAGAACGCAAACCCAAGCGAGAGGCGCTCGAGCGAATCCGAGGCGGGGACGCCGAGCACGGGACGAGAAGTCCCCGGCTGAATCCGAGGCGAGGACGCCGAGGCGGAGCAAGGAGCGGCGGTGGCTGACCGACAGGAGGCGGTGTCGGGCCGGTCCTAGCCTGGCGGCGGGCAGGACGGGGCAGGCCGGCGTGAAGCGGCGGCTGTCCAGCAGGAGGAGGCGGCGGCCAGGCCATGAAGGAAATATGCCCTAGAGGCAATAATAAAGTTATTATTTATTTCCTTATTTCATGATAAATGTTTATTATTCATGCTAGAATTGTATTAACCGGAAACATAATACATGTGTGAATACATAGACAAACATAGTGTCACTAGTGTGCCTCTACTTGACTAGCTCGTTGAATCAAAGATGGTTAAGTTTCCTAGCCATAGACATGAGTTGTCATTTGATTAACGGGATCACATCATTAGGAGAATGATGTGATTGACATGACCCATTTCGTTAGCTTAGCACTTGATCGTTTAGTATGTTGCTTATGCTTTCTTCATGACTTATACAAAGTTCCTGCAACTATGAGATTATGCAACTCCGTTTACGGAGGAATACTTTGTGTGCTACCAAACGTCACAACGTAAATGGGTGATTATAAAGGTACTCTCAGGTGTCTCCAAAAGTATATGTTGAGTTGGCATGAATCGAGATTAGGTTTTGTCACTCCGATTGTCGGAGAGGTATCTCTGGGCCTTCTCGGTAATACACATCACATAAGCCTTGCAAACATTGCAACTAATGAGTTAGTTGTGAGATGACGTATTCGGAACGAGTAAAGAGACTTACGATAACGAGATTGAACTAGGTATTGGATACCGACGATCGAATCTCGGGTAAGTAACATACCGATGACAAAAGGAACAACGATATCGTTATGCGGTTTGACCGATAAAGATCTTCGTAGAAAATGTAGGAACCAATATGGGCATCCAGGTTCCGCTATTGGTTATTGACCGAGAATGGTTCTAGGTCATGTCTACATAGTTCTCGAACCCGTAGGGTCCGCACGCTTAAGGTTTCGATGGCGATGTTATATTATGAGTTTATGAGTTTTGATGTACCGAAGGAGTTCGAGTCCCGGATGAGATCGGGGACATGACGAGGAGTCTCGAAATGGTCGAGACGTAAAGATCGATATATTGGACGACTATATTCGAGTTCGGAAAGGTTCGAATGATTGGGTATTTTGAGTACCGGAGAGTTACGGAATTCGCTGGGGAGAAGTATTGGGCCTTATTGGGCCTGCGGGAAGAGAGAGGGGCTGCCTAGGGCAGGCGCGCGCCCAAGGCCTAGTCCGAATTGGACTAGGGGAGGGGCCGCACCTTCCTCCCTTCCCTTCCTACTCTCCTACTCCTACTAGGAAAGGAGGAGTCCTACTCCGGTGGGAGTAGGACTCCCCCTGGTCGCCCCTTCTGGGCCGCCACCTCCTCCTTGCTCCTTTACATACGGGGCAAGGGGCACCCCATGACACACAAGTTGATCTACGGATCGTTCCTTAGCCGTGTCGGTGCTCCCTTCCACCATATTCCACTTCGGTCATATCGTCGGAGCTTAAGCGAAGCCTGCGCCGGAGAAGTCATATCGTCATGAGCTTAGGCGAAGCCCTGCGTCGGTGGAGCATCATCATCGTCCACCACGCCGTCGTCTTGACGGAACTCATCCCGACACTTTGCTGGATCGGAGTCCGGGATCGTCATCGAGCTGAGCGTGTGCGTAACTCGGAGGTGCCGTCGTTCGGTGCTTGGATCGGTCGGATCGTGAAGGCGTCGACTACATCAACCGCGTTGTTATAACGCTTCGCTTTCGGTCTCACGAGGGTGCGTGGACGACACTCTCCCTCTCGTTGCTATGCCATCACCATGGTCTTGCGTGTGCGTAGGAAATTTTTGAAATTACTCGTTCCCCAACAAAGGGCATCCGAGCCTGGTTTTATGCGTTGATGTCATATGCACGAGTAGAACACAAGTGAGTTGTGGGCGATATAAGTCATCTTGCTTACCAGCATGTCATACTTTGGTTCAGCGGTATTGTGAGATGAAGCGGCCCGGACCGGCATTACGCGTGACGCTTACGCGAGACTGGTTTCCCGCCGAGCACTAGTTGCTTAAAGGTGACCGGCGGTGTCTGCTCTCTCACTTTAGTTGAACCGAGTGTGGCTACGCCCGGTCCTTGCGAAGGTTAAAACAGCACCAACTTGACAAACTATCGTTGTGGTTTTGATGCGTGGTAAGAACGGTTCTTGCTCAGCCCGTAGCAGCCACGTAAAACTTGCAACAACAAAGTAGAGGACGTCTAACTTGTTTTTGCAGGCATGTTGTGATGTGATGTGGTCAAGACGTGATGCTATATTTTATTGTATGAGATGATCATGTTTTGTAACCGAGTTATCGGCAACTGGCAGGAGCCATATGGTTGTCGCTTTATTGTATGAAATGCAAACGCCATGTAATTGCTTTACTTTATCACTAAGCAGTAGCGATAGTCGTAGAAGCAATAGTTGGCGAGGCGACAACGATGCTACGATGGAGATCAAGGTGTCGCGCCGGTGGCGATAGTGATCATGACGGTGCTTGGAGATGGAGATCACAAGCACAAGATGATGATGACCATATCATATCACTTATATTGATTGCATGTGATGTTTATCCTTTATGCATCTTATCTTGCTTTGATTGACGGTAGCATTATAAGATGATCTCTCACTAAAAATTATCAAGAAGTGTTCTCCACGAGTATGCACCGTTGCTAAAAGTTCAGTAGTACCCGGACACCACGTGATGATCGGTGTGATAAGTTCTCGTCCATCTACAACGGTGCAAGCCAGTTTTGCACACGCAGAATACTCGGGTTAAACTTGACGAGCCTAGCATATGCAGATATGGCCTCGGAACACGGAGACCGAAAGGTCGGCGTGAATCATATAGTAGATATGATCAACATAGTGATGTTCACCATTGAAACTACTCCATCTCACGTGATGATCGGACATGGTTTGGTTGATTTGGATCACGTAATCACTTAGATGACTAGAGATGTCTATCTAAGTGGGAGTTCTTAAGTAATATGATTAATTGAACTTTAATTTATCATGAACTTAGTCCCGGTAGTATTTTGCAAATTATGTTGTAGATAAATAGCTCGCGTTGTTGCTTCCCTATGTTTTTATATGTGTTCCTAGAGAAAATTGTATTGAAAGATGTTAGTAGCAATGATGCGGATTGGATCCGTGATCCGAGGTTTATCCTCATTGCTGCGCTTGAAGAATTATGTCCTTAATGCACCGCTAGGTGACAGACCTATTGCAGGAGCAGATGCGGCGTTATGAGCGTTTGGCTAGCTCAATATGAGCGAATCTGAGGCGTTATGAGCGTTTGGCTAGCTCAATATGATGACTACTTGATAGTTTAGTGCACCATGCTTAACGGCTTAGAATCGGGACTTCAAAGGCGTTTTGAGCGTCATGGACCATATGAGATGTTCCAGAATTGAAGTTAATATTTCAAGCAAATACCGAGTTGAGAGATATGAAGTCTCCAACAAGTTCTATAGCTAAAAGATGGAGGAGAATCGCTCAACTAGTGAGCATGTGCTCAGATTATGCGAGTATTTCAATCGCTTGAATCAAGTGGGAGTTAATCTTCCGATAAGATAGTGATTGACAGAATTCTCTAGTCACCATCACTAAGTTAGTAGAACTTCGTGATGAACTATAGTATGCAAGGGATGACGAAAAAGATTCTCGAGCTCTTCGCGATGCTAAAATCGTGAAGGTAGAAATCAAGAAAAACATCAAGTGTTGATGGTTGACAAGACCACTAGTCTCAAGGAAAATGGCAAAGGGAAGAAGAGGAACTTCAAAAGGAACAGCAAGCAAGTTGCTGCTCGAGTGAAGAAGCCCAAATCTAGACCTAAGCACGAGACCGAGTAATTTTGCTGCAATGGAACTGGTCCTTTGGAGCGGAACTACCCCTGAATATTTGGTGGATAAGAAGGATGGCAAAGTGAACAAGGTTATATTTGATATACAGGTTATTGATGTGTGCCTTACTAGTGTTTATAGTAGCCCCAGAGTATTTGATACTGCTTAGGTTGCTAAGATTAGTAACTCAAACAGGAGTTCTGAATAAACAGAGACTAGTTGAAGGGAAGTGACGATGAGTGTTGGAGGTAGTTCCAAGATTGATATGATCATCATCGCACACTCCCTATAATTTCGGGATTAGTGTGGAACCTAAATAAGTGTTATTTGGTGTTGAGCATAAATATGATTTGATCATGTTTATTGCAATACGGTTATTCATTTAAGTAAGAGAATAAATTGTTGTTCTGTTTACATGAATAAAACCTTATATGGTTACACACCCAATGAAAATGGTTCATTGGATCTCGATCATAGTGATACACATATTCATAATATTGAAACCAAAAGATGCAAAGTTAATAATGATAGTGCAACTTATTTGTGGCACTGCCATTTGGGTCATATCGGTATAAAGCGCATGAAGAAACTCCATAAGGATGGATTTTTGGAATCACTTGGTTATGAATCATTTGATGCTTGCGAACCGTGCCTTTTGGGCAAGATGACTAAAACTCCGTTCTCCGGAACAATGGAACAAGCTCTGACTTGTTGGAAATAACACATATATACCGATGTATGCGATCCAATGACCGTTGATGCTCGTGGCAAGTATCGTTATTTTCTGACCTTCACAAGATGATTTGAGTAGATATGGGTATATCTACTTGATGAAACATAAGTCTGAAATAGTTGAAAGGTTCAAAGAATTTCAGAGTGAAGTGGAAAATCATCGCAACAAGAAAATAAAGTTTCTGCGATCGATCGTGGAGATGAATATTTGAGTTCTGAGTTTGGTCTTCAATGAAAACAATGTGGAATAGTTTCACAGCTCACGCCACCGGAACACCACAACGTTATGGTGTGTCCGAGCGTCAGAACCGTACTTTATTTTGATATAGTGCGATCTATGATGTATCTTACCGATTTACCACTATCGTTTTGGGGTTATGCATTAGAGACAGCTGCATTCACGTTTAATAGGGCACCATCTAAATCCGTTGAGATGACTCAGTATGAACTATGGTTTAGCGATAAACCTAAGTCGTCGTTTCTTAAAGTTTGGAGTTGTGATGCTTATGTGAAAAAGTTTTCACCGATAAGCTCGAACCCAAATCGGAGAAGTGTGTCTTCATAGAATACCCAAAGGAAACTGTTGGGTACACCTTCTATCACAGGTCTAAAGGCAAAACATTCGTTGCTAAGATGGATCCTTTCTAGAGAAGGAGTTTTCTCTCGAAAGAAGTGAGTGGGAGGAAAGTAGAACTTGATAAGGTAATTGTACCTTCTCCCTTATTGGAAAGTAGTTCATCACGAAATCAGTTTGATGATTCCTACACCAATTAGTAAGGAAGTTAATGATGATGATCATGAAACTTCAGATCAAGTTGCTACCAAACCTCGTGGGTCTTCCTGAGTAAGATCCGCACTGAGTGAATACGGTAATCATGTTCGGAAGTCATGTTACTAGACCATGATGAACCTCACGAAATATGAGGAAGCGATGATGAGCCCAGATTCATGAAATGGCTTGAGGCCATGAAATCTGAGATGGGATCCATATATGAGAACAAAGTGTGGACTTTGATGGAGTTGCCCGATGATCGGCAAGCCATATTATATAAATGGATCTTCAAGAGGAAGACAGATGTTGATAGTAGTGTTACTATCTACAAAGCTCGACTTATCGCAAAAGGTTTTGACAAGTTCAAGGTGTTGACTACAATAAGATTTTCTCAAGCTGTAGCGATGCTTAAGTCTGTCCGAATCATGTTAGCAATTGCCACATTTTATGAAATCGGCAAATGAATGTCAAAACTGCATGCCTTAATGGTTTTCTTAAAGAAGAGTTGTATATGATGCAACCGAAGGTTTTTCAATCCTAAAGGTGCTAACAAAATGTGTAAGCTCCAATGATCCATCTATGGACTGGTGCAAACATCTCGAGTTGGAATACACACTTTGATAAGTTGATCAAAGCATATAGTTTTATCTGAGACTTGCGGTGAAGCCTGTATTTACAAGAAAGTGAGTGGGAGCACTACTGACATTTCGATAAGTATATGTGAATGACATATTGTTGATCGGAAATAATGTAGAATTATTCGCAAAGCATAAAGGAGTATTTGAAAGGAGTTTTTCAAAGAAGGACCTCGGTGAAGCTGCTTACATATTGAGCATCAAGATCTATAGAGATAGATCAAGGCGCTCGATAAGTTTTTCAATGAAAACATACCTTGACAAGATTTTGAAGTAGTTCAAAATGGAACAGTCAAAGAAAGAGTTCTTTCTGTATTACAAGGTATGAGATTGAGTAAGACTCAAAACCCGACCACTGCAGGAAGATAGAAAGAGAATGAAAGTCATTCCCTATGCATCAGCCATAGGTTCTATAAAGTATGTCATCTTGTGTACGGATCTATTGCATACCCTACCACTAAGCTTGGCAAGGAGTGCAATAGTGATCTAGGAGTAGATCAATGGACAGCGCTCAAAATTATCCTTAGTAGAATAAGGATATATTTCTCGATTAAGGAAGTGAAAAAGGTTAGTAAGTAAAGGGTTACGTCGATGCAAGTTTTAACACTAATCTAGATGACTCTGAGTCTCAATCTGGATATATATTAAAAGTGGGAGCAATTAGCTAGAGTAGCTCCGTGCAGAGCATTGTAGACATAGAAATTTGCAAAATACTTACGGCTCTGAATGTGACAGATCCGTTGACTAAAATTATCTCACAAGCAAAACATGATCACACCTTAGTACTCTTTGGGTGTTAATCACATAGCGATGTGAACTAGATTACTGACTCTAGTAAACCCTTTGGATGTGAACTAGATTACTGACTCCAGCAGGAGGAGGCGGCGGCCAGGCCATGAAGGAAATATGCCCTAGAGGCAATAATAAAGTTATTATTTATTTCCTTATTTCATGATAAATGTTTATTATTCATGCTAGAATTGTATTAACCGGAAACATAATACATGTGTGAATACATAGACAAACATAGTGTCACTAGTGTGCCTCTACTTGACTAGCTCGTTGAATCAAAGATGGTTAAGTTTCCTAGCCATAGACATGAGTTGTCATTTGATTAACGGGATCACATCATTAGGAGAATGATGTGATTGACATGACCCATTTCGTTAGCTTAGCACTTGATCGTTTAGTATGTTGCTTATGCTTTCTTCATGACTTATACAAAGTTCCTGCAACTATGAGATTATGCAACTCCCGTTTACCGGAGGAATACTTTGTGTGCTACCAAACGTCACAACGTAAATGGGTGATTATAAAGGTACTCTACAGGTGTCTTCAAAAGTATATGTTGAGTTGGCATGAATCGAGATTAGGTTTTGTCACTCCGATTGTCGGAGAGGTATCTCTGGGCCTTCTCGGTAATACACATCACATAAGCCTTGCAAGCATTGCAACTAATGAGTTAGTTGTGAGATGATGTATTACGGAGCGAGTAAAGAGACTTACGATAACGAGATTGAACTAGGTATTGGATACCGACGATCGAATCTCGGGTAAGTAACATACCGATGACAAAGGAACAACGATATCGTTATGCGGTTTGACCGATAAAGATCTTCGTGAAAATGTAGGAACCAATATGGGCATCCAGGTTCCGCTATTGGTTATTGACCGAGAATGGTTCTAGGTCATGTCTACATAGTTCTCGAACCCGTAGGGTCCGCACGCAACAAGGTTTCGATGGCGGTTATATTATGAGTTTATGAGTTTTGATGTACCGAAGGAGTTCGAGTCCCGGATGAGATCGGGGACATGACGAGGAGTCTCGAAATGGTCGAGGCGTAAAGATCGATATATTGGACGACTATATTCGGAGTTGGAAAGGTTCGAATGATTCGGTATTTTTCGAGTCTGGGAGAGTTACGGAATTCGCTGGGAGAAGTATTGGGCCTTATTGGGCCTGCGGAAAGAGAGGGGCTGCCTAGGGCAGGCGCGCCCCAAGGCCTAGTCCGAATTGGACTAGGGGAGGGCGCACCCCTTCCTCCCTTCCCTTCCTACTCTCCTACTCCTACTAGGAAAGGAGGAGTCCTACTCCTGGGAGTAGGACTCCCCCTGGTGCGCCCCTTCTAGGCCGCCACCTCCTCCTTGCTCCTTTATATCACGGGGCAAGGGGCACCCCATGACACACAAGTTGATCTACGGATCGTTCCTTAGCCGTGTGCGGTGCCCCTTCCACCATATTCCACTTCGGTCATATCGTCGCGGAGCTTAGGCGAAGCCTGCGCCGGAGAAGTCATATCGTCGCGGAGCTTAAGGCGAAGCCTGCGTCGGTGGAGCATCATCATCGTCCTGCGCCGCCGTCGTCTTGTGGAACTCATCCCGACACTTTCTTTGGATCGGTCCGGGATCGTCATCGAGTGAGCGTGTGCGAGAACTTCGGAGGTGCCGTCGTTCGGTGCTTGGATCGGTCGGATCGTGAAGGCGTCGACTACATCAACAGCGTTGTTATAACGCTTCGCTTTCGGTCTCACGAGTGCGTGGACGGACACTCTCCCTCTCGTTGCTATGCCATCACCATGGTCTTGCGTGTGCGTAGGAAATTTTTAAAATTACTCGTTCCCCAACAGCCAAGCTTGCTTGGTAGGGACGGGCAGGCGGCAGAAGCGGCGGCGTGTCCGGCAGGAGGCGTGCTGTCGAGCCGAGCCGAGCTCTGGCGGGACGAGGCGGCGGCAACTGGTCGGGCGGCGGATCCGCGACAAGGTGGCCCGGCCGAGCAAGAGGCGGCGGTGACGGGGCCAGGGCAGCCGGATCAGCGTCGGGAAGGGCAGGTTGAAATGAATCGGGAGAGAAGCTAGCACGGAGTTGCAGCGTGCGGGAGAGAGGGAAACTTAAGATCTGATACCATGTTGGATAAACAACAATTAGTATTAGTATTCACTGAGGGCCAACGGTCATTACATATACATGTGTGATAAAGTGCAGGAAGCCCCTTATACAATGGGGAAGAACCGAAAAGGGAGGGACTATACACATCTAACACTTTACATGTGTACATCAGAGCAAACAAGCCAACAGATCATTTTGGTCTTAATATGACCTTCCATTTTGACAGATATAACCTTCCATAACATATACAAATTGAGATGTGGCATTAATATTTCCCTCTGCCAGGTTATTTGACTATGCTGTGGCCGACAACTGAAGAAATACCATGGGGTCACTTCAGCGACATGCTGTCAAGTTTGAAAACATAGTTCCTTAACGGCATTGGTAAATTTTGCTTATGTTCGGGCAACACTCCTTTGTCATCACATACATCAGCAAAATATGATTAGTTCTCTTCTCAGTCCTACATACAGGATAGACAACTAGTTGCCCCCTTACAACAGTGCAAGAAACATGACAAGAGATCGCGATCATATGGGTGAAATGTGACCACTTCTACTCGAGAGAAACCATAAATGGTGCCTATAAAACTAAGATCCGGCTAAAAGGCGAACACTACTGCCGCTTTGTACCCCAAGCATCAGTCGATCAGGTCCAATCTGCAAAACAAGAATGAGCCCGATAAGTCAAACGCACACAGATTGAAAATAAAAACACCGTATGTGCTTTTCTCAAAGAGAGAAAAACAGCAAGGCATGTAGACTCCCTAGTCCTTTTTGTGCTTGTAAATTTCATGGAAAATGTTATATTGCACTATGTGCAAAAGAGAAGTCCCGTGCTATAAAATTTTGCCGACCACCACAAAATTTGTTCCTTTGGACTAAAAAATGCTCTTTTCCCCATGAAATTTTGCATGCATATAAGAAACTACAACAGTCAAGGCGGTTTTCTTTTCACTATTTTTTTGACAATTCAGTTATGTTTATTTTACTGTTCACCGCAGGTGCATGTGAGCTCAGGTGCATTTCGCTGCTTTGAGTAAACCGCATACTCTTAACATTTTGGGGTTAATTATTTTTGTTTCACAGCTCGGCTCTCGAGGAGGCGTATTTGGACATAATGAGATGGTATTACCATCTCATCGAGTCTGCATTTGGACATATGAGATGGCATTACCATCTCATCGAGTCCGTTGATTATGCAAGGAAGGATGACGTGGCCCTGAGTAAACAATATGCGGCTCCAAAACATCATCAGAGTTTGCTTCATTTCGTTCCTGGAACATAACAAGAAAAGGTCTGGTTTAGATACATTGTCGCAAGCCAATATCAGCTACATATCTCCCACAGTCAAATCAGTTCACTAAAAGGATTTTACCTGTTGGAAACTTGGTAGCATCACTGGCTCATCCGTTATTCCATTTGGTAAGCCACCAGTTGACATCATCTTCTGCATAGCACTCATTGAGTTTGTCACTCTTGCCAAGTCCTCCTGCAGCTTTTTCTGACTTTCCTCCATCACTATCACCTTCTTCCTTAGAGCGGCTGCCTCATCTTCAGCTTTTCTTTTAGCCCTCGCAGCTTCCAAGACTGCATTTTCCTGAGAGTTTTTGGGGCGAGTTTCCTCTGTTACTACCACCTTCTTTCTCGGTGTGGAGACTTCATGTCCAGCCTTTCGTTTGGCCCTCGCAGCTTGCGGGTCTGACCTTTCCTGTAGGTCTTTGGGGGAGGGCCCAGGTGTATACGTGCGTGCACTAGCCCTCCTTTTTGCACCCATGGCAGGTGCATAATCATCTTCTGGGCTTTCTGGATTCTCAAGAGCAGGGTCACCAGATCGTGACTGCAAGGTGAGCAAGGCATTTCAGTTCTTGAGCGCGTCCAGGAGACAAGGGCAAAAACTATGAGTTCGGATTTATAGTTACATGTAAAATATAGTAATGGACTTGCTGGTATATAATACATAGGATTTTTTTTCTTTTCATTCAAATAACATACGAACAAATCATCCAGATAGAAAACAAGGACATAAGAGTTACCTCTTCCTCAAATATACGTGCAAAGCTCTTTGATCCGGTTTTAGTGATATAGGTTGATTTCGCCCGACAAGCTTTACCTGCAGCACTTCTGGCCTGTGTTTAAAAGCATTTATCAATCATAAAATGTCTACACCTCCGTTTCAAAATGGTTGTCTTTTTTAGAGTTGGGCACAAGAATTAAGTGTTGGTAAAATGTCTATAACTCTATATGGCCCATCTATTTTTCGTCACAAGGTCATTAAATTACCTTTTTCTTCCCATGAAGCAAGGCATGCAAGCACAAGAGTTAATTAGCTCTTTTCTGATGACATTGATTAAAGGGCAAAGCAAGAATACAAATGAGTTAACTTTGCGTTGGAAGTGTAGAAGGGCAAGTATTTTGAGAACAAATGGAGGTGCTAAAAGGACTTCTTTTTTGAAACAGAGGGAGTACAGTGTTACAACAAATAAAAGAGAATGCACAGCACTACCTTTGCCTTTTCCGTATTCCAATATGCAATAAGGACTCGCCATTGTTCTTCTGGGACACGAGGATCTCGATCAGCAAGGCGTTCCTCTTCAGTTATATGAGGATCATGGTGTTTCAGTTTTAGGTGACATTTCCAAAACTTCCACTTGTTTCTTATGGAGCTCAGGACCGACAACTCGCGAGGTGGATCAACATCAAATTTAAGCTATACCAAAGAATAAGCAGTGTGAAAAAAGTTACAGGCAGGAAAAAAACAACATTAGAAATGCATACCTTAACAATGTGCCACATAACATCCTTGTTCTCCTTTGGAAATGTTTTCCAACTTACATATGTGAGAGGTGCCAACACTGCATCTCGTGCCAGTGCGCCTAGAAAGTTAATCAACATGATTGCATTTTCTCCGATTGGCAGGCCCGAAGTGTTCAAGGAGACCGGTATCCGTACACCCTTGGGCAAGGTCCACACTTTGAGACAAAGACGACCTCCTACTTTCTTTCCCTTTGCAAGGGCCCTTCTGACCTCTAGAGGTAAATAATTCCGCGCGAAATGCTCGGGGTCAGACATATCAGGAACTAAAGGAGTTGTGGTTACATCAGGGTCATCTGATTCACCAGAGATTTCCTGAGGCACCTTATGTACAGATCGGCAATAGTCCTCATCGTTATCTGGATGGTCAGACTCAGACATGCTTTGATTTGGAGATACAACATAGTCCTCATCGTCATCACTTTCTACAGAATCAGTGTCTGTCGTGGCAACTGACACTTCACAATCTGGAGAGGGGGGACACTGCTGAAGAGGCACCCATTCAATTGATTCATCATCCATAGCATCTGCTGGCACTTGGACATTACGACCAAAATTCTGCAGGTCACCAGGGTCACTTTCTAGAGGTTTATTTTCCATAGCAGCAGATGAATCTTTGGCCAAACGTTTACTATGTTTAAGCTGAAGCCCATCATTTGATGAAGCTATTGAGCCTTTTCTATTCTCCTTCTGAGTCCAACCACTAGTCTGCTTGGAAACATTACCTTCAGTCTGCTCCTTCTGGATTTCATCATTAGTGCATACATTTTTCTGTTTTAGATCAGCCAGCTTATTTGGAGGTGTAAAATGTTCCCGCCCGTTAAGAGTTGAAGTGTTGCCATGCCTCTCATTAGCCTTACTTTGACGCTCAAAATCGACCTGGATTTCATGACTATCAGTATCAGAGGTCTGCCCTTCTGCCTGTTGTATATTGTGGTTCAGTGATTCCATATGTCTCTTCTCGGCAATAGTCTTGGCATTAACTAACTCTGATTTTTTCTGCTTGCTACACCTTGCAGTAGTCTCCTTTATAGGAAGAGAATAAGTTGCTTCTCTATTAGTTAGATGATTGGTAGGCTCGTGAATTGCCTGATCCAGATGCTCTTTCTGTGTGTGTTCTGAACGAGCTGCATCAGACTGTTGCTTTTGCATATGTTGCTTCACCTGATTTGTGGTCGATGCCTTTTTCTTCTCTACATTAACAGAGTTGGGTCCAACTGAACATCCAGTAGGCCAAGTGCTCTCCCTTGAAAGCATTTTATCGATCATCTCAGTGGATGCCTCTTCTCCATGATTTGCTTGGTTGACTGGCGGATGAACCACCCCATCCACATCTAGACAGTCTATCTGACTGCCTTCTGCATGACTTTCATGATAAGGCTGTTTGTGCGCCTGATGTATGATCTGAGTAGGAGTCCCCATATGCCTCTCCCCTATACTTGGAGTTTGGGGGCCAGTGGAGCATCCAACTCTCTGGTTCCTATGAGTTGCAGTAGCCTCGTATATCAATTCAGTATGTCTCGCCTCTCTATAAATTTCATGGCTGAGAGACCCATCCTCCATCTCTTCTGAATGAATTACTCTCATGGGGCGTGCCAGCTGCGCTCGCTTTGGCTGAATATGGTAACTAGGCGCTGATCATTTACATGATTTCTGACCTCATTTTCATTTTGAGGAAAACTTGTCTCTCCTCATTACCTACAATACCACGGCCAAGTGAAGGTCGATTTCCTAGCGGTTATGATTTGCAACAGTCTGATTAGCCACATGTATCTCCTCACCATCAATCATATGATCATGATACTCTTGTTCATCCCGATGCACGTGAATGAAACGACTGGGACGCTCTACCTGCGTCCTCCGTGGAGGAATTAACCTCGCATCAGGTTCTGCTTGGTGTAGCCCTGCGTGCATTGCGTAACTAGGACACTCTTGCCATCTCTGCATCACAGGAAAAGAAAGGTGTGCACTATGAATCTTGATGGATACCCAGGTGCCAGTGGGGGTGTGCATCAACTGAGCTGGACACACTACAAAGATGCATATATGAAATCATCAAATAAGGGGGAAAAGCCAGAAAAGCTCTTTGTTCTACACTTAAACTAGCGCGAGATGTACAGTATTATTATGGGGCAAAAAAAGGTAGTTTTTTCCCCCCAAATGTATTGCAAAATTTTCGACTCTGCAAATCTGCAATACCAAAATCGCAGCCCAACATAATGGAGAAGTATATATACCTCCTGGGCAGCAACAATCGGAGGGACGGATGCCGAGGAGCGCGGTGCGACGGCCGCCGCGGCGGAGGCCAGGATGTAGTTCCGGAGGCGGGCGGAGTCGACGGCCAGCTCGGCGCCGCAGAAAGGGCAGGCGCAGCGCGATAGCCCGACCGGCACGCTGAGGAGCTCGCCGCAGGCGCCGCACGGCAGCCTCGCCCCGCGCGCGTCCACGGCGCCGCGCGGCAGGGGCAGCGCCCTCCGGCGGGGCGGCGGCATGAGCTCCGGGGGGAGCGACTGCGGCGTGGCGCAGTCGGGGCAGACGAACTCCGTCAGCCCCCGCTCCACCTCCAACGTCTCACTGCACCCCACGCAGCGCACCTCCAGGAGCTCCGCCGTGTCCTCGGCCGCCGCCGCCGTGGCTAGCGGCGGTGGCGCCATCGCATTCGAGCAAGCTTAGGGCGTGGTTTCCGTTCCGTTTCGGCGGCGGGGCAGGCACGGTCAGGGTGGATGTGGGCTTGGGGTTTGCGGCGCCGCGGAACTTTCTAAAAACATTTCACTTAAATCCTAGTATCCTTTTAGAATTTTTTGGATTGCTTACCACATGTGTCACGTGGTCACTTAAATCCTATCCTGGTTTTAGATATTGCATTTTTTACGTTCTCTAAACAGATGAAAGAAAAATCAAGGATGTAGACACCATGAAATTAGTGCCCACAGAAGTTAATAAAACAAATAATGTGTGATGTGAAAAAGCAACATACAAAATTCATTTATCTCTTGACTTTTCTTGGGGGTTCTATAACACAAATGCATGGTTGTTTGAGAGCAGGGGGCCTCTGCAAGGCCGAAATAGACTCCCCGTTCGGCTTCTATGTTCTTCAATCGGATTGGGCTAATTTGGTTTCTCATTTGTCTCCGGGTAGTATTTGGGCGTGCCCGCTCTAAACCCCCTCATTTCTCTATAAAGCAGTCGTGTTCTTTCAAATTGTCCAAACATATGCAATGATTCATTGGGATAGAGAGAATGAGAGAAAAGAAATATATAAACAAAGAAAGTGGGAAAGCGGTCCAAGGTGGGCCGCTCCGATGTGGCGTGTTGCCCGGACAACCCCATCCCCCCATATGGGCGAGTTTGATGGTTTTATGGTCTGGACGAATGAGAGTGTTCAGTCTATCCACACTCGGGCATATGGGAAGGATTTCAGGGCCTTCAATGGATCCGAGCCCCCCATCAACATGTCAACAATGCTAGCCAAGAAGTGAACCTAGCTTTCAACCAAGCTATCACTTGTTATTTATGTGGTAGTTAGAAAATTATGTACATGTGAATTTATCTGTAAATGCTTTCACATTGTACACTTCTTATGGGTTTTATAAATAAAAAATGTAGTAAAGTTCAATGGTTAAAGTTGTAATTTTCTAGAAATATTTTTTATATTACCTTTATTGTCTTCGTTTTGAGAATACCGTGAGCACCCTAAGGAACTCGAAAGCAAAGATCCACAGTAACGAGCAACAAAACTTGCAGATGAAGCACAAAGTACACAAATAAATTGAAGTAAATATGCCCTAGAGGCAATGATAAAGTTATTATTTATTTCCTTATTTCATGATAAATGTTTATTATTCATGCTAGAATTGTATTAACCGGAAACGTAATACATGTGTGAATACATAGACAAACATAGTGTCACTAGTATGCCTCTACTTGACTAGCTCGTTAATCGAAGATGGTTGAGTTTTCTAGCCATGGACATGAGTTGTCATTTGATTAACGGGATCACATCATTAGGAGAATGATGTGATTGACTTGACCCATTCCGTTAGCTTAGCACTTGATCGTTTAGTATGTTGTTATTGCTTTCTTCATGACTTATACATGTTCCTATGACTATGAGATTATGCAACTCCCGTTTACCGGAGGAACGGTTTGTGAAGGAAATATGCCCTAGAGGCAATAATAAAGTTATTATTTATTTCCTTATATCATGATAAATGTTTATTATTCATGCTAGAATTGTATTAACCGGAAACATAATACATGTGTGAATACATAGACAAACAGATTGTCACTAGTATGCCTCTACTTGACTAGCTCGTTGATCAAAGATGGTTATGTTTCCTAGCCATAGACATGAGTTGTCATTTGATTAACGGGATCACATCATTAAGAGAATGATGCGATTGACGTGACCCATACCGTTAACTTAGCACACAATCGTTTAGTATGTTGCTATTGCTTTCTTCATAACTTATACATGTTCCTATGACTATGAGATTATGCAACTCCCTTTTACGGAGGAACACTTTGTGTGCTACCAAACGCGTCTACGTAATCGGGTGATTATAAAGGAGCTCTGGTGTCTCTGAAGGTACTTGTTGGGTTGGCGTATTTTGAGATTAGGATTTGTCACTCCGATTGTCGGAGAGGTATCTCTGGCCCTCTCGGTAATGCACATCACTTAAGCCTTGCAAGCATTGCAACTAATGAGTTAGTTGTGGGATGATGTATTACTGATGCGAGTAAAGAGACTTGCCGTAACGAGATTGAACTAGGTATTGAGATACCGACGATCGAATCTCGGGCAAATAACATACCGATGACAAAGGGAACAAACGTATGTTGTTATGTGGTCTGACCGATAAAGATCTTCGTAGAATATGTGGGAGTCAATATAAGCATCCAAGTTCCGCTATTGGTTATTGGCCGGAGACGTGTCTCGGTCATGTCTACATAGTTCTCGAACCCGTAGGGTCCGCATACTTAACGTTACGATGACAGTTATGTTATGAGTTTATATGTATTGATGTACGAAGGTTGTTGAGTCCGGATGTGATCACGGACATGACGAGGAGTCTCGAAATGGTCGAGACATGAAGATTGATATATTGAAACCTATGTTTGGATATCGGAAGTGTTCCGGGTGAAATCGGGATTTTACTGAGTACCGGAGGTTCTGGAACCCCGGGAACATAATGGGCCTTAGTGGGCCTAGGTGGAAGAGAGGAGGCGGCTAGGGCTGGGCGCGCCTCCCCCCATTCGAATAGGACTAGGAGAGGCGGCGCCCCCCTTCCTTCTTCTCCTCCTCCTTCCCCTCCCAAGTCCTAATCCAACTAGGAAGGGGAGTCCTACTCCCATGGGAGTAGGACTCCTCCGCCGCCCTCTCCCTTGGCCGGCCGCACCCCCTCCCTTGCTCCTTTATATACGGGACAGGGGGGCACCCCATAGACACAACAATTGATCGTTTGATCTTTTAGTCGTGTGCGGTGCCCCCCTCCACCATAGTCCACCTCGACAATACTATAACGGTGCTTAGGCGAAGCCTGCGTCGTAGAACATCAACATCGTCCTGCCGCCGTCGTCTTGGAAACTCTCCCTCAACACTCGGCTGGATCGGAGTTCGAGGGGCGTCATCGGGCTGAGCGTGTCTGAACTCGGAGGTGCCATACATTCGGTACTTGATCGGTCGGATCGTGAAGGCGTCGACTACATCAAGCGCGTTGTGCTAACGCTTCGCTTTCGGTCTCACGAGTGCGTAGACAACACTCTCCCCTCGTTGCTATGCATCACCATGATCTTGCGTGTGCGTAGGAAATTTTTGAAATTACTCGTTACCCAGCGGTGGCATCCGAGTCCGGTTTTATGCGTAGATGTCATATGCATGAGTAGAACACAAGTGAGTTGTGGGCGATATAAGTCATCTTGCTTACTAGCATGTCATACTTTGGTTGGCGGTATTGTTGGACGAACCGCCCGGACCGACATTACGCGTGCGCTTCGCGAGACCGGTTCTCGGCGTGCTTTGCGAGAGGTGGCTAGCGGTGTCGGTTTCTCCAACTTTAGTTGAGCGAGTGTGGCTCGCCCGGTCCTTGCGAAGGTTAAAACAGCACCAACTTGACAAACTATCGTTGTGGTTTTGATGCGTAGGTAAGAACGGTTCTTGCTCAGCCGGTAGCAGCCACGTAAAGCTTGCAACATCAAAGTAGAGGACGCCTAACTTGTTTTTGCAGCGCATGTTGTGTTGTGATATGGTCAAGGCGAATGAGATATAAGTTGTTGTATAAGATGATCATGTTCTGTTGAAGTTACCGGCAACTGGCAGAAGCCTTATGGTTGTCTTTTATTGCTTAAGATGCAAGCGCCAAATAATTGCTTTACTTTATCGCTATGCGATAGAAATAGTTGCAAGAGCAATAGTTGGCGAGACGACCATGTGACGACACATTGATATAGATCAAGATGAAAGAGATCATGGTGTCATGCCGGTGACGATGGAAATCATGACGATACTTTGGAGATGGAGATCAAAGGCACAAGATGATCATGGCCATATCATGTCACATATTTTGATTGCATGTGATGTTTATCTTTTATGCATCTTATCTTGCTTTGATTGACGGTAGCATTATAAGATGACCTCTCACTAAATTATCAAGGTATAAGTGTTCTCCCTGAGTATGCACCGTTGCGAAAGTTCTTCGTGCTGAGACACCACGTGATGATCTGGTGTGATAGGCTCTACGTTCAAATACAACGGGTACAAAACAGTTGCACACGCGGAATACTCAGGTTAAACTTGACGAGCCTAGCATATAACGAGACATGGCACGGAACACTTGAGACCGAAGGTCGGCGTGAATCATATAGTAGATATGATCAACATAATGATGTTCACCATTGAAACTACTCCATCTCACGTGATGATCGGACATGGTTTAGTTGATTTGGATCACGTGATCACTTAGAGGATTAGAGGATGTCTATCTAAGTGGGAGTTCTTAAGTAATATGATTAATTGAACTTTAATTTATCATGAACTTAGTCCTAGTAGTATTAGCATATCTATGTTGTAGATCAATAGCTCGCGTTTGGCTCCCTGTTTTATTTTGATATGTTCCTAGAAAGCGGGTTGAAAGATGTTAGTAGCAATGATGCGGATTGGATCCGTGATCGAGGATTATCCTCATTGCTGCATAGAAGAATTATGTCCTTGATGCACCGCTAGGTGACAGACCTATTGCGGGAGCGGATCACGGGCGTTATGAGCGTTTGACTAGCTCAATTTGATGACTACTTGATAGTTTAGTGCACCATGCTTAACAGACTTAGAATTGGGACTTCAAAGGCGTTTTAAGCGTCATGGACCATATAAGATGTTCCAGGAGTTGAAGTTAATATTTCAAGCAAATACCGAGTTGAGAGATATGAAGTCTCTAACAAGTTCTATAGCTAAAAGATGGAGGAGAATAGCTCAAGCGGTGAGCATGTGCTCGATTATGCAGGTACTACAATCGCTTGAATCAAGTGGGAGTTAATCTCCCGGATAAAATAGTGATTGACGAATTCTCTAGTCACCATCACCAAGTTAGTAGAACTTCGTGATGAACTATAATATGCAAGGGATGACGAAAGCAATTCCCAAGCTCTTCGCGATGCTAAAATCGGCGAAGGTAGAAATCAAGGAAAACATCAAGTGTTGATGGTTGACAAGACCACTAGTTTCAAGAGAAAGGGCAAAGGGAAGAAGGGGAACTTCAAGAAGAGCGGCAAGCAAGTTGCTGCTCAAGTGAAAAAACCCAAGTCGGACCTAAGCATGAAACTAAGTGCTTCTACTGCAAAGGGACTGGTCACTGGAAGGGGAACTACCCCAAGTAATTGGCGAATAAGAAGGATGGCAAAGTGAACATAGGTATATTTTATATACATGTTATTGATGTGTAATTTACTAGTGTTTATAGCAGCCCCTCAGTATTTGATACTAGTCACTACAAAAAAATACACTTCCGTGATGATACGTGTTTGTCACAGTAGGTCGCGTTTTTTGTCATGCATGTACATCCATGACAAATTTATGATAGAATCAAGATAGTCATACCTGTGCTGTCGTATAAGTGTTCCATAACATTACCAAAATTATCATCACGGAAGTGTCCACTTCCATGACGATAAATCGCGCGTCCCAGAAGTGTTTTCGTCAAGGGTGATCGACACGTGGCATCCACCGTAACGGAACACCGTTAAGCTATCGGGTCGGGTTTTGGATCCGATAACCCGTTAACAGCCACGACCAATGGGGATTTTCCGTGTAAAATCATCATTGGTGGAGGAAACTGCGTGTCGACTCACCATTGGGACGATGTCATCCGCTCATTGGACGAAGGCGCCTATGATCTGGCGACCGTGTACGGCCCAACGAGGCCCATTCTGTGAAAAGGCCGCCCGTTTGACTTGGTCAAAGGTGGCGGGCGACCTGAAGCATGTTAACGGCATGTTCACATATAGCCCATTTACAGCCCGCTAACCCGGGCCCGTTCGCCCTATCTGAATTAGGCCCGATGGCGTCATCTGGGCGTCCAATATGATTCAGCCCGTTTTAACTTCCGGCCCATGTGTGGCCCATGACTTCTTCGGCCCATATGAGGACCTTTGTAACTCTTGGCCCATTAACGGCCGTGGTGAAACGGCCCGTAATGAGCGATGTATCACTTTATACCCATTAACGGCCCGTTATTCCATTGGGCGTTTCCATTAAGTTATCGTTCGGCCTTATCGGGGCCCATTGATTCTTAGGCTCATTTGCGACATTCGATTACATCGGCCCGTTCTTGTCATTTTACGCTTATGGGCCAAATTCAGCCCGTCGTTCTGACGGCCCATTTGCGGACCGTTATCGTTGGGCGTTTTCATGTCAAAAAACCCGTTGGGCGTTTTCATAGAGTTATCAAATCGGCCTATTAACGCCCGTTATGGTCCACGAATAATACGGCCCATGATTGGCGAAATGATGATCGCCCGTAGAAGGCCCATGGATCCTACGGCCCGTATGAGGCCCATGGATAGTACGGCCCATAGAAGGCCCATGGATCGTACGACCCGTAGAAGGCCCATGGACCCTACGGCCCGTAGAAGGCCCATTGATCCCTAAGGCCCGTATAGAAGGCCGATGGATCCTACGGCCCGTATAGAAGGCCAATGGTCCTCTGACGACGAAGGCCCATGGATCATACTGACTGCGGGGAGGCCCATGGTTACAACGATCCGTGTGTTGCCATGATTATTTTGGCCTAGTTACCAAAAATAGGCTATTGTGGCCACTAGAAAAACACGAAAAAAGAAGCGTAGTGACTACAAGCAAACAACTAAACAAGACAATAAGGAAATAAATAAGCAAGCAATTAAGGCTAGCCTATTACCGCTATTACACATATTACATCCTTTGGGCATCAAAGTTAGCCACTAGTGCAAATATAGGGAACAAAGCGACATATTACATACATCGGCCGTCAAAATTGGCCACGGTGCAAATAAATCGGCAACAAAACAAAACATAATGAAACAACTTCAAAAGAGCTCAAGAAGCGTTATCACGGTATCCACCATCTTGGCAATAAGCTTAGCAAGCTGATTATCTTTGTCTGTTTGGCGCTAAAATCCTCCAACGCTTGTTTGTTGCACGGAAAGTATGCATCCCAGAATGCTCCGGGGACTTCCATGATCCTTCCGCTTCTTGTCGCAAAGACACAGTGATCGATGTCTTTCACTTGTAGTTGAGACTCAAGAAACCGAACTGATTCGACGGTGAGTTTGAATAGCTTGTGCATGCGGTAGTGGCGATGCTTCGAACACTAAACCAAGGCAGGACTTTAGGGTTGTCTCATTGTCTTCAAGATAGTCTTCCTTAGCTGTTTTATCAGCTTTGTTGGAACAACAAGGATGTGTCACTATCCTGAACCTTATCGCATTACTTCCTTTACCATTGCTTAATAAGGAACTCTTCCCCAATATTACATCGACATTCTAAAAGAAGAAACAAGCGGACACATAACAAGTTTAGCATGTACTAGTATATGAAACTCATTCCGGTGAACCAGTTCATTAGTAAGGTGGACAGGATTAAACTACCAAGTCTTCTATTGCCAAGTACTAGTACATAATAAAGCATCAAACAAACATATATCTATGTCCTATGGTCACTGCATTGTCTTGCCAAATCAAAATAGAGACACGATTCAAATCATATCAGTTCAAGACAAAGAAGCAGTGAAAGAATACAAAGCGTGGGAAACTACACGGCACAACAAGATTTCAGATGGGTACCACGGGTACATGTACAACAACACTATTGGCTCTATTGTGATGCTAGTAATGTGCATGATATGAAAGTCAACTGTATACACAATTGAAATTGAAATCAACAGAGCTATTGATAAGAGCAAACATGTTAAAGAAACATGCGTGAACATACCTGTTGTGCCATTGGAGTTTCGATTGGGTCCTTCAATTTAAAAATAAGTTTGTATGAGTAAATACAGTGATACAAGAGCAAAGCAATCATAGTTAAAAAAGGCGCGCCTAAGCGAGCGCTTAAGCGCGCCTAGGCTCTAGGCGTTGGCAAAAGCGCATTACGCATAACTACGCATAATCAGTGCATAATCGCATATAAGCACGCTTTGGTCGATAAAGCGCAAAGCGGTGGCAAAACGCACAATTAACGCCTAGCGCTTTTTGAACTATGATAGCAATGGAATCTTAAATTAGAACAGTTGTTCTTCAGATTTAGGCACTTGTTCTACATGAGCAGTACAAGAAGACACAAGAATAAAATACTTAAAATAGAAAATGAGCTCATAGACCTTACCACATTCTTGGTTCGGGACCGATGCGAACAAGGCATTCCCGATCATCGTCCGATAAATGTGTCTTAGGAGAGCGTGAGGAATTTGATGAGTTTCTTTAATCGGTGAAGCACGTTTTCTTGAGTAATTCGATCATCGCCACCAAGCATTCTTGAAGATAGCAGAGGTATTAGCACAGGTTACCTCATCCCGAGTTTCCAAATCGGTCCTTCTTTATAGAGAAAATGGGAAAATTTGTCTGTATTATAACCATCATGGAGGTAGGATGTATGGGACGAAACAAAGTAATTGCCATGAATAACATTACTTACACATAACTCTGGACAAACACACAGAATGGCATTTTCCTTTATCTTTAGTATAATATTTCCAAGATGGGAAGATCGCACATACGATTTAATAACATCAAATCGATAGATGCTAAACTACGATTGGTGGTTGTGCTTCCTCCACAGGAATAGGCGTACTAACTGGTGGAGTTGGGGTTCGTCGTGATAATCTTGACCCTTTGGGCCTTTGGAGCTGCCTTACTAACTGCTCTTGTTTGGGAGCTCTGTGGTGGAGATGGTGCTCACATCAGAGGCTGGGTTACTATCGGCTGGGGTTGGGGTTAGATTGGGTGAAGCTGGTTCTCATCCATCGCATGAGAGGGTACAATCTGCGAGAGTTTGGGTTATGTGTGGTAGGGCTGGTTCTTGTGCATGTACAACCGGGTGCTATCTCCACCAAGAGGTAGCACTATTTTATTTGAAGACAGTGTTTTATTCCGCTGAATCTGGCATCACCGCTCCAATTCAAATGGCTGATAAACAGAAACATAGTTGAATGTCAGACATTGTATGAGAGACAGATGCAATAGATAGTGTGGAAAAAGAGGGCATGAAATAGTTGACATGTATATTGTTTAACTAAAGCGGATAGCATGACATAATTTCACATATATGATGTCTATCTAAACCTGGATAGCATAGCATAACATAATTCAAAGATATGATGAATAACTAAACAGGATCACATGACATAATTCACCTACATGTTATCTAAGTAATCAGGATCGCATCATTTAATTCACATATGTGATTTATATGCTAAGCAGAGGGCATTCGATATGATGTACGAACTAAGAACATGGTGTTGAATATTGTGTATATGATGTCTAAACTATGCAATGCAAGACACCATATGCATGATATGAGCAGATATAACTGTGCAAGTTAGAGCATACACCTCGGTGGGGAATAGGACTGGTCATCATCTCTGAATCCATCTCACGAGGAGCTATCGGGACCCAACAAGAGATCTGCTTGACGGTAGCACTGCTCTCTGAAGGCCTTGTTTTCCTCTAGATTTTCCATCTCCCACCCAAATGGCTGATTCACGGGAAGAGTAGTTTAATGTACAAACATTGTCGACAAATGGAAATGTAATGAAGAAAAGGATGGGCAAGATATCATTCAAATATATGATGCACGGTTAAGCAGGATGGCATTGCACATTTCACATATATTATGGCTGGCTAAAAGACATGAGGCGCATAATTCCCATATATGATATAGAAACTAAACATGTGGCATTACTGAACATGTCTAAACTAAGCGAGATGACATATATGATGTCAAAAGTAGGCCTTTGCAAGGCAACATATGCATGATATGACTAACATCATCATGCCAAGGTAGAACAAACACCTTGGGGGGGTGTCGGTGTCAAAACCGGCGGATCTCGGTAGGGGTCCCCGAATCGTGCGTCTAGGCGGATGGTAACAGGAGGCGAGGACACGATGTTTTACCGAGTTCGGGCCCTCTTGATGGAGGTAAAACCCTACGTCCTGCTTGATTGATATTGATATTGTGGATGTTTACAAGAGTGGATCTACCACGAGATCAAGGAGGCTAAACCCTAGAAGCTAGCCTATGGTATGATTGTAAGGGTTGTTGATGTGTCCCTACGGACTAGAGCCATCCGGTTTATATAGACACGGAAAGGGCTAGGGTTACATAGAGTCGGTTACAATGGTAGGAGATCTACATATCCGTGATCGCCAAGCTTGCCTTCCACGCCAAGGAAAGTCCCATCCGGACACGGGCGAAGTCTTCAATCTTGTATCTTCATAGTCTTGGAGTCCGGTCGATGATGATAGTACAGCCGATGATAGTTCGGTGATGATGATAGTCCGGCTATCCGACACCCCTAATCCAGACTCCTCGGTAGCCCACGAACCAGGCTTCAATGGCGATAAGTCCGTACGTATATTGCTTGGCATTGCAAAGCGGGTTCCTCCTCAAATGATAGAAGATTGTGAACACCGGATAGTGTCCGCTCGCAAAATAAACTCCACATTCCGCCGTAGAGAATAATATATACACAAGTTCAATCTGCGGCGTTTTACTGCGGCATGACGTCCACGCCACTACCAAGCCATTATTTAAATCGTTTTTACTTTACCACCTCAATGCATTTAGCGAAGCGGTTTCCTTGGCACGTCTTGTCGGGCGAGATCGTGTTCCCCTTAATCCGGGATTCTCATTAATGCGGACGTGGGTAACCCAACCGCGCCCGTCGCCACGCCCCTCTATCGGCGCGAGTCCCAAGCGGTCACGGAGGCGGCTCTTGGTATTCTCCTCTTTATAACGGGACCAAGGCTCGTTTCTTTTCTTCAATCCTTCATCGAATCCTCTCCCGCTCCAAGTTCCGGCACCTAGAGCTCCAGTTCGGCGCTTGGACTTTCAACGATGTCGGTTCCGACCTCGGGGCGGTGGATGCCCTCCTCCGTCACGGAGGAGGGCGATGCTAAAGCTGCGGGGCGCCAAGTACAGCTTATGAGATTTCGCACAGGTTGCTGCCGAAGGCAGGCCATCCCCACCCCCGAGCCCGGCGAGTATGTCGTTTTGTATCCCACCTCCGTCGGGTTTAGGCTTCCGATGGATCCTTTTGTGAGAGGGCTCATGTTTTACTATGGGTTGGAATTCCACGATTTGGCTCAGAGTCCATCCTCCATATTTCCTCATTTATTGTCGTCTGCGAAGCCTTCCTCCGCGTCACCCCTCACTTGCCTGTGGTGAAGACCTTCAATGGCGACGAAGATGATCGGGGCGTCAAGCGGTGTGGCGGGCGGCCATAAGTAGGAGGGCCGATGCCCCATGGCCCATGGCTCCTTCAAGAGGAGCTCGGCCGTGGCAGCAAGAGTGGTTCTATATTACCGTTCGAGGGCTGCAGACAAAGCCGCCGCCCTATTCCGCCGGGACCTCCACGGCGGTTGATGTCGTGGGTCAACCAAGGAGCTCAACTGGGGCCGTCAAGGGCGTGCCCCTCTGCGAGGCCGGATTCGAGATCTCCAAGCGAGGGAGGTTGATATGGTGGTGGTGATGCAGGTTATGCTGATTAGGCGTGTCCCGCCACAAAGCGTCGTCCTCTCCGCTATGGGAGTTCAATCCGGAGGGTCCACAGTTCTTCAACACTTCATGGGTATGACACCCACGGAGATGTACAAATTATTCTTGGATCGCAAGAGGTGCGTCCGGAATTGACCGAGGATGCTGGCCTAAGCTGCAATCGCCGGATGCTCAAGTAAGTAGTTCCGAGTCCGGACATACCGTTTGTTTGCCTTCGATGATTAGCCTTATGACCAACTTCCTTCTACACAGGAGTGGATAAGCGGAAGCAAAATTGATCTGATGTCGGCCCCCCCCGAGACCGCGGGATCCGTGCTGGTCCGGATGCTTGAGGTTGCGCCTTGGAGGAAAAAGAAGGGAAGCAGGAAAGCTACTGCCTCGCCTAAGGAGGCTCTTGAAGAGGGGATCGAGAATCCCTCCCTCCAAGGGAAAAGAGGACTGCCTCAGGGACCGGGGCAAAGCCCTAAATGGGGAATAAATCTTCGCCCGAGGGTCTGCGTCCGGGAGGCCCGTCCGCATAATCTCCCTTAAAGAGTCAGCCCTCAACGAGCCTTAAGTAGGAAGAAAGGAGTTTTATAATAAGGACATCCCTATTTGTGCTTCGAGGATAACTAAAGTTTTTACCTTGTAGTTCGGATCTCCGTCCTTCATAAATGAGCTCGTCTTGAGGGACCTTCGTCCGGAGATGATGGAGAGCGAGACCTCCGTCCGGCGCGCCGTCGGATAGGGCGGACGAGCCTGAAGTGTAAATCCACGGAGGAGCCCGGGTTTGGCAAAGCCGAATAGTTGGCGCCAAGCGGTGTCTGGTGAAGGATCTGCTTGAAAGGCGTCTATCTCGAAAGATCACCGCATTGATGAGCATGGTGATTGAAAGGATTCCGTCCGCGAAGACGGGTTGCACAATGCCGTCGGGAGTTTGCTGGCGGGGTTTGAGGTGCGTAAAATGACACACCGTTTAACGGTTTGCATATAGAATGCGACCTGTATGGATAGTAGCCCACGAGACTCGGTAGGTTGTCGAAATCGACAGCGTCTGAGGATCAAAATCGCAGTTTAAATTTCCGCCGTGCCGATGCAGGTGGCGGGTTGTCCGAGGCCAGCGGATGGACGGAGTTGCTGAACTAAAGCGGCAACTTCATTTGCGATCACGGACATCACGCTGGTCAATAGGCGACTTGATGAGTCGCAAGGTAAGTGTATTGTGTGGTCACTTGGTAAGGGAGAAGCCAGCTCCTTACAACATGTTACGTGAAATGCAGATAGTGCCGCTGCTTTGGAGAGCCTTGGGCGAACTTGCTCAAGCCAAGGAGCAGGCGGAAGGAGTAATCTGGCGACCTCGAGGGCGGCCGAGGAGTTAAGCGGCGAAAGGGTCGCCTGCTTGCGGGCGAGGAAGAGATGGCGAAATGGCCTTGAAGTTAAAAGATGCTACCGACCGCAATGAGGCTCTTGTGAAGGAGCGCCTAAGCGAGCAAGAAGACTGGGAAGGCCACCGCCGAAGCCAAGGATGCCCGCTCTGCAATCACGGGCTATAAAGGAGGAGCTGCGCCGGGCGGAGATATTGTAGTAGCAAGCCTTTTACGCTGCGCCAAGGTTTACGGATCAAAGTATGCCCACTGGGCCAACTGTGGGGTTCGGATGACCCTTATATGGACTTAGCGGCGAGTCGCGGCGGATGCCGTTGTGCATTTTCATCGGAAGGATCACAAGACGGAAGAGCTGTTTTGGTCTCAATTCCATAGTCCGGGCGTTCACTTCCGCTGACCGACCGTTTGGCGAGTGGGCTGAGCTAAATAGGTTGTCGGGCTTGCTATGACGGATATAGTGACCCATATCCGGCGGATAGGCCGAGCGAAGAGTTACTTTGGCTTATTGCAGCAATTTCTTGGGGCGGTGCCGCATATCAAAGCGATAAGCGGTCGGCCTGCATAGAGGGTGCGCGGATGGCACTTTCGCCGTGTGAAGACACATTGGGCGAAATGGATGCCACCGCTGTTGCGACCCGGGTTCGGATGATAACGGTTACCCGCCGAGCACTATTTTGGCGAAGTCTGCGTGGTGCTCGTGTAATAGAGTCGCAGTGCTAAAAAAATGTTACGTTTTGAATGAACGTTTTTATGATGTAAAACAATATTTATGATGTAGCGCCTTTTATACTTGTGCGTTCAAGTAATAGAATATCTCCTATGCGGCCGTTCATGTATCGTGTGTATAACTTTGAAAGATGGCAGTCATCGGCTTCAGCCCCCACGCACAAGGTGCGGGGTGTTCATAAAAATAGCGTTTTTTCACACTTAATCCGACGTCTCGGTCACGTAAAGGAGGTGGTAGCGTAGCGAACGAGGCAACCGGACTATAATGCATTATCACTTTCACTTAGCCATGGAGTTCGAGGGTGGGGCTACGACATAGCCCACAGGGGCACCGCGCTCTCGAATTTGGGGCGCGTATGTGCACGGCCGAAGCGACCCTTCGTCAGCGGAGAATCCTAAACATTCCCATAGTCGATCGAGTGGTTGACCAGTCTCTCGCTGTATCATGACGATCGAGTTTTCGGCTTTCTCTCTTGAGGTGCTCGCCCGCCAACTGGGGCACAATCGCATGAGTTCTCCACAGAGCCGCGTTAGCGATAATCTTGAGCGTAAGGCAGCAAAACACGGGGAGCCGGCAAACCCAACATTTTACCAAAGACATGATTGGAGCTGATGCATATAAGGCCCTAACTCGAGGCGCCAACACTCCCGAAGGTGTTCGGTCTTTATAATAGCGGGCAAAACAAAGCCCTAAGCCCCTTGTGTCCGTGCGGGCAGGTTCTTACGCGCCGCCAATGCCAAAACGCCATCTCCACTCTGGTTATAATGATAAACCAGGGATTATAGCAACAAGAGACGATGAAAAAGGTTTACGTAGGGTCTTAGTATGAAAAGAGTCTGACAGCGGGTCCCTCTCTGCGCGTCTGCGCTGTGTGTCTCCGTTGTGCCGTATCTGGGCGGGTGTGCACGCTGTTCATCTGTAAAAAGAGAGGAACTTAGTTGGAAAAGAAATGCGATGCGAGAAAGTGCATAAAAATTGAAATATAGATTAATAAAGCTGAGCCTATGCTAGCTCATTATGGCTTATATGTACAAACCCTTGTGAAGGGGTGTGCGGCTAGGTAGCCCTAGCTTATTTATTCGGACTCGTCCAACCGTGTCCGGGTCTCAAACGACCTTTTAATGAAATGATGCCACGTGGACCAGGCATTTTGAGCGTAAGAGGCGCGTAATGTGGTATTGCATTTGAAGCGGAAAGCTTCCGTCGATGATGCTTGATAGCTACTTTTAAATGGGGCGACATGAAAGGTTAGCTTTTCTCGTCGGAAGTTGTCAGGTGACCCTAACACAACTTCTAGTAATAATGGAACTATGCACCTGGCGTAAGGGCCTGGCGCCACTCCTTTGAAGGAAGTGCAGCTATGCCGAATTGTAGTAGGGTCTATCCCAACTTGCGGATTGTGTCCGGATATGGCAGGTTTAAGTCGCTGCCGCCGTCCATCAAAAACCTGCGTGAATTGCAGTCCGTCTATTATGGGTTCAGGGCAACCTATCCTGCGTTCCAGATACTTCTGGACTAATCCAGATGGTCGAAAGTGATTGGTTTTGACATCCAATCTCGGTGTTCCACTGGGGTGGACCGCGCGACACTTGTCTTTAGCGAGTGCCGTGTTGGTTTTCCGTACTATCACGTGAAGCGAGTTTACTGTTTTGACTTCTTGTGGGAAAGTCTTTTGACTTCCGGTGCTCTGCTGGTGGGGTTCGTCATCGTACTTTCGCTCGGCGCATCGAGCCCTTGTGTCCGGCGTTGAGTCTGCGGACTGTTTAAAACAACAATTTGGTTGGTATGGTTTGCGAGCCTTAGAATCTTGTGGATTTGACATATCCGATCTAAAATTTTGTTTAAATTTGATAGCTCGTCTCCGTTGTCCTTAAGAGGCCGTGTTTTATTGTTTGGCGCGAGCTTTTGAATCCGGCGTTGACCGCCGTGCCCTTTGGGCTTTATCTTTATGCGGCTGATCTTTCTGCGCGTGACTCCCGTTCCATCTCGATCTCGGATGTACTCGGGTCGCTGGTCTTGCATCTTGCTAGCCAGACTATCTTCTCTAGCATAAAAGCGCGTCATGAGGCTTGTTAGCGCGCCATTGTTCTTGGCTTCTCTTGGCGAGGTGTCAGGCGAGCCATTAGTCTCCAGACGTTGTGTTTAAAAGCTGCTAAGGCTTTCGCGTCCGAGACGATCGACTATTTGGTTCTTTTGGTAAGGAACCTGTTCCGAAATTCTTGTGCTACCGACTCTCGGGCTGTTGGGTTATATGACTCGGATAAATCGCATCCGGAGGCGGACATAAGTCCCTTGAAAATTTTCTCTCTAAACGTCCTCAAGCTCTTCCCAACTTCCAACATGTTTTCTAGGAGGCTTTTGAGCCAATGCCGAGCTGGCCCTTTGAGCTTGAGGGTAGGTATTTTATGGCGTGGAGATCATCTCCTCTAGCCATGTGTATGTGTAGTATGTAATCTTCTATCCGAGACTCCGGGGTATGTTGTGCGTCGTATGCCTCTATGTTTATGGGTTTGAACCTGCTGGAAATTCATGATCCAGCACCTCCTCGATAAAACATAAGCGGGTGTGCGGCGCCCCTGTATTTGGGTGTGCTGCTGTCTTCGAACACTTGTCGTGTTGTGTTACTTCCTGGGGCCCTCTTTTTTGACCCGTAGATGGACCTAGTTGGGCCGTCCATTTTCCCAGGATTATAAGTCGGCTTGTGTGCGGCCCCGCTTCTCGCTTTTGGCCTGTCATCTGGCCGTCTATCCGGCCAGGCGGCCTCTTTATTTTTTGACTTTGAGGGCTCTATGGCTTCCTCGTCAAATTCTGGCAGCAACTTGCGCTTCGGGTAGCTCTTTGTTTGATGGCCATTGCCATATTTGTCTGCAGTCTTGAATACTTTGCTCCATTTCATTCTGAGCGTGTCTTCTGCTGTCTTGAGCTTCCGTTTTTCCTTTTCAAACTTCTTGCAGTGGCGACGAGTCTTTTGTGTATGCTCTTATGCTCGGTGTTGTGTCCGGACTGTTGATTGCTCCGTGAAGGGTTGATTATCCGGCTTGTCTGTCGTCGTCCGCTGGTTTGCCCTGCTCTATCGCTGGGCGTTAGGAATCTTGCTTTGATCGGCGGGACTTAGGCGCGCGTCTCGTCGCCGTTTGGTTGTTTATCGGCGGGATTATCCTCTGACGCGTCCGTTGTTCCTCGTTATCGCTTCCCTTTGGGGTGTCCACCATATGTATGTCATGTGACGGTGGCCTTCCGGTGCCTGTGGCGCTGGTTCTTGATTGTCTCCGGCATCGTCGTCCATACCGGTGATGTCTTCGGAGTCGTAGTTTAGCACGTCGGTTAGATCATCGACGGTGGCTATGAAGTGGGTGGTGGGTGGGATCTGAATTTCTTCATTGTCCGCGTCCCAACCATCCTGGCCGTAGTTCGGCCCGGGCTCTCCGGATAGCGAGAGATGCTTCATGAATTCTGATATTGCGAAGGCGAGTCTTTGAAAGATGTCCGCACGGTGAATTCCATGATCGGCGCCAATCGGATTCGACCGGCGAGGCGCAGGAGGTTCGAGTCCGGCGAGAGTCCGGCACCTCGGGGTCATGAGCTTTATGCGGACAAGGTAAGTGTTCGGCTCCATCGCCGTAGAAGTTGCAGCTCCGGGCGGTGTCCAGCCACCGTCCTCGATCCGAGCGATCGGCTCCGGACTATGGGTCGGGCGGTTTGTGTGCGGCCTCAAAGGTGTTGTCCGTGGCAGAGTTAGGATCAAGTCCCAGCGGATATCGGCCGTGAAGTTTAGGCTTCAAACCTGACTGACGGCCAGGGCGTAGCTTCGATCTGCTCCAGATGGCCAAGTGAGTTGGCCCTTGATCTTGAAACCGCCGAATCTGAAGATCTGTCCGGGAGAAAAGTCTCACCGAGGATTGCGTCGTTGTTGATTGAAGAGGCCATCAAGCCTATCGGTGTGAAATAGAGGAACTCTCAATGAAAGCACCAATGTCGGTGTCAAAACCGGCGGATCTCGGTAGGGGGTCCCGAATCGTGCGTCTAAGCGGATGGTAACAGGAGGCGAGGGACACGATGTTTTACCTGTTCGGGCCCTCTTGATGGAGGTAAAACCCTCGTCCTGCTTGATTGATATTGATATTGTGGATGTTTACAAGAGTGGATCTACCACGAGATCAAGGAGGCTAAACCCTAGAAGCTAGCCTATGGTATGATTGTAAGGGTTGTTGATGTGTCCTACGGACTAGAGCCATCCGGTTTATATAGACATCGGAGAGGGCTAGGGTTACATAGAGTCGGTTATAATGGTAGGAGATCTACATATCCGTATCGCCAAGCTTGCCTTCCACGCCAAGGAAAGTCCCATCCGGACACGGGGCGAAGTCTTCAATCTTGTATCTTCATAGTCTTGGAGTCCGGTCGACGATGATAGTCCGGCCGATGATAGTTCGGCTGATGACGGTAGTCCGGCTATCCGGACACCCCCTAATCCAGGACTCCCTCAGGGGGTAAATAGGAGTGGTCGCGGCGTCTGAATACGCCTCAGAATAGATATCTTCCTCTGGATTACAATCTGGAGAGGGGCGGGGAGGGTTTGCCATTGAACCCACCATGGAGTGATGTCTGCATGACATTGTATTGCCGCACAAAACTCTTCTCTTTTTCTCTACATGTTCAGCATGACTGTGTACAATATCTGACATGCATACGAAAAAAAAATATGGTGAGAGCATGCAGAAATTTAGAGTGATGGTAACAACCAAATGGATCGACGTTTTCCGTTGAACCAAAATAGCACTAATGGATCGGCGTGATGTATAGTAATAAGTGATGCAACAAGTGTACAACCTATTTGCCATAGCCGTGTCGATCTCAAATCATTGGGTTGGTCATTTGAAGCTTGAGGCAGAGGTGGCTGCTCGGAGGTGTGGAGGAAGATCCGAGGAATCAGAGACGGCGTCCGAGGCACTGCTTTCATTGTGATGGATCGTTACGTCGTTGGAGCAGCTCCGGTGAGCCGTAAGACGTCAAGGCTGAAGCAGCACAAGACATACATCGTCAATCTCAAGTGGGATTCTAATAGCATCTCCAATAGATGATGTAAAATGGATGTAAAATTAACATCACCAAAACCACCGACTACAACAGATGAGGTAAAACTGTTGACTCTGAACTTAACTATCGAAACTGAAATTTCTTGTGGAATCTGAATACTCTTTGTCGGCCGAACGCAATGGTAGCAGAGAGGCACTTGACATGTAGTTTAGGGAGGGCTCTAGTTCATCTTCAACCTGCACCACCACGAGCCGCCATCCACCACCGGCCGAACTGCCTGGCCCAGCCCTCGCCGCCCGAAACAACTTCGCCACCACCACAGCCAGCCCTCTAGGCCCCCGCCCCACCTCGAACCCTAAGATAGATAGTGGGGTACCTCTCCGGTGAGCCCCGTCCCGCTGCGGGTGGTTCTTCCTTAACTCTGGCAAGCCCCCCAACCCCTGAAAATCGATGACCCAAAAGTTGATTCAGTCAACTAAAGTGTGGCTTAATCGGAGCAGAGCAAAGCGGCCGAGCGAGGGGAGAGCAGCGGCAGCACTGGGCGAAGCGAGCGATCGGCGAGCCGAGCAGCAGATGGCAGATCCGGCCCGGTATGGGCGCCGCCGCGAAGGGCCTCGCCTTTGGGGAGAGCCGCCCGGAGATGTCGCCGTGGAGCCAAGCTTCAAGGTAGCCGCTCCATGGGGTGCGGATGGAGCACGCCGGGCGCCGGAGGTCGAGTTAAGGAGAAGGTGCGATCGCGATGAGTGTACAACCTCTTTGGTGGCGCTGAGTAGGCCTCGGCTTCGTCGAGGAGTCGGTGAGGATGCTGCGGTTCCGGTGGAGCAGGTTAAAGCGGCTTGTGGGGATGGAGCAGCCGCGATAGACGAGGCGATCGTCGGAGCAGCTCCTTGGAGGTGGAGGACGGGCGGCGAAACGGCGGGGCGGCGAGATGGACGACGGATCCTCATCAGGGAGGTGGGCGAGGGCGTCGAGCTGTTGCGGTGGATGATGTCGTCGGGAAGAGGCTCCGCTTTGGCAGCGGTGACGTGGCGGACGGAGGAGGTGGGGTTTAGCGGCTAGAGCGGAGAGGTTATGGCGGCACAGGATTTGAATGGCGAAAAGGGCGATGGGAGGGTGAAGCATGACTTAGGGACGCGCTTGTCCAAAATGTAGGGTGTGTTACAAAAGTACCCCCACCAATTTGAACTAGCGGCCCTTTTGGCTCGAGGGTTAGAAGGGGATTTGGCGTGTTGGGATTTGGCAGGTGGAGGGAGTTTTTAGCGTGTTGTAATTTCGGGATAGCAAGGCGCGGGTTGTGAAGGCGCCAGTTTTGGGAGCACGATATCTGAATTTTCGGATATAACAAGGCGTGGTTGAATTTTAGGGACAAGCCTAACGTGTAGTAATATTGTACTTATAATGTACCAAATCAATTCGCACTTCCCTCAACCAAAAGAAAACAAAAAAATAAAACTATTCACACCACACAAAGAGAGTCTTGCCCGTTTTACTATACAAATGCTATTCAAAGCTACTCCCTCCTTCCATCTATATAGGGCCTAATCGCTTTTTGATGCTAACTTGACCAAATATTAGAGCAATGATATATGACATGCAACTTACACAAAGCACACCGTTAACTTCGTGCATGAAAGGTTCTTTCAATGATATAATTTTCACATTGTGCATGTCATGTACTATTAATCTTGTCAATAGTTAAAGCGGTCTTAAAAATCTCATTCGCCCTATATAGATGGAAGGAGGGAGTATGAATCCATGTTATGTCCGATTAATTTTTTTTGCTTGCTGTGTAATGCATGTAACCTACTCATACCAACATTTTAGTGCATTCCAAATGTCTATACTACCGCTGCAATTCGAACTAAATTTGAATTCGTTTCTCTATTTCAATAAGAATCTACAATCATGATTGTTTCCAACTTCAACCATCATAGTTTCCTTGCTATCCGCCAGATATAAATCGGACGGCCTATAATGCAGGATGGAAGGCACACCATCATCAACAACTCCATTTTTTTGTAAGAGTAGAGATAAACTATATTAAATGTAGTATAACATGTTCATAAACACACCATGTGTATCACCATTATATATATTCACACATGCGTCGGTTTAAAACACTATGATAAATTCTTCAAATATCCGAATTAAGCTTTTTATAATGAAGTATATATGATCTCTATTAGTCTTTTACACCCACACAACCCTCTTATCTTTGTAGCTAGCACTAACTTTCTCTTGTGCATGCACACGCCCGCATCCCTCTCACCCTCCCTCAGCATTCTCTAGCTCCATCAGCAAAATTCGTCTTTTCACTTTAGGTCGTTCACCCATGGTGTGTAGGCCCCCAACTCCTTCTTTACGGCACACATCGATCGATATGCCTCTCTAGCCAGTGTGTGCCTAGCACAAACACAAGCTTCCCTCTTCTCTTGTCACCGTCCATGCCTCACTCCCACCACTCTTTCATCGTTCTCGTACTACTTTACCTCCTCCCGCTCAATATAGTATGCCTCTCGTACCACCTCCTACATGCATCCCTCTATCTCTATCCTTCTCCTTGTGCCTCGTTTGCTTCTAACACACACATGCATGCATACCGACCGATCTCCCAACATATATCTGGATCGACTTTAACTACCCCCCCCATCGATCGGCGTACCTCACAAGTTATGTCTCTCCTTTCTCTAACAAAGGGCGATTGATCTTCTTATGTAGTTATGTCTGCTTACCACAACCACATCGTCCCCCCTCATCATTCGTGCATGCCTCCTGACCCGTCTCTACACGCACGTGCACAGACAACAAGCAGCCATCTCCTCTCTTATTGATATTGCGGGCGTGCCCTCCGTTTGTCTAGCAAGCCTATCCCACCATTTGTTAGAAGCAACTCCACTACCACCCCCTCCAACACTCTAGCTCTGTCTCTATCCCAACCTTATTCCTCTCCTGCACATATGCATGGATGCTGATCGATCTCCCTTAATACATGAGGCAGATCGATCTCCTTAATACATGAGGTAGGCCTCTCCTCCTCCACACATATACCAGCCATTGTACCTCTATAGTTAATTGGGCCTCCTCTTCCCCCACCACACACCGATAGTCGAAGCTGCGGTAGGTATCCATGCCACGAGACAAACTGCACATGTCCCTCTCATGTTCCATGGGCCAGCCACTCTATATCTTTGGCGTGGGCACACACAAATTCGATGGCACTCTTTATCGATCTCGCACACACATCATCCCTCTTTTGATTCTATGGACACCTCAAGCCGGTGATACCTCCACTCTCTTCTCGTGGATCGCCCCCTCTATATATATGTTATATCCAGGACTCTATTTCACACACATTGCATATGTTACATTTTTGATTGACCCCCTCCCAAAAAAACTCTCAAGAACCCACACACTATATCTCTCTAGGTTTGTATCTCTCTCACACAACCCCATGTAGGTGGTGTACGTATACAAGAAGAGAATAGGTGCACCGTGCACGTACTCACGCCGTGCCCAGCCACACCAGCTGGTACACGGTGGAGCTCATTTCTTTCTGAAATGGCAGCCCACGTGCTAATTTGAGCGCTCAGAAGGTTGTTTACCTAGGAGGTCGTGTACCACGCTTTGCATGAAACAAAGTTCGACTTGACGCGTTGCCGCGTTATTTTTAAATAAAGTTATAGCGCTCAATGGCACGTACACAGAATATAGAACGATTTTTATGGAGAAAAAGGTAGTCCGCTCACTATATACAATGGAGCCTTGCGTGCTTGGTTTGTCGCTCTTCAGAGTATCTCACACAAGGCTGCGGTGGCCTCTCTCTCTCTCTCACCGTTGGTCACTGATCCAGCCGCATCTCGTCCGCCGGGGAAAGGGAGAGCGGTGGCCTCTCTCTCTCTCTCTCACGGTTGGTCACTGATCCGGCCGCATCCTGTCCGCCGGGGGAAAGGGAGGAAGTGCATCGTTTCTCCGTTCGACGGCGCCGAGGCAGCACGTCCCGATCTGCGGTACACGCCGTTCTCTCGACCAAGCTCGGCCGGCGGGGCCTCACCACCTGCTCAGATTCCGCCGCCCGCCACCTAGTTACATCCCGCGACCTCCGGTATCCCCTCGGCCTTGCTCCACTGCCCGTCTTCCCGTCCGCTGCATGTGGATCTTCCATAGTTCTTTGCCCAAACGTGGCTCGTCCAGTACTTTCCATATTGCATTCTCGTCCTCACACCGTTTTAGACAAACACAACCGTGTTGTTATCTTCCCTTAGGGCAAGGAATATGCTTCTTTTTGTCATCGCATGTGTCATCAAGCTGTTATTGGCGATAATTGTTTCCTTTCTACCTCTTTTTTGCAAACAGGGCTATCCATTTCACCTCGTTGCTATTGCGACCTTTTGGTGAACTGCACAAATCACTTTTTTCTTAAGAGTGTTTTGTGCGGTTGTACTAAATGTCACATGGGAACGTCTCTACATTTCAAAGTCTTGTTGCACAAAGGGAGATTGGTTTTCTCTATCCTCCTCATCCAACTCCGAGCCTAATCTTCTCCAACTAGTTAGTCTTAAGAGAGACGCAAAGGTGACCGCTTCTATTTATGTGTTTATTGTTTCATCAGCAGTCCTCTATTATCGTAATCACACTTAATATCTTTGGAATAGGGACGCCAGCTCTATTTTAGTGGAACTGCACAAAATGATCGAAATGTTGCATGCTCCAGACAGCTACTTTTTTTCCCAACATGCCTTGTTGATTTAGACAGAGCTGGGGGACGTTGCTGCCAATGAAAGCATGGATCAATTTTAATTTAACACCTTCTCACAACTCTGTCTTGATTGTGATGTAATTATTAGCTCGATCTACTAATAATTGACATGCATTAGCAAGGAAGTTAGTTTTTATTGTTTCGAAAGAGCATCGATGGCAAGACATGCAAAAAAGCTGAAAGCTCACACCATTGTACAATTTCATGTCTTGCTGGAAAATTATTTGTATAGTACGTCAATTATGTAAACAAATGATGGAAGCTTGATAGCATTGCCGAAGCCTCTTCATCATCCGGGTCCATGTGCCATGCACAAAATTATACTCCTTCGTTCCTAAATATTTGTCTTTTACAAATTTCAAGCGGGCATATTTTAGAGTGTAGATTCACTCATTTTGCTTCATATGTGTACTCCTCCGTTCCTAAATATTCTATTAGTCTTTCTAGAGATTTCAACAAGTGACTACATACGAGCAAAATGAGAGAATCTACACTCTAAAATATGTATATACATCCATATGTGCAGTCCATTTGAAATCTCTAAAAAGACAAATATTTGAATAGTCACTCGTTGAAATCTCTAGAAAGACAAATATACTCCGGAGTATATTTAAGAACCGAGGGGGTAGTGCACAACCGCATGGGAGACTCAGCTCGGTCGTAAGCCCTACCTTTCCACTGTAAGTTGCTCTGAAGAAGCAACCATCAATACGCTCGTCTTTGAATCCGCTCATACTCCATCTCATCATTGTTTATACAGGCTTCGTAAAAAAAAAAAAAAGATCTGTGGGACCAAGGCGACTAGCGATCGGCCTGAAAAATAGCATTGGTAGTTATAGCACGGAGTCTATTACTAGAGGGAATAATGCGTACACACATGCATGCAGTGCTTCCACCCCGGGTACACACATGCATGCACTTACTCCACTCCGTAATCTGTAGTCAGAGTACATGGAGAGAAAATTGTGGACTTGATTGCGGTTACCACGCCCTAATTAATTGAGCATTAAACCAAACGCGTCTAAAGTCTCTCTGGTGGTGGAAATGCATTGAGAGAAATGCATCATAATGAAGCGCATACAGTAAACTGTGGCGGAGGGAGGAGTAGTATGAAGGTTCAAAACCAAATGCAGGTATGGCGGTCGGTCAATGCACCTCCTCTTAGCATATCACTGACATGTGGGACAGGAGTGTGAGCAAACCGATCTCAATTGACGGCAAAGAGCCAACCCGCCGTTCCTTGAGAGAGACGAGGGGCGAGAACACACAGACGGGTTCGCATGGAGGCCAAGATATATTCGAGCATGGTTGGTTGATCGATATCATTCATTACATGTTGGGCTGCCGTTTTCCGCCCTTCTCCGGAATAAACGTGTACTTTATCAGAGATAAAAAATAAGAGTACAGACGCTCCACCATGCGGTTCTAGTAGTAGTACTACTCGTACTCATCGAGCTTGGCTCTTCGCCTCTTCGTGAAGTCGAACAATGATGGTACTCCGCATGTTGGGTACTACAGTGTATGCCTCGACAATCTAACACGAATGGACTGATGCATGTCCACCGAGGGTAGGTTGCATTAGTCAAAAGCGTGGCGAGCTTCACCTTGTCTTGCAAGCTTCTCCTCGTTCTTTGAGTTGACGGACACACCAAAAAGTAGTGCTAATCCATACTCCCTCCTTTCTAGTTAATATGGCTTAATCTTTTTTGCGGGTAAATGAGAGAGCTTTATTCATATATAAGCATTCTTAGGACGATCAGCCAAGACACTGGGTCACTAGGAAGCGAGGTACCCATAAAAAAAGAAGTAGGAAGCGAGGTGTTTCATCAAGCCAGCTCTCAGCCACATTCAAAGTGCAGCAAGCACGGTTCACGACGAAGATGCGCCGCAAGGTTTGCTGACCTGTTTACATGCTGAATAACAAAAAAAGAGGAAATATTACCGAGCGCTACTATTTGTAACAGGATATGAGCCAGAATTAAGCGAGAATTGTGGCGAGTGTTCCATGCAATCAACTTCCATTATCACATGCGAGAACCCTCGAAGAGAACCAAATGTGTTGAAGATTGCTTTATCACATTTTAAAATTATAATAAGAGTGCAGACGCTCCTCCATCCGGTTCCTAGTACTAGTATAGTACTTACGTACCTTTATAGACTATATTAATAGTACTAGTACTAGTAAACTTTGTGCTTGGCTATTCGCCTATTCGGGAAGTCGAACAATAGTAGCACTAGTAGTATAGTGTATGCTTACGCAACTCGACACCGAATTAATCTGTTGCACATCCATCGCTGAGCGAGGGAGACCTTGCATTAGTCAAAGTTTCTCCTTGTCCTGCGAGCCACCGCAGCGCAAGTAATGCTAGTCCATACTGCCTCCTCTCCGGTTAATATGGATTAATTTCAAACGAGATAAATACACTTTCTGCATCATTTGTATATTTGTAAAAATATGGTCGATGGACTTCATAATACGCTCATTGCGCTCAATATATATATTTTACGGTGTTTATACGGTCACTAGCTCACCCTGACCGAGTATGTGTGTGCATGCACGTGTAGATTGAGCACTTAGCGTGACTGTGTGTGTTCCGTCGTGTGCTCGGACATGCATGCATTAGGGCGTCATGCTGCTTTTGCGTCCATGTATGCGTGTGACTGTTGCATACGTAGGGGGAGTACGTGTAGGGGCCACTAAGGAGCAGTCAAATCACACATAAGTTAGTCGGAAGAAGCAACCATCATTTCACTCTTGAATAACACGTCGCAATATAAAATGGTTGATATGGAGAGAAAAGAAACCACTATATATACACTAGCAGGAGCCTAAGCTACAAGCACCTTGCTAAGGTTGCTCTCTTCACAAGCATAGAACGACGGGCCTGATCCATGGGTGGGGAAGGGAACAATGTTCTGCGTGAGATGCGATCGACATCGGCGAGGAGAAACCCACATCGGTGCGTCCCAATCGGGGTCACAGCGGTATGGGCGATGCCGCGTCCCAACCGCCCTTCTAGCTACAGCCCGACGTCCCGGGTAGTCCATCTTCCTTTTGGAGCCGGCTTGCTCCATCGCCGTAGCTCCATCTCCATGTCGATCTTTCTCTACTTCTACCGGCTTCTACTTGTGATGAGTTTATGTCTCATGAACTAGTGCCATACTATTATTCTAATCACACTTCTTCAATATCTTTGCCATCGGGGATGCTCAGTCGATTTTAGTGGAACTCGCACAAAAGCATCGTATGATCCGAGGGTGCCGATCGTCTTTCCTTGACGTGTTCTACCTGCCAGGAATTAAATCATGTTTAGGGTTTAGGGTTTAAGTCGTAGTGACCCCATCAGTAGTTTTTCTTTCGACACGCTCTCACAACTTTTTCTTTACTTGTGAAGTAAATATTGGCTATGATCTGTGAATCATTGAGATGCATCAAGATGCATGTTAGTTTTCCTTTGTATTTGATGGAATGTTGTAACGGGCAACCTTGGAATAGGAATGAAAATGGAGTGGAAAGTTTTCGTTTTCGGAGAAAAATGGAAGCAGAGAGAAACCAACGTTTCGTTTCGTTGGATCGCGCCATCGAGCAAAACCAACGTTTAAACCACGCCTGTCGTGTTCGTGTCTCACCATCCTCCATGGCTCGACCCCACACGGTCGCTCGGCATGCCACTCATCGCAAACCGAGTATACTATAACTTTCCGCCGCTTGTCGATGGATCGCGCCATGGAGTACTACTAGCACTCTTGGAAGAGATTGGCGAGTTGGGGAGGACAGCTAGCTGTAGCACGGACTCCCAAGAACTTTTTACATGCATGTTGTAGCCGGCTATTGCGACCTTTGAACGCGGAGCAGCCGCGTGCACCCGGAAGCGGCGCGGGCGACGCTCTCTCGGGCGGCGCGCCGCTTCAATGCCGACGCCATGAGAGGTCGCCTCCGCTGTGGCGGGCATGAATGCGCATGACCGTTTGAGGCGGGAAGCACGCGGGTGATGAAGAGGGTTCGGGTTGGTCAGACCGCCGTGGCAGCGGTCCGGACGTGCGCAAACAAGAGATGATGTACGTTAATATTGCTACGTATATAATTAACAACGTAAATAATGTGCCAGTTGGACAAATATGATTGGAGATGGAGATGGAAATGGAATTTTATGTAAACACGGATATGCATGTCTATGTCTATGTGTGTGTGCGTGACGACTCTCGCGACCACAGAAGCGGGCGTGTTTTTGATCGAGTTTTCTTTCTTGATGCGTTAGAAAATCAGTTTGTCTAATTCACATCTAGATGTTATTTAAGGATATCACATCTAAGCTCCCACAAGTATATAATGTAGCAACAAGAAACAAAAAACTAGGACAAAAAAATAGACCACAAACAGAGTGGACATCAACTTAGATGTGACATAACTATGTCACATCTAGATGTGTCCTAGATGACCATTAAAAATTGTCCGCCAGTTTTTCGTTTCTTTTTTCCGAAACGCGATATTCTATTTAAAACCACTGCTATGGAGAGATTTTTTTACTCCATTATAGCCTCTTGTTTGATAGAGTTTCTCGCATCTCGCTCTCTCACCCCCTCCATATCAAAACAAGATGACAATGTCCACTCTATCTCTCTCCTCACCGGTGGTCACATATCCGTCCGAATGCCCAAATCCCGTCCACTGCGGGAGGTGAGGAGGTGCAGCGTTGACGTTGTCGCCGTCGGAGGGAGCCGATGCGCACCGTCCTCTCGGAGCCGGCGCTGGCGCGGACGAAGATCCTCTGCGCCCTTGTTCGCTGCCGTCGTGTGGGCAGATCCCGCTCGGCCGCCTAAACGACATCTCGCCCACCTGAGGTATAACTTCTTGTACTGGTCCAGCTCCCCAGGTGGCTGCGTGCGGGTTTTCTTCTATGCGACTACTCCCCAGCTCCCCATGCATAGTAGCTAGGGTTCGTCGGCTGGTCCAACATCAGCTACCAGTACTATTATAGAGGAAATGCCACTCGAAAAGTTGTCCTGATTTATGCCTCGGTGGAGGTATACATGTTGTTTCGACAAAAAGTACATGGTGGTTGTGCGGTCATTGTCCATATGGTGGTAGTACTATCACTGGTTAAATGAAGAAATGCTTTTTTTCTCGGGTATCCTGGTTTAGTTCCCATCAAGATATAATTATGATGCTTCTGTTTGTTGGTGTACTTTTCATTGACCCTTTTTTATATTTTTGGAAACAATGATGCGTGTCTCCATACCGGGCATGTCTTCCTCAATTTTAGTGGAACTGCACAAAATTGGATGGCCATTGTTGTTCCGCCTCACTGTCCTCTGCCACTTGGTTCTTCCTTCCTCGAGCTTGATTCTTGAGAAGAAATGCAGACCACGGTGAGGATTTGTCGAACTTCATAGGTGCCTCACCCAAACTTGATGCCAAATGGATGATGCATCACCACGATGACCTATCGATGCTCATGGTTGCGCCTCATGGTTGCGTCGGCTGGTGAAGCTGATCGATTTTCAATGAAAAACAAGCTGTCTTCCATCAGTGCTCTTTGCTTGTTACGCACAAAGATGATATCCTTCGTCAGTTCACCTTGGTTGCGTTGGAGACGCAGTCGTCTTTCACGTTGGTGCAATTTTATCACACAATTGGCTATGAACCAAATGTTTCCTCGAAGAAGGATCGATGTTGGTACTAAGAGCATAAGTTTTGTATTGATTTCTAAGCCTTCTCACAACATTGTCTCCAGCTCCCCTGTAATTTTATTTGTCCAGCTATTAACTTTGATTTAAAAAATGGTGTGGACTAAAAACCCGGATGGACGCAGTAGCCCTCCATTTTTATTTACTCCGCATATTAGATTTGACTGAAGTCAAACTTTGTAATACTCTCAAACCTTTCCGATAATTGAAATTAAAATTCTTTATTTGTACACACTCTCACACGTTTCCGATAATTTGGCGCATGTGTGGTTGTTCACTTAAGGAAGGGTAGTGTACCACACGTGAAGGACAGGAAGTGCGACCAGGACGCGTGGGCGTGGAGTTTTCTTCACTGTACATTAAATAAAGAGTTTTGTTTCGTACTTACACAATTTAAAACGATTGTTATGGAGAGAATAAGAAAACCACTCCACTATATATTAGTCGTATACACACGAGAGTACTATATGGACGCAGCTTCATTGACTTAGTGCACCTGCCTTTGGGTTTATGACAGGTGGGCCCAAAATGTGGCTGGCTCACTTGTCATACAACCAAAAGCAGATGGAGTGAAGGCACCGGAGCTCAGTCCGTACTACATTAGTATATATATAAGCGGGAGCCTCAACGCTTGTTCGCTAGGGTTTGCACTCTCCACACGCTCGCCGCAATACATATATGTTACACGCTGGAGGCTCAGCGTTCATTTGCTAGGGTTTGCTATATTCACAGTCTCTCACCCTCTCTTCACTAGATCTTAACAAGACCGCGTTGGCCTCTTGTCTCTCTCTCCCCCCTCACAGCTGGTGAAGGAGGCGTCCGTATCCCGTTGCACTGGGAAGGGGAGGAGGTGCAGCATTAACTCTATCACCTTCGGTGAGGGAGGCAATCCACTGCCGGCTGCGCTGTTCTCTTTCACCCAGCGCTTGTGCGGGAGGGCCACCGACCCCTTCTTCCTCGCTGCCATACGTAGTGTGGGCAGATCCGGCCTCCCGCCGCACGCCTTGCCACATCCCGACGACCCTAAGGTATAAGTTTCTTTGAAACCGTCGTTGCTCTAGCTGCATGTGGATCTTTTCGATCTGTAGTCGAATCTAAGTCTTGGTTCAAAGAGGAAAGAAAGGTGCGGTGGGGTGGAGCATGAATCTAGGACATGGTTCAATGAGGAAAGGAGGGAGGAAAAGTAGTATAGACTGGCTATCCAGCCGCTTTGTTGGTCGAAAAGGGAAAAAGGGGTAACCCAAGACACACATCTGTAAGGAACCGATCTCTTTGTTGAAAAGGGAAAGAAACTGGGGGGGGGGTCGGGTAGTTTGTGCAGGACTAGATTTGCTGCCCTCACATAGGAAAAAAGTTCAAAGAGAACAAATATGGGACCAACATAGATATGCTGCTTGGCTACATACTCTGCATCACCCATTTATACGTGTGGACGCACATGGTGCTAGCATGTCCCATACAACTATTTTGCTGTTGTTAATCTAAGAATGCCCCCGGAAAATTGAAGCAATGCCACTGTTAAAAGTAAATTACATTTTTTTAACAAATGTTGTTTCAAGAGAGTGTCTCTGTTAATATGAATCAATGCAACCATTTTAGAAATGCTACTATCCTACTTTGTTTTCCATCCAAGACATGCATTTGATATTTTTGAGTGGGACGCCCTTGCTATGAGCAGCGTCGAGTGTTTTTTCCTATTCCTGTGTTCAGTTTAGAAGTAAATAGTTACTCTGCTGAGATATTCCTGTGTTAAGAGTTTGTTCTAAATATTGTCTATGTAATGCCAGGCCTTGTGTTTGATTGCAAAGTTGAGCTTGGAATGTTGTGGCATGCGGCATCACGAGATGTTCACCGTGCCTCCTAAGAATAATGCTTCGTATTGTTTTGCATGTCGATCTAATGCCGTTGATTTGCTTGTTAAGAAGATCATCCCTTACATTGTTTCCATGCGTAAGAAGTTCATCGTCGATGTTTGAGCATGTTTGGTTCAATAAGTCACGACTTATAAGTCGGGTGACTTAAAACCGATGACTTATAAGTCACGCTTTGTTTGGTTGTCACGACTTATAAGTCACCCACACACCTTCCCACATCAATCAACATCATGCAGGTGGTGGGACCCACGCAAAAGGGATGACTTATAAGTTTTAAGTTGGGGTGGAGCAACTTATGACTTATAAGTTGAGGTGACTTATAAGTCGGGTCTGTTTGGCAAAATAAGTCACTTTTTTTCATTTTTCGACTTATAAGTTGGTGACTTATTTGGAACCAAACAGGCCCTCATTCATAGCCTATACGACATGTCGGGTAGGTTAGACGTGAAACCACATGGTCTTTCAACCAACTCATGATATTAGGCCGTGATTGGATAAATGGTTTTCCAACCAAAACCGCTTGTAAAACTGGCGCTTGTAAATTAAAGCAGATGGTCTCGGTAAGGCGCTTGGTTGGTCGATTTCGACTAGTAAAATATCGGAAGTACTTCACACACGATAAAAACGTTGAGCGACATGTAGCGACCTGACCCAAAATCGGTCAAATCTACGTATGCATACCATCCCAAGATCATCTTTGGTACTCACGATTACATCGATAAAGTAATCAAAGTGCAATCACACCTGAATATTATTACACGTTCTCATATAGAGTCTTTATTACAAGGAATAAATTCGGCTCAAGGCCAACTCATGAGAAATAAACTAATAACACTGCGCGAGCGTCGAAGTAAAGCGAGTCCATCCGACTCAAAGGGCAATCGCCAAGCGCGGGCGTAGCCTCACTCTGATCGAATATACCTACTGCAACATAAGGCGTTGCAGCCATGTAGGTCAGCTTTTGAATAAGCTGGCAAGTCATGAAGAATAACAATAATAAACTTACTATCACTATATGCATTTTGGCTGTGGAGCTCTAAGTTTCATCATTTTGCGAAAAGCCAATTTTCTCCTACTACAAGTGGACTTGCTTGCCAAAAATTACTACAAATAGTTGGTAGTTATTGAGATGGTTCCGCCAACCAATATCTCATTCCCAAATTATTAAGTCATAAACCCTCAAATTAATTCATTAGTTTTAGTGTTGAGATTTCCGAATACTTCCAAGTTCGGAGGCTCAATTTGTCCGTAATCGGGACACGGCTAATCGATTAGATCTTTAACTCTGCGGAGGGTTGCGCACTTTCCCATAAGAATCATTCCCTCCTTTTAAGTCTTCGCACTTCATGGTGTTTGAAGGCGGACGAATGAAACATGGTCTTCCAAAGAGTTCTTACAGCTCTGCCGGTACCCATCCAATCCTACCGTTCTTCTACATCTCGTAGTACCGTCCCAGCCAGCGTCACTACTAGGGTCAACCCAGCGAGCCCATAATGGCTTGCGGCTGCAGTAAGCTTCGGTCATGGGGCATCCATCCTTCTCTTCGTGGCTGGGTGAAGCTTTCCGCAAGATGTCATGGCACTTCTCCATGCATCCCGGCCAACCACTTTGGGTTCTCCAGGTGCCCGTCAACCGTCCTCCACCCAAGAGTGATTTTGAAGTCCATCTTGATCATTGTAGTTCATGGGGTTTTCATCATCATTGACTCTCACATCTTGCTTATGAATTTCACTCAACCAAAACCGTCTCTGAGCATAGCAAAGTAAACTACTTAGTCCGGGGTCATGGTAACAAGGGATTGGTTCATCCTACCACATGGTACTACTCAAGATTAATAACTTCAAAATTTCAACTACTGCATGCATGGTGGGGTGGTGACAATTCTAATGCACAAAAACATAGGTATAGAAATAACATGATCAAAACTTGCCTTGCTGATGATCCTCGTAAGCTAAAGATTCATAGTAGCAAGCTTCGCACTCCGGAAACTCTACCGAGACAAACAATGATCACAATAAGCATATAGCATAGGATCACATAATACAATGGCATAACAAAAGTAACATAACACACCAAAACAACCAAATCAAAGTCCAAGGGAAAACTCAAAGAAAACCAATTCAAAGTTTTTCCTACTTCAAACAATGGCTAGAATAGTTTTATATAACAAAATTTCTTAACATAACCTAATCATGGTTTTAGGTTAACTTAACGAGAAAAGGATTTCATTAATCAACTAGGAGCAAAAAGAATTAATTTAAAAGCTATTATAAAACTCCTTTTAGGCTAATCCAATTTCTATTAGGAAAAATAAAATAAAACTTTTATTAATTATAAATAAAAGTTCATCTATTAGAGTGACAGAAACTATCCTAGAATAATCAATCACATGTTAAAAATAAATTTATTTACTAATTAAATTAATAGGAAAACAGTAGCTAGTTAATTAATTGGGATTAACAGATTCTGCTTAAAACTATTTTTTATTAATCCTAAAATACCCAAATTAATTTTTATGGTTTGGCAATGTTAAAATAAAGTTGGGACAAAAAGAATCATCCAAAAATAATTTTTCTAACTCAAGTTATAGCAGATTTACTATTCTGACTAAAACTAAATTAAAGCAATTTTAATTAATTTTAACATAGCTAAATATATATTCTACAGAAACTATAGAAAATTTGCAAACCAAAAAAAAAGAATCACCTAAAAATATTAAATAGAATAAAAGATATGAATTTTTCAAAACAGAAACTATTCTGCTAAAACAGAAAAACAAAAATAAAAGAAAAAAAGGCCTAATGGGCCTAAACTGTGCACTGGGCGTAATATAACCTAATCGGGCCTAGGTTTAAACTAAAACGGGCCGGCCTAATAAATAAAAACCTAACTAAATAAACCGTAAACTAAACCGGCCGAACCGGGCGGTTTTATTAAAAAAAGATACCCCTTCGGGGGTTCTAATCTACACCGCCGATTTGAGATCGGACGGGGAGGATTCAGCGACTAACCGGAGCTCGGGCGGCGTGGGCAAGCGGCAGCGAGTCTGCGAGGGCTCGAGGCGTCGGGAGGTCGGGAGTAGCCGGGTCTTGGGGAGCTCGGGAAGCTTTGGTGGAGTCGGGGAGATCGGGATGGCTAGGGCGGCGACGACGACGAGTATGGCGGCGGCGGGGACTCGAGCTCCGTGAGCTCGTCTGAGAGGAGAGGGTCCGGCGAGGGCTAGGGGAATGGGGTGCGGGGTCGACTTAAATAGGGGGGCTCGGCCTGCAAAGCGATCGGAGGATCGGGATCCGGATCCTTGGGATCCGACGATCTGCGGCGGGCGACAGCGTGGCGTGGGGCGGGGTTGACGATGGAGGTGGGGTCAGTGTCGGTGAGAGAGGGAGAGAGAGGCGGCGACGACGCGCCAGAGGGTTTCGGGCGAGGCGAGGTGAGAGGGAGGGCGGCTCGGTGGCGCTGGCTGGCCAGTGGGCACTGGCTGGGCAGTGGTGGGGTTCTTGACCTTTGGTGGGCAGAGGGGTCTAGTGGCGCTGGGGTGGGTTTTTCTATTTTTTGAAATTTGTTTTTTAATAAAACAAAAAGAAATAAAACAATAACTATAAATATTTTATATAGGGTATATATATACCAAAATGATCAGGGAATATTCCTTTCATTTGAACATTTTCCAAAGGCAAAATCAAACTTTATAAAATCCATTTTTTCAAATTCAAATAAAATTCAGATTTGAATCCAAATCTTTTGGCAATGTTTTCCTCGATATTTTGGAGTGTCATGTTTACTCCTCTCATACTTTTGATCAAGTATTTATCGGGCTTAGTTTTTTTGAAATGTTTCCCACTTGCCAAAGTTTGAATTCAAATTCAAAACTCAAAATTCTCTGAAACTTCAAATGACATTCAAATTCAAACAGGATGCATAGGATGCTTAGCTATAATTGTAAAACATTCCAAATAGGAAATTTGGGATGTTACAAACCTACCACCTTAAGATGAATCTAGCCCTCGAGATTGGGTTAACTAACAAATAGGTGCGGGTGATCTCGAAGAAGATCTTATTCGCGCTCCCGTGGCTTCTTCCTCGGTGTGGTGACTCCACAGCACCTTGCAAAATTGATGACCTTGCTGCGGTGACTCTGCTTGCAGTCTCGAGAATTGGACGGGTTTCTCCTTGTAGGTCAGATCCTTTGTCAAGCTGTATGGCCTCTAGGGGCCTTGTGTCTCTCAACGGAACATCGGCCATGTCGGCATGACACTTCTTCACCGAGAAACATGGAAGACATCATGAACTCGGACAATCCTTCCGCAATTCCAACTTGTAAGCAACCTCTCCACGACGTTCGAGGATTTTGTAGGGGCCAATGAATCGGGTGCTAACTTTCCCTTGACACCAAACCTCTTGATTCCACGAAGTGAGACACACGAAGTATGCTCGATCTCCCACTTCGTAAGTCACTTCCTTGCGCTTCTTCGTCGGCATAACTCTTACTGTCTTGGTGTGCTATCTTGAGCCTGTCTCGAATCAGCTTGACTTTCTCTTGAATCCTGATAAGATCGGAACCGAAAAGTGATCGATCTCCAACACTATCCACACAATGGTGTTACGCACCTCCTTCCGTATAGAGCTTGAAGGGGCCATCTTGATTTGGATTGATAACTGTTGTTGTATGAGAATTCTGCGTCTGGCAAATTATCATCCCAGCTAGACCCATAGTCTAGCACACAAGCTCTCAACATGTCCTCCAAAATCTGATTGACTCTCTCGGTGCATCCATCATCTGCTGCGGATGAAAAGCTGTCTTGAATTCCAGCCTCGTACCCAAAGTTTCATGCAATCGCTTCCAAAACTTTGAGGTAAACCGTTCCTCTATCGACACGATTTTCCTCGAACTCCATGCGGACATCGATCCTGGTCATGTATATCTTGGCCAACTTAGCACTGGTATAGGTAGTCTTCACGGAATGAAGTGAGCTACCTTGGTCAAACGATCAACCACTACCCGATAGAATCATAACCTGAGCGGGTCTGGGTAATCTGTGATGAAATCCATTCCAAGTTTCTCCCATTTCCACTCGGGAATCGGCAAAGGTTGAAGTAACCTGCTGGCCGATGTTACTGCCTTTACGTTGACAAACATCGCATCTGACTCGTGCTCGGTAATATCCTTCTTCATACCAGTCCACGAAACTTTCCTTCAAATCCAGTACATCTTGGTGTTGGGGTGAATCGAATCTGATGAATCATGAGCCTCTGAAGAATTAGCTTCCGAGTTCGGGATCATTGGGCACATAGATCGATCCTCGAACCATATAGTTCCGTGTTCATCCTTACGAAATCCTTTAGCTTTTCCTTCATCCATCTTTTGCTTTATCTCATCAATTTCCTTGTCCGACTTCTGGGCTTCACGAATCCTTTTGGCCAAAGTGGACTGTACTTCCAGAGTTGCAACATATCCTTTCGGAACTATCTCTATTCGGAGATTTCTGAGGTCATCGACTAACTCTGGGGTAATCCTCTGCTTGCAAGAGTATTCACATAACTCTTACGGCTCAAAGCATCTGCTACAACATTAGCTTTGCACAGGTGGTAATGCAATCTCATGTCATAGTCCTTTATCAACTCTAGCCATCTCCTCTGCTGAGGTTCAATTCCTTCTGCGTGAAAATATACTTCAAACTCTTGTGATCTGTGTAAACATCACAGCGGTTTCCGATGAAATGTCTCCAGTCTTGAGTGCATGCACTCGGTGCTAACTCCAAATCATGTGTGGCATAATTCATCTCATGAGGTCGTAGCTATGCGGAGGCATAAGCTACAACTTTTCCTTCCTGCATTAGTACTCCTCAAGTCCTTGACGAGAAGCGTCTAATAGACCTGGTATTCCTTGTGTATGTCCGCAAAATCAATCTTGGGGCTGTGACCAACCGTTTCTTTAATTCCTGAAAACTGGCTTCACATTCCTTGGTCCAAACATACTTGGCCTCCTTCTTCAACAGTTCAATCATGGGCTTGGCAATCTTTGAGAAGTTCTCAATGAACCTCCGATAATATCCTGCGAGTCCGAGAAAACTGCGGATCTCCTTGGTGAGGTGGGTGGCCGCCAATCGGTGGTGATTCAACCTTGGCGGGATCAACTGCTATTCCTTCTCCTGAAATAACATGTCCGAGGAATCCAACTTCCTTCACCAAAATTCACATTTGCTGAACTTGGCATACAACTGATGTTCTCGAAGTTTCTCGAGAACTAGGCATAAATGTTCCTTATGCTCTTCCTCGCTCTTGGAAAATCAATATATCATCGATGAACACCACGACAAACTTGTCCAGATATTCCATAAACACCTTGTTCATCAAATTCATGAAGTGCAGGAGCATTAGTCAATCAAATGACATGACGGTATACTCATATAAACCATACACGGTAGTGAATGCTGTTTTGGGTATATCCTTTTCACGGATCTTCAATCGATGATACCACGATCGAAGATCGATCTTAGAGAATACCTTGGCTCCTACTAGCTGATCAAACAAGTCATTAATCATCGACGGAGGTACTTGTTCTTGATGGTTACTTCGTTCAGCATACGATAATCCACAACCATCCTCAAGCTTCCATCCTTCTTCTCTACCAAAAGAACTGGGGCTCCCCAAGGTGATGAGCTTGGGCGAATATATCCTTTCTCCAATAACTCATTAATTTGATCCTTGATCTCTTTCAACTCATTCGGTGGCATCCGATAAGGTCTCTTGGATATTGGGGCTGTCTTGAGCAATAGCTCAATCAGAATTTCAATGTCCTGTCCGGTGGCATTCTGGTAATTCCTCGGAAACACATCGGAAAATCTTGCACTCTGGCACTTCCTCTGAACAACTCCCGTGAGGGAATGCACTGATTCTTCATCTGGCTGTGCTGGCTACATACTTGATCCTCTTACGCTCGGGGTGGTGGCGGAATAGACTTCTTGAGCACGATCTATGTTCCTTCAAACTTTGTCAACCAATCCATGCCTAGGATTACATCCAAGGTCTGGGTTTCCAACACTATGAGGTCTCAAGGGAAATTTATGGTTCCCGATGTTGAGGTTGCATGACAGCCTAAACTCTGCCATCATTTCTCCTCCTGCGAACCGACGCGAAGGGGCTTCTAAGGGTTTTAGTGGGTAACCCGTACTTTTCCACAACTACCCTTGATATGAATGAATCCGTTGCACGAGAATCAAAGAGTACCAAAACTGAGCGTGAATTCAATAAAACTTACCAACCACGATTATACGGCTGATCATAGGCGTCCTCCACGTCGATGTGGTTCACCCGAGCACGAGGAGCGGATTGGGCTTCTTCATTTGAGCCTCCATTGCGTTTCCATTCCTCCGCTTGGCCTCCGGGCAGCCGGTGGCGTAGTGCCTGTCTTACGGCACTTGAAGCGGTGATGTGGCTCAGATCCTTGGGGCCGGGCAGAACGGTGTTGATTGCCATTACCGTTGCCATTGCCATTGCCATGGCGACTTGTTGTCTGGCTGCGGTTGTTCCCATTTCCTCCATGGTTATGACCTCCATGGTTATGATGGGTGTGCCCTCCCGAGTATGGTGCATAACGGGCTTCTGCTGAGCTCCCGAGTTGTGCTTCCCTGGCTGTACTTGCGCTTGCGACTTCGATCTGCTGCTGCTTGCCTTCAAGTATGGTGGCCTTGTCTACCAGCTCTGGTAGTTGTTGAAGGTAGCCACAATAAGCTGCATGCTCGGTTCATCATTGAGTCCCTCAAGGAACTTCTCACGCTTATGCATCTGTGGCCACATCATCGGGGCATAGCGGCGAGCTTGCTGAATTCATCCACGTCTTGTGCCACGATGCGGTTCCCTGGCGTAAGTTGCGGAACTCACGCTTCTTGGACTCATGGCTCCAACGAGACATGAGCGGTCTGAAGGCTTCTTGGAACTGATCGGTGATGGCACCAATGGGATAAGTGGCGGTGTAGTTCTCCCACCAAGAAGCTGCAGGTCCATCAAGTTGATGCGCGACAAAGCGCACCTTCTCGCATCGATGCATCCAACGTGATTAGTTCTCTTCCGACTTTGCGGAGCCAATCATCAGCAACAATCGGCTCGGTGCTACTAGAGAACAACTGGCGGATTCAGTCTCGAGAATCGAGTCAAGTTGTCCACGGGGGTGGTGGCGGTGGATTGTTGGTGTTGTTGTTACGATTCGGATAAGTAGCTGCATCGATGCATTACTGCTGCTTTGGAGCAGGTGGGTGAGCTCGGCGGAAAACCCGATGTCACGTCTCGGAGGCATCTGGTGTTTTGGAGCAGATGAGAAAATTAGAATAGAACAATGGTCTATGAGAAATAACACTACCCATATGAATGCACAATCATAAAACACACCAATCATTTATTCATTCCATTCAAACATGGTTCAAACTCGATTACAAAAGCTCGTGACTAATCGAATATATCGGCCTAACTGATCGACGAAAAGTAAAATAACATGGTGGTCGACTAAAAAGTCTTCATCAATAATCCTTGCGTCCTCTGTTGCGGCGCCTCCTCTTGTGACTTCCTTCGGTGGAACTCCCTTCAACATCCTGATCATTACTCACGAGGGGTCCTTCATCTCCACTCGGAAAAAGGTCCTCTCCCAAGTCCATCCTTTCCTCTATCGCGGCAAGCTTCATCTTCAGATCGTCGACTGTCTCCATGAAGTCCGCGACTTCTTCCTCATGGCCAAGGAAGTCTGCGTGCCTTCTCCTCCAGTTCGAGTTCACGGAACAAAAGATTCAGTGTGTCTTGAGTTCGGCGATGCGAATCTTCCGTTTCTGAGAAGACACTCCAAGTCCTGGATATAAGAGAGAGGAGTCGTCCTCGGCGATCGGATGATATCTCCATCCCTTGCCCCGCGAGAAACCATGGCGAGTGCGAGGGATCGAGCTCGGCCTGTACTCCTCTCGGAGATGTCCAAGTGCTCGATAGATCGCCACGTCCCTTCCGATGATCCAGTTGAACTCGGTGAACTCAAAGTCAATCGGCTCCGTGTGTCCTCCGAAGGTTCTCCACAGGATATGCACCTCAATCACATGGCGGGTGTCCGTCGGAAGTGCATTGGTTGGCTTCCCGTGATCGAGGGTAGAGCGATCTTCACTTCTTCACCATCTGGACCAGCTTTACGCGAAGGGCATCGTCTCATCGGGCCGGCAAAACTCCGTAGCAAAGCTGGGGTGAACTCGACGACCATCTAGAATGTTGAAAATCGGAGAGGAGTTAGAAATGAGCAGGGAGAATTACGGAATGATAAGGGTATAAAGTAAATGGTCTCTTCCTATGGCTTTCCGATCCTAGGGGTTACGATCCTACGGTCGGCGTGTGCTCGATACCATCTCTGTGAGCGACCGACCCAAAATCGGTCAAATCTACGTATGCATTCATCCCAAGATCATCTTTGGTACTCACAATACATCGATAAAGTAATCAAAGTGCAATCACACCTGAATATTATTACATGGTTCTCATATAGAGTCTTTATTACAAGGGAATAAATTCGGCTCAAGGCCAACTCATGAGAAATAAACTAATAACACTGCGGAAGCGTCGAAGTAAAGCGAGTCCATCCGACTCCAAAGGGCAATCGCCAGCGCGGGCGTAGCCTCACTCTGATCGAATATACCTCGCAACATAAGGCGTTGCAGCCATGTAGGTCAGCTTTTTGAATAAGCGGCAAGTCATGAAGAATAACAATAATAAACTTACTATCACTATATGCATTTTGGCTGTGGAGCTCTAAGTTTCATCATTTTGCGAAAAGCCAATTTTCTCCTACTACAAAGGACTTGCTTGCAAAATTACTACAAATAGTTGGTAGTTATTGAGATGGTTCCGCCAACCAATATCTCATTCCCAAATTATTAAGTCATAAAACCCTCAAATTAATTCATTAGTTTTAGTGTTGAGATTTCCGAATACTTCCAAGTTCGGAGGCTCAATTTGTCCGTAACAGGGACACGGCTAATCGATTAGATCTTTAACTCTGCAGAGGTTGCGCACTTTCCCATAATAATCATTCCCTCCTTTTAAGTCTTCGCACTTCATGGTGTTTGAAGGCGGACCAATAAACAGGGTCTTCCAAAGAGTTCTTACAGCTCTGCCGTACCCATCAATCCTACCGTTCTTCTACATCTCGTAGTACCGTCCAGCCAGCGTCACTACTAGGGTCAACCCAGCGAGCCTATAATGGCTTGTGGCATAGGTAAGCTTCGGTCATGGGGCATCCATCCTTCTCTTCGTGGCTGGGTGAAGCTTTCCATAAGATGTCATGGCACTTCTCCATGCATCCCGGCCAACCACTGGGTTCTCCAGTGCCCGTCAACCGTCCTCCACCCGTGAGTGATTTTGAAGTCCATCTTGATCATTGTAGTTCATGGGGTTGTCATCATCATTGACTCTCACATCTTGCTTATGAATTTCACTCAACCAAAACCCGTCTCTGAGCATAGCAAAGTAAACTACTTAAATCCGGGGTCATGGTAACAAGGGATTGGTTCATCCTACCACATGGTACTACTCAAGATTAATAACTTCAAAATTTCAACTACTGCATGCATGGTTGGGTGGTGACAATTCTAATGCACAAAAACATGGGTATAGAAATAACATGATCAAAACTTGCCTTGCTGATGATCCTCGTAAGCTAAAGATTCGTAGTAGCAAGCTTCGCACTCCGGAAACTCTACCGAGACAAACAATGATCACAATAAGCATATAGCATAGGATCACATAATACAATGGCATAACAAAAGTAACATAACACACCAAAACAACCAAATCAAAGTCCAAGGGAAAACTCAAAGAAAACCAATTCAAAGTTTTTCCTACTTCAAACAATGGCTAGAATAGTTTTTATATAACAAAAATTTCTTAACATAACCTAATCATGGTTTTAGGTTAACTTAACAGAAAAGGATTTCATTAATCAACTAGGAGCAAAAGGAATTAATTTAAAAGCTATTATAAAACTCCTTTTAGGCCTAATCCAATTTCTATTAGGAAAAATAAAATAAAACTTTTATTAATTATAAATAAAAGTTCATCTATTAGAGTGACAGAAACTATCCTAGAATAATCAATCACATGTTAAAAATAAATTTATTTACTAATTAAATTAATAGGAAAACAGTAGCTAGTTAATTAATTGGGATTAACAAGATTCTGCATAAAACTATATTTTTATTAATCCTAAAATACCCAAATTAATTTTTATGGTTTGGCAATGTTAAAATAAAGTTGGGACAAAAGAATCATCCAAAATAATTTTTCTAACTCAAGTTATAGCAGATTTACTATTCTGACTAAAACTAAATTAAAGAAATTTTAATTAATTTTAACATAGCTAAATATATATTCTACAGAAACTATAGAAAATTTGCAAACCAACAAAAAAAGAATCACCTAAAAATATTAAACATAATAAAAGATATGAATTTTTCAAAACAGAAACTATTCTGCTAAAACAGAAAAACAAAAATAAAAGAAAAAAAGGCCTAATGGGCCTAAACTGTGCACTGGGCGTAATATAACCTAATCGGGCCTAGGTTTAAACTAAAACGGGCCGGCCTAATAAATAAAAACCTAACTAAATAAACCGTAAACTAAACCGCCGAACCAGGCGGTTTTATTAAAAAGATACCCCTTGGGGTTCTAATCTACCCGCCGATTTGAGATCGAGACGGGGAGATTCAGCGACTAACTTGGAGCTTGGCGGCGCGGCGGCAGGCGAGAGTCTGTGAGGGCTCGGGCGTCGGGAGGTCGAGGAGTAGCCGGCCGTCTTGAGGAGCTCGGGAAGCTTCGGTGGAGTCGGGGAGATCGGGGATGGCTAGGCGGCAGCGGCAGTATGGCGGCGGGGGACTCGGGCTCCGCGAGCTCGTCTTGAGAGGAGAGGGTCAGCGAGGCTAGGGGAATGGGGTGCGGGGCGACTTAAATAGGCGGGGGCTCGGCTGCAACGAAGCGATCGGAGGATCGGGATCCGGATCCTTGGGATCCGGCGATCTGGGCGGCGGCAGCGTGGCGTGGGCGGGGTTTGTGATGGAGGGTGGGGTCTGCTGTCGGTGGAGAGAGAGAGAGAGGCGAGGCGGGCGGCGAAGCGACGCCAGAGGGTTTCGTGGCGGCGAGGTGAGAGGGAGGCTGGGCCGGCTCGGTCGTGGCTGGAGCTGGCCAGTGGGCCGCTGGGGGCCAGTTGGTGGGGTTCTTGGCCGGCTGGGCGGGGGGCCTAGTGGCGCTGGGGTGGGTTTTCTATTTTTTGAAATTTGTTTTTAATAAAACAAAACAGAAATAAAACAATAACTATAAATATTTTATATAGGGTATATATATACCAAAATGATCAAGGAATATTCCCTTTCATTTGAACATTTTCCAAAGGCAAAATCAAACTTTATAAAAATCCATTTTTTCAAATTCAAATAAAATTCAGATTTGAATCCAAATCTTTTGGCAATGTTTTCCTCGATATTTTTGGAGTGTCATGTTTACTCCTCTCATACTTTTGATCAAGTATTTATCGTGGCTTAGTTTTTTGAAATGTTTCCCACTTGCCAAAGTTTGAATTCAAATTCAAAACTCAAAATTCTCTGAAACTTCAAATGACATTCAAATTCAAACAGGATGCATAGGATGCTTAGCTATAATTGTAAAACATTCCAAATAGGAAATTTGGGATGTTACACGACACTCAGACGATTGCTAATCCAGCCGTTAGCTGCTGTTTCAGCCTTGCCCATGGATGGCATGATACGCACGTCGTGCATGTATCGTCTGGTAATGTCGTCCATATATCAGTGCTCGTAAAATATACACTGGTCTCTCAAATTACACGCATAACCCGCCGGTTTTACTTACAGACCCCGGGCCTTCCGATGACGAGTAAATTACACTTGTATGTTAATATAGGTTTGAAATAAACCAGAGCTCCCAAGCCTTGACCTTAGCGTTCATGCCGTCTCGATTTCTCGAAGGTGCTCATAGGTGTCCCATGATCCCGGCTTCTGAATGAGCAGCGGCGCCAGTATCGACCTCCGTAGGGCCTGCGAGGCCCAATCCATTGTCCTTGAGTTGTTGCGCTTCGCCATGGCGCCGAGCATTGTTAACATGGTCAACGAACATGAGGATTCGTGAGATGACTTTATTTTGACCGGATGACACTAGGGACCCACTAGGGCCATAGCCGTCACGTCATAAGTGCCTCCTTATTATGTACAACTATTTTTTTGCTTTCTCCTGGTTTCACGACATCACGGTCCCACCCATTGTCAACCCACGTAGTCAATATAAGCGAGAGAATTGCACAAGGTGCGGCCGACAATTGGGACCAAGCAGCTCGGCGATATTTGTGTTTTTGAGGCGTGAAACACCTGCAGAGTTTTTCTTGGCGATGATTTCGTTGTTGTTCAGGAGGAGATCAGGGTATTAGCTGGGCGGGCTGTGGCCCGTCTAGCCCAAAGATATCCAGCCTAGATACTACTTTTTCAAGATGAAAATGGCTAGCCCAACTATCGTCTTTTGAGGAATACCCGAGCAAGGTCAACTTGTTATTCTCCGCCCGCTGCTGCAAATCTTTCCTAGGAGGGTGCATTAGGCTTAACAGGAAAATGGGCTTTAAAAATAATAAATGGGATGTAATTATAAAAACTGGGCAGTAACTATAAAAAATGCACTAAACACAAAATTAGTTTATAAAATATTATTTATGGATTTTGAAAATCTTAAATTTTCATTGTTGCACGCAAAATGTTTAGTTGGGTTTTTACGTAATACAAATTTATATTTAATCGACTAGAAATTTGGGATAAAATATTTGGATCCCATCAAAATGTGGGAAATTTTATTGAATTCTGTCTTCAACGGTTGGTTGAAATTATTAATCGTTGTCCTAGCTAGAAAATGGGCTGTACTTTTAACAAACGTAAATGGGCTGTTGTAAATTCCATTAGAATTCAAAAATGGGTTGTACATTCTTAAAAAAGCATAAATGGGCTATAAGTTCTCTGCCACACACTTGTGGGCCTACTAAGTGTGCGTCCCTAAAAAAATAAGTTGACGCATATGCAAGGATTTGTCAACTTATTATAGTGAACACACGGTTCTAGCAGCGTGGCCATTGGATGTCTATCCAATGGATGTAAATCCTTCTTCAATCTCGGATATTCTTAGCTTGGCCGCCCAAAAATGATTCCTCCCCGACATCCGGGTGCACCATTTAGGAGGCTGACTGTGGGCCTACTAAGTTGGAGCGTACCAAGGGCTTTGTCAACTTAGTAAATATAAACGATTCTAGCCCGGTGGATCGTCGATGTCCATCCAACGGCCGTAGTGCTTCTTCAACCTCTGGTCTTCTTGGTCCAGCCGCCCAAGCAGCGCGGTCATGCCGCTGCTCCCGCCTCCGTGGCGGCTGTCTTTGCCGGAGGCCTCACCGCCCCCATACTACTCCCACCGTTGGCGGGCCATCCCTCCACTCACCCACACCCCTGTTATTCTGCTGGCGGCAGCCTCACACTGCAGGCCAACAGTCAACCCTCGTACTCCTCTCCTTGCGGGCTTCCACTGCGTCTTCCCGGCTCGCGTCGTCCCCTTCCTAGGCGTCGCCGTCGTCCACCGCCTCTGGTGCTCTCGGCGTGGCGTGGTCAGCGTGGTCAACGACCGACTTCCATTGGAAAAATCTTGTACATGGAGAGGCCGACAATTGGGTCCACGGCGGCCGCAAGGAAGAGCCTCCTTATTCCAGCATAAAATAATTATTCCTCCACTGACAGCGAGGACCCACGGACGGGCCACCTTATTTCATGAAAAACCGTTTCCCCATTGCTGGGACCCACCGGACGGGCCACCGTATTCGTGAAAAACGCCCCCAGCCACATTTCGGACCCACCGGAAGTGCCTCTTTATTACGCACAAAAAAATGAATACTCCCCCTGCTAGCTGGGACTCACCTTGGTGGGAAGCTTACTTGTGGGCCTACTAAGTTGACGGGGATGGAGGGCTTTGTCAACTTAGTCAATATGAAGGATTCTAGCTCCAGTGACCGTACGATGTCCATCCAACGACTGTAGTGCTTCTTCAACCTCTGGTCTTCTTGCTCCAGCCGCCCAAAGCAGCGCCGGTCGTGCCGCCTGCTCCTGCCTCCCGTGACCGGCTGTGCTGCCGCGGTGGCCTCACCGCCCCCCTACTATTCCCACCTTAGGCCAGGCCCTGCGGCGACGGCAGCCTCACACCGCAGCCGAACGAGTGAACACTCATACTCCTCTCCGCGTGGGCATCCACTGCCGCGTCTTCACCGTCTCTGCGCCGTCCCTTCCTAGGCCTGCCGTTGTCCACCGCCTGGTGCTCTCAAGGCGGCGTGGTCAACATGGTCGAGGAACGACTTCCATCGGACGTGGATATGCGTCGAGAGGTGGCAGCTGGGTCCACGGCGCATGACAAGGAAGTGCCTCCTTATTACACGGAAAATAATGATTCCTCCACGGCGGCGAGGGACCCACGGACGGGCCACCGTATTTCACGAAAAAGGTTTCCCTCGACTCACAGGACCCACCAGCTACATCTTCGCACGCAAGGAAGTGCGTCCGGGCAAAAAAAAAACAAAATGATTAGCCCCACATTGCTGGGACCCACCAGCTACATCTTCGCAGCAGGGCGTGCACGACGGTCGGGACCCACCTGGTCGAGCGTGCGTAGCGTTGTCATTCTGGTCGCGCATGTGTACATACATACTGGTCGATGTAGAGGCGCGCAAGTGTCGATGTAGAGGCGCGCACGTAGCATGTACACGTACGTACAGCGGCGAGGGTGCAAGAAAGAAAATATGGCCACGCACGTACATACGGGCAGGGTCTCAACGCCTACTCGCGCATACGTACATGGCTGGGTCGAACGGAGAAACAGCGTCGTAAATGCGTGTTCATGGGGAGCCAACCAGGTGGGTCGGAGCGAAATGCGTGGTCGTGTTCATCGGGAGGGCTTGGGCGGAGCAGGCGATGGAAGCGAGGCTGGCGTACCGCTGGCGGAAAGCGGACCTCCTACATTGGAGCAGGGGTCCTGTTGATCGGGAGGGTGTGGCGTGCAAAAGCGGAGAAGCGGACCTCCTACGATCAAAGCAGGGGTCTGTTGATCGGGAGGGTGTGGCGTGCCGCAAAGCGGAGAAGCAGACCTCCTACGGTCAAAGCAGGGGTCCCGTTGATCGGGAGGGTGTGGCGTGCCGCAAAACAGACCGAAAGCGGACTTGTGTTGGGCCTTCTGGTCGAAGCAGGGGTCTTGTTCATCGGGAGGGGTGTGGCGTACTGCAAAACGGGCGGGATACTGTTAATCTCCACCGTCGACCTCCTCCAGCCTCCACGGGCTACTGTCGACCTCCTCCAGCCTCCACGGTCTCCTGTTCATACAGCCTCCACCGCGCGCTACTCCACCGGCTACTGTTCAACCACCCCTCCACCGTCTACTGTTCATCCAGCCCTCCACCGTGTACTGTTCATCCAGCCCTCCACCGTCTACTGTTCATCCAGCCCTCCACACCACGGGGTCCTGTTCAACCACCCCTCCACGGCCACCCCTCCACCGTCTCTGTTCATCCAACCTCCACACCACGGGTCCTGTCCATCCGAGGCAACGCCACCGCTCACTGTTCATCAACCCCCCTAGCCTTCTTGTTCATCAATTGTTCGGCTTGATTAGCAGCGGTAGCAAAGAATCGCTCCATCGGGTTGATTAACAGCCATCGATCGATCGCTCGGGTTCGATGTAGCGTAGCTGCGCATCAATCGCCGGGTTCAATTAGAGCCCAACGCCTTGCTCAGTTGATTAGAATAACGCCTCGCACATGTCACGAGAAAGCGCGCATCGCTTTCGGCCCCGACCTCCCACCGTAACCGCAACTCCCGAAATTTTCCTCCCCTCGCTTCTACCACGGTTTTTCCGTCATGGGCGGCCCAAAGAATGTCATGCAGCTGCGTCTCCAGCCCGCCCAGGACGAAAATCCCATTTTCTGTCATGATTTTTTGTCATAGAAGTAGGATCCCACCACATCTATGATGATACCGGGTTTTGTCACAATTATCATCATAGAAGTGTCATATATATGACAGAAAATTTTTCATTCGGCCCAAAATGTCACGGATGTGTCTTTTTTTGTAGTGAGTTTAGTTGCTAAGAATAGTAACTTGAAACGGGAGTTGCAAAATGAACAGAGACTAATTAAGGGTGAAGTGACGATGTGTATTGGAAATGGTTCCAAGATTGATATGATCATCATCGCACACTCCCTATACTTTTGGGGTTAGTGTTAAACCTAAAATAAATGTTATTTAGTGTTTGCGTTGAGCATGAATATGATTGGATCATGTTAATTGCAATACGGTTATTCATGTAAGTTAGAGAATAATTATTGTTATGTTTACATGAATAAAACCTTCTATGGTCATACACCCAATGAAAATGGTTTGTTGGATCTCGATCGTGGTGATACACATTTTCATAATATTGAAGCCAAAAGATGCAAAGTTAATAATGATAGTGCAACTTATTTGTGGCACTGCCGTTTAGGTCATATTGGTGTAAAGCGCATGAAGAAACTCCATGCTGATGGGATTTTGGAATCACTTGATTATGAATCACTTGATGCTTGCGAACCATGCCTTATGGGCAAGATGACTAAAACTCCGTTCTCGGAACAATGGAGCAAGCAAGCGGCTTATTGGAAATAATACATCTTGATGTATGCGATCCGATGAGTGTTGAGGCTCAGGCGGGTATCATTATTTTTTGACCTTCACAGATGATTTGAGCAGATATGGGTATATCTACTTGATGAAACATAAGTCTGAAACATTTGAAAAGTTCAAAGAATTTTAGAGTGAAGTGGAAAATCATCGTGACAAGAAAATAAAGTTTCTACGATCTGATCGCAGAGACAAATATTTGAGTTACGAGTTTAGTATTCAATTAAAACAATGTGGAATAGTTTCACAAATTCGTGCCACCTGGAACACCACATCATAATGGTGTGTCCGTACGTCATAACCGTACTTATTGGATATAGTGCAATCTATGATGTCTCTTACCGATTTACCACTATCGTTTTGGGGTTATGCATTAGAGACAGCTACATTCATGTTAAATAGGGCACCATCTAAATCCTTTGAGACGACACCGTATGAACTATGGTTTGGCAAGAAATCTAAGCTGTCGTTTCTTAAAGTTTGAGGTTGCGATGCTTATGTGAAAAAGTTTCAACCTGATAAGCTCAAACCCAAATCGGAGAAGTGCGTCTTCATAGGATACCCAAAAGAAAATGTTGGGTACACCTTCTATCACAGTTCCGAAGGCAAGATATTCATTGCTGAGAATGGATCCTTTCTAGAGAAGGAGTTTCTCTCGAAAGAAGTGAGTGGGAGGAAAGTAGAACTTGATGAGGTAATTGTACCTGCTCCCTTATTGGAAAGTAGTTCATTGCAGAAACCGGTTTCTGCGACACCTACACCAATTAGTGAGGAAGTTAATGATGATGATCATGAAACTTCACATCAAGTTATTACTGAACCTCGTAGGTCAACCGGAGTAAGACCCGCACCAGAGTGGTACAGTAATCCTGTTCTGGAGGTTATGTTACTAGACCATGACGAACCTACAAACTATGAAGAAGCGATGGTGAGCCCAGATTCCGCAAAATGGCTTGAGGCCATGAAATCTGAGATGGGATCCATGTATGAGAACAAAGTGTGGACTTTGGTTGACTTGCCCGATGATCGGCAAGCCATTGAGAATAAATGGATCTTCAAGAAGAAGACCGACGCTGACGTTAATGTTACTGTCTGCAAAGCTAGAATTGTCGCAAAAGGTTTTCAACAAGTTCAAGGTGTTGACTACGATGAGAGTTACTCACTCATATCTATGCTTAAGTCTGTCCGAATCATGTTAGCACCTGCCGCATTTTATGAAATCTGGCAAATGGATAAACAAAACTGCATTCCTTAATGGATTTATTAAAGAAGAGTTGTATATGATGCAACCAGAAAGTTTTTTGTCAATCCTAAAGGTGCTAACAAAATATGCAAGCTCCAGCGATCCATCTATGGACTGGTGCAAGCATCTCGGAGTTGGAATATACGCTTTGATAAGTTGATCAAAGCATATAGTTTTATCTGAGACTTGCGGTGAAGCTTTGTATTTACAAGAAAGTGAGTGGGAGCACTACATCATTTCGATAAGTATATGTGAATGACATATTGTTGATCGGAAATAATGTAGAATTATTCTGCAAAGCATAAAGGAGTGTTTGAAAGGAGTTTTTCAAAGAAAGACCTCGGTGAAGCTGCTTACATATTGAGCATCAAGATCTATAGAGATAGAACAAGGCGCTTGATAAGTTTTTCAATGAGTACATACCTTGACAAGATTTTGAAGTAGTTCAAAATGGAACAGTCAAAGAAAGAGTTTCTTGCCTGTGTTACAAGGTGTGAAATTGAGTAAGACTCAAAGCCCGACCACGGCGAAGATGAAGAGAATGAAAGTCATTCCATATGCCTCAGCCATAGGTTCTATAAAGTATGCCATGCTGTGTACCAGATCTATTGCATACCTACCACTAAGTTTGGCAAGGGAGTGCAATAGTGATCTAGGAGTAGATCAATGGACATCGGTCAAAATTATCCTTAGTGGAATAAGGATATGTTTCTCGATTATGGAAGTGACAAAAGGTTCGCCGTAAAGGGTTACGTCGATGCAAGTTTTGACACTAATCTAGATGACTCTAAGTCTCGGTCTAGATACATATTGAAAGTGGGAGCAATTAGCTAGAGTAGCTCCGTGCAGAGCATTGTAGACATAGAAATTTGCAAAATACTTACGGATCTGAATGTGACAAACCCGTTGACTAAAATTATCTCACAAGCAAAACATGATCACACCTTAGTACTCTTTGGGTGTTAATCACATAGCGATGTGAACTAGATTACTGACTCTAGTAAACCCTTTGGGTGTTGGTCACATGTCGATGTGAACTATGGGTGTTAACCACATAAATATGTGAACTATTGATGTTAAATCACATGGCGATGTGAACTAGATTATTGACTCTAGTGCAAGTGGGAGACTGAAGGAAATATGCCCTAGAGGCAATAATAAAGTTATTGTTTATTTCCTTATATCATGATAAATGTTTATTATTCATGCTAGAATTGTATTAACCGGAAACATAATACATGTGTGAATACATAGACAAACAGATTGTCACTAGTATGCCTCTACTTGACTAGCTCGTTGATCAAAGATGGTTATGTTTCCTAGCCATAGACATGAGTTGTCATTTGATTAACGGGATCACATCATTAGGAGAATGATGTGATTGACATGACCCATTCCGTTAGCTTAGCACACGATCGTTTAGTATGTTGCTATTGCTTTCTTCATAACTTATACATGTTCCTATGACTATGAGATTATGCAACTCCTATTTACCGGAGGAACACTTTGTGTGCTACCAAACGTCACAACATAACTGGGTGATTATAAAGGAGCTCTACAGGTGTCTCCGAAGGTACTTGTTGGGTTGGTGTATTTCGAGTTTAGGATTTGTCACTCGGATTGTCGGAGAGGTATCTCTGGGCCCTCTCGGCAATGCACATCACTTAAGCCTTGCAAGAATTGCAACTAACGAGTTAGTTGTGGGATGATGTATTACAGTACGAGTAAAGAGACTTGCCGGTAACGAGATTGAACTAGGTATTGAGATACCGATGATCTAATCTCGGGCAAGTAACATACCGATGACAAAGGGAACAAACGTATGTTGTTATGCGGTCTGACCGATAAAGATCTTCGTAGAATATGTGGGAGCCAATATGAGCATCCAGGTTCCGCTATTGGTTATTGGCCGGAGACGTGTCTCGGCCATGTCTACATAGTTCTCGAACCCGTAGGGTCCGCACGCTTAACGTTACGATGACAGTTATGTTATGAGTTTATATGTATTGATGTACCGAAGGTTGTTCGGTGTCCCGGATGTGATCACGGACATGACGAGGAGTCTCGAAATGGTTGAGACATGAATATTGATATATTGGAAACCTATGTTTGGATATCAGAAGTGTTCCGGGTGAAATCGGGATTTTACCGGAGTACCAGGAGGTTACCGGAACCCCCCGGGGAACATAATGGGCCTTAGTGGGCCTAGGTGGAAGAGAGGAGAGGCGGCTAGGGCTGGGCCGCGCGCCCCTCCCCCCCAGTCCGAATAGGACAAGGAGAGGGCGGCGGCGCCCCCCCCTTCCTTCTTCTCCTCCACTCCTTCCCCCTCCCAAGTCCTAATCCAACTAGGAAAGGGGGGGAGTCCTACTCCCGGTGGGAGTAGGACTCCTCCCGGCGTGCCCTCTCCCTTGGCTGGCCGCACCCCCTTGCTTCTTTATATACGGGGGCACGGGGGCACCCCATAGACACAACAATTAATCGTTTGATCTTTTAGCCGTGTGCGGTGCCCCCCTCCACCATAGTCCACCTCGATAATACTGTAGCGGTGCTTAGGCGAAGCCCTGCGTCTAGAACATCAACATCGTCACCACGCTGTCGTGCTGACGAAACTCTCCCTCAACACTCGGCTGGATCGGAGTTCGAGGGACGTCATCGTGCTGAACGTGTGCTGAACTCGAAGGTGCCGTACGTTTGGTACTTGATCGGTCGGATCATGAAGACATACCACTACATCAACCGCGTTGTGCTAACGCTTCCGCTTTCGGTCTACGAGGGTTCGTAGACAACACTCTCCCCTCTCGTTGCTATGCATCACCATGATCTTGCGTGTGCGTAGGAATTTTTTTGAAATTACTACGTTACCCAACCCTTTGTGTGCTACCAAACGCGTCCTGGCGTATCTGGTGATTATAAAGGTACTCTCTGGTATCTCCAAGGTGCGTGTTGGGTTGGCGATTTCGAGATTAGGATTTGTCACTCCGATTGTCGGGAGGTATCTCCGGCCCTCTCGGTAATGCACATCACTATAAGCCTTGCAAGCATTGTGACTAATGAGTTAGTTGCGAGATGATGTATTACAGAGCGAGTAAAGAGACTTGCCGTAACGAGATTGAACTAGGTATTGAGATACCAGCGATCGAATCTCGGGCAAGTAACATACCGATGACAAAGGGAACAACGTATGTTGTTATGCGGTTTGACCGATAAAGATCTTACGTAGAATATGTAGGAGCCAATATGAGCATCCAGGTTCCACTATTGGTTATTGATTTGAGGCGTGTCTCGGTCATGTCTACATAGTTCTCGAACCCGTAGGGTCCGTGCACGCAAAAGTTAGATGACGATCGGTATTATGAGTTTTGTGTTTTGATGTACGAAGGTAGTTGAGTCCGGATATGATCACGAACATGGCGAGGAGTCTCGAAATGGTTGAGACATAAAGATTGATATATTGGACGACTATGTTCGACACAGATGGTTTCGGGAGTGTCGGACACATACAGAGTACCGGGGGTTCTGGAACCCCGGGGAGTTTAATGGGCCAAGATGGGCCTTACTGGAGAACAGGAGGGGCGGTTAGGGCTGGCGGCGCGCCCCCTCCCCCGCTAGTACGAATTGGACAAGGAGGGGGCGGTGATGAGGACATAGACCTGGGGTAGGGTAATAGGCCTGACCTATGCGTCCTATCCAAGGTCACTGTCTTAGAAACAAAGAAGTTGGCAATAGGGAGAGCCCAACAAAGGAGTCGAGTGCAATCCACTCAACCTATCATTCACTCGGAGACCCCTCCTTCTTTAGGTCTCTCGACCACTCAAGCATTCGACCGTGCAAGAAACCACTCGACATACCGAAGATCTAAAGTCGCTCAGCACATCAACGGTCTGACGTTTATTCATAGACTTAATGATCATTTATAGCACTTTATTGCGGACGTTACCTGTAATGCTCCTTCTTTATGTACTTTGAACCCTTGGTAACGGGAGATGGCGGGGGTCCTGACGCACTCTATATAAGCCACCCCCTCCTCTGAGACAAGGGTTCACACCCCTGTAAACACACACATATATAATCCAGTCGACCGCCTCCGGGCTCCGAGACGTAGGGCTATTACTTCTTCCGAGAAGGGCCTGGACTCGTAAAACTTGTGTGTACAACTTCACCATAGCTAGGATCTTGCCTCTCCATACTTACCCCCTATTCTACTTTCAGTCTTAGTACCACGACAGTTGGCGCCCACCATGGGGCAGGTGTCTTAGCGACTTATTGGAGAAGTTGTGATTTTTTTGATCCCCATCATCATGGTTTTCGACGGATGATTGGCCGAGGGCCACGAGATCCGTCTCGCCGCGCTTGTGTTTGTCGCCGATGACTCCGCTTGGCTCCAAGAAGCTCCACTCGACGTCGAGGCGCTCCCCATCCGAGGGGCGACGCAGTTTCGCGCATGCGTCCGTGGCGTCCTTCTTCGACAGTCGTCGACTCAGTACCGGTTGGCTCCTGTGGCGTCCTCGCTCCCCGCTGTTCGTCTGCGCAAGCATTTCGGTCGGTCGCAGCTCCAGCGGTGGGTGAGGCATGCGGTGGCCCGCCAATCGGACACCCCGCAAGTCGCGGCAATCGAGCCCGACGAAACACTCTATGGCCTGTTTGACTGGCTTCGTCGAGACTGCATCCGAGTGCGACAGCAGTGACCCCGCGGCGGAAGTCCTGATGGTCAATGGACCATGCAGTCCTCTTGGCTTCCCTTGCAGTGATGGTCGCGATGGCGGCGGCGATCCGTCGGCGTCCACGAGGAGTACCGCCCCGAGCCCCTCCCTTCGTAGCAGAGGGAAGAGCTTCGCCGCCGTAACATGGATGCACTTCACACTCCTATCGTCGGAGAAACCCCCGAGGCCCGGGCCTTGGAGGATGCACGCCTGGCCAACTTGGCTGAGCGCACTCGACTGGAGAACCTCCAGCACGCACTCGACGAGTGTGCTTGGCAGCGGATTCCTAGGTCCAGTCGACGACAACTTTTTCCGCCTCCAACTCAGGTATACCGAACTCTGGTTCAGAATCTCACAGCTGCAGCCCTAATAGCAGAGTCGATTCAACCTTCCCAGTCAGAAGCTGGCAGAGGTTTGATGCAGATCCGGGCTTTACTCCGGGCAGCGGGAGAGCAGAACACAACAATGTCTCAGTCGCGGAACAGGATCCACAGCAGATCTGTGATGGCAGACACAGTTTAGTCGGCTCACAGCCCAAGATCGCCTCCGAGGCGTGAGGGACGTGGAGACCGGAGAGATCAGTACAGAAACCGTGAGCAGTATGATCACCGACTCGACCACGAGGACCGTCGTCGAGTGCCTACACCTCCCCCGAGGAGTGGGTCATATGTGCCTTGGCAGCACGATGACAGACGCCCTCACAGTGTCGGACGAAGAATTCCAGCCGACCCCAGAGAGCCGGACTTTGATGCAAGATCTATTCTCATTCAAGGTCTGGTTGATAGGAATAAAGCACACAGGGAGAGCCATGATAGGGATTATCCGGCTGGCGGCAGAGTGCATGTTTCGGGCCCCGAGTGTTTCAGCAGAGCCATCAGAGCAGCAGTGATTCCTCCCAACTTCAGGTTGGCGGCTGGAGTCAGCAAGTTCACTGGTGAGTCCAAGCCTGACACTTGGCTTGAGGACTACCGAGTGGCTGTGCAGATCGGTGGTGGCAATGATGAAGTGGCCATGAAACACCTTCCTCGATGTTGGAAGGCTTAGCGAGCATGGTTGAATCAGCTAGCACCGACAAATATATAGTTGGGAGGAACTTGCCCGAGTGTTTGTTAGAACCTTTGAAGGTACATGCAAGCGACCAGCGAGGCTTAACAGAGTTGCAATCCTGTGTGCAGAAACCGAATGAAACCTTGAGGGATTATATCCAAAGATGGATCACATTGCACCACACAGTGGAGAATGTGTCAGATCACCAAGCAGTTTGTGCCTTCAAGGAAGGTGTCAAGTATCGAGAATTGAACCTGAAGTTCGGTCGGATCGGGGATATGTCTCTGAGTCGGATGACGGAGATTGCCACCAAGTATGCTAATGGTGAAGAGGACGGTCAACTTCGGAGTGGCAAGCACAAAACAGTCGCCCAAGAAACCGGAGGAGGGAATTCCAGTCGGAAGCAGAAGCGCAAAGCCGAGCCAGCTGCTCCTGGTGAAGCCTTAGCCGTGACTCAAGGAAAGTTCAAGGGGAAGCCCAAAGGGCCGTGGAACCCCAAGAAAGTGAAAGATCAAGATGGAAATGATGTGTTGGATTTACCATGCCACATTCACACCAAAAAAGATGAAGAGGGTAATCTCATTTACCCTAAACACACCACTTTCGGCGATGTCGGCTCCTCGATCCGATGGTTCAGAGAGAAACAACCCAAGGAGAAGGAAAAGGAGTCGGACAAGGATGAGGATAAGGAAGAAGATGATGATGGTTTCCCCAACGTCAATTCCACTCTGATGATTTTTGCTGATGTTGAGAGCAAAAGTCGACTGAAAGTCATTAACAGAGAAGTGAACATGGTCGATCCGGCGACACCCAGTTATTTGAAGTGGTCTCAGACTGCCATTACATTCGACCAGTCTGACCACCCAGCGCGCATAGCCACCCCTGGGAGGCAAGCATTGGTGGTCGACCTAGTGGTGGAAGGCACTCGGCTGACTAAGGTGTTGATGGATGGTGGCAGTGACCTGAATATCCTTTATGCTGAAACCTTGAAAGGAATGGGCATTCTGATGTCCAAACTTAGTGAAAGCAATATGAGTTTCCATGGGGTTATACCTGGCAAGAAGGCTGAATCACTCGGCCAGATCGCCCTCGATGTGGTTTTTGGTGATTCCAAGAATTACCGCAAGAAAATTTTGACATTTGAAGTCGTGGATTTCTAGAGTGCTTATCATGCTATTCTGGGTAGGCCTGCTTATGCACGTTGTATGGCTCGACCATGTTACGTGTACCTCAAATTGAAGATACCTGGTCCCAGAGGAGTGATCTATCACTGGCAATCGGCAGAAGGCAGAAGAGTGCTTCCAGAAGGGATCAAAGATCGCCGATGCACAAATGGCAGTAGTAGAATTGCAAGAGTATCAGAAAAATGCAGATCCGAGTGATTTGCTGCGAGCCAAGAAGCCTGCCATACACTCTGCATTTCAGTCGTCCGGTGAAACGAAGCCGATTCATATTCACCCGACCGATCCCAATGCTGCTTCATCTCACAATACCGCTGAACCAAAGTATGACATGCTGGTAGGCAGTATGACTTGTATCGTCCACAACTCACTTGTGTTCTACTCGTGCACATGACATCAACGCATAAAACCAGGCTCGGATGCCATTGTTGGGGAGCGTAGTAATTTCAAAAATTTTCCTCACGATCACGCAAGACCATGGTGATGGCATAGCAACGAGGGGAGAGTGTCCGTCCACGTACCCTCGTGAACCGAAAGCGAGCGTTATAACAACGCGGTTGATGTAGTCATCGTCTTCACGATCCGACCGATCCAAGCACCGAGCGTCGGCACCTCCGAGTTACGCACACGTTCAGCTCGATGGCGATCCCGGACTCCGATCCAGCAAAGTATCGGGGATGAGTTCCGTCGACCGAAGGCGTGGTGGCGATGTTGATGCTCCATCGGCGCAGGGCTTCGCCTAAGCTCTGCGACGATATGACTTCTCCGGCGAGGCTTCGCCTAAGCTCATGACGATATGACGAAGTAGAATATGGTGGAAGGGGCACGCACGGCTAAGGAAAGATCCGTAGATCAACTTGTGTGTCATGGGGTGCCCCTGCCCCAGATATAAAGGAGCCAAGGGGAGGTAGCCGCCCAAGGGGAGGCGCACCAAGGAGTCCTACTCCTCCGGAGTAGGATTCCCCTCAATCCTAGTTGGATTAGGATTCCTGAGGGGAAAGAGAGAGGGGCGGCCCACCTTCCTAGTCCTAATAGGACTAGGGAAGAAGCGGCGACCACCTAGGGCTGCCCTTCTCCTTTCCTCCAAGGCCCACTATGGGCCCATGAAGTTCCCGGGGTTCGGTAACCTCCGGTACTCGATAAATTCGATTTCACTCGGAACACTTCCGATGTCAAATGTAGGCTTCAATATATCAATCTTTATGTCTCGACCATTTGAGACTCCTCGTCATGTCCGTGATCACATCCGGGACTCGAACAACCTTGATTGCATCAATACTTATAAACTCATAATGAATGTCATCGAAGCGTTAAGCGTGCGGACCCTACGGGTTCGAGAACTATGTAGACATGACCTAGAACCATTCTCGGTCAATAACCAATAGCGGAACCTGGATGCCCATATTGGTTCCTACATATTCTCTGAAGATCTTTATCGGTCAAACCGCATAACGACATCGTTGTTCCCTTTGTCATCGGTATGTTACTTACCCGAGATTCGATCGTCGGTATCAATACCTAGTTCAATCTCGTTACGTAAATCTCTTTACTCGTTCCGTAATACATCATCTCACAACTAACTCATTAGTTGTAATGCTTGCAAGGCTTAAGTGATGTGTATTACCGAGAAGGCCTGAGATACCTCTCCGACAATCGGATGACAAAACCTAATCTCGAAATCGCCAACCCAACAAGTACCTTTGGAGACACCTGTAGTACTCCTTTATAATCACCCGATTCGTTGTGGCGTTTGGTAGTACCAAAGTGTTCCTCCGTAAACAGGAGTTGCATAATCTCATAGTTATAGGAACATGTATGGGTCATGAAGAAAGCATTAACATACTAAACAATCAAGTGTTAAGCTAACGGAATGGGTCATGTCAATCAGATCATTCAACTAATGATGTGACCTTGTTAATCAAATAACAACTCTTTGTTCATGGTTAGGAAACATAACCATCTTTGATTAACAAGCTAGTCAAGTAGAGGCATACTAGTGACATACTGTTTGTCTATATATTCACACATGTATTATGTTTCCGGTTAATACAATTCTAGCATGAATAATAAACATTTATCATGATATAAGGAAATAAATAATAACTTTATTATTGCCTCTAGGGCATATTTCCTTGATCTCCCACTTGCACTAGAGTCAATAATCTAGATTACAAAGTAATGATCCTCACACCCATGGAGTCTTGGTGCTGATCATGTTTTGCTCGTGGAAGAGGCTTAGTCAGCGGTCCGCAACATTCAGATCCGTATGTATTTTGCAAATCTCTATGTCTCCCACTTGGACTTGGTCCCGAATGGAATTGAGGCGTCTCTTGATATGCTTGGTCCTCTTGTGAAATCTGGATTCCTTTGCCAAGGCAATTGCACGATATTGTCACGGAAGATCTTCATCGGTCCCGATGCACTAGGTATGACACCTAGATCGGAAATGAACTCTTTCATCCGCACTCCTTCATTTGCTGCTTCAAGCAGCTATGTACTCCGCTTCACATGTAGATCCCGCCACGGCGCTTTGTTTAGAACTGCACCAACCGACAGCTCCACCGTTTAATAAAAACACGTATCCGGTTTGCGATTTAGAATCGTCCGGATCGGTGTCAAAGCTTACATCGGCGTAACCATTTACGACTAGCTCTTTGTCACCTCCATATCGAGAAACATATCCTTAGTCCTTTTCGGTATTTCAGGATGTTCTTGACCGCTGTCCATGATCCACTCTGGATTACTTTGGTACCTTCCTGCCAAGCTTACAGCTAAGCATCGTCAGTCTGGTACACAGCATTGCATACATGATAGAGCCTATGGCTGAAGCATAGGAACATCTTTCATTTTCTCTCTATCTTCTGCTTTGTGGTCGGGCATTGAGTCGACTCAATCTTACACCTTATGTCTGGTAAAAACCTTTCTTTGCCTGATCCATTTTGAACTTTTCAAAACTTTATCAAGGTATGTGCTTTGTGAAAGTCAATTAAGCGTCTTGATCTATCTCTATAGATCTTGATGCCCAATATGTAAGCAGCTTCACGAGGTCTTTCATTGAAAACTTTTATTCAAGTATCCTTTTATGCTATCCAGAATTCTATATCATTTCCAATCAATAATATGTCGTCCACATATAATATTAGAAATGCTACATAGCTCCCACTCACTTTCTTGTAAATCTGAGCTTCTCCAAAAGTGCATATAAACCCATATCTTTGATCACACTATCAAAGCGTTTATTCCAACTCGAGAGGCTTGCACTGACCATAAATTGATCGCTGGAGCTTGCACACTTTGTTAGTACCCTTTGGATCGACAAAACCTTCGGTTGCATCATATACAACTCTTCTTCTAGAAATCCATTCAAGAATGCAGTTTTACATCCATTTGCCAAATTACATAATCATAAAATGCGGCAATTGCTAACATGATTCGGACAGACTTAAGCATCGCTTCGGGTGAGAAAGTCTCATCGTAGTCAACCCCTTGAACTTGTCGAAACCTTTCGCAACAAGTCGAGCTTTGTAGACAGTTATATTACCATCAGCGTCGGTCTTCTTCTTAAAGATCCATTTATTTTCAATGGCTTGCCGATCATCGAACAAGTCAACCAAAGTCCATACTTTGTTCTCATACATGGATCCCATCTCAGATTTCATGGCTTCTAGCCATTTTGCGAATCTGGGCTCACCATCTCTTCTTCATAGTTTGTAGGTTCGCCATGGTCAAGTAACATGACTTCCGAATAGGATTACCGTACCACTCAGTGCGTATTTTACTCTGGTTGACCTCGAGGTTCAGAGTAACTTGATCTGAAGCTTCATGATCATCATCATTAGTTTCCTCACTAATTGGTGTAGTTGTCACAGGAACCATTTCTTGTGATGAACTACTTTCCAATAAGGGAGCAGATCTGATTATCTCATCAAGTTCTACTTTCCTCCCACTCACTTCTTTCGAGAGAAACTCCTTCTCTAGAAAGGATCCGAATTAGCAACGAAAATCTTGCCTTCAGATCTGTGATAGAAGGTGTACCCAACATCTCCTTTGGGTATCCTATGAAGACACATTTTTCCGATTTGGGTTCGAGCTTATCTGGTTGAAGTTTCTTTTCATAAGCATCGCAGCCCCAAACTTTAAGAAACGACAACTTTGGTTTCTTGCCAAACCACAGTTCATAATGCGTCGTCTCAATGGATTTTGACGGTGTCCTGTTTAACGTGAATGCGGCTGTCTCTAAAGCATAACCCCAAAATGATAGCGGTAAATCGGAAATAGACATCATAGATCGCACCATATCTAGTAAAATACGATTCTGACGTTCGGACACACCATTTCTCTGTGGTGTTCGGGTGGCGTGAGTTCTAAACTATTCACATTGTTTCAAATGTAAACCAAACTCGTAACTCAAATATTCTCCTCCACGATCAGATCGTAGAAACTTTATTTTCTTGTTACGATGATTTTCCACTTCACTCTGAAATTCTTTGAACTTTTCAAATGTTTCAGATTTGTGTTTCATTAAGTAGATATACCCATATCTGCTCAAATCATCTGTGAAGGTGAGAAAATAACGATACCTTGCGTGCCTCAACATTCATTGGACCACAAACATCGGTATGTATGATTTCCAACAAATCAGTTGCTCGCTCCACAATTCCGAGAACGGCGTTTTGGTCATCTTGCCCATGAGGCACGGTTCGCAAGTACCAAGTGATTCATAATCAAGTGATTCCGAAGCCCATCGGTATGGAGTTTCTTCATGCGTTTTACAATCGATATGACCTAAACGGCAATGCCACAAATAAGTTGCACTATCATTATCAACTCTGCATCTTTTGGCTTCAACATTATGAATATGTGTATCACTACTGTCGAGATTCAACAAGAATAGACCATTCTTCAAGGGTGCATGACCATAAAGATATTACTCATATAAATAGAACAACCATTATTCTCTGATTTAAATGAATAACCGTCTTGCATTAAACAAGATCCAGATATAATGTTCATGCTCAGCGCGGCACCAAATAACAATTATTTAGGTCTAAAACTAATCCGAAGGTAGATGTAGAGGTAGCGTGCCGACTGCGATCACATCGACTTTGGAACCATTTCAACGCGCATCGTCACCTCGTCCTTAGCCAATCTTCGCTAATCCGTAGTTCCTGTTTGAGTTGCAAATATTAGCAACAGAACCAGTATCAAATACCAGTACTACTGCGAGTATTAGTAAGGTACACATCAATAACATGTATATCACATATACCTTTGATCACCTTGCCATCCTTCTTATCCGCCAAATACTTGGGGCAGTTCCGCTTCGAGGTCGGTTTGCTTGCGGTAAAACACTCGATTTCAGGCTTAGGTCCAGACTTGGGTTTCTTCTCTGAGCAGCAAATTGCTTGCTGTTCTTTTGAAGTTTCCTTCTTCTTCCTTTGCCCTTTTCTTGAAACTAGTGGTCTTGTTGACCATCAACACTTGATGCTCTTTCTTGATTTCTACCTCCATGACTTTTAGCATTGCGAAGAGCTCAGAATTGTCTTAGTCATCCCTTGCATATTATAGTTCATCACGAAGCTCTTGTAGCTTGGTGGCGATGATTGGAGAATTTCATCAATGACACTATCATCCGGAAGATTAACTCCTAGCTGAATTAAGTGATTGTTATACCCGGACATTTTGAGTATGTGCTCACTTGACGAACTATTCTCCTCCATCTTGCAGCTATAGAACTTATTGGAGACTTCATATCTCTCAATCCGGGCATTTGCTTGAAATATTAACTTCAACTCTGGAACATCTCATATGCTCCATGACGTTCAAAACGTCATTGAAGACCAGTTCTAAGCCGTAAAGCATGGCACATTGAACTATTGAGTAGTCATCAGCTTTGCTTTGCGACGTTCATAACTTCGGCTCAACATCTGCAGCAGGCTGTCACCCAACGGTGCTTCGGGGCGTAATTTTTACGTGCAGCAATGAGGATAATCCTCAAATTCGGACCCAGTCCGTGTAATTGCTACCATCATCTTTCAACTTTGCTTTCTCAAGGAACGCATTAAAATTCAACGGAACAACAAAGACGAGCCATCTATCTACAATGAAACATAGACAAGCAAAATACTATCGGTACTAAGTTCATGATAAATTTAAGTTTAATTAATCATATTAAAACCTCCCACTTAGGCAGACATCTCTCTAGTCATCTAAGTGATTACGTGATCCAAATCAACTAAACCATGTCCGATCATCACGTGAGATGGAGTAGTTTCAATGGTGAACATCACTATGTTGATCATATCTACTATATGATTCACGCTCGACCTTCGGTCTCTGTGTTCGAGGCCATATCTGTTATATGCTAGGCTCGTCAAGTTTAACTTTGAGTATTCGCGTGCAACTGTTTTGCACCGTTGTATTTGAGCGTAGAGCCTATCACACCGATCATCACGTGGTGTCTCAAAGCCACGAAGAACTTTCGCAGCGGTGCATACTCGGGAGAACACTTCTTGATAATTTTGGTGAGAGATCATCTTATAATGCTACCGTCAATCAAAGCAAGATAAGATGCATAAAGGATAAACATCACATGCAATCAATATAAGTGATATGATATGGTCATCATCATCTTGTGCTTGTGATCTCCATCGCCAAGCAACGTCATGATCACCATCATCACCGGTAGCGACACCTTGATCTCCATCGTAGCATCGTTGTCGTCTCGCCAACTATTGCTTCTCGACTATCGCTACTCCTTAGTGATAAAGTAAAGCAATTACATGGCGTTGCATTTCATACAATAAGCGACAACCATATGGCTCCTGCCGATTGCCGATAACTCGGTTACAAAACATGATCATCTCATACAATAAAATATAGCATCACGTCTTGACCATATCACATCACAACATGCCCTGCAAAACAAGTTAGGCGTCCTCTACTTTGTTGTTGCAAGTTTTACGTGGCTGCTACGGGCTGAGCAAGAACCGTTCTTACCTACGCATCAAAACCACAACGATACTTTGTCAAATAGACTCCGTTTAACCTTCTCAAGGACGGGCGTAGCCACACTCGATTCAACTAAAGTGAGAGAGACAGACACCGCCGGTCACCTTTAAGCAACGAGTGCTCGGGCGGTGAAACCAGTCTCGCGTAAGCGTCTGGCGTAATGTCGATCCGGCCGCTTCATCTCACAATACCGCTGAACCAAAGTATGACATGCTGGTAGGCAGTATGACTTGTATCGTCCACAACTCACTTGTGTTCTACTCGTGCACATGACATCAACGCATAAAACCAGGCTCGGATGCCACCGCCGGGAACGTAGTAATTTCAAAAATTTTCCTACGATCACGCAAGACCATGGTGATGGCATAGCAACAAGAGGGAGAGTGTCCGTCCACGTACCCTCGTGAGACCGAAAGCGAAGCGTTATAACAACGCGGTTGATGTAGTCGTGCGTCTTCACGATCCGACCGATCCAAGCACCGAACGTCGGCACCTCCGAGTTCTGCACACGTTCAGCTCGCTGGCGATCCCGGACTCCGATCCAGCAAAGTATCGGGATGAGTTCCGTCAACCGACGGCGTGGTGACGATGTTGATGCTCCACCGACGCAGGGCTTCGCTTAAGCTCATGACGATATGACTTCTCCGGCGCAGGCTTCGCCTAAGCTCCGCGACGATATGACCAAGTGGAATATGGTGGAAGGGGCACCGCACACGGCTAAGGAAAGATCCGTAGATCAACTTGTGTGTCATGGGGTGCCCCCTGCCCCCGTATATAAAGGAGCCAAGGGGGAGGTGGCCGGCCCAAGGGGGAGGCGCACCAAGGGAGTCCTACTCCCTCCGGGAGTAGGATTCCCCCTCCAATCCTAGTTGGATTAGGATTCGGAGGGGAAAGAGAGAGAGGGGCCGCCCACCTTCCTAGTCCCACAGGACTAGGGAAGGGGGGCGCGCGGCCACCTAGGGCTGCCCCTTCTCCTTTCCTCCAAGGCCCACTATGGGCCCATGAAGTTCCCGGGGGGTTCCGGTAACCTCCCGGTACTCCGGTAAATTCCCGATTTCACTCGGAACACTTCCGATGTCCAAATGTAGGCTTCCAATATATCAATCTTTATGTCTCGACCATTTCGAGACTCCTCGTCATGTCCGTGATCACATCCGGGACTCGAACAACCTTCGTGCATCAATACTTATAAACTCATAATGAACTCATCGAAACGTTAAGCGTGCGGACCCTACGGGTTCGAGAACTATGTAGACATGACCTAGAACCATTCTCGGTCAATAACCAATAGCGGAACCTGGATGCCCATATTGGTTCCTACATATTCTACGAAGATCTTTATCGGTCAAACCGCATAACGACATACGTTGTTCCCTTTGTCATCGGTATGTTACTTACCCGAGATTCGATCGTCGGTATCCAATACCTAGTTCAATCTCGTTACGGTAAGTCTCTTTACTCGTTCCGTAATACATCATCTCACAACTAACTCATTAGTTGTAATGCTTGCAAGGCTTAAGTGATGTGTATTACCGAGAAGGCCCGGAGATACCTCTCCGACAATTGGAGTGACAAAACCTAATCTCAAATACGCCAACCCAACAAGTACCTTTGGAGACACCTGTAGTACTCCTTTATAATCACCCGATTCGTTGTGACGTTTGGTAGTACCAAAGTGTTCCTCCGTAAACGGAGTTGCATAATCTCATAGTTATAGGAACATGTATGGGTCATGAAGAAAGCATTAACATACTAAACGATCAAGTGTTAAGCTAACGGAATGGGTCATGTCAATCAGATCATTCAACTAATGATGTGACCTTGTTAATCAAATAACAACTCTTTGTTCATGGTTAGGAAACATAACCATCTTTGATTAACAAGCTAGTCAAGTAGAGGCATACTAGTGACATACTGTTTGTCTATATATTCACACATGTATTATGTTTCCGGTTAATACAATTCTAGCATGAATAATAAACATTTATCATGATATAAGGAAATAGATAATAACTTTATTATTGCCTCTAGGGCATATTTCCTTCAACCATGCCATTCGGCCTCAAGAATGCTGGAGGCACATTCATGAGAATGATTCAAAAGTGTTTGCTCACTCAAATCAGTCGGAATGTGGAAGCTTATATGGATGATATTGTGGTCAAGTCGCGTAAGGGTTCCGACCTGCTGGTTGACCTTGCCGAAACCTTTGCCAACCTCAGGAGGTATGATATCAAGCTTAATCCATCAAAATGCACATTCGGAGTTCCTGGCGGAAAATTACTCAGTTTTCTCATTTCCGAACGAGGGATCGACGCTAACCTAGAGAAAGTTGGTGCTATACTCCGGATTAAACGCCCTGTGCGTGTGCACGATGTCCAGAAGCTTACTGGTTGTTTGGCCGCCTTGAGTCGATTCATTTCTCACCTCCGTGAAAAGGCATTGCCTCTTTACCGACTGATGAAGAAGTTTGATAAGTTCGAGTGGACTCCTGAAGCTAATGTAGTGTTTGTAGAGCTCAAAGCCCTGCTTTCCACCCAGCCGGTGCTCGATGCCCCAATCAGCAAAGAGCCTTTACTGCTTTATATTGCAACCACTGGACAAGTTGTCAGTACAGTACTCACGGTCGAGCGGGAAGAAGAAGGAAAAACCTATAAAGTTCAGTGCTGATACGTCTTCGTTGTATCTACTTTTCCAAACACTTTTGCCCTTGTTTTGGACTCTAACTTGTATGATTTGAATGGAACTAACCCGGACTGACGCTGTTTTTAGCAGAATTGCCATGATGTTGTTTTATGTGCAGAAAACAAAAGTTCTCGGAATGACCTGAAACTCCACGGAACATCTTAGAAAAAATAATAAAAAATCCTTGCCAAAGATGAAGACCAAGAGGCCCACACTCTGTCCACGAGGGTGGGGGTGCGCCCCCCTACCTCGTGGGCCCCCTGGAGCTCCTCCGACTGAAGGAAATATGCCCTAGAGGCAATAATAATGTTATTATTTATTTCCTTATATCATGATAAATGTTTATTATTCATGCTAGAATTGTATTAACCGGAAACATAATACAAGTGTGAATACATAAACCTACAGAGTGTCACTAGTATGCCTCTACTTGACTAGCTCGTTAATCAAAGATGGTTATGTTTCCTAACCATGAACAAGGAGTTGTTATTTGATTAACGGGATCACATCATTGGTTGAATGATCTGATTGACATGACCCATTCCATTAGCATAGCACCTGATCGTATAGTTTGTTGCTAGTGCTTTTCTTCATGACTTATACATGTTCCTATGACTATGAGATTATGCAACTCCCGCTTTGCCGAGGAACACTTTGGTGCTACCAAACGTCACAACGAATCGGGTGATTATAAAGGTACATTACAGGTGTCTCCAAGGTACATGTTGGGTTGGCATATTTCGAGATTAGGATTTGTCACTTGATTGTCGGAGAGGTATCTCTCGCCCTCTCGGTAATGCACATCACATAAGCCTTGCAAGCATTGCAACTAAATGTGTTAGTTGTGAGATGATGTATTACGGAACGAGAAAAGAGACTTGCCAAGAACGAGATTGAACTAGGTATTGGATACCGACGATCGAATCTCGGCAAGTAACATACCGATGACAAAGGGAACAACGATGTTGTTATGCGGTCTGACCGATAAAGATCTTCAGAGAATATGTAGGAGCCAATATGGGCATCCAGGTCCCGCTATTGGTTATTGACCGAGAGGTGTCTCGGTCATGTCTACATAGTTCTCGAACCCGTAGGGTCCGCACGCTTAAACGCTTCGATGATGCTATTATGAGTTTATATGATATTGATGTACCAAGGTTGTTCGAGTCCCTGATGAGATCACGGACATGACGAGGAGTCTCAAATGGTCGAGACATAAAGATTGATATATTGGAAGCCTATGTTTGACTCGGAATCACTCCGGTGAAATTGGGAATTTTACCGAGTACCGAGGGTTACCGAACTCCCCGGGGTCAATGGGCCATGATGGGCCTTAGTGGGAAAGAGAAAGGGGGCCATAGTGCTGGTCACACTTTCCCCTTCCCTAGTCCTATTAGGACTAGGAGAAGGGGCGCCTCTCTCTCTCTCTCCCACTTGGGAAACCTAGTTGGACTAGGATTGGGGGGAATCCTACTCCTAGTAGGAGTAGGAAACCCCGTGCGCCTCCTCTCTCGGCCGCCAGCCCCTCCCTTCCCTCCTTTATATACAGGGCAGGGGGCACCCCATGACACACAAGTTGATCATTGAGATCGCTCCTTAGCCGTGTCGTGCCCCTTCCACCAAACTACACCTCGAATATACCGCTGCGGAGCTTAGGCGAAGCCTGCGCCGGTGGAACATCATCATCGCCACCACGCCGTCGTCGACGAAACTCTCCTCAACACTCGGCTGGATCGGAGTTCGAGGGACGCCATCGAGCTGAACGTGTGCAGAACTCGGAGGTGCCGACGCTCGGTACTTGGATCGGTTGGATCGGGAAGAAGTACGACTACTTCCTCTACGCTTGCGTCAACGCTTCGCTGCTGGTCTCACGAGGGCGTGAGACAACACTCTCATCTCGCTGCTATGCATCACCATGATCTTGCGTGATCGTAGGAAAATTTTTGAAATTACTACGCCCCCAACAAAGGGTATCGAGCCTGGTTTTATGCGTTGATGTCATGTGCACGAGTAGAACACAAGTGAGTTGTGGACGATACAAGTCATACTGCCTACCAGATGTCATACTTTGGTTCAGCGGTATTGTGAGATGAAGCGCCCGGACCGACATTACGCCAGACGCTTACGCGAGACTGGTTTCACCGCCCGAGCACTCGTTGCTTAAAGGTGACCGGCGGTGTCTGCTCTCTCACTTTAGTTGAATCGAGTATGGCTACGCCCGTCCTTGAGAAGGTTAAAACGAGTCTATTTGACGAAGTATCGCTGTGGTTTTGATGCGTAGGTAAGAACGGTTCTTGCTCAGCCCGTAGCAGCCACGTAAAACTTGCAACAACAAAGTAGAGGACGCCTAACTTGTTTTTGCAGGCATGTTGTGATGTGATATGGTCAAGACGTGATGCTATATTGTATGAGATGATCATGTTTTGTAACCGAAGTTATCGGCAATCGGCAGGAGCCATATGGTTGTCGCTTATTGTATGAAATGCAACGCTATGTAATTGCTTTACTTTATCACTAAGCAGAGCGATAGTCGAGAAGCAATAGTTGGCGAGACGACAACGATGCTACGATGGAGATCAAGGTGTCGCGCGGTGACGATGGTGATCATGACGGTGCTTCGAGATGGAGATCACAAGCACAAGATGATGATGACCATATCATATCACTTATATTGATTGCATGTGATGTTTATCCTTTATGCATCTTATCTTGCTTTGATTGACGGTAGCATTATAAGATGATCTCTCACTAAAATTATCAAGAAGTGTTCTCCCGAGTATGCACCGCTATGAAAGTTCTTCGTGTTGAGACACCACATGATGATCGGGTGATAGGCTCTACGCTCAAATACAACGGTGCAAAACAGTTGCACACGCGAATACTCAGTTAAACTTGACGAGCCTAGCATATAAGATATGGCCTCGAACACGGAGACCGAAGGTCGAGCGTGAATCATATAGTAGATATGATCAACATAGTGATGTTCACCATTGAAACTACTCCATCTCACGTGATGATCGGACATGGTTTAGTTGATTTGGATCACGAATCACTTAGATGACTAGAGAGATGTCATCTAAGTGGGAGTTCTTAAGTAATATGATTAATTGAACTTTAATTTATCATGAACTTAGTCCCGTAGTATTTTGCAAATTATGTTGTAGATCAATAGCTCGCGTTGTTGCTTCCCTATGCTTTTATATGTTTGTTTTGATATGTTCCTAGAGAAAATTGTGTTGAAAGATGTTAGTAGCAATGATGCGGATTTGATCCGTGATCTGAGGTTTATCCTCATTGCTTGCGTAAGAATTATGTCCTTAATGCACCGCTAAGTGATGACCTATTGCAGGAGCGTATCTGCGGCGTTATGAACGCTTGGCTAGCTCAATATGATGACTACTTGATAGTTTAGTGCACCATGCTTAACGGCTTAGAATCGGGACTTCAAAGACGTTTTGAACGTCATGGACCATATGAGATGTTCCAAGAGTTGAAGTTAATATTTCAAGCAAATACCCGAGTTGCGAGATATGAAGTTTCCAACAAGTTCTATAGCTAAAAGATGGAGGAGAATCGCTCAACTAGTGAGCATGTGCTCAGATTGTCTGGGTACTTCAAATCGCTTGAATCAAGTGGGAGTTAATCTCCCAGATAAGATAGTGATTGACAGAATTCTCTAGTCACCATCACTAAGTTACTAGAACTTCGTGATGAACTATAGTATGCAAGGGATGACGAAAACGATTCCCGAGCTCTTCGTGATATTGAAATCGACGAAGGTAGAAATCGAGAAAGAGCATCAAGTGTTGATTGACAAGACCACTAGTTTCAAGAAAAGGGCAAAGGGAAGGAAAGGGGAATTTCAAGTAGAATGACAAGCAAGTTGTCACTCCCATAAAAAAAACCCAAAGCTGAACCAAAGCCTGAAACTGAGTGCTTACACTGCATAGGAAATGGTCACTGGAAACGGAAATACCCCAAATATTTGGTGGATAAGAAGGATGGCAAAGTAAACAAGAGTATATTTGATATACAGGTTATTGATGTGTGCCTTACTAGTGTTTATAGTATCCCCGAGTATTTGATACTTGTTCGGTTACTAAGATTAGTAACTCAAACAGAGAGTTACTGAGAATAAACAGAGACTAGTTGAAGGGGAAGTGAAGATGAGTGTTGGAAGTAGTTCCAAGATTGATATGATCATCATCGCACACTCCCTATACTTTCGGGATTAGTGTTAAACCTAAATAAATGTTATTTGGTGTTTGCGTTGAGCTTGAATATGATTTGATCATGTTTATTGCAAAACGGTTATTCATTTAAAGTCAAAGAATAATTGTTGTTCTGTTTAAATGAATAAAACCTTCATGGTCATACACCCAATGAAAATAGTTTTCAAAACGGTTATTCATTTAAAGTCAAAGAATAATTGTTGTTCTGTTTAAATGAATAAAACCTTCAATGGTCATACACCCAATAAAAATAGTTTGTTGGATCTCGATCGTAGTGATACACATATTCATAATATTGATGCCAAAAGATGCAAAGTTAATAATGATAGTGCAACTTATTTGTGGCACTTGCCGTTTAGGTCATATCGGTGTAAAGCGCATGAAGAAACTCCATAAAGATGGATTTTGGAATCACTTGATTATGAATCATTTGATGCTTGTGAACCGTGCCTTTTGGGCAAGATGACTAAAACTCCGTTCTCCGAACAATGGAACAAGCTACTAACTTATTGGAAATAATACATACCGATGTATGCGATCCAATGAGTGTTGATGCTCGTGGCAAGTATCGTTATTTTCTCGACCTTCACAAGATGATTTGAGCAGATATAGGTATATCTACTTGATGAAACACAAGTCTGAAACATTTGAAAAGTTCAAAGAATTACAGAGTGAAGTGAAGAATCATCGTAACAAGAAAATAAAAGTTTCTACGATATGATCGCAGAGGAAAAATATTTGAGTTACGAGTTTGGCCTTCATTAAAAACAATGTGAAATAGTTTCACTACTCACGCCACCGGAACACCACAGCATAATGGTGTGTCCGAACGTCATAACCGCACTTTATTGGATATGGTGCGATCTATGATGTATCTTACAGATTTACCACTATCGCTTTGGGGTTATGCATTAGAGACAGCTGCATTCACGCTTAATAGGGCACCATCTAAATCCGCTGAGATGACACCGTATGAACTATGGTTTAGCAAGAAACCTAAGTCGTCGTTTCTTAAAGTTTGGAGTTGTGATGCTTATGTGAAAAGGTTTCACCGATAAGCTTGAACCCAAATCGAGAAGTGCGCCTTCATAGAATACCCAAAGGCAACTATTGGGTACACCTTCTATCACAGATCCGAAGGCAAGTTTTTCGTTGCTAAGATGGATCCTTTCTAGAGAAGAAGTTTCTCTCGAAAGAAGTGAGTGGGAGGAAAGTAGAACTTGATGAGGTAATTGTACCTTCTCCTTATTGGAAAGTAGTTCATCACGAAATCAGTTCCATGATTCCTACACCAATTAGTGAGGAAGTTAATGATGATGATCATGAAACTTCAGATCAAGTTGTTACCAAACCTCGTGGGTCTTCCAGAGTAAGATCCGCACTGAGTGGTACGGTAATCCTATTCTAAAAGTCATGTTACTAGACCATGATGAACCTACGAACTATGAGGAAGCGATGATGAGCCCAGATTCGCGAAATGGTTTGAGACCATGAAATCTGAGATGGGATCCATGTATGAGAACAAAGTATGGACTTTGGTTGACTTGCTCGATGATCGGCAAGCCATTGATAATAAATGGATCTTCAAGAGGAAGACGGACACCGATAGTAGTGTTACTATCTACAAAGCTCGACTTGTCGCAAAAAGGTTTTGACAAGTTCAAGGTGTTGACTACAATGAGATTTTCTCAATTGTAGCGATGCTTAAGTCTGTCTAATCATGTTAGCAATTGCCACATTTTATGAAATCTGGCAAATGGATGTCAAACCTACATTCTTTAATGGATTTATTAAAGAAGAGTTGTATATGATGCAACCGAAGGTTTTGTCAATCCTAAAGGAGCTAACAAAATGTGCAAGCTCCAATGATCCATCTATGGACTGGTGCAAGCATCTCGAGTTGGAATAAACGCTTTGATAGTGTGATCAAAGATATGGTTTTATACAGACTTTTGGAGAAGCCTCAGATTTACAAGAAAGTGAGTGGGAGCACTACAAGATTTCGATAAGTATATGTGAATGACATATTGTTGATCGAAATAATGTAGAATTATTCTGCAAAGCATAAAGGAGTATTTGAAAGGAGTTTTCAAAGAAGGACCTCGGTGAAGCTACTTACATATTGAGCATCAAGATCTATAGAGATAGATCAAAGACGCTTGATAAGTTTTTCAATGAATACATACCTTGACAAGATTTTGAAGTAGTTCAAAATGGAACAGTCAAAGAAAGAGTTCTTGCCTGTGTTACAAGGTGTGAGATTGAGTAAGACTCAAAACCCGACCACGGCAGAAGATAGAAAGAGAATGAAAGTCATTCCCTATGCATCAGCCATAGGTTCTATAAAGTATGTCATGTTGTACTGATCTATTGCATACCCTACCACTAAGATTGGCAAGGAGTGCAATAGAGATCTAGGAGTAGATCAATGGACATCGGTCAAAATTATCCTAAGTAGAATAAGGATATGTTTCTCGATTATGGAAGTGAAAAAGGTTCACGTAAAAGGTTACGCCGATGCAAGTTTTAACACTAATCTAGATGACTCGAGTCTCAATCTGGATACATATTGAAAGTGGGAGCAATTAGCTAGAGTAGCTCCGCAAGAGCATTGTAGACATAGAAATTTGCAAAATACTTACGGCTCTGAATGTGATGCACCTGCTGACTAAAATTATCTCACAAGCAAAACATGATCACACCTTAGTACTCTTTGGGTGTTAATCACATAGCGATGTGAACTAGATTATCGACTCTAGTAAACCCTTTGGGTGTTGGTCACATGTCGATGTGAACTATGGGTGTTAACCACATATAGATGTGAACTATTGATGTTAAATCACATGGCGATGTGAACTAGATTATTGACTCTAGTGCAAGTGGGAGACTGAAGGAAATATGCCCTAGAGGCAATAATAATGTTATTATTTATTTCCTTATATCATGATAAATGTTTATTATTCATGCTAGAATTGTATTAACCGGAAACATAATACAAGTGTGAATACATAAACCTACAGAGTGTCACTAGTATGCCTCTACTTGACTAGCTCGTTAATCAAAGATGGTTATGTTTCCTAACCATGAACAAGGAGTTGTTATTTGATTAACGGGATCACATCATTGGTTGAATGATCTGATTGACATGACCCATTCCATTAGCATAGCACCTGATCGTATAGTTTGTTGCTAGTGCTTTTCTTCATGACTTATACATGTTCCTATGACTATGAGATTATGCAACTCCCGTTTGCCGAGGAACACTTTGGGTGCTACCAAACGTCACAACGTAATCGGGTGATTATAAAGGTACATTACAGGTGTCTCCAAGGTACATGTTGGGTTGGCATATTTCGAGATTAGGATTTGTCACTCCGATTGTCGGAGAGGTATCTCTGGCCCTCTCGGTAATGCACATCACATAAGCCTTGCAAGCATTGCAACTAAATGTGTTAGTTGTGAGATGATGTATTACGGAACGAGAAAAGAGACTTGCCAAGAATGCGAGATTGAACTAGGTATTGGATACCGACGATCGAATCTCGAGCAAGTAACATACCGATGACAAAGGGAACAACGTATGTTGTTATGCGGTCCGACCGATAAAGATCTTCGAGAATATGTAGGAGCCAATATGGGCATCCAGGTCCCGCTATTGGTTATTGACCGAGAGGTGTCTCGGTCATGTCTACATAGTTCTCGAACCCGTAGGGTCCGCACGCTTAAACGCTTCGATGATGCTTATTATGAGTTTATATGATATTGATGTACCAAGGTTGTTCGAGTCCCGATGAGATCACGGACATGACGAGGAGTCTCGAAATGGTCGAGACATAAAGATTGATATATTGGAAGCCTATGTTTGACTCGGAATCACTCCGGGTGAAATTGGGAATTTTACCGAGTACCGAGGGGTTACCGGAACCCCGGGGGTCAATGGGCCATGATGGGCCTTAGTGGGAAGAGAAAAGGGGCCATAGTGCTGGCGCACCTTCCCCCTTCCCTAGTCCTATTAGGACTAGGAGAAGGCGCCTCTCTCTCTCTCTCTTCCCACTTGGGGAAACCTAGTTGGACTAGGATTGGGGGAATCCTACTCCTAGTAGGAGTAGGAAACCCCGTGCGCCTCCTCTCTCTGGCCGGCCAGCCCCTCCCTTCCCTCCTTTATATACAGGGCAGGGGCACCCCATGACACACAAGTTGATCATTGAGATCGTTCCTTAGCCGTGTCGGTGCCCCTTCCACCAAACTACACCTCGAATATACCGCTGCGGAGCTTAGGCGAAGCCCTGCGCGGTGGAACATCATCATCGCCACCACGCCGTCGGTCGACGAAACTCTCCTCAACACTCGGCTGGATCGGAGTTCGAGGGACGCCATCGAGCTGAACGTGTGCAGAACTCGGAGGTGCCGTGACGTTCGGTACTTGGATCGGTTGGATCGGGAAGAAGTACGACTACTTCCTCTACGCTGCGTCAACGCTTCGCTGCTGGTCTACGAGGGCGTGACAACACTCTCATCTCGTTGCTATGCATCACCATGATCTTGCGTGATCGTAGGAAAATTTTTGAAATTACTACGCTCCCCAACAAAGGTATCGAGCCTGGTTTTATGCGTTGATGTCATGTGCACGAGTAGAACACAAGTGAGTTGTGGACGATACAAGTCATACTGCCTACCAGCATGTCATACTTTGGTTCAGCGGTATTGTGAGATGAAGCGGCCCGGACCGACATTACGCGTACGCTTACGCGAGACTGGTTTCACCGCTCCGAGCACTCGTTGCTTAAAGGTGACCGGCGGGTGTCTGTCTCTCTCACTTTAGTTGAATCGAGTATGGCTACGCCCGGTCCTTGAGAAGGTTAAAACGGAGTCTATTTGACGAAGTATCGTTGTGGTTTTGATGCGTAGGTAAGAACGGTTCTTGCTCAGCCCGTAGCAGCCACGTAAAACTTGCAACAACAAAATAGAGGACGTCTAACTTGTTTTTGCAGGGCATGTTGTGATGTGATATGGTCAAGACGTGATGCTATATTGTATGAGATGATCATGTTTTGTAACCGAGTTATCGGCAACTGGCAGGAGCCATATGGTTGTCGCTTTATTGTATGAAATGCAAACGCCATGTAATTGCTTTACTTTATCACTAAGCAGTAGCGATAGTCGAGAAGCAATAGTTGGCGAGACGACAACGATGCTACGATGGAGATCAAGGTGTCGCGCGGTGACGATGGTGATCATGACGGTGCTTGGCGATGGAGATCACAAGCACAAGATGATGATGACCATATCATATCACTAATATTGATTGCATGTGATGTTTATCCTTTATGCATCTTATCTTGCTTTGATTGACGGTAGCATTATAAGATGATCTCTCACTAAAATTATCAAGAAGTGTTCTCCCTGAGTATGCACCGTTGCGAAAGTTCTTCGTGTTGAGACACCACATGATGATCGGGTGTGATAGGCTCTACGTTCAAATACAACGGGTGCAAAACAGTTGCACACGCGGAATACTCAGGTTAAACTTGACGAGCCTAGCATATAACAGATATGGCCTCGGAACACGGAGACCGAAAGGTCGAGCGTGAATCATATAGTAGAGATGATCGGGTGTGATAAGCTTGTGACACCTAAACCTGCTTCTGCTATTCGTTCTGATATGTTGCATGTTATTGATGATTCCACTTATTCTATGCATGATACTTATGATGAAACTACTTCTATGCTTGATACTACTGTGCCCCTTAGTGAATTTCTTGATGAACAAATTGCTAGGGCTAGAGAGAAAGAAATTATTGAAACTGATAATGTTGATGAAATTGATGATGAAGATATGCCTGTTATTCCTGAGTGTTATGTTTTTGATATGGAATCTTCTGTAGCTATTTTTGCCTGCAAAGATAGAAACGAACTTAAGAGGCTATTAGTTAAATGGAGTAAATAATCTCTTAGAGATGGAATGAAACCTGACCCTGCTTTTGCTGCTTCACCTATTTGTGTTCCCGATAAGGATTATGAATTCTCTGTTGATCCTAATATAGTTACTTTGGTTGAGTCTGATCCTTTTCATGGTTATGAATCTGAAACTGTTGTGGCACATCTTACTAAATTAAATGATATAGCCACCCTGTCCACTAATGATGAGAGATCTCGCTACTTTTATATCCTTAAAATATTTCCGTTGTCATTAAAGGGTGATGCTAAGATATGGTTTAATTCTCTAGATCCTGGTTGTGTGCGTAGTCCCCAGGATATGATTTATTACTTCTCTGCTAAATATTTCCCTGCTCATAAGAAACAAGCTGCTTTAAAGGAAATATACAATTTTGTGCAAATTGAAGAAGAGAGTCTCCCACAAGCTTGGGGGAGGCTTCTCAAGTTACTTAATGCTTTGCCTGATCATCCTCTTAAGAAAAATGAAATACTTGATATCTTTTATAATGGACTAACCGATGCTTCCAGAGATTACCTGGATAGTTGTGCTGGTTCTGTTTTCAGGGAAAGAACACCGGATGAAGCTGAAATTCTATTGAATAATATGTTGACAAATGAAAATAATTGGGCACCTCCTGAGCCAGCTTCTGAGCCTATTCCTAAACCAACTCCGAAGAAGAGAGGTGTTCTATTTCTCAGTCCTGAAGATATGCAAGAGGCAAAGAAATCTATGAAAGAAAAAGGTATTAAAGCTGAATATGTTAAGAATTTACCTCCTATTGAAGAAATAGATGGTCTTAATTTACCGCCTATTGAAGAAACATATGATCTTGATCCATTACCTATTGAAGAACCTCCTGATCCCGATAACCCGACACAGGTAGTAAAGGTAAATTCTCTCTATAGATATGATAAAGCTGAAGTCCCTCCTACTAAAATTTCCAGTCAGTGCTTGGATGAGTTTGATAACTTTATGTTTAAGCAAGAAGACTTCAATGCTTATTTTGGCAGACAATTGAAACAAAATACCTATATGATTAAACACTTGGGTGATTATATGGCTGATGTTAGATGTGAACTTAAACTTGTTAGGAAACATGCTTCTATGGTTACCACTCAAGTAGAACAAGTACTTAAGGCTCAAAATGATTTGCTTAATGAAATGAATAGTAAGAAAAATGATTATGCTGTTAGAGTGGCTACTAGAATTGGTAGAATGACTCAGGAACCTTTGTATCCTGAAGGCCAGCCTAAGAGAATTGAGCAAGATTCTCAGAGAAATAATACTGATGTGCCTAGTTCTTCTCAAAAGAAGAAAAAGAAAAATGATAGGACTGTGCAAACTTCTAGCGAACCTATTGCTTAACCACCTGAGAATCCAAATGATATATCTATTTCTGATGCTGAAACACAATCTGGTAATGAACATGAACCTAGCGAAAATGTTAATGATTATGTTCATGATGATGCTCAACCTAGTAATGATAATGATGTAGAAGTTGAACCTGCTGTTGATCTTGATAACCCACAATCAAAGAATCAACATTATGATAAGAGAGACTTTGTTGCTAGAAAACATGGTAAAGAAAGAAAACCATGGGTTCAGAAACCCATGCCTTTTCCTCCCAAACCATCCAAGAAAAAGGATGATGAGGATTTTGAGCGCTTTGCTGAAATGATTAGACCTATCTTTTTGCGTATACGATTAACTGATGTGCTCAAAACTAATCCTTATGCTAAGTATATGAAGGATATCATTACTAATAAAAGAAAGATACCAGAAGCTGAAATTTCCACCATGCTTGCTAATTATACTTTTAAGGGTGGAATACCAAAGAAACTTGGAGATCCAGGAGTACCCACTATACCATGCTCCATTAAAAGAAATTATGTCAAAACTGCTTTATGTGATCTTGGAGCCGGTGTTAGTGTTATGCCACTCTCTTTATATCGTAGACTTGATTTGAATAAGTTGACACCTACTGAAATATCTTTGCAAATGGCTAATAAATCAACTGCTATACCTGTCGGTATTTGTGAGGATGTGCCTGTTGTGGTTGCAAATGTTACTATTTTAACGGACTTTGTTATTCTTGATATTCCCAAGGACGATAGTATGTCTATTATTCTTGGAAGACCTTTTCTAAATACTGTAGGGGCTGTTATTGATTGCAACAAAGGCAATGTCACTTTTCATGTTAATGGTAATGAGCACACGGTACACTTTCCGAGGAAACAACCTCAAGTTCATAGTATCAATTCTATTGGAAAAGTTCCATCGATTATTTTTGGAGGTTTCGAATTTCCTCTTCCTACTGTCAAGAAGAAATATGATATTCTTATTATAGGGGATGTGCATATCCCCGTTGAGGTAACATAGTGTTATTCGAAATTTCTCCGGTTCCATGTTATTCGGAATGAGTTTGTTAACAAGACTTGATCAACCTTGTTAGTGGATTCCTTTTGATGCTCATGAGACGGATGAAACTAGAAGGCACAACTTTCTGTTATTTAGTTGAAATAAAGTAAAAATAGTATTTTTCTGTCTATTTCCTGATTTATCTGTGCAATATAAAAATACCCCAAAAATAAAATTCCTCCAAATGCCATGCCAATTTAATATGATTTTTTCGGGAATATTTGAGGATTTATGGTGCAAAAATTACCGCGGGGGGAGCTGTCACCTAGCCACGAGGGTGGAGGGCGCGCCCCCTGCCTCATGGGCCCATGGTGGCCCTCCTCCACTTATTCCTGCACCCATCCTCTTCTTCTTCCTCCCACAAACACGAATATCTAGCTCAAACACGAGTTCTAGCCCACGTTGCTGTGATTTTCGATCTCCTTGCTCAAAGCACCTCTCACAAAACTGCTTGGGGAGATTGTTCCTTGGTATGTGACTCCTCCATTGGTCCAATTAGTTTTTTCTCTAGTGCTTTATTCATTGCAAATTTGTGCTGCATAGGTGACCATGTTCTTGAGCTTGCATGTTAAATTTATATGGTTCCAAGTAGTTCTAATGCTTGATATAGGCTCTAGGCACTTGTAGGAGTAGTTGTTATCAATTTTATCGAAGATTGGTTCACTTTTGTTTGAAGTTACTAAAAATTTCAGAAATTTTTCAGAGAAAACAAGATGTTTAGGAAGATGTTCCAAGGTGGTTCTTCAAGGAAGCAAGGCCCTAGGCTTGCAATGCGCGATGCCGACGAGGAGCCCCCAAGGGACGCTCCCGTGAGGCCCTGCGAATGGCCTTCGGAAAATTTTATGGATCGAGCGGGAATCAAAGAAGAATTTAACGCATATTTTCGTAACGTCGGTCTTGTGGACTTCGAGGCAGACAAATGCCCACAATATCATGATCTCACTAGTTCATTTGTGAGGAGGTTTGAGTTTTCATCTTCGCGTAATTCTCCTTCTATCATGTTTGATCTTTATGATAAATCTTATACCATGGACTTAGAGGATTTTACTTTTGCTTGCAAACTCCCACAATGGGGTAGTACTGTTGATCCCCGTAAATCTGAATTTAGAGACTTTCTTGCTAGTATAACCGTGGGGGAATCCAGAGATATAACGCAAGCCACTATAGGGAGCATTCACTTTCCTGCTATACATTATTTCTCTCTCTTCATAGGTAGGTGCATAAATGCTAAGGATGAAGCATGTCACATGTGTGTCCCTGACCTTAGCATTCTCAGGAGTGCTGTGTTAGGAGACCAATCTTATCATATGGGAGCCATTGTAGCTCCTAGGTTGCATCATAATAGATATAACGGAGATTTCTTTGGAGGAATTTATGCAACCCGCTTAGCTAATTTTCTTGATATAGACATTCGTGAGGGTGATATGGAGTTGCCCCCTACTTATTTAGATTTTGATTCTATGGTTTCCCACCAGTTTTCCGAGAGGACTAATCTTTAACAAACGGCATGTTGTCCGTATTACTCTTCCTGCTCCTGCCTTCTTTGATTCTCAGACAAAAGGAAGATATGTTATTACCAGAGAGGAGGCAGATGAGTACGAGAGGAGGGTGGAGGCAGCTCGACGCCACGCTGCAGCTCAGGAGGCGATAGCCGCTGCATCGCAGTACGACCCCAGCTACACCTACGGGTATCCGCCAGGCCATCCCTGGCAATGAACCAACTTAGGCCAAAAGCCTAAGCTTGGAGGAGTACGTATTTCCCACCGACATTACATTTATGTTCACACACACTCATTACTAGATGTCGGTGCTCATACTCTTTCACTGTAATATCCATGCTAGTTTATTTTCTTTTTCCTGCTTTCTTCTTGTGTGTTTGTTAAACTTTAAGAAAACAACAAAAAAAATTTAGTGTAGCTTCTAGCTAGTTTACTTTTCTTGCTGTAGTAGTAATAATTAAAAATAAAACGCAAAAATATTTCCTATTCTTCTTTTGCTTGTTGGGAGCTTTCCCTTGTAAAGAGTTTTATTTCTTTTCTTTTCTTTGGGGGTCGTTAGGAGAAGACTATGATTAAATTGTTGAAGTGGCTCTTATATGCATTATTGTTGATTTAACCAAGAGCCCATATTGCCTTGTCTTCTCCTGTTTATTGAATGCTCGCAGATTCCAGCTTAGTCCAATGCACGTGCACTCTTATTATTATTCACATTGTTCGGTCATGCAAGTGAAAGGCAATAATGACGATATATGATGAATTGATTGAGATAAGCGAAGCTGGTATGAACTCGATCTCTCTTGTTTTTGTAAATATGATGAGTTCGTCGTTCTTGATTCAGCTTATTATGAATAAACATGTTTGCAATGACAATGAGAGATCATAGTTGCCCGTGCCATGCTTGATTAGCTATGAGTTATAATGGTTTACCTCGCGTGCCAACATGCTATTAAAATGGTTGTGATGTGGTATGATGGGGTGGTATCCTCCTTTGAATGATTTAAGTGACTTGACTTGGCACATGTTCACACATGTAGTTGAAACAAATCAACATAGCCTTCACAGTATTTATGTTCATGGTGGATTATATCCTACTCATGCTTGCATCCAATGTTTATTAATTTTAGTGCATGTTCATGACTGGTGTCGCTCTCTAGTTGGTCGCTTCCCAGTCTTTTGCTATCCTTCACTTGTACTAAGCGGGAATACTGCTTGTGCATCCAATCCCTTAAACCCCAAAGTTATTCCATATGAGTCCACTATACCTTCCTATATGCGGTATCTACCTGCCGTTCCAAGTAAATTTGTATGTGCCAAACTCTAAACCTTCAAATAAACATTCTGTTTTGTATGCTCGAATAGCTCATGTATCAACTAGGGCTGCCATTATCTTCCATGTTAGGCGGGTTATTCTCAAGAGGAGTGGACTCCGCTCCTCACTCACGAGAAAATGGCTGGTCACCAGGATGTCCAGTCCCATGCTTTATGCAAACTAAATAAAAAATAATTGCAAACAAAACTCCCCCTGGGACCTGATGTTAGTTGGAGGCACTCGTTGTTTCGAGCAAGACATGGATTGATGCTTGTTGGTGGAGGGGGAGTATAAACTTTACCATTCTGTTTGGGAACCGCCTATAATGTGTGTAGCATGGAAGATATCGCCATCTCTTAGTTGTTATGTTGAAAATGAAAGTATGCCGCTCAAAATATTATTTATCTCTATTTCAAAACCAAGCTCTGGCACCTCTACAAATCCCTGCTTCCCTCTGCGAAGGGCCTATCTATTTACTTTTATGTTGAGTCATCACCCTCTTATTAAAAAGCATTAGCTGGAGAGCGCAGGTGTCATTTGCATCCATTACTATTAATTTATATTGGGTATTACTATGACTGGATCTCTTTTACCATGAATTACAATGTCTAGCCAATCCTTGATCTTTAAAGGTGCTCTGCATTTATGTTTTGCGGTCTCAGAAAGGGCTAGCGAGATACCATCTTGTTATATCATTTTATGATTGTTTTGAGAAAGTGTTGTCATACAAGATTTATTATTATAACTCGCTAGTTGATTATGCCATTCATATGAGTAAACATGAGACCCGAGAATTATTGCAAATGTGGTTAGTTATAATCTTTGCTGAAAATTTGAATGCTGGCTTGACATATTTACAACAACAAGAGCAAACAGAGTTTGTAAAAGTTTTTCTTTTTCTCTTTCAATTTGTCAACTGAATTGCTTGAGGACAAGCAAGGGTTTAAGCTTGGGGGGAGTTGATACGTCTCCATCGTATCTACTTTTCCAAACACTTTTGCCCTTGTTTTGGACTCTAACTTGTATGATTTGAATGGAACTAACCCGGACTGACGCTGTTTTCAGCAGAATTGGCATGATGTTGTTTTATGTGCAGAAAACAAAAGTTCTCGGAATGACCTGAAACTCCATGGAACATCTTAGAAAAAATAATAAAAAATCCTTGCCAAAGATGAAGACCAGGGGGCCCACACCCTGTCCACGAGGGTGGGGCGCCTCCCCCCCCCTAGGGTGCGCCCCCTACCTCGTGGCCCCCCTGGAGCTCCTCCGACCACAACTCCAACTCTATATATTTGCTTTTGGAGAGAAAAAATAAGAGAGAAGAAATCATCGCGTTTTACGATACGGAGCCGCCGCCAAGCCCTAAAACCTCTCGGGAGGGCTGATCTGAGTCCGCTCGGGGCTCCGGAGAGGGGATTCTCGCCGTCATCATCAACCATCCTCCATCACCAATTTCATGATGCTCACCGCTGTGCGTGAGTAATCCCATCGTAGGCTTGCTGGACGGTGATGGGTTGGATGAGATCTATCATGTAATCGAGTTAGTTTTGTTAGGGTTTGATCCCTAGTATACACTATGTTCTGAGATTGATGTTGCTATGACTTTGCTATGCTTAATGCTTGTCTAGGGCCCGAGTGCCATGATTTCAGATCTGAACCTATTATGTTTTCATGAATATATGTGAGTTCTTGATCCTATCTTGCAAGTCTATAGTCACCTATTATGTGTTATGATCCGACAACCCCGAAGTGACAATAATCGGGATACTTCTCGGTGATGACCATAGTTTGAGGAGTTCATGTATTCACTATGTGCTAATGCTTTGTTCCGGTTCTCTATTAAAAGGAGGCCTTAATATCCCTTAGTTTCCATTAGGACCTCGCTGCCACGGGAGGGTAGGACAAAAGATGTCATGCAAGTTCTTTTCCATAAGCACGTATGACTATATTCGGAATACATGCCTACATTACATTGATGAATTGGAGCTAGTTCTGTGTCACCCTATGTTATGATCATTACATGATGAACCGCATCCGCATAATTATCCATCACCGATCCAATGCCTACGAGTTTTCCATATACTGGTTTACGCTTATTTACTTTCCCGTTGTTACTGTTACAATCATTACAAAACACCAAAAATATTAATTTTGATTTCATTACTCTTTTGTTACTGTTACCACCACTATCATACTATTTTGCTGCTAAATACCTTGCTGCAGATATTAAGTTATCCAGGTGTGGCTGAATTGACAACTCAGTTGCTAATACTTGAGAATATTCTTTGGCTCCCCTTGTGTCGAATCAATAAATTTGGGTTGAATACTTTACCCTCGAAAGCTGTTGCGATCCCCTACACTTGTGGGTTATCAAGCGCCCAGTGTACTATGTTTCTGAAGTCCTGACTCCATCCAAACAGAGATATCCGCATTATTAGAAGCTTGTCTATGGGATTTACATGACCATGAAGAAGGTTGCACACTATTTCTCTGATCACTCCATTACAGTCATCAGCGACGCACCATTATCAGAGATTCTGAACAACAGAGATGCAACTGGTCGAGTGGCAAAATGGGCGATTGAACTCCTTCCCTTGGATATCAAGCTTGAGGCAAAGAAAGCTATCAAGTCCCAAGCAATAGCGGATTTCCTCGCCGAGTGGATCGAACAGCAACTACCGACTCAATTTCACTCGGAGCATTGGACCATGTTCTTTGACGGATCCAAGATGCTGAATGGTTCCGTTGCTGGGGTGGTATTGGTATCCCCACGAGGAGACACACTCAGATATGTCCTCCAGATTCACTTTGATTCCTCCAACAACGAAGCTGAATATGAAGCACTTTTGTATGGGTTGCGTATGGCCATTGCACTCGGCGTCCGTCGCCTCATGGTCTACGGTGACTCGGATTTGGTAGTTAATCAAGTGATGAAGGAGTGGGACGTTAGAAGCCCAACTATGACTGGTTGTTGTAATGCAGTGAGAAAGTTGGAAAAGAAGTTTGAAGGGTTAGAGCTCCATCATATACCCCGACTAAAGAATCAAGCAGCTGATGATTTGGCAAAGATAGGTTCCAAGAGGGAGGCCATTCCCAGTAACGTGTTTTTGGAACACATTCATACACCTTCAGCTCAAGAAGATCCTTTCACCAAGAGCCCCGCAGCCTAAGAGTGCCACGATCCGATCAAGTCAAGTTCCAGCCGTGGTCGATTTGATCATGGAAGTTTTGGTCATCACTCTCGACTGACAGTGCCATACATTGCGTACATCCTTAGGAGGGAACTCCCAGAGGATGAAGAGGAGGCTCGACAGATCGTCCGTCGATCCTAAGCCTTTACTGTGATAAGAGGGCAGCTGTTCAGAGAAAGTGTAACTGGAGTCAGCCAGAAATGCATAACACCAGAAGAAGGTCGAGTGATCCTCAATGACATCCACTTGGGGACCTATGACCACCATGCGTCCTCTCGGACCATTGTGGCCAAAGCATACCGAGCGGGATTTTATTGGCCACGAGCAAATGAAATGGCGAAAGATATAGTCGACAAATGTGAAGGCTGCCAGTTTTACTCCAACATGTCCCACAAGCCTGCATCAGCCCTGAAGACCATTCACTACAAAAAAAAGACACATCCGTGACATTTTGGGCTGTACGATTTTTTTTTCTGTCATACATATGACACTTCTATGAAGATAATTGTGACAAAACCCGTATCATCATAGATGTGGTGGGCTCCTACTTCTATGACAAAAATCATGATGTAAAATGGGCTTTTCGTCCAGGCGGGCCGGAGACGCAGCTGCATGACATTGTTTGGGCTGGCCCATGACGGAAAAAACGTGGTAGAAGCGAGGGGAGGAAAATTTCGGGAGTTGCGGTTATGGTGGGAGGTCGGGGCCGGCGATGCGCGCTTGTCTCGTGACACGCACGCTGCTGCGTGTGCGAGGCGCTTGGCTCTATCTCAACCCGAAGCGAGGCGTTGGGCTCTAATCGAACCCGAGCGATTGCACTGCGCAGGCTACGTTCATCGAACCCGAGCGATCGATCGATGGCTGTTAACTAAACCCGATGGAGCGATTCTTCGCTATCGCTGCTAATCAAGCCGATCGATTGATGAACAGCGATGGCGCTATGGGGGGGGGGGTTGGATGAACGGTGAGCGGTGGCGTTGCCTCTGGATGAACAGGACCCCGTGGTGTGGAGGGCTGGATGAACAGTAGACGGTGGAGGGGTGGCCGTGGAGGGGTGGTTGAACAGGACCCCGTGGTGTGGAGGGCTGGATGAACAGTAGACGGTGGAGGGCTGGATGAATAGTAGATGGTGGAGGGGTGGTTGAACAGTAGCTGGTGGAGTAGCACGCGGTGGAGGTTGGATGAACAGGAGCCCGTGGAGGCTGGAGGAGGTCGACGGTAACCTGTGGAGGCTGGAGGAGGTCGACGGTGGAGATGAACATTATCCTGTGGAGTCCCGTTTTGTGGTACGCCACACCCCTCCTGATGAACAGACCCCGCTTTGGCGCAGCGCCAACACAAGTCCGCTTAAATCTGCTTTTGCGGCACGCCACACCCTCCCGATCAACAGACTCCTGCTTCGACCGTGGGCCCAACACAAGTCCATTTCGTCCGCTTTGTGGTACGCCACACCCTCCCAATCAACATGACCCCTATTTCGACCGTAGGAGGTCCGCTTCCTCCGCTTTTGCGATCGCCACACCCTCTCGATCAACAGGACCCCGTTTACGACCGTAGGAGGTCCGCTTCTCCGCTTTTGCAAGACGCCACACCCTCCCGATCAACAGACCCCGCTCAACGTGGGAGGTCCGTTCCCTCCGTTGCGGTACGCCAGCCTCGTTCCATCGCTTGTTCCGTGCAAGCCTCCCGATGAACACGACCACACATTCCGCTCCGACCCAGCCGGTTGGCTCCCCCATGAACACGACGACGACGCGTTGTTTCTCGTTCGACCCAGCCATGTACACGAGCCCTCGCCAGACGTATGTGCGAGTAGGCGTCGAGACCCCGCCAGATGTACACATACGCGGGCGTATTTTCTTTCTTGCACCCTGGCGCTGTAGACGACGCGTGTACATGCTACGTGCGGCGCCTCTACTACTTACACGCGCGCCTTACAACGACCAAAGATGTACGCATATCGCCATTGCGACCAGAATGACAACGCTACGCACGCCTCGACCAGGTGGGTCCCGACCGCCGTGCACTTCCTTGCGTCGCGAAAATGTAGCTGGTGGGTCCCAGCAATGAGGGGCGAATCGTTTTTTTGCACGGATGTACTTCCTTGCGTGCGAAGATGTAGCTGGTGGGTCCCAGCAATGTGGGGCGAATCGTTTTTTGCCCGGACGCACTTCCTTGCGTGCGAAGATGTAGCTGGTGGGTCCCAGCATCGGGGAAACATTTTTTTGCGAAATACGGTGGCCCGTCCGGTGGGTCCCCGCTGTCAGGTGGAGGAATAATTATTTTGCACGTAGTAAGGAGGCACTTCCTTGCTGCGGCCGTGGACTCAGCTGTCAGCCTCTCCACGTACAGTCCACGTCCGATGAAAGCCGTTCCTTGACCACGTTGACCACGCCGCGCCGAGAGCTCCAGGGCGGTGGACAACGGCGAGGCCTAGGAAGGGGACGACGGGGAGCCGGGGAAGACGCGACAGTGGATGCCCACGCGTAGCGGAGTACGAGGGTTCACTGGTTCGCTGCGGTGTGAGGCTGTCGTCGCCACAGAATAATAGGGGGTGTGGGTGAGTAGAGGGATGGCCTGGCCAGCGGTGGGAGTAGTAGGGGCGGTGACGCCTTCGCCGCACCGCAGACGGCCACGGGAGGCAGGAGCACGAGGCACGACCGGCGCTGGTTTGGGCGACTGGAGCAAGAAGACCAGAGGTTGAAGAAGCACTACGGCCGTTGGATGGACATCGTACGGTCACTGGAGCTATAATCATGCATATTGACTAAATTGACAAAGCCCTCCGTCCCCGTCAACTTAGTAGGCCCACAAGTCAGCCTGCCACTATACTGGGTCCCAACTAACAGGGGGAGTATTCATTTTTTTTGTGCGTAATAAGGAGGCACTTCCTTGCCTGCGAAGATATAGCTGGTGGGTCCGAGCTGTCAGCGGCGCTAACGTTTTTTCGCGAAATACAGAGGCCCTTTCGGTGGGTCCCCGATGTCAGGTGGAGGAATCATTATTTTGCGCGTAATAAGGAGGCATTTCCTTGCGTGCGGCCGTGGACCCAGCTGTCAGCCTCTCCACGTACAGTCCACTTCAGATGCATGTCGGTTGTTGACCATGTTGACCAGGCCGCGCCGAGAGCACCAGGGCGGTGGATGACGGCGAGGCCTAGGAAGGGAACGACACGGAGGCAGGGAAGACTCGGCAGTTGTTTCCCACGCGGAGGGGAGTACGACTGTACGAGGGTTTACTGGTTCATCTGCCGTCACCGGAGAATAACAGCAGGTGTGGGTGAGTAGAGGGATGGCTAGGCCAGCGATGGGAGTACGGTGGGGTGGTGAGGGCTGCGCAGCAGCACAGCCAGCCGCAGGGAGGAGGGAGCAGGTAGTCCCGCCGGCGCTTGTTTGAGCAGCTGGAGCAGGAAGAGCAGAGATTGAAGAAGCACGACGGCCGTTGGATGGACATCGTACGGTCACTAGAGCTAAAATCGTTCATATTGACTAAGTTGACAAAGCCCTCCGTCCCCGTCAACTTAGTATGCCCACAAGCCAGCCTCCCACCATGGTGGTTCCCAGCTAGCAGGGGGAGTATTCATTTTTCTGTGCGTAATAAGGAGGCACTTCCGGTGGGTCCGAGCTGACAGTGGGGGGAACATTTTTTCGGGAAATACGGTGGTCCGTCCGGTGGGTCCCAGCAGTCAGGGGAAAACGTTTTTTCGCAAAATACGGTGGCCCGTCCGGTGGATCCCAGCAGTCAGGGGGGAAACGTTTTCTCCGCGAAATACTGGTGGCCCGTCCGATGGGTCCCTACTGTCAGGTGGAGGAATAATTATTTTGCACGTAATAAGGAGGCACTTCCTTGCGGCTGCCGTGGACCTAGCTGTCAGCCTCTCCACGTGCAGTACTCTTCCGATGGAAGTCGGTCATTGACCACATTGACCACGCCGCGCCGAGAGCACCACGGCGGTGGACGACAGCGAGGCCTAGGAAGGGGACGACACGGAGCCGGGGAAGACGCGGCAGTGGATGCCCACGCGAGAGGAGCACGAGGGTTCACCGTTCGGTTGCGGTGTGAGGCTGCCGCCGCCGCAGAATAACAGGGGAGTGGGTGAGTGGAGGATGGCCTGCCCAGAGTGGGAGTAGTATGGGGACGGTGAGGCCTCCGGCAAAGACAGCCAGCCACGGAGGAAGGAGCATGCGGCACGACCGGCGCTGCTTTGGGCGGCTGGGGCAAGAAGACCAGAGGTTGAAGAAGCACTACGGCCGTTGGATGGACATCGTTGACCACGCCACGCCGAGAGCACCAGGGCGGTGGACGACGGCGAGGCCTATGAAGGGAACGACATGGAGCCGGGGAAGACACGGCAGTGGCTGCCCACGCGGTGGAGAGTACGAGGGTTGACTGGTTCGGCTGCCATCACCGGAAAATAACAGGAGGTGTGGGTGAGTAGAGGGATAGACAGGGCAGGGATGCGAGTATGATGGGGCTGTGAGGCCTGCCCGGCAACAGCACCGCCGCCACGGGAGGCGGAGCAAAGGTTCCGACGGCGCTGGTTTGGGCGGTCAAAGGAAGATCGAGACTGAAGAAGCACGATTGTCCGTTAGATTGACATCTAACGATCCGACGCTGGTAGAGTCGATTGTTGACTAAGTTTCTTTTTGCGAAACCTTGTGTACGCATGAACTTGTAGGCCCACAAGTCAGCCTCCAAATCTGTGGCGCATAACATAAAGCCCATTTGCTATTTTTTATAATTTGCAGCCCATTTGCTAATTCTTAAGTAATTTATTACAGCCCATTTTCTGCCCAGGACCATGGTCAAAAAGTTCAACCTTATTTTGCATATTTCGGTGGAGTCTGAACTGCTGTAATCCTGAAATGATAAACATTTTTTTAAGAACTTATTGATTTGCCAAAAAAATTGTTTTGTTTTTGTGAGCAAATAAGACGTGGGACAATTGAGTTGGTTTAAGGGAAAACTAGTGGTAAAAAAATCAGCGCTAGGTGGGAAAAAATAATAAAAATAAGGATGTAAATATGAAAAGGGAATTTCATGTGTTTTCAATATAATGATACGTCTATATGAACTAGTAAAACTATAGGTAGAGATTAGAAAACGGATGTAGGACATGCGTTTCAAGAGGAAAATAGAACTGAGCTGTGTGTTTGATTCAAGAAAAAACTGCTCATGGATGTTGTAAGACAAAATATAACTAACGCCAAGCGGGCGAGGCCAGTAGATACCTGCTGGATCTTTGTGCCCCATTGTTGTCATGGGCTGGGCCTGTTTAAAACAAAACCAACCCTGGGCAGTCTGCAGCCCAGTTGAAACTTGCTTGACCTGAAAAAACAATATACGTGCTCAATAAACGAGAGAATTCTGCAAGTACAGACTGATAACTGGGATGCATCACAGATATTTTTTTATCGTGATAATAAGTGCATGCACTTGTTTCGAAAAAATTGGAGAACTGGGAATTCAAACGGCTGGTGCTTATGCTACCCATCAAATAAAAATCAGGTGCCTGAAAATTCGTTTTGAAACAAATGATTCAGCTTTATATCCACACCGACCCTCGGCATGATGGTTGGAAGCAAATGCAAGTTCATACCAAAAGATCTTTAACAACAATACCAACTTGCGGACGACAAGGTAGTACAACTACCAATACCTAACTAACTTATAATCTTTTTACTCCTGGCCCTAGTGTTCGTCTGGTAGAAAATCTTGCAGAGGACTAGTTCCCGCTCCTTATCTTGCTCCAGGTCCCCGAGGTGGTACTGGTGCATCACCCAGTTGGTCCTCTCCTGGTCGAAGTTCTTGTTGGTGTGCAGCACTAGAACCTTTTTTGGTGCCCGTCTGCCGGCCGTTGACCATCACCGGCAAGGTATTGCCGGTCTTGTGCCACATCGCGTGCATGCCGCACTCGATCAGATCTTGCAACACGCCCACGCGCCTTTTGAACGCCTGAATTGCACCGAAGAATTGCTTCCTTAGGCCACTCAGTGTGATACCTGCAGATTGTGGAATTCAGGTTTTAGTGTGCGTAGTTGGCATTTTCATAACATCTTTGGCATGTTGCAGTCACTTGTTTCACTTTTTATTAACTGTCAAATTGTAATTGCTTCACCAGGTCTGCCTCTAAAAAGAAAATTAGAGCTATAAACAAAGGAATATGTTTGTGCAAGTAGACGGCCGATCGGTGTCTTACCTGGAAGTTTCTCAGGTTGGGTGTAGCATATGTTGTGCTCGCTGTCGATGGTTGGTATGAACAAATCGATGAGAGACTGAAATCTCGCGCTGTCAGCACTCACTTTGGCCTCAAGGTGCTCGATCAGCTCCTGATCCGTGGGATCGAACTTGACGTGAGCCGGCAGCATCGGCCAATCCTTCTTCAACTTGCATCGGTAATTCTAGTTATATGGTACTCAATGTATGATCAATCGACTGTTTCAAGTGAATGATGAAAGATTTCGACAGATAAGTGGTACTCCAAATCTGAAGTCCAGAATACTCGAACACGCCGCCGGGATTCTTGTGTCACCTCACGCGCAGCGTGTTGTCACGTCAATTCAATTTGTGGACATGATGAATAATTTGACCGACGTATACTAGTACTGCTACTTTACTACTTACTAGTCGTATTTAGTGTCACAATTTATACATAGGTTTAACTAACAAGTACGCACTTGAAGTCTAACTAATATATATATGGCTTCGCACAGCATCTCCATCATCATTATCAAGACATCCTACGCAGTGAGTTAGGATGCACTTGATCCCGTGAAGGTATCTATCCTTCAAACCAGAGGAGTGCTTCAAACTAACAACAATACATAATATCCAACAAAAGAGGGTCGTACACAAGCAGCAGAATACATGGCTCGGCCTAGATATCAGCACGAATCAAGTTGTGCATATTTGCTGTTGGCATGAACCACATCGCCGCATGTCGGGTTTGTAAAAGCCATCCATCGCATGGAAGCTTGATGCCTTTCACACATCAAGATTACCCGGCAACAAGCTGTGTCGATTTAATCTCGGATATGGTGATTCATGAAACCCATGGTATGATGTGTAAACACAGCCCCCTCGCGAATGGAAGTTGCATAGCACAGTAATCATCGCCGTGATATGATCGATGATTGGTTGGATGATCGGATAATTGAGCCTGAGGAACAAGGAGTGATTGCCGAGGCTGTAAACCCGCCTCCAGTTGAATACGCCTGGCCCAATGGAGCTGGGATCTTTCTCGAACATGAAGCAGCCATAGCCATCAATGTCACGAACGCCCCATGCATTATACTGCATGCGGTTTGATGTAATGGTTTGGTCAATTTGGTACGTGCGAATGAGCATCAAATGACCGCCGTCACCGAACGAGCGATAAACCACCACCCATCGGCTGGTATGATTCCAGTCCTGAATCATGAAGGCCATCGATTTACGTCTGCTGCAACAATTCAAATTGGAGACCAAAAGGACAAAAATAAACAATCATGTTCGTAGTATGTGTGAATTAAGATTATTATAACAGTGACACATATCATATACAGAGAATTGCAATGCCGTGGTCATAATCATACCCCAAGTTAAAAAAAATAAGCCAATGGCTTTCATATTCTAGCAACATGTCATGGTTCAAACATCATGTAACAATGAGAGGAAAACAGCTATGACAGCGCCTACTCATATTCTACCATAGCACTTACTACTACTGTTCTCATATCAACTCTAAGCAATAACATGCGTTGTTATAAAAATCTTGTAAACAAGAGTAACATATAGCAATCATGATGTTATGCTCATAATATGTATTCTAACAATCATTAGATGCCAATTGTTCTCATATCAACTCTAACAATAACATGTGTGGTCATAAAAATCTAGGAAATGAGAGGAACACATAGCAATGATGTGGTTATAGACATGCTATGCATTCTAAATTTGTAACAAATGAACAGCAAATCGATTCATAAGGTAAAGATGAGATGAGATAGAACAATTACACGATGATAGATTCCACCAAGATAGGCAGCCAATCATAAGGCCGATCACGTAAACGATGCCATCGTGCACTATAGCATCGATGTAAATGTTGCCTCAACAGATTGATGATGAGCCATAACCATGTATGGCGACCGGATTCCAGATAGACTAATCCCATGTTGAACAAGGCAATGAGCTTGTAATCCATGTAGTCTTATGATGGTGTGGGCACTTTGCAGATTACAACTTTCTGCAAACAGAGGTCGAGCCAAAAGCTGGATGTGTCTCATGCGTAGTAGGCAGGAGTGTCCGGCGGGCCGCGAGGCTCGATGTTGGCGGTATCCAACGATGGAAGGGTGATCTCTCGCTGGTTGTAGATATCCATGAGACGCCACGGACTACCGGTGTGGTGGATGAGGACGATCCAGTTGGCCTTCATGCCCGCCCAGTAGTGGCCGCGCATGAAGGACAGGTGGACGGGTAGTGGTAGCATGTCGAGGGGCACCACGACAACCTCCGTAGGATCGTCAAGTCGGTGTCTGGGCCACCTGCGAGGATCGGGCATCAGCAAGCAGGGTGTCTTGAAAAGAGCCGGCCGGTTGCAGATGAGTAGACGGTACAAAGACACCGAGCATGCGGCCAGACGGACGGTGCTGAGTAGGTCCATACGACTACAGATCTGCTCCAAGAGAACATCGGGGAGGGAATTCCAATCGCAGCTCTGCGTGTCAGTCGGTTATGCCATTGGGGTTTTCGGTGCCTGCGAGCCAGCGGGGAAGTGGATTTGGGCGGCGAAGCGAAGAAGCTTCTCCTCGTGTGGAAAGCAAAGGAGCGGGGATATGGTACGCTGAAAGCTACCAAGGAAGATGGCGCGGGCGAGGCGAAAGCAGGAGCGGGGTAAATGGTGTGGGGCCAACGATGGGGAAGAGAGGAGGAAGAAGAAGAGAGGAGGAAGAAGAGTGGAAGACGGGGAAGAAAGTGCATTAAATCTCAATTCTACTAGTACTACTACCAGGATATACCGTACTTTGGAGTGTAAATAGTTACACCGATGACATGTGGGTCTACCACAAGAGGGCCCATATGTCGCTTAATGGAGGACAGAGGTGCGAGGCGATTTATGGAAGCATGCTCTCATCGGCAAACATGATGGCAGTATTGGGTAAGGCTGATTTAGTAACAACAACACGCTGGTTCAGCTTATTAATTACGTGTCCCATCTGCTGCAGCGTGTATTGTCACTTCACTGCGAAGACTAGTTGAATAGTTCTCTCCGACCGAGATGGGGAATAATGGATCGCGAGGACTTCCTTTCTACAAGATCCCTATGCCTCTACGCCACTTCACTCATTTTGCTCCGCACCTAGTCACTTGTTGAAATCTGTAGAAAGACAAATACTCCATATTTGGGAACAGAGGGAGGCTTTTATCCGCACTATTTGGGAACAGAGGGAGTATCACCATATGGAGGGAATAGAGGAAGCTTGAAATATGAACATGTCAATGGCAGGGAGTAAGCCCCATGCATGCATGCATGCATGCAACATGCAACACTCACACGCACACATGGACGCACGCAACACTCACGCACCCATGCGCACACAGCACACGACGCAACACACACAACTCACGCCAAGTGCTCAACCTACTCCCTACGTCCGTGAAAGACTGTACATTTAGAGATTTACACATTGACCAGGGCATAATTAACGCCCAAAAGTAGCAGACTTATGTGCATGCGACCATTGAGATAAGAAGATTAAATGAAGGCCGCTGCATGCTGTAATTAAGATAGACATGTAGCCTATACCTACAACACAAGTTGGTGCATTAGTCAATCAATATCGATTTAGATTAAAGGCTAAATGCATTGGAAGTGTAGATGTACATTATGTACCACACTCTTTGTTTTGTAGCCGATGTACACTCTTTGTTGGAAGACCGAGGAGGACAAGTGCATGCACTCACATACACAGCCAGGGCGGTTTATGCACAAGGGTTGGACTCGTGTCGCTACTGCGTAAAGTTTTGTTTAACTGATTTCTTTGCTCGCTAACCGATGTGGGGACCCGTAAACCAGGTGACAATTTAACCAGATCAACAAAGTGCCACGTCGACTATGTGGCGGGTCAAGAGGGTGCAATACGGTGCTCACGATGAGCTAGTGATCGATAATCGCCGCAAAACTATATATAGTGACCGTAAAGAGCGTATTGTTACATACGTTGACCGCCAATGTATTTTTCTCGTTTCAAATTAAGCCATATTAATCTGAAAGGATGCAGTATGGACTACTACTAGTACTAGTACTCCTTTGATGTGTCCCATCAACTCGCCGAACGAGGAGAAGCTTGCTTACTACACCTCTCCCTCGCCCACGGGCATGGTGGTTCGTAGGACGAGGAGAGGGTTTTGACTACAGCGCCCTCTCCCTCTCCCTCCCTCTCCCTCTCCCTCGCCCTCGCCCTCACCCTCACCCTCACGGTGGACGTGCATCAGTTCAATCGGTGTCAGATTGCCAGAAGCATATTGTACTGTAGTATCATCATTGTTGGACCTTCCGAAGAGGTGAAGAGCCAAGTGCAAGGTTCACACGAGTATGAACCGTTGAACCTCCCGAAGAGGCAAAGAGCCAAGCGCAAGGTTTTATAGGAGTTGTCGTCCTAGTAGGAGTGTACTACAACTATAGCGAACGATGCTACTGTATGATGCCGCCACGTCACGTATATCCAAAGTTGTGCCACCTTTTTTTCTCAAAGAGCGTGTTGGAGCCCGTGCAACAACCACACAAGTTGCACGTACACATAACACATTTACTAGTAATAAATTCTAAAGGACAAATGCCAAGATGCCACACAAGTTCATCTCCAATTCATGTGATAAATTTGTGCACGACTAGTCTACATATATTCACAGCGCTACCGCTCACAATTACCGTACTCCACTTACACGTTATAGATGGGCTACATGCATGTCCTCCTCCGTGTTCCAGTCCTGTGTTCTTCATGGATGGCACGATCCATAGCGGTGGGCAACGGAATCATTGTCGCAGCTTTCTAGTCCGGTTCCACACGATGGAGACTCATCCAAGCTGAAGCGGCATAAATCAGGATAGCGTGTCCCAAAGATGTCGCTCATCCGGCGGTGCGCAATGAAGACACAACCATGCTTCATGAACGGCAGGCCTTCCGTGTCGTGCACGGAAGGTGGCATCCGCTTCACAATGGGGTAGCTGTCCCGATGAAAAGCGAGTACTCTCCAAGAGTGTTCCTCGGCACCCACGTAGCATCACGGGGTCGAACTCGGCGCCGCTCATCCGGTACACGCGGCATCCCAGATCTGGACACATGGTGACGTATATAGTCAAGGTCCATGCATAATAATGTTGTGCTCAAATATGGCGGTCAATACTGTGCAGCAAATAGTACTACTCCGTATAGAGGAAGTAAAATAACCGCTTATTATATATAGCCACTCTTGGCTACATGGATGAGATAGTAAGACATGGAAAACAAAATGGTGGCAGCTAGTGGGTTCAAGTCTTCAAGGGCCTAGCTAGCTATACACGCCCTCCAAGGTAAAAAGTACTCCTACTAGTACTACTAAGTATACTACTAGTACAACAATGAAAGAGAAGGCGAGAGGGTTAAAAATGGAATACCGGGTAGATGGTGACGGTCCGATCGTGGTAGATTGTGTGACCATGTTGCACATCGCTGGTACCATGGGTAACGATCGCTAAGATAGTTGATCCCAATATGCCAAAGTCAGCTACAAGGTTCCGTGTTAGACCGAATCATGGATGCAAATGCACATCCAGATCGGTGATCTTATTTTGATCGGGGATGACCGGTCCTCGCAAAATAATGGAGTACCGTTAGGGATGCAAATGATGGTTTGTGCATTCCGCTTGTAATCTCCCATACCGTAGGATGGCAACCAGATGAAACAAGTCCTCGGCTTGTCACCACGAAGATGCGGCCTAGATGGCGCACGGCGCCTTCGAACGTGTAGGGGTACAAATCTGTCGTCGCCAACATGCGCCACCTCTGCCGCCATCGTCTTGCATTGATGGCAATCCTTATGTCGAACACCGCGATGAGATAGTAATCGCCATAGCCGCCGCTTTGTCGGCGGGTCCGCAATTGCTATCTTCTTCAATCTCATGTAGGCATCATCATACGATTCAAGCCCAGCCGTCCGGAAGGCCGATCCCAATGGTGGAAAAGGGTCACCGAACGGCCGAACTAATGTGGATGTTGTGCAAAATGATGGTGGTATCCGTCGGAGGTATGCAAGCCAATCTTCGCTGGCACCGACCTGCACCTATATATAAGACGGTGGGCAGCGGAGAAATTACGGGATGGAAATGGAATAACTAAGTACTACATGATCAAACTCCATTACTGACCTGCTCATCGGACAAAATCCGACTACCTCTCAACATCGGCAACTCTAGAGGAGTCAACGTGCAACCATGGCCAGGGAGCGGTGGACTGTTTGAAGGATTGTCCCATAGAAGAACCTTCTCCTCGAGGACGCATGGAAGACCAACAAGCATGGCCTTTTCCCAAGCCTGTTTAAGCAGCGTCTTGAAAAAGTTGGTGCAGGAAGCACCGAGTCTTGCGGCGGTGAGGACGTCGGAGCGGCGTGCGATTTCTCCCAGAGGATCGTCGTCCAAGGTCTCCCAGCCCCGACGAGGAGGAGAACCGCCTGGCGAATCCATGGGAGCAGCGACGAACTACCTTCTCTTCGGGGAGGGAATCACGAGGAGGAGATAAGAGCGTAGTAACCGCAGGCCTCGCCCTTCCAACTGTAGATCGCTCCTCGGTGAAGGGTTGAGGCTATTATTTACTACTAGTACTAGCATTATGGAACGTTATGGGATTGCATTATACTGTAAATAATAGCACTAGTAAGAAAATTTTGGCACTAGGTAGTAGTTTTTGGCGTGGATTAAGAAATGTTGGGTATATTTTTGCCATTTTTTGTACACGCCAACTAGTGTCAAAAAACGTCTTACATTATGTGACGGAGGAGTACGTGATTGCATCAGTAGCAGCACCAGTACTACTTTTCTCAACTAGTAGTGCGATGTACTGTACTTCTAGTCTAGTCTAGTATAGTGCACCAGTTTTGAACTCTTGAATCTCAGGGCCAAGGAGCTACAGTTGGAAGTGGAGGGTACTACTGTTCTCTAGAACCATCGTTGTACTATCAATGCAGGGGAAGTACACCTGCGTAGTGGCCTAGTGGGTACTCTCGGTGCTATATTCAGCTGCTCCTCTCACGTAGGAGTAGCTGGCCTACTCAGCCGCTCCTCTCACGCACACACTAGCAGCCTGTTTATCAAAGAACGTTACTACGGGGCAGAACATTTGAGTTATTTGATACAAGGAGACTAGGCTTTTCGCTTCCATTTGTGGAGGTGTAATGGATCTCGTCGAACTTTGTTAGTAGTTCCTTCTTTATGAATGAGATGAAGCAAAGCTTTTGCCTCCGCTTAAAAAAACACGCCAAGAGGAATTTCTTTTATAGTAGAGCCGATAATGGAGTGAAGTCCATGCGTGCAACACCACAAGCTACGAGTAGTAGTAGAGCACTTTACGACGGAGCCATATTGCACAGCTTCCCAATGCCCCGCCAGCTTTTCCGCCTCGGCTTAATTGGGAGGCGCTAGTTTAAATATGCTACAATCTGATGAGGAAGCTGCAAGCGAGGTGCGGCTAGGGCGAGCACGCGAGCCACGGATGTTGGGAAGGAAAACCCGCTCACGTGGCTAGGCTGTCCAAAGGCACCCAGATTAGGGGCCGCACGTCCATTCGACTTCAAAACTCAAACTACCCGTGTAAAATATGGCTCGCAGCGAAGTGTAGTAGTACTATTTAAAAAGGCCGCCGTATGCTCGCCGGATCGAACCCACAAAACGAGGTATACACTCCGCGACCACTAGTAGTACTCGTTGGAGTACAACGCAACCTAGAATCGCCTTTTGTCGCTAGTAGTACGTACATTGTTCCTTACAAGAAAGCCCTAATAATGCAAGAAACCACTAAAATGCCAAGAAACTACTACCACTTGCATACGTGGCAGACTTAAGATAAGACTACCTTATCAACCATTGTACATGCTCTTACCAACAAAAATCCTCGAGTGACCTCCTACCTCCGCCCGTCCACCTAGTCATCCTCGGCCATGGGGCGCAGCTACGCCCGCCGGCGTATATGCGAGGTCAAAACCGCCGCCGTGCGGAGCCCATGTTGCGGCAGCCCGATGCCAGCTCCGTCCAGCGCATGGCCACTAGCTAGCCAAGATAGCTCCGCCCACCGCTTGTCTGCGCAAGGTTTGCTAGCTAGATTGGCACGGCAGCGCGGGCGGCTTGCTTTCAGCAGCAGCAGCTGGGCCAGCCATCCGCTCGAGCGGCCATCATGGCGGCTTGCTCGCCGTGAGTCACACTCGGGCCAGCTCGCCAACCTGCAGCGGAGGCCAGCGGGCGTCCGGCCCGTCCGGCGGAGCGGGCGGCCAACTCGCTCATCACCGGCGCCACCGACAAACACGCATCAAGATCTGTTTGAAGTAATGTTCAGGAAAAATAATGATTTGAGGGGAATAACAGGATAGAAGGTCGATGTGGGTCCCTCGTGTCAACGGTCAAACAAAATGTGTTGGTTTAAGCTGCCTCATCAAGACGGACGTGTGGGCCAACCCTGTCATAAATGGGTTTAAACGAACCTAATCGGTAGGAGTACTAGGTAGTAGTTTTTGGCGTGGATTAAGAAATTTTGGGTATGTTTTTGCTATTTTTGTACAATAGATTCTTCCTAGGGCTGGTTGAAAGTGGTAGTTTTTGTTAAATACTCTACATATTGTAAGTAGGAGTGAAAGTTAAGCTTTGGAAGCCAATAAGCAAGGCTAGTTACATAGTGCATATGTGTACATGATTGAAAGTAAATATCAACCATGAGTGACTAATATCTTGATGGAAAACTCAAACTATGGAATACTAGGAAAAAATGCATGGTTGGAAATACTAGCAATGTTCATGTCCGTTGTAACGAATCATAATTAGAATAATACTTATTCACAAACTTGGTACAAAACACTCTAATTTTGATATACATATGTTTCAATTAGAATATATTCCTTGGGCTGCTTTGGTGAGGTCGTGGAGGGATGTGGTTGGTTTTAAGATACTAATTATGGGTTTTTCTGCAAATTGGTAGACAAGTGGGATGTTGGTGAGAAAAGGCAACAACTTACCTCACAATCGTTAGATGTAGATCTAATGGTCGAAATGACGGATGGCGTATACACCAAAGATCACCAACTTAGTCTTGTGTAGGAGTATTAGCAAGATCCGTGCATTGCACGGAACATCAAGATGCATTTTTTATAAAACACTTGTTGTGATTGACACTTGGGAGTAATTCCATGTGTAAAAACTAATGATATCTCGAGAAATATGAGATAAGGTGAAGAGGAGTGGGGTGTGGTGGTGGTTGGTGGTCGGACTGAGCGGAGGCATGGGGATTGACGACGCCGGCAGTGGCCACCAGGCCAGTTTGTTCCAGAGGCTTCCTTTCTTAATTGCTCAATAATGAGGTTTGTTGGAGATAGGGATGAACGAGGGAAGGCCTTGTGTGCAAATGTGGAGAGGGGTGCGGGTATATTTTAGTTTAATTTCCATCCGTCAAATATAGATCGGACGGTCTATATTGCAAGATGGCACACGTACCATCATCACCACCTCGGTTTTTTATAAGAGAAGAAATATAAGTATGGAGATACAAACGTATTATCGATACTTGCTTCCGTAAACTAGCATCTACATTCTATTCAACGCCTCGGCATGTGGGGCCTTAGCACAATGACTTCTCGACTGTGTAAAACAAAGATTTTCCCGTCACCGACAAGGAGGGGGTGACGGCGGCGCGCTTTTTGGCTTGCTCTAGTCCTAGTAGTCATACTAGGTGGTCTAAGCACGTGTAGATTTATTCTTTTTCATGTCTCGTGTTCGCCGTACTTCCACGACTGTTGATGAATAGACGGTAAGTTATTCACGGGGAAACCCTTGATGAGCGTGTTTGCGAGAGAGAGAGAGAGAGAGAGAGAGAGAGAGAGAGAGAGAGAGAGAGAGAGACGTGTGTGATATGTTAGAGACTGAGGCAATGATAACAGATTCTTTGTGTCTATGTGTGTGGAGGATGGAGAGATACATGTACATGGGGCTTTGTGTTGTGTAACATGGAGACACATATACATAATTAGAGAGTGAGTGTGTGAGATACACATGCGGACATGGGGAGAGATGAGGATCCAGATAAACGGGTTTTTGTGCGTGTTTGTGTGTGTTTGTGCATGCGTTTGTGTGTGAGAGGGAGAGAGTGTACGCGGAGTAGAGAGACCATTGATGATGTAAACCTAGTATAAGGGAAGGGGGAATGGTGTGACATGTGTAGTAGCGAGATATCACGGGTGCGGGCTGGGGAGCAGACTATTTGGAAGAGACATCGAGTGTGTGTGGGAGAGGGGTGTGAGAGCGAGAGAAAGAGAGAGCTAGCGAGAGAGAGAGAGAGAGAGAGAGAGAGAGAGAGAGAGAGAGAGAGAGGGGCGAGAGGGGTCGCTTGTGTCCATAAATGGCGATAGATAGGGAGACAATGTTGATGTTGTCCAAATTGGCCTATGAACGGAGACGCAAGGGAAGCGAGTCATCGTGTGTGTGATAGGGACTTCATGAGAGATCTAGAATAGATGGTGTAGAGAACAATGTGCGAAATCGAGAACGATTATACATTAGGGAGCTATGCAAAGAGTCACGACATATATGTATGCAGGGAAGGAGCTAGGGCGGGTCCGCATGTGGGAGAGATAGAAAGAGGAGAGTGGTGCACAAGGAGACAAAGTGTGCTTGTTTGCAGTGGGGGTGGTGTGTGAGGTGAGTGCGCGAGAACCACATAACTAGGGAGATAGACGTTTGGGGGCGACGTTTTGTGTGTATGGGAAATATACACTCTACATAGTGTGTGTGCTTGGGTAAGAGAGATAGCGGGAGACCTAGAGAGTGAGGGAAGAGATGTGTGCATGCCCAAGAGGCAAAGTGATAGAGACCTATGTTGGGGGTACGGGCTTTACAAGAGAGAGGGGTGTTAATGTGCTCGTGTGTTGGTGTTTGGGGGAGAGAACGACTTCTCTATGTGTGTGTGTGTGGTGGTGGTGGGGGGGGGGGGGTTGACTTCAGATAAAGAGTGAGGTGTCTATATTTGAGGAACTTTAGCGTAATTGAGATATTGTGCACTCATGGTTGATCCATTTGTTTCACAGTTTGTACTATGAGATAATGATACTTTTGAACATGCGTGATATACCTTGATGTACCAGAATTACAAACCTAAGATTGGAATTTTGGAATTCGACTCCATCATTAGCTTTTGTAATTCATTTAAATTGAGGTACATTTTTTAAGCTGGGATTTCGTGATTCCAAATTCATATATCAAACCTAGAGATATACACATACGGGCATGTTCAAACTTTATAATCATCCACTTTATTCATACACATACACATTTTTGCTTTTGTCATCATATTTAGGATAAACACATTTGGAATTTCATTTGAATTGGACCGTATGATGGTATTTGCTTGTAGTAGCTCAATGATCCATATTTGAATTGAATGGACAATCTAAGTTTCGAGTTGGAGACATTGATTTTCAAAACTTGCACATTTTTTTGTGTGCAAAACAAACAAATTGTCGGCCATGATATCATAGTCGGCCGTACGAGAGCAGAATACTTATAATTTTAGGCGCCAAAAGCTTTCAAACTTCCCGCTCACATCGAAATATCACGCGACCGAAAGTTTAGCCATGCGATATTCCTGTTTTGCCCCTGCCACCTGAACGGAAAAGGGCTGGTTTGGTAACTCCATTGTTTTCCCCTCTTTGCCCCCAACATTCTTCCCCGAGCCCTCCCTTCCCTCCCCGACCCCCCAACCACGCAAGTCGCGAATCTAGTCCTCCGCCGCAGCGTGGACCTCACACCCGCCGGATCTACCTTCCACACCTTGGAACCCCAACCGCCAACTCACCACTTCACCGGAGCCGCTTCAGCGGATCGCTTGTCCACCGCCTCCAGATCTCCTTGACCGCCATCATGGTCCACCGCACCGGATCTGCTTAACCGGCACCCTCGACCATAGCGTAGGCCCTTCACTGACTCCCTCGTCCGCCCCTTCGCTGGCCCTTCATACAAGCCCTCGTCCGACGCAACAGATCCGCCTCACCGAAAGCACTATACAACGCGCCCGCCGAAGCCTTCGTCCACTGCACCAGACCCGCTCCACGGACGCCATATTCAACTCCACCGCCCTGCTTTACCGACGCCGCAGCCTCATCAGTTATTTCGATTTGTACTCCTTCGGTTTTCTCTTTATCGCAAACTGTTCACTTACCACAAATGAGCTTTCTTGTATGTCGACAAGCGCCGCAACCGTAGCACGGAGCAGCTTCAGCGACGGGCGATACCGCCCAAACTCAACAACAACACGAGCACCATCGACGATCCTTAGCTATCAAGTATGACAACGATACCCATACGCCGCCGAGAATCGGTACTATTATCCAACGGCGGCGCCACGCTCACTTTCCTAGCATAAGCACCGCACCTTTGAATTTCTTCAGGCATCATTCAGTTTTTCATGAGACGCGTTATTCTTTGCACTCAGAGGGCCATACTTACGGTAGTGAACATGTTACATGTGTTAAATTACATACCAAAGGCACATATAGTTAATATGCTTTAGTTTTTTTCTGATGCCACCGTTGGTTCCATCGATCGCTTAATGTTCTCTATGCTTAATTACACATCAGCAAACTAGCATGTGGTTTCGCTGCTTTTGTTCGCTTTTACCCTACATTTTCGATGCTAGCTATTACATCACCGCTCCGAGCCTCTGCTCATTACTTGTTTGTGTGTTCTTGATCTTCCCAAGTTGCATGACTAATTTGATGCTTCTATTAATTATGGAGCTGCCAACCCCATCAAGCAAAATATTTGTTCTTTTGGTGCTGGCACCTCGAACAAGCATAAAAATAGAGGGAAGCAGATATATTGTCGTGTATGCACACACCCTTCTTTCATTAGTTTAGATGAACCATTGATGATCAATTCGACCAGTGCATGCGATTAAAATTAATTTTACCTAAATAGATGGTGCGTAATAAACTACAACAACTAGATTTGCAACCACGGATGTCGATTTATCTTCAAAGAACATTGCAACAGCAGCTAGGCTTCACAAAGAACATATGGTAAGCTAGTGTGTTTTAGTACATGTTAAATGTAATGCGAGTGGGCTGCTTTCTTGGCTTGTGCCTTCAACGTGTAATCCTACCAATTACAAATAGTTCAGTTGTCCGCTTTGTTGTATTGCTTGATTCAATGCTTGTTTGTTGTTACGTTATACCTGAGTTGGCCAATATGTCAAGAAGGCTCGCTGTACTATCGTAAAGAAATGCATGCCTATTTCATTTGAGTCCTTAACTTTTCCTCTCAACTTCATCACAAGACTGTCTTCGTAGTTTATATGAGGCCACACCGTTAAGTGCTTTCTCGATTATTTCAACTGCTTAGATGCCTTGGCAACTTAAATATAGCGGTTGTACACTCCTTTCAACTTTCATCTTACCATTTTAATTTATTTTCGGCTGATGCTGCTTGAACCATTTAAATATAGTTTGCATGCTCGCAATAATTAGTCCATCGCTTACCATGTAAGCTATCGCCTGGATCATACGATAACTATCTCTTACTTATGTCCAAATGAAACCTTTCAGGATGCCGCTCACACTAGGACACAATGTACAACCCCGAATCTATTTGTGGAAGCAAAGGCACCATCCATGTTACCAGATGGTAGCAGTTCAGAGGCAACACCGCCGGAGAGTAGTCTGAGCACAGATATTATAGTGTTTGAGGCTCTACTAGAGGCAGAAAGAGATTGTGTGGCTGCCATGAATGAGGTAATCTTTATCTTGAGGCTGGAAATTACGGAATTAGCGGCACGCATTATGCAAGCAACCCAAGAATTGGAGGAAGTAAGAATGTTGCATTTGAAGACGGAGGAGGTCTTGTTGTTTCTGCTATCTGAAGCCTAAGGTAATCCTGGTTCTTCTTTAGATGCCAGTTGAAATTATCATTAGATTATCATACTTGCATGTTGTGTCATGTCTCTGAATGGATTGTGTTGCAAGACCCCCTATGTTGTCCAGAATTCCATGTTGTCCATGTGTTGTAATGATCCGATTTTTTTAGGCGAGGTAATCCTCAAGATTTGTATGATTGACATAAGGTGAACTGTTTTTCATGTGAGCATATTGTATTGATGAAATAACTGTTTGAATCAGAGTGTATCCAACCTATCAATTCAAGATCACGACATTTCTAAATCATAATCATATATAAAGGTGGAATAAATCTTTGTTGTGGTTTTGAAGAAATAAATAACAAAACGGGTAATTATCTGTGGATATTCGTAATCGAATACAAACTGGATTTGAATTTAGTTTGCGTGTCCCGTGGCAAACGTGAATGCTAATTCTCCCAAGTTTTGAACGGTTGCTAAACACCCACTATAATTTGTGGGCTGCCCGAAGCAAGTGTTTGCGAGATGGAAATTACTGTCTACCCCTGACACTTGACATCCTTATCGACCAGATTTACACTGCTGTCAATAGGGGTAGACTAGTAACTTCAATCGACGTGACACGACGGCTTCGAGCCCATTCAGACACGGTGGGCGCCAAACGTGGGCAAAACACATTTGATTCAAGCTCGTCCGAAAGACATGTGTCTCTTCCTCCATTTACCCATTCATACACGATGGGCGGCAAAACAAACTCTCCTCGTCCGAAATCGATGTAGGCAAATGTTTTTAAATAGGGGCAGATGTGTAACTTCCCTCAGACGTGACACAACCGCCCTACCTGTCAGCCCCGCTCATACACCGTGGGCGCCAACCGTGGGCGGCAAAACACCCTCTCCTCGCCCAAAATAGTTACCGGCAAATATTTGGGAGATGCGAGATTACCGTCCTATCCCCAACCGACGCGATGTCTGAAATTTTAAACGGGGGATAAGTTTGTAACTTTCCCCCATTTCAGAGAAGCGCGTCCCAAACTTTGAGATCGCCCCCCTCCCCTCCATTTCCCCATTCATACACCGTCGGTGGCACGACAACCTCCGCCCTGCGGCCAGCCTCCTCCGTCCACCACCCCATCCTCCACCTTGCCGGAGCCGCTACCCCTACCCCGTTGTCCACTGCAAGAGATGGACGTCTCTCATCCACGGTGCTGGACCAAGATCCTTTCATTGCCTCCTCTCGCTTCATCGGCGCCGTCGTCCACCTTGCCGTTGCCGCTCCTACGACCGCCTCATCCACGGCAACAGGATATATCCCTGACCCGGCTGTCTGCCATCTAAAGTCTTCTTCCCGCCGCCGACAGCCATCGCACCTGCAGCACCCTCAACGTATCAGCATAGGCCTACACGGCGTCACAAGAGAGGTGGTACTCTTCCATATGTGCTTAAGTTATTGATCTCACCCGGAAAATAGATTGTAATTTGTTTACTGTACTTTTCTTGTCCGTACCAAATCGTAGTAGCTAGTTGAAAGCAAACACTGGTTGCGAAGTAGCTTTGTCCGGTTTGCACCTTCAGATCCGCCATGGCACGGGCACTATACTCATAAAGCTTATGGTTTCCCCCCTTTATATTCACTACCATCATCGTAGGTGCTTCGTGTCGTGCTAGCACTGCTCCTCAAGACCTCAACCCAAAGCTTACGTGTTCAAATACGAATTTGATATGATGCTCATATCACTAAAACATAGAACGTTTAATTGGTCACCTAATGTTCCTATATTCGTTTTGAAAAGCATGTGCGCCACCCACTGGTCCAGCTAGTTCCACTTTCCTGATTTTTCTCTTGATGCTTAGGGTTTTCCCCTTTTATCTACTCTACTATGATCTCCGTAGGTGCTTTCTGCCGTACTAGCATTACTCCACCCTTCAAGCTAAACAACACAACACTCAGAATTCGAAAGCTTAGTTGTTCAAATATGATTGTGATATGATACTGATATTAGTTAACCGACACATTTAATTGGTTAGCTAAAGGTCCCACTTGAGTTTCCAAATGCATGTCACGACATATAGAGAGACAGCATAATTGCATTTCTTTGTCACTTGTTGACCGTACTTTCTTGTCCATACCAAATCTTAGTTGTTATTTCAAAGCAAACATCGGTTGCTAACTACCCTTTGCACGGTTTGCAGCTTCAGATCTGCCATCCCACTGCCACGGTCAACACTGTACTGATCATGCTTATGTTTTCCCCATTTTATGATGACCACAATCAGCCTCGTGGTTCGTGGTCGTAATAGCACTGCTCCACCCATCGAGCTAAACAAGCTTAGTTGTACAAATTCATATCTGATATTATTGCTGATATTAGTAAAACCGAGAGATGTTTAATTGGTTAGCTAAATGTTCCTACTTTAGTTTCAAATGCATGTGAGCCACATATGGAGAGACCGAAAGAATAGTATTTCTCTGTAGCTCTGGTTCATCATGGGTGGCCAACCGACATTGTATTGAAACACTTGTAATATCTTCAATCTGCTTCTCTTCTACTCTTCTTTAAGATGATACTCTTCCTCTTGCGGTCGATTGGTCAGTCGAGTTGTTCTCCTAAGTATATTTTGAATCACAGTCAGTCGACTTGTTCTTCTTTACTATATGTTGAAGCTATCATCTGCGAAGTGTCATCACTTCGGAGCTCTCATATTTTGAGTAGTAGGCCACATTATATTAATGCACACAACAAATTACAGCATGCATGGCATCTTTTAAAAGAATTGCAGAGATAGCACAAAGGGGTTTACAGGAGGCAGATTGATTAGAATCACTTCGCATTACAAAGAAAATCTCACTTGTTTTATGTTTTCATGCATGTCATATATTGAACATTATCAAAATGAATATGAGAATGGGCGACGAGAGGAATATTATGGAACGATCCACCGGCTAACAAACTTGGCATGGTGGAGGATGGCCTATCTTATTCACCCATCAAGGTGCTTGCTCTAACTTTGCAAAGTTGTATTGGTCGCACATATTTTGCATCCGACCTCTTGCATTTCTTCTACTTTGTTACACATCTACTTAGTTTAAGCATCATATATGAGTATATGCCATAACTATCCATTTTCTGTACCTATTCGATGTGTCGTCACACTATGTTTTTCCAGTCAAATGTTGTTCTTTCGTGATAGATGTCCAAAAGGAAGAGGGTGAGTGCAGATCCTCAAGGAGTACAAACTAGGTATTTGGAAAAGGTAGTGGTACCTGTTAAATCAGATAGATCAGTAGCCACAGAAAACACAGGCCCAATTGTACCACACTTTACCCTTACTCCAGTGGCCAAACCCCTATTAGAACTGCTGGGAGCCCAGCGTCAGGTATTGTCTATGATATCAATTCAAAATCGGAACTCCTAAATTTCTGCTTGTGCCTTACCTTCTCTCTTATATGAAAACTAATTTCAGATGAATCTCCTTGCTCAAAGGATCATACGATCTCAAAACAATAATGGGCTCTGCATTGCTCTTGTCAGTACCTTTCTCCCTTTTGCCTTGTAACGCTGTACTTAATTAATTGCTATTTGATTATGTATCATCAGTCTGCACCTGAGCTTGATTATCCTTTGTTTCTTCCAATATTATTTGATTTATATTTACTCTTTGCAAAATGTAGAATAATGGCAACACTTATAAAGAATTTTCTTTAGGGAATTTATTGAATTATCCTTCCATCAACATGGAGAAGAGCTTTGTCCAGCCCGTGTTAACATGTAATGTAAGTTCATCCTTCTCAAGCCTTCAAACTTTGTTCTAGTATAGATTTGGATAGGCATCATTGCCTCCACTGTTGTTTGCTTTGCTGTTTACATCTGATTGGATGTTTGCAACAACTAATAGTTTCAAATTGTAGTTGTAAAAACATGTTCCTTATGCAAAACAGATCCATTTATTTGCTTATATAATTGTGAAACCTGTTACGTGTCTCCTTGTTTCTCTCTTAGAGTCGTATCTCTTACGCCAGGCAGAACTATAGGGAAGATAGTGAGCCAAACCATCTTGAGGACGGCGATATGACCCCAAGGTCCTGTCTTGATGAAGACAGTGAGTTGAAGCTACTCACCAGCAGGTGTGAGACAACCTCTATGCAGTCGCTGCCTCAATCAGTTCGACTTCTTCAGTCTCAACTTAAAGCGGAAAGGCTTGCTTCAGCTCAGCTCCGACTTGAAGTCAAAGATGCAATGAAGATGTCAGAGGACTGCTGTGCGCACCATCATGCCTTAAATATAGTGTTGATGCATCTATCGTTGACACAACTAAGGTCTACTCAGCTTCTTCAGCTGTTTGGGGGGGCCGACCTGGCTAGGCCTAGTGCCTTCTGAAGTGCTCTTAGTTTTGTATATTCTTTTGTCGGCGCGTTTATTTGCACTGGTGGCGAACTTTGATGCCCAGTGGATGTAATATGTGTGATAGCCATGATAGCCTAGCGTAAGTTGCTTGATTATTTATTTCCTTGTTGTCTTGTTTATTTGTTTACTTGTAGTCATTGCAGTTCTTTTTCCGCGGTTTGCTAGTGGCTGCAATAACCTATTTTTTAAAACTAGGCCACAATAACCATGGGCTAATATTTACTGTAGTTACACTGGGCCTCCTACGGGCCGTAGAAACAGTGGGCCTTCTACGGGCCGTATCATCAATGGGCCTTATACGGGCAGTATGATCGATTGGCCAAACATGGGCCAATAACAGGCCGCATTATGGCCGTAAATGGGCTAGAGTTGGAATCGTCCGTTCATGGGCCGACCATAACGGGCCATCGTTAATAGGCCGTATTTTATGATGCTATGAAAACGGCCCAACGTGTTAACGGACCACAAACGGGCCGACTGTAACCACGGGCTGAATTTGGCCCATAAGCAGAAAATGACAGTAACGGGCTGTAAGTAAACGAATGCTGGAAATGAGCCCAAGAATAAATGGGCTCTGAGAAGGCCGAAAGATAACATGGGCTGAAAACGGCCCAACGGAATAACGGGCCCTTAATGGGTATAAAGTGATACACTGTTCATGACGGGCCAGTTTGACCACGGGCCGTTAACGGGTGTAAAGTATTACACTGTTCATTACGGGCCAGTTTCACCACGGGCCGTTAATATGCCAAGAGTTACATAGGGCCTCATATGGGCCGAAAGACGTCATGGGCCATACATGGGCCAGAAGTGAAAACGGGCTGGAATCATATTAGGTGGCCCAGATGACGCTACTAGGCCTAATTTGGATAGGGCGTAACGGGCCTTGGGTTAGCGGGCTGTAAATGGGCTATATGTGAATAGGCCGTTAACAGGCTTTACATGGGCCGGCCCGACACCTTTTGACCAAGTCAAACGGGCCGGCCTTGTCACAGTAATGGGCCTCTGTTGGGCCGTGCCATGTGTCGACGTATCATAGGCGCCTTCTGTCCAATGAGTGGATGACATCTGTCCCAACGGTGAGCCGACACGTGTTTCCTCCAGCCAATGATGATTTTACACGTGGAAAATCCCCATTGGTTGGGGCTGTTAACGGGTTATCGGATCCAAAACCTGACCTGATAGCTTAACGGCGTTCCGTTACGGTGGATGCCACGTGTTGGTCACCCTTGACGAAAGCACTTCTGTGACACGCGATTTATCGTCATGGAAGTGGCCACTTCCGTGATGATAATTTTGGTAATGTCATGGAACACTTCTACGACAGCACAGGTATGACTATCTTGATTCTGTCATAAATTTGTCATGGATGTACATGCATGACAAAAAACGCGACCTACTGTGACAAACACGTATCATCATGGAAGTGTATTTTTTTGTAGTGATTCCACTTGTCTGGCCCTTTGCTATTTGGGGATTAGATATGGTTGGACCCCTGAGGACTGGTAGGAGCGGCTTCACTCATGTGCTTGTAGCAGTCGACAAGTTTACCAAATGGATTGAGGCCAAGCCTATCAAGAATCTTGAAGCCAGTACTGCAGTTAGCTTTATCATAGAGTTGACATTCAGATATGGGGTTCCGCACAGCATCATCACTGACAACGGGTCAAACTTCGATTCTGATGATTTCAGAGCCTTCTGTGCTTTCCAAGGCACTCGAGTCGACTATGCTTCAGTCGCCCACCCCTGGTCGAATGGACAAGCAGAAAGAGCAAATGGCTTGATTCTCAAAGGACTAAAACCCCGATTGATGCGTGATCTCAAGCATGCAGCAGGCGCCTGGGTCGATGAACTTCCATCAGTTCTTTGGGGATTGAGGACAACTCCCAATCGGTCGACTGGCCGAACTCCATTCTTCTTGGTCTATGGAGCTGAAGCTGTTCTATCGAGTGACTTGCTTCACAATGCACCCCGAGTCGAGCTTTTCTCTGAAGATGAAGCAGAACAGGCTCGACAAGATGCAGTCGATCTCCTGGAAGAGGAAAGAGAGATGGCCCTGATCCGGTCGACCATCTATCAACAAGACTTGCGTCGATATCATGCCAGAAACATGAGGGGTCGGGCATTTCAAGAGGGAGATCTGGTTCTCCGAGTGGATCAGCAGAAACCACACAAGCTCGCTCCTGCCTGGGAAGGTCCCTTCATTGTCACCAGAGTGCTCCACAACGGAGCATACCACCTCTACAATGTCAAGCACAAGAAAGACGAGCCGCGCGCTTGGAATGCGGAGCTGCTCCGCCCCTTTTATACTTAAGCACTCATTCCGTTGAGATGTAATAAGAAATACCTTTGTAGTCTGTTTGTTAAAGACAAGAGCTTTACAGTCTTCTAAAAATGATTGTCGCTGCTTATACTTGTGTCCGAAATCCCCCAGTGGGTGACTTAGCCGCGAATCCGTTTTGCCTAAGTTTATAAAATCCTACCGAGTGGTGGGCAATCCTCTCACTCGGGGGCTTAGCCGCGAATCCGTTTCGCCTAAGTTTGAAAAATCCTACCGAGTGGTGAGCAAACCTCTCACTCGGGGCTTAACCATGATCCAAGCTACGCCTAAGTTTGAAAAATCCTGCAGTGTGGTGAGCAAGCCTCTCACTCGGGGCTTAGCTGCAGTCCAAGACTACGCCTAAGTTTGAAAAATCCTACCGAGTGGTGAGCAACCCTCTCACTCGGGGCTTAGTTGCAGTCCAAGACTACTAAGTTTTAAAAAATCCTACCGAGCGGTGAGCAAGCCTCTCACTCGGGGCTTAGCTGCAGTCCATGCTAGCCTAAGTTTGAAAAATCCCACCGAGTGGTGAGCAAGCCTCTCACTCGGGGCTTAGCTACTGATCCAAGACTACGCCTAAGTTTGAAAAATCCTACCGAGTGGTGAGCAACCCTCCCACTCGGGGCTTAGCTGCAGTCCAAAGGCTGCTCGCCTAAGTTTGAAAAATCCTGCGAGTGGTGAGCAACCCTCCCACTCGGGGCTTAGCTGCAGTCCAAGACTCACCTAAGTTTGAAAAATCCCACCAAGTTGTGAGCAACCCTCTCACTCGGGGGCTTAGCTGCAGTCCAAGACTCGCCTAAGTTTGAAAAATCCCACCGAGTGGTGAGCAACCCTCTCACTCGGGGGCTTAGCTGCAGTCCAGTACTCGCCTAAGTTTGAAAATCCTGCCGAGTGGTGAGCCACCCTCCCACTCGGAGGCTTAGCTGCAGTCCAGCACTCGCCTAAGTTTGTAACACATCACTATACGCAAGGACGACGAGGTGCAGGTCGACTGCAACCCTCTCCTCGGAGCTACGTCACAAGTATAACGTGCGCTCCATCCCTATCCGCAAGGACGATGAGGTGCAGGTCAACTGCAGCTTCTTCCTCGGAGCTGCTTCACAAGTACAACGTACGCTCCATCCTCATCCGCAAGGACGACGAGATGCAGGTCGGCTGAAATCCCTTCCTCGGAGCTACAACTCAAGTACAAAGATTATTCCGAGTGAAGAACAAATTCCATTCGAAGGCAAACACAAGCATATTCAAAGATAAACCAAGTTCAGATAAACCCAAAGGTTCGGGGCCGTGAATCAAAAGTACTCGAGCATCAAGCCCGAAGAAGTTTAACGATTACACAACCACACGGCATTCTGAGGCAAATAAAGGTGAGGCATAATGTTTTTTGGTCACTCGTCAGGAGAAGGACTGGCTGGGTCGCAGAAACACTCAAGATCTATGTTGTCTGCGATACGAGTGGCCGCGTCAAGAAAAGTGTCCATGAAGGACTGGAAAGTGTGCCTTTTCGTGTTGGCAACCTTGAGCTCCGCCAGCTTGTCTTCTTCGACATCCTTGCAGTGCACTCAGACCAGAGACAGGCGATGTCAGCGCCGCAGCGAGCAGATGACTTCTTCCATTCTTGCACTCGGTCAGGTATTTGGTTCAGTCGGACCATCAGAGACTCGAGGTCTTGAGACAGTTCCACCTGAGACCAGAGTTCAACATCAACCCGAGTCATCGCAACCTTCAGGCGGGCAAGATAAGCGACCATGCTGTCTATGCGAGACTCCAACCGCAACACATTCATTGCAACATCATCCTTGACTGGGCAGTTTATGGGATCAAGACCCGTCTCGACCCGCCCAGTTTCTGCTTCAAAGTCCTAGCAAAGTTCTGCATAGTCGAATGAATGGTGAGTCGACAATATAAAAAGATCAGTCAATCGACCATAACAGAGTCAGTCGAACATAAGTACCTCCAAGCTTTAAGACCAGTTTCGCAGCAAGCTGGCCCAGATACGATGCCAAATCACTTTTCTTGGCTTTGAGGATCCCAATCTCATTAGTCAGCCGGTCCTTGTCTTTCTTCAGTCATTCGACCTCCCGGTTGGCGTCAGAGACAACGGTCTTCAGCTTGGAGTTCTCTTCTTCTAACTTGCCGACTGAAGCAAGCTTCTTGTCTGCAAGTGCGGTTTTCTCTCGCGCTTCCTTCTGCGCGGCAGCAAGGTCCAGATCCTTCTTCTCCAAAGCCTGCTTTATTTTCTCTAAAGAAATAACATTCCTCAGACGAGCTTGGAGTTGATGATTTTCACTACATACATCTGCTCGAGTGGAGTCACTCGGTTCAAAAAATGGAAAGGAAAAGTGCAAGTCGTAAGATGGACCATTGACAATTGATTAACTCCCATGGCAGCTATTTCGTCATGAGCAGTCTTGATATTCTTCTTGGCCAATTCTAGATCAAGGTTGAGGCTGATTTGCTGCTTGTTCATTGTAGAAAGCTGAGCCCCAAGATCACAAGATTTCTGCAGTCAATGTATAAGCCATATCAATCGACTGAAATAGAAAGACATCACAGTGACAGCTACTCTAAGACTACGCTGAATCAAACATTCAACGACAGTCTCGGGGACTACACCCAGTGGGTGCACTTAGCGTGCCCCCACTGGTTTGAGTAAACACTCGACATGGTCTGCCCAGCGCGAGTTGTAAAAAAAAGCAGTTCTCAGACCATAGTCGACTGCCCGCAGTCAACCACGGTCTCGGGGACTACACCCAGTGGGTGCACTTAGCGTGCCCCCACTGGTTCTCGTTCCATTCGACCTGGTCCGCCCAGACCGAGTGACAAAATTCAGATTCTCAGACCACAGTCGACTGCCCGCAGTCAACTATAGCCTCGGGGACTACACCCAGTGGGTGCACTCAGAGTGCCCCCACTAGTTCAAAGATTCAATCCAAGTTGACTCAAATTGACTTGTGCAACTTCAAAACAGTCACACCCCAGTGGGTGATCGGACGAGAAATATGATCAATCGGAAATCAACTAACCTGGACATTGGTCTGCAAAGCAGCTCCAGCGTTGAAGGCCACCTGACTGGCCTCATGCACCACTTTCATTTGCTCCATCACAAGATTCAATTGAAGAAGAGCTTCCTTGGCGGCACTCGGTGGGTCGTCTGGAGTTTGATACGCAGTAAAAAGCGACGATGGCAGAGTAGTTGAAGCAGCTGCTGGGTCTGATGCGTGGAGTTGTATTGGAGCAGCAGGGGTCTGAGCAGCTGATCCTAGGGGACAATCAGTCGAAAGTGGGATAGCAAAAGTGACATTGGTGCAAGCTGGATCTGTCGATCGCTCGACCGCCGTCCCAGGCACCAGTGTCGACTGAGGAACCTGAACCTCAGGTTCTTTCCCGCTCAGTCCCTTGTCCCTCCTCCTCCTCTCCCTCAGCGGTACTTCTTCTTCATCATCCGGAAGCACAACAACGTCCCGTGGAGCTGCAACAAACAGAAAAAATCAGAGAGACAACTGACGGACAATCCAGTTGACCAAATAAATTTGAGTCGGGTAGACTTACTGGCTTTGGAGGTAGCTGCATCGTCGGTTCCTTCATTGTCTGGGACCTTGTCAATGTCCATGTCAGTCGCGGCAGAATCCGGGTTGGAAAAGTTCATCATTCACTCGGTCAGGACAGGAGAGTCAGTCGGAACAAGAAAACAGGGAAAAAACGTTTACCCAGAAGCAACAGGAACATCCATCTTGATTCTAGGCAAGGTCTTCCGAGCCTTCAGGGGATTGATCTTAGGTTGCTTGGTGACTTTCTCAGCCAATTCTGGAGTCGAAGATCGAGCGCGCTTTTGAGATGGAATGCTCAAGGCCGCAGCCTTACCGCGCCTGCCCACGGGATCATGATGCTGCTTGGATCGACATTCTGAACGAGGCGGTGACTCGACTACCTCCTCATTGTCCGACTCGTCACTCTCATCTTCGTCATCGTCGGCTGGTGACTCCAATTCGCCACTCTCCTCCGCGCTGTCCTCGCCCTCTTGGTCCTACTCCAGAGCTTGTTCGCCATTGGGCATTGAGTACATCTCTGTATAAATCTACAAGACAATAAGCCGAGTGGAAATCAGTCGGATTAGCAAATAGTCGGGAAATACGTCCAAGTACAATCGGTGATAGCTGTCAAACCTTGTCTGGCTGGTTGCTGTCGCTGTAAGGGTTGACTCTCCTGGCGCCCCTGGGGTTGTCCTTGTTCCCAGTGATGCCCCTCAGCCACTCGACCACTGTTTTGGACAGCACCTCCTCTGGATGAACACGAGCAGTGTCACCGACCCCGGAGTACATCCACATAGAGTGGTCACGGGCCTGGAGCGGTTGGATACGCCGACTGAGGAACACCTCTAGCAGATCCATGCCGGTGACGCCTTGGTTGATCAGCTGAACCACCCTCTCGACCAGCATGCCTGTCTCCGCCTTCTCCGCGGCGATCACTTTCAACGAAGATGGAGTTTGAACACGATCGAAAGAAAAAGGTGGGAGTCCAGTCGACTGGCCTAGAGTCGCGATGTCCTGGCAGTAGAACCAGGTCGACTGCCAGCCCCTGACCGACTCAGGAAGGGTCATCGAAGGAAAATAATTCATCTTCCTCTTCTGGATGCCCAGACCCCCACACATCTGGATAACATGGGTTTTCTCGTCGTTTGAGTTTGCTTTCTTCACTGTTTGGGAGCGGATGGTGAAAATGTGCTTGAAAAGACCCCAGCGCGGTCGGCATCCCAGGAAACTCTCGCACATGGACACGAAGGCGGCAAGATATGTGACGGTGTTGGGAGTAAAATGGTGGAGTTGGGCCCCAAAGAAATTCAAGAAACCTCGAAAAAAGGGGTTCGGAGGAAGCAAGAAGCCGCGGTCGACATGGGTGGCTAGCAGAACACACTCACTCGCTCGCAGCTGCGCTCCGTCCCCGGCAGCCGTAGCATCATGGACGATCAGACCTAACTCGGCCATCTCATCCAAGTCATCCTGCCGAAGCGACGATCGGATCCAATCTCCTTGGATCCAACCCGACGGCAGCCCTGAGCGTGACAAAGATCCCCGATTCGTCTTCTTGCTTTTCGCCGCCCCCGTCGCCTTCTTCGCGCGTTCCAGCGCCACCTTTTTTCCTTCCCCATGGCGGCGGAGCGGCGGCGTCGAGAGTGGAGAAGCCGAATGGGGTGGAGGAACAAGAGGAAGAAGAAGGAGAATGGGCACGCACAGTGCGGATGCCTCGGCCTCGTCGCTTTTAAAGGCCCACTTCCGAGTGGCTGACGCATGGGCCCGGGCGATCCTGCCAAATCCCTCAACAGTTGCACGCGGCATACGTGGCGAAAAAGGTGGCGTGGAAATCGAAACGTCCTGTTTATCCACTCCGCTTACCACGGCGCGCTCCGCCTGATGCGCTTCCCCCGAAATTTTGAATCCCGCGAAATCCGGGATCCTTTGCAACCGATCACGCCAAAGATTTCGCGTCAAAGACAGCACTTCATGGGTGACATTATAAAAACCAATCAACAATTCCTGAATCGATCAAGGAGACTGAAACGAAGCCGAAGTACCAACGCTGGCCTCCGTCCAGAGATGAATAGCTGAGAGAAACAGAGCAAGATCAACTTCAACCTTCTCTTCACTCGGACCTCAATCCATTACGGCGGCTAATGATGAGGACATAGACCTAGGGTAGGGTAATAGGCCTGACCTATGCGTCCTACCCAAGGTCACTATCTTAGAAACAAAGAAGTTCAAGAGGCATTAGGGAGGGCCCAACAGAGGAGTCGAGTGCAATCCACTCGACCTATCATTCACTCGGAGACCCCTCCTTCTCTAGGTCACTCGACCACTCAAGCATTCGACCATGCAAGAAACCACTCGACATACCGAAGATCTAAAGTTGCTCAGCATAGCAACAGACTGACATTTATTCGTAGACTTAATGATCATTTATAGCACTTTATTGCGGACGTTACCTGTAATGCTCCTTCTTTATGTACATTGAACCCTTGGTAATGGGAGATGGCCGGGGTCCTGGCGCACTCTATATAAGCCACCCCCTCCTCTGAGACAATGGTTCGCACCCCTGTAAACACACACGTATATAATCCAGTCGACCGCCTCCGGGCTCCGAGACGTAGGGTTGTTACTTCTTCCGAGAAGGGTCTGAACTCGTAAAACTCGTGTGTACAACTTCGCCATAGCTAGGATCTTGCCTCTCCATACTTACCCCCTATTCTACTGTCAGTCTTAGTACCACGACAGGCGGCGCCCCCTTTCCTTTCCCCTCTCTCCTTCCCTTCCTTTTCCCCTCCTACTCCAACTAGGAAAAGAGGGAGTCCTACTCCCGGTGGGAGTAGGACTCCTCCCTTGCGTGCCCTTCTCCTGGCCGGCCGCCCCTTCCCCTGGTCCTTTATATACGGCGGTAGGGGGCACCTCTAGACACAAGAATCGATCTCGTGATCTCTTAGCCGTGTGTGGTGCCCCCCTCCACCATAATCCACCTCGATCATATCGTACTGGTGCTTAGGCGAAGCCCTGCATCGGTAGCAACATCATCATCACATCACGCCGTCGTCTTTGACGGATGTGAGACCAGACCTCAAGCAGTCGATCTCGTGCATCGTTGTCATCCTCGGATCGGTAATGCTGACACGCACCATACTTGAGGATTTATAATAGAGTAGCAATCACACACTTATTACATCGAATGTCTCAAAAGAAAACTTATTACATTAAATATGGCTTAAGGCCATCTAATACGATAATAGCGGAAGGCTTGTAAGATAAAGTGAGTCCATCAACTCCAACGGCATCACTGAGTGAAAGACCATGACCTAAGGCACCTTACTAAATTCGAAAAGTCTGCAACATGATACGTTGCAGCCCGAAAACGGGTCAGCACATGGAATATGCTGGCAATGTAACACAAAAGAGTAATGAACAGAATAAGGCTATCACTACATGCATATATGGCTGGTGGAGGCTGTATGGTTAATATGTTTTGCGACAAGCCAATTTTTTCTTACAACAAAGGAATAAATTTTATTTAACTATCATGGTAGTTGTTAGACATTGAGAATGGTAAACCCCATCTCAATCCCAATTAAAAGTAATTTAAACCCAATCAAATTATATTAAGAGTGATGAGATCCACATGAAAATCCAAGATCCAGATACTCAAGATGTCCATAACCGGGGACACGGCTAACCATGATTAGTTTGTACACTCTGCAGAGGTTTGCACACTTTTCCCCACAAGACTCGATCTCCTCCGTTGGATTTCTTGCACTACATGGTGTTTGAGAAACGGATGACCGAGACAAAGTCTTTCAGAAGCGTTAACTCTTTACTCGGGGTAGACAGTACCACCTACATCCCCTACATCTGCTAGCCTACCACTGAAAGAGGTCACACAACATACTCAACTATGCCAGAGCCCATAATGGCTTGTGGCTGCACACGGAAGTTTCTAGCATGAATAATCTCATGATCCCTTTGAGCCTGGGTGGCAGTCCATAGGAGAATCACACGGTACCCCGGGATTTCCAATAATACAGGCAATCACTGGGTTCCCTAGGTGCCTCAGTCCACCCAGATGTGTATTAAGGTTTCCACCTTAAGTTAACCATTAATTTACAATACTCACATCAGTCATGAATACTCTCAAACCCAATCCACGTCAACGAGCATAGCATAGCAATATAAGCAACGTAGAAGTAACTCCCATAGGTTTGATAATAAACAGGTGAATATGTACTACCCCAACTACTTCCCAAACCCACAATTTAATCAGATCCTAACCATGCAATTGTTTGAGGATTGATCTAATGCAATAAAACTGGGTAGTAAAGAGGTATGATCAAAGTGTTACTTGCCTTGCTGATGATCCACGAAACCTAGAGACTCGTAGTAACACGCTTCGCACTCCGGGTACTCTATCGCAAACAAACAAGCATACAATAAACAATCAAGCAAAGATGCATGGGTAAAACTCAAATAAGAAGATCTAACCAGAAAGTTCAACTTAAGAACTCCGGTTTGCAAAAAGAATCCAATCAAACAAAGCAACAAAACTCAAACTGCGAAAGAAACAAGATTCGCTTACTAATCTGGACTAAAGTCAATTTTTTACAGTAGCAAAAACTTGTTTAATTTGATTAAACAGAAAGAGGGTTTCGAGACGAAACTCTAGGTGCTTGAATCGCCTGATTCTGCTAAACGAGTGAAAAGTTAAACTAAAACAAAAATCGGATCAGAAATCACGATCGAAAACAATCACGATAAATCCGAGAAAAAGAAAAACTGACGAACAGACTAACGAACGGACGTTCGTTGTCTGCGGTTAAACGGTGAAAACCGTTTGTTAACATGAACGAACGAACGAACGGGCGTTCGCTAAATAACTAAACCGAAAAAATAAACAGAACCAGATCTAAAAAACAAACGGATCTAGGGTTTCGAAAAAACCGATCAGTTTTCTTGCGAAAACCGAGGCGGCGGCGGCTACCTCCGTGGTCGGGCGAGACAGCGGCGGCTCGGTCGGCGGCCGCAACAGCTAGGCAATGGCCAGGTGGCGGGGGTGGTGGCTAGCGGCTGCGGTGGCGGCTCCGACGAGCGAAGCGGCAATGACAATGGGCCTTGTGCGGCGGCGCATATGGCTGGCGAAGCGACAACTAGGGTTTCGCGGCGGGTGGGCTGTGGGCTACGGGGCTCGGCCGGCGTGGCTGATAAAGCCCAGGGCGGAGTCCCTTCAGTCTGACAGGAGTCGGATTCTTTTTTTTAATAATTCCGACGTGCAAAAAAATAAAGAAAATAAATACTAAACGGACTCCAAAAATCCTGAAATAAAATTTCCCCGTCCTCTAAAAATAAGCCGGACAAGGTGAACATTTATTTGGGGACTCTAATGCAATTTTGAAAAATGCATATTTTTCCTAATTCAAATAAAATAGCGATAAAATCCGAATAAAAATCTTATTTGATTTTAATATTAAATCTCCAATATTTCTTTATTTTTTAGGAAGTCATTTTATCCTCTCACTTTTATTTTAATAAAATAAATATTTGAAGAGAAAATAATTAAAATCAAACGATCCTCTTTTCAAAATTTGAGAAAAACTCAAATATGAAAATAACGAAATTCCCAACTCTCTCCGTGGGTCCTTGAGTTGCGTAGAATTTCTAGGATCAAGCCAAAATGCAATAAAATATGATATGCAATGATGATCTAATGCATAACATTCCAAATTGAAAATTTGGGATGTTACAAACCTGCCCCCCTTAAGATGAATCTCGCCCTCGAGATTCGGGTTGGCTAGAAAATAGGTGAGGGTGATATTTCCGTAGGTCTTCCTCTCGTTCCCAGGTGGCTTCATCCTTGGTATGGTGGCTCCACTGAACTTTGCAGAACTTGATAACTTTGCTGCGTGTAACTCGGCTGGCAAACTCAAGAATCTTAACTGGCTTCTCCTCGTAGGTCAAGTCGCTATCCAGCTGTATCACTTCTAGTGGCACTGTATCTCTCAGAGGGATATCAGCCATCTCTGCGTGGCACCTCTTCAACTGGGAAACATGAAACACATCGTGAACTCCTGACAATCCTTCGGGCAATTCCAACTTGTAGGCGACTTCTCCCATACGTTCCAAAACACGGTAAGGTCCTACAAATCTCGGGGCTAACTTTCCCTTAACTCCAAAACGCTTCACTCCTCAAAGTGGTGATACACGAAGATACACTCTGTCTCCGACTTCGTAAACTGTCTCCTTGCGTTTAGAATCCGCATAGCTCTTCTGCCTGGATTGCGCTACCTTGAGTCTATCGCGTATCAGCTTAACCTTCTCTTCAGACTCTTTAATCAAATCTAGTCCTAACAACTGTCGATCTCCAACTTCATCCCACAACAACGGCGCTCTGCACCTCCTTCCGTACAATGCTTCGAAAGGGGCCATCTTCAAACTGGCTTGATAGCTGTTGTGGTAAGAGAACTCTGCGTACGACAAATTATCGTCCCAACTAGATCCATAGTCTAGCGCACAAGCTCTCAACATGTCCTCCAGAATCTGATTGACTCTCTCAGTCTGTCCATCTGTCTGTGGGTGAAAAGCTGTACTGAACTCTAGCCTGGTTCCTAAAGTCTCATGCAACTGATTCCAAAACTTGGAGGTAAACTGGGTTCCTCTATCTGGTCCTCGGAACTCCATGCAGACATACGATCCTGGTCATGTATATCTTTGCCAACTTAGCACTGGTGTAAGTGGTCTTTACTGGGATGAAATGAGCTACTTTTGTCAAACGATCAACTACAACCCATAGCGAGTCATAGCCTGAACGAGTCCTGGGTAATCCCGTGATAAAATCCATGCCTAGCTTGTCCCACTTCCATTCGGGTATCGGCAATGGTTGTAGCAATCCTGCTGGCTTCTGATGCTCTGCCTTCACTCTCTGACATACATCACAAACTGCTACATACTCCGCAATATCCTTCTTCATTCCGGTCCACCAGAAACTATCCTTCAAATCCAGATACATCTTAGTATTTCCTGGGTGAATCGAATACGGTGAGTCATGGGCCTCTTGTAGAATCAACTTCCTGATCTCCTGATCATTAGGCACATATACGCGGTCCTCAAACCATAAGGTATCATGCTCATCCTCACGAAATCCTTTATCCTTTCCTTTGCTCATCCTTTCCTTTATATCGGCAATCTCCTTGTCCGTCTTCTGAGCTTCTCTGATCTTATCCATCAAAGTAGATTGAATCTCCAAAGCTGCTACAAAGCCTCTCGGAACTATCTCCAAACATAGCTCACGAAGATCCTCCGCTAACTTCTTGGGTAACTCTCCGGTCATGAGTGTATTAACATGACTCTGCGGCTCAATGCATCGGCTACTACGTTAGCCTTTCCGGGATGATAATGCAATTTCATATCGTAATCCTTAATGAGTTCCAACCATCTCCTCTGCCTGATATTTAACTCCTTCTGCGTGAACATATACTTCAAACTCTTATGATCCGTGTATACCTCACAATGGTTTCTGGTGAGAAAATGTCTCCAAGTCTTCAACGCATGCACTACGGCTGCTAACTCCAAATCATGGGTAGCGTAATTCAACTCATGGGGTTTAAGCTTTCGTGAGGCATATGAAACAACTCTTCCCTCCTGCATAAGTACGGCTCCAAGTCCTCGACGAGTGTAACATCCCAAATTTTCCTATTTGGAATGTTTTACAATTATAGATAAGCATCCTATGCATCCTGTTTGAATTTGAATGCCATTTGAAGTTTCAGAGTTATTTGAATTTGAATTCCAAACTTTGGCATGTGGGAAACAATTCAAAAAAAAACTAAGCCTGATAAATACTTGATCAAAAGTATGAGAGGAGCAAACATGACACTCCAAAAATATCAGAGGAAACATTGCCAAAAGAATTGGAATTCAAATCTGAATTTTGTTTGAATTTGAAAAAAATGGATTTTTATAAAGTTTGGATTTTGCCTTTGGAAAAATGTTCAAATGAAATGGAATATTCCCCTGATCATTTTGGTATATATATACCCTATATAAAGTATTTATAGTTTAGGTTTTATTTTGTTTTTGTTTTAATTAAAAAAATAAAGGAAAAACCCTTCGGGCGCCAGCCAGACACCCAGGCCCAGCCAGCGCCACCTCACCCCGCCTCACCCCGCGCCTGGCCCAGCCAAGCCGGCCCACCAGGGCCAGCCCAGCCGAGCGAGCCAGCCCAGCTCCACCGACCGGCCTCGCCCCTCGCCCGATCCCCCTAGGATTCGGCCACCCGCCCGAAACCTCCCCCTCTCTCCCTCACTGACCCGCGGGCCCCACCCCGTCGTCTTCCCCCTCGCCCAAGCAACGAAGCTCGCCGGAGATCCACCGGATCCCGAAGAATCCGGAGATCCCCGATCGCCCCGATGCCCTTCCGCCCCTCGCCCGACCCCCTGGCTATATAAGCCGAGGCTCCACCCCATTCCCCTAGCCTCGCCGAACCCTCTCCTTCTCCTCCCGAGCTCACCGAGCACCGAGCTCGCCACCGCCATCAAAACCACCGCCGGCGCCCCTAGTCCACCCGACCCTCCCGACCCCACGAACCACTCCCGTGCTCCCAAGCATCTCCCGACGTCTCGCCAAGCTCGCCGGCCGCCAAGCCCTCGAGCACTCTCTGCTTGCCCGCCGCCGCCGTCGAGTCCGGTGAGTCCCGAAAACACCTCCACCGTTCGATCCTGAACCTAGGGTTAGGATTAGAAGCCCCAAAGGGTATGTTTTATTAGAAAACCGCCGGCCCGAACGGTTTTATTTTAGTTTAGGTTTTATTTATTAGGCGGTTCATTAGTTAAACCCTAGGCCCGTTTAGACTAAACTACGCCTAGTGCATGATATAGGCCCATTGGGCTTTTCTTTTTATTTTGATTTTCTGTTTTAGCGATTTGTTTCAAATTTCAAAATGTATATCTTTTATTCTGTTTAATATTTTTGAGTGATTCTTTTTTTGTTGGATTGCAAATTTTATGTAGTTTCTGAAAACATATATTTAGCTATGTTAAAATAATTAAAAATGCTTTAATATTGTTTTAGTCAGAATAGCAAATCTGCTATAGTTTTAGTTAGAAAAATTATTTTTGCATGATTCTTTTGCCATCACTTTATTTTGATATTGCCAAACCCTAGAAATTAACTTTGGTATTTTAGGATTAATAAATAATTAATTTTAGACAGAATCCTATTAATCCTAATTAATTGACTAGTTCTGTTTTCCTAATTAATTAATTAGTAAATTAATTTATTTTTAACTTGTGATTAGTTATTCTAGGTTAGTTTCTGTCATTCCATTAGATGAACTTTTATTTATAATTAATAAAAGTTTTAAATTAATTTTCTTAATAGAAATTGGATTAGGCCTAAAATGAGTTTTATAATAGCTTTTAATTAATTCTTTTTGCTCCTAATTGCTTAGTTAATCCTTTTCTATTAAGTTAACCTAAAACCATGATTAGGTTATATTAGGGAATTTTTGTTATATAAAAACTATTTTTGTTATTGTTTGGAGTAGGGAAAAACTTTGAATTGGGTTCTCTGAGTTTTTCTTTTGGATTTGGTTTTGATTGTTTTGTTGTGCTATGTTACCATTGTTATCTTGTGTGATCCTCTTGCTTTATGCTTATTGTGTTATTGTTTGTCTCGGTAGAGTTTCCGGAGTCTGAAGCTTGCTACTCGACTCTTTAGCTTACGAGGATCATCAGCAAGGCAAGTTTTGATCATGTTATTTCTATACCTATGTTTTTGTGCATTAGTAGTTGTCACCACCCCACCATGCATGCAGTAGTGAAATCTTGAAGTCATTAAACTTGAGTAGTATCATGTGGTAGGATGAACCAATCCCTTGTTATCAAGACCCCGGGCGTAGTAGTTATTTTGCTATGCTCGTGAGGCGGGATTTGGGATGAGTGAAATTCATAAGCAAGATGTGAGAGTCAATGATGATGACAACCCATGGACTACAATGATCAAGATGGACTTGGAAAATCACTCTGGGTGGAGGGCGGTTGACGGGCACCTGGAGCACCCAAGGTGGTGGCGGGATGCATGGAGAAGCGCCATGACATCCTGCGGAAAGCTTCACCCAGCCACGAAGAGAAGGATGGATGCCCCATGACCGAAGCTTACTGTGCAGCCGCAAGCCATTATGGGCTCTGGCTGGGTTGACCCTAGTAGTGACGCTGGCTGGCGGTACTACGAGAAGTAGACGAGCGGTAGGATTGGATGGAGTACGGCGGGGCGGAAGAACTCTTTGGAAGACCTGTTTCATTCGTCCGTCTTCAAACACCATGAAGTGCGAAGACTTTAAAGGAGGAATGATTCTTGCGGGTAAAGTGTACAAACCTCTGCAGAGTGTTATAACCTAATCGATTAGCCGTGTCCCGATTCACGGACATTTGAGCCTCTGGACCTTGGAAGTATTCGGATATCTCAACACTAAAACTAATGGATTAATTTTGAGGGTTTATGATTTAATAATAATTTGGGAGCGAGATATTGGTTGGCGGAACCATCTCAATAACTACCAACAATTGTAGTAATTTGCAAATAAGTCCACCGTGTAGTAGGATAAAATTTGCTTTTAAAAATGATGAAACTTAGAGCTCCACACCAAAATGCATATAGTGTTAGTAACTTTATTATTGTTATTCTTCTTGTCTTGCCATTTATTCCAAAAGCTGACCTACATGGCTGCAACGTATTATGTTGCGAGATATATTCGATCGGGGGTGAGGCTACGCTCCGCGCTTAGCGATTGCCCTTTGGAGTCGGATGGACTCGCTTATCTTCGACGCTTCCGCAGCATTTTAGTTTATTTCTCATGAGTTGGCCTTGAGCGAATTTATTCCTTGTAATAAAGACTCTATATGAGAATCGATTAATGATATTCAGGTGTGATTGAACTTTGATTACTTTATCGATGTCTTGTGAGTACCGGCATGATCTTGGGATGAATGCAGACGCAGAGATTTGACCGATTTTGGGTCAGGTCGCTCTGAGATGGTATCGAGCACCACGCCGACCGTGAGGATCGTAACCCCTAGGATCGGAAAGCCATAGCGAGACCATTTACTTTGAACCCTTTTTCATTCTATAATTCTTCCTGATCTATTCGACTCTTCTCCCTTTGCAACATTCTAGATGGCGTCGAGTTCACCCCAGTTTTGCTACGGAGTTACGCCACCCGATGAGGCGATGCCCTTTGGAAGAAAGCTGGTCCAGATGGTGAAGCTGCTGAAGATTGCTCGCCCTCGATCCTTTGGAAACCCACTAATGCACTTCCGCGGACACCCGCTCTGGATTGAGGTGCATATCCCAGGGAGGACTTTTGGAGGACACACGGAGCCTATCAACTTTGAGTTCACCGAGTTCAACTGGATCATCGGAAGGGGCGTGGCGATCTACCGAGCACTTGGACATCTCCGAGAGGAGTCTGGGCGAGCTCGATCACTCGAGACCTCGCCATGGTTTCTCGCAGGCAAGGAATGGAGATATCATCCGTACCATCGAGGGCGATTCCACTCTCTTACATCCAGGATTTGGAATGTCTTCTCGGGACACGGAGATTCAGGCTCGCCGTAACTCGAAGACACACCGGAAGCTTTTGTTCCGCGAACTGGAACTGGAGGAGAAGGCACGCGCAGACTTCCTTGGCCATGAGGAAGAAATCACGGACTTCATGGAGATAGTCGACGACCTGAAAATGAAGCTTGTCGCGATTGAGGAAAAGATGGACTTGGGTGAGGACCTTTACCCGAGTGGAGATGAAGCACCCCTCGTGAGCAATGATCAGGATTTTGAAGGAGTACCACCAAGGAAACCCCAAGAGGAGGCGCCAGATGAAGACTTTTAGTCGACCACCATGTTATCTTTTACTTTTAAATCGATCAGTTAGGCCGATGTTTTTCCTTGATTAGTCATGAGCTTTTGTAATCGAGTTTGAACCATGTTTGAGTGGAATGAATAAATGTTTGGTGTGTTATGATTGTGCATTCATATGGGTAGTGTTATTCTCATAGACCATTGTTCTAATCTTCTCACCCACTCCAAAACACGGATGCCTCCGAGGCGTGACCTTTGGTTTCCGCGGAGCTCACCCAGCTGCTCCACAGAAGAATGCATGATGCAGCTCGATTCAGAATCGAACAACCCGCCAACAATCCACCGCCACCACCACCACCCACCGTGGACAATTTGACTCGATTTACGAGGTTGAATCCGCGGTGTTCTCTAGTAGCACCGAGCGATTGTGGTGACGGTAACGCTTCGCAAGATTGGAAGAGAGCTAGTCACCGTTGGATGCACCGATGTTGAAAAGGTGCGCTTTGCAGCGCATCAACTGGATGGACCTGCAGCTTCTTGGTGGGAGAATTACACCGCCACTTTTCCTTGGGTGGCATCACTTGGGATCAATTCCAGCAGGCCTTCGCCTTTGCTCATGTTTCATCTGGAGCCATGAGTGCGAAGAAGCGTGAGTTCCGCAACTTCGCCGGAAACCGTCTTGTGGCACGATGACGTGGAGGAATTCAGCAAGCTTGCTCGCTATGCCCCGATGATGTGGCCACGGATGCCGCCAAGCGGGAGAAGTTCCTTGAGGACTCAATGATGAACTGAGCATGCAGCTGATTGTGGCTACTTTCAACAACTACCGGAGCTGGTAGACAAGGCCACCATTCGGAAGGCAAGCAGCAGCGGAGAAAGCCGCATAGCGGAAGTACAGCCGGGGAAGCACAACTCAGGAACTCAGCGAAGCCCGCTATGCACCGTACTCGGGAGGGCACACCCATCACAACCATGGAGGTCATAACCATGGTGGAAATGGAAACAACCGCAGCCAGACAACAAGTCAGGCCATGGCAATGGCAATGGCAATGGTAATGGCAATCAGCACCGTTCTGCCCGGCTCCAAGGATCTGAGCCACATCACCGCTTCAAGTGCGGAAGGCAGGGCACTCGCCACCGACTGCCGGAGGCCAAGCGGAGGAACAGGAATGGCAATGGAGGCTCAAATGAAGAAGCCCAATCCTTCCCTCGTGCTCAAGTGAATCACATCGGCGTGGAGAACGTCTATGATCAGCCGAACCACGGTGGTTGGTAAGTTTTATTGAATTCACGTTCAGTTTTGGTTCTGCTTGATTACGGTGCAACGCATTCATTCATATCAAGGGTAGTTGTGGATAAGTACGGATTACGCACTAGAACCCTTAGAAGCCCCCTCGCGTCGGTTCCGCAGAGGAGAAATGATGGCAGGATTAAGCTGTCACGCAAACCTCAACATCGGGAACCACAAATTTCCGTAGAACTCATAGTGTTGGAAACTCAGACCTTGGATGTAATCCTAGGCATGGATTGGTTGTCAAAGTATGAAGGAAACATTGACTGTGCCAGCAAGTCTATTCTGCTCACCACCCCAGAGCAGAAGAGGATCAAGTATGTAGCCCGACACAGCCAGATGAAAAATCAGGTGCATTCCCTCACGGGAGTTGTTCAGGAGGAAGTACCAGTAGTGCAAGAATTTCCGATGTGTTCCGGGGAGTTACCAGAATGCCACGGACAGGGACATTGAATTTTGATTGAGTTATTGCCCGCACAGCCCCAATATCCAAGAGACCTTATCGGATGCCACGAATGAGTTGAAAGAGATCAAGGAGCAAATAAATGAGTTATTGGAGAAAGGTTATATTCGTCCAAGCTCATCACCTTGGGGAGCCCAGTTCTTTTGGTAGAGAAGAAGGATGGAAGCTTGAGGATGGTTGTGGATTATCGTGCATTGAGCGAGGTAACCATCAAGAACAAGTACCCTCGCCAATGATCAATGACTTGTTTGATCAGCTTGTTGGAGCCAAGGTATTCTCTAAGATCGATCTTCGATCGAGGTATCATCGATTGAAAATTCGTGAAAAGGATATACCCAAAACAGCATTCACCACTGGTATGGTTTATACGAGTATACCGTCATGTCATTTGGATTGACTAATGCTCCTGCATACTTCATGAATTTGATGAACAAGGTGTTCATGGAGTATTTGGACAAGTTTGTCGTGGTGTTCATCGATGACATATTGATATTCTCCAAGAGCGAGGAAGAACATAAGGAACATTTGCGTCTAGTTACGGAGAAACTTGAGAACATCAATTGTATGCCAAATTCAGCAAATGTGAATTTTGGCTAAAGGAAGTTGGATTCCTCGGACATGTTATTTCAGGAGAAGGAATAGCAGTTGATCCCGCCAAGGTTGAATCGATCACCGATTGGCGATCACCCACCTCGATCAAGGAGATCCGCAGTTTTCTCGGACTCGCAGGATATTATCGGAGGTTCATTGAGAACTTCTCGAAGATTGCCAAGCCCATGACTGAGCTGTTGAAGAAGGAAGCCAAGTATGTTTGGACCGAGGAATGTGAAGCCAGTTTTCAGGAATTGAAGAAACGGTTGGTCACAGCTCCAGTGTTGATATTGCCGGACATACATAAGGAATACCAGGTCTATTGTGACGCTTCTCGTCAAGGACTCGGAGGAGTATTGATGCAGGAAGGCAAGGTTGTAGCTTATGCCTCCAGACAGCTACGGCCTCATGAGATGAATTATGCCACGCATGATTTGGAGTTAGCAGTATAGTGCATGCACTCAAGACACAGAGACATTTCCTCATTGGAAATCGTTGTGATGTCTATACGGATCACAAGAGTCTGAAATATATCTTCACGCAGAAGGAATTGAACCTCAGGCAGAGGAGATGGCTAGAGTTGATAAAGGACTACGACATGAGGCTGCATTACCACCCCGGTAAGGCCAATGTTGTAGCAGATGCTTTGAGCCGTAAGAGTTATGTGAATACTCTTACCGCAGGAGGATTACCCCAGGAGTTGGTCGATGACCTCGAGATCTCCGATCGAGATAGTTCGAAAGGATTTGTCGCAACTCTGAGGTTCAGTCCACCTTGACCGAAAGGATTCGTGAAGCCCAGAAGACGGACAAGGAAATCGAGGAGATTAAGCAAAAGATGGAGGAAGGTAAAGCTAAAGGATTCCGTAAGGATGAACACGGAACTATATGGTTTGAGGATCGTATTCGTGCCCAATGATCCCGAGCTCAGAAGCTAATTCTTGAGAGGCTCATGATTCCCGTACTCAATTCACCCGGCAACACGAAGATGTACCTGGATTTGAAGCAAAGTTTCGTGGACGGTATGAAGAAGGACATTGCCGAGCGTAGCCGTGTCGATGTTTGCCAGCGTAAAGGCGTAACATCGAAGCCAGCAGGTTACTTCAACCTTTGCCGATTCCTGATTGGAAATGGGAGAAACTTGGTATGGATTTCATCAAAGGATTACCCAGACCCGTTCAGGTTATGATTCTATCTGGGTAGTGGTTGATCGTTTGACTAAGGTAGCTCACTTCATTCCGTGAAGACTACCTATACCAGTGCCAAGTTGGCCAAGATATACATGACCAGGATCGTATGTCCGCATGGAGTTCCGAGGAAAATCGTGTCGATAGAGGAACGCAGTTTACCTCAAAGTTTTGGAAGCAATTGCATGAAACTTTGGGTGCGAGGCTGGAATTCAAGACAGACTTTTCATCCATGAGCAGATGGACAGACCCGAGAGAGTCAATCAGATTACGGAAGACATGTTGAGAGCTTGTGTGCTAGACTATGGGTCTAGCTGGGATGATAACTTGCCGTCGCAGAGTTCTCATACAACAACAGTTATCAATCCAGTTTGAAGATGGCCCTTCGAAGCTCTATACGGAAGGAGGTGCGAACACCATTCTTTGTGGGATAGTGTTGGAGATCGATCACTTTTCGGTTCCGACCTTATCAAGGATTCGAAGAGAAAGTCAAGCTAATTGAGACCGGCTCAAGATAGCACGATCCACGACGTAAGAGTTATGCCGACAAGAAGGCGCAAGGAGGTGACTTACGAAGTGGGAGACCGAGCATACCTTCGTGTGTCTCCGCTTCGTGGAATCAAGAGGTTTGGAGTCAAGGAAAGTTAGCACCCGATTCATTGGCCCTACAAAATCCTCGAACATCGTGGAGAAGTTGCATACAAGTTGGAATTGCGGAAGGATTGTCCGGAGTTCATGATGTCTTTCACGTTTCTCGCTTGAAGAAGTGCCATGCCGACATGGCGATGTTCCGTTGAGAGACACGGTGCCCTAGAGGCCATACAGCTTGCGGTGATTTGACTTACAAGGAGAAACCCGTTAAAATTCTCGAGACTGCAACCAGAGTCACCCGCAGCAAAGTCATCAAGTTTTGCAAGGTCTTTGTGGAGTCACCACACCGAGGAAGAAGCCACACAGGAGCGCCAAGAAGATCTTCGTCGAGACCATCCGCACCTATTTGCTAGCCAACCCGAATCTCGAGGGCTAGATTCATCTTAAGGTGGGTAGGTTTGTAACATCCCAAATTTTCCTATTTGGAATGTTTTACAATTATAGATAAGCATCCTATGCATCTGTTTGAATTTGAATGCCATTTGAAGTTTGAGTTATTTGAATTTGAATTCCAAACTTTGGCATGTGAAACAATTCAAAAAACTAAGCCCGATAAATACTTGATCAAAAGTATGAGAGGAGCAAACATGACACTCCAAAAATATCAGAGGAAACATTGCCAAAAGAATTGGAATTCAAATCTGAATTTTGTTTGAATTTGAAAAAATGGATTTTATAAAGTTTGGATTTTGCCTTTGGAAAAATGTTCAAATGAAAGGAATATTCCCCGATCATTTTGGTATATATATACCCTATATAAAGTATTTATAGTTTAGGTTTTATTTTGTTTTTGTTTTAATTAAAAAATAAAGGAAAAACCCTTGAGCGCCACCCCAGCCACCCAGCCCAGCCAGCGCCACCTCACCCCTCCTCACCCAGCTTTGGCCCGGCCAAGCCCGGCCCACTGAGGCCAGCCCAGCCAGCGAGCCAGCCCAGCTCCACCGACCGGCCTCGCCCTCGCCCGATCCCCTAGGATTCGGCCACCCGCCAAACCTCCCCTCTCTCCTCAGCGACCCTGGGGCCCCACCCGTCGTCTTCCCTCGCCCAAGCAACGAGCTCATGGGAGATCCACCGGATCCCGAAGAATCCGGAGATCCCCGATCGCCCCCGATGCCCTTCCGCCCCTCGCCCGACCCCCTGGCTATATAAGCCCGAGGCTCCGCACCCCATTCCCCCCCTAGCCTCGCCGGAACCCTCTCCTTCTCCTCCCGAGCTCACCGAGCACCGAGCTCGCCACCCGCCAAAACCACCGCCGCGCCCCTAGTCCACCCGACCTCCCGACCCCACCGAACCACTCCCGTGCTCCCCGCATCTCCCGACGTCTCGCCAAGCTCGCCGATGCTCAAGCCCTCGAGCACTCTCGCCGCCCGCCGCCGCCGTCCGAGAGTCCGTGAGTCCCAGGCTACCTCCACCGTTCGATCCTGAACCTAGGGTTAGGATTAGAAGCCCCAAGGGGTATGTTTTATTAGAAAATCGGCCGGCCCGAGGGTTTTATTTTAGTTTAGGTTTTATTTATTAGGCGGTTCATTTAGTTAAACCCTAGGCCGTTTAGACTAAACTACGCCTAGTGCAGATATAGGCCCATTGGGCTTTTTCTTTTTATTTTGATTTTCTGTTTTAGCGATTTGTTTCAAATTTCAAAATGTATATCTTTTATTCTGTTTAATATTTTTGAGTGATTCTTTTTTGTTGGATTGCAAATTTTATGTAGTTTCTGAAAAACATATATTTAGCTATGTTAAAAATAATAAAAATGCTTTAATATTGTTTTAGTCAGAATAGCAAATCTGCTATAGTTTTAGTTAGAAAAATTATTTTTGCATGATTCTTTTTGCCATCACTTTATTTTGATATTGCCAAACCCTAGAAATTAACTTTGGTATTTTAGGATTAATAAATAATTAATTTTAGACAGAATCCTATTAATCCTAATTAATTGACTAGTTCTGTTTTCCTAATTAATTAATTAGTAAATTAATTTATTTTTAACTTGTGATTAGTTATTCTAGGTTAGTTTCTGTCATTCCATTAGATGAACTTTTATTTATAATTAATAAAAGTTTTAAATTAATTTTCTTAATAGAAATTGGATTAGGCCTAAAATGAGTTTTATAATAGCTTTTAATTAATTCTTTTTGCTCCTAATTGCTTAGTTAATCCTTTTCTGTTAAGTTAACCTAAAACCATGATTAGGTTATATTAGGAATTTTGTTATATAAAAACTATTTTTGTTATTGTTTGGAGTAGGGAAAAACTTTGAATTGGGTTCTCTGAGTTTTTCTTTTGGATTTGGTTTTGATTGTTTTGTTGTGCTATGTTACCATTGTTATCTTGTGTGATCCTCTTGCTTTATGCTTATTGTGTTATTGTTTGTCTCGGTAGAGTTTCCTGAGTCTGAAGCTTGCTACTCGACTCTTTAGCTTCGAGGATCATCGAGAAGGCAAGTTTTGATCATGTTATTTCTATACCTATGTTTTTGTGCATTAGTAGTTGTCACCACCCCACCATGCATGCAGTAGTGAAATCTTGAAGTCATTAAACTTGAGTAGTATCATGTGGTAGGATGAACCAATCCCCTTGTTATCAAGACCCCGGGACGTAGTAGTTATTTTGCTATGCTCGTAGACGGGATTTGGGATGAGTGAAATTCATAAGCAAGATGTGAGAGTCAATGATGATGACAACCCATGGACTACAATGATCAAGATGGACTTGGAAAATCACTCTTGGGTGGAGGGCGGTTGACGGCACCTGGAGCACCAGTGGTGGCGGGATGCATGGAGAAGCGCCATGACATCCTGCGAAAGCTTCACCCAGCCACGAAGAGAAGGATGGATGCCCCATGACCGAAGCTTACTGTGCAGCCGCAAGCCATTATGGGCTCTGGCTGGGTTGACCCTAGTAGTGACGCTGGGGCGGGCGGTACTACGAGAAGTAGACGAGCGGTAGGATTGGATGGGTACCGGCGGTGGCGGAAGAACTCTTTGGAAGACCTGTTTCATTGGTCCGTCTTCAAACACCATGAAGTGCGAAGACTTTAAAGGAGGGAATGATTCTTGCGGGTAAAGTGTACAAACCTCTGCAGAGTGTTATAACCTAATCGATTAGCCGTGTCCCCGGTTACGGACATTTGAGCCTCTGGACCTTGGAAGTATTCGGATATCTCAACACTAAAACTAATGGATTAATTTTGAGGGTTTATGATTTAATAATAATTTGGGAACGAGATATTGGTTGGCGGAACCATCTCAATAACTACCAACAATTGTAGTAATTTGCAAATAAGTCCACCGTAGTAGGATAAAATTTGCTTTTCGCAAAATGATGAAACTTAGAGCTCCACAGCCAAAATGCATATAGTGTTAGTAACTTTATTATTGTTATTCTTCTTGTCTTGCCAGCTTATTCCAAAAGCTGACCTACATGGCTGCAACGTATTATGTTGCGAGATATATTCGATCAGAGTGAGGCTACGCTCCGCGCTTGGCGATTGCCCTTTGAGTCGGATGGACTCGCTTATCTTCGACGCTTCCGCAGCATTTTAGTTTATTTCTCATGAGTTGGCCTTGAGCCGAATTTATTCCCTTGTAATAAAGACTCTATATGAGAATCGATTAATGATATTCAGGTGTGATTGAACTTTGATTACTTTATCGATGTACTGTGAGTACCAGCATGATCTTGGGATGGTACAGACGCAGAGATTTGACCGATTTTGGGTCAGGTCGCTACAACGAGAAGCGTCGCAAAACACTTCATAATCCTTTCTTTGATCTGGCAGAATCTACATTGGTGATGTAACCAAGCGTTTCTTCAACACCTGAAAACTGGCCTCAGATTCCTCAGTCCATTTGAACTTGGTGTCCTTCTTCAACAACTCCGTCATAGGCTTTGCAATCTTTGAGAAATTCTCAATGAACCTCCGATAGTATCCGGCGAGTCCAAGAAAACTCCGGCTCTCTCCAACTGACATGGGTGCCTCCCAATTTGTCACAGTGACAACTTTGCTAGGGTCTACCGCTATTCCTTCTCCAGATATAACATGTCCAAGGAATCCAACTTCCTTCAGCCAAAACTCACACTTGCTGAACTTGGCGTATAGCTGATGTTCTCTGAGCTTCCCAAGTAACAAACACAAATGCTCCTTATGTTCCTCTTCGTTCTTCGAGTAGACCAAAATATCATCAATGAACACCACAATGAACTTATTCAAAAACTCCATAAACACTTTGTTCATCATGTTCATAAAATAGGCAGGTGCGTTAGTCAGACCAAATGACATAATGGTATACTCGTATAGCCCGTACCTCGTGGTAAAGGCTGTCTTAGGTATATCCTGCTCTCGAATCTTCAGCTGGTGGTACCCTGATCGCGGATCGATCTTAGAAAACACTTTAGCTCCTTGCAGCTGATCAAACAAATCATTGATCATCGGTAGTGGGTACTTGTTCTTGATCGTCACCTCATTCAATCCTCGATGATCAACAACCATTCTCAACGATCCATCCTTCTTCTCCACTAGAAGTACTGGTGATCCCCAAGGTGACCAACTTGGGCGAATATAGCCCTTATCCAGTAACTCCTTAATCTGCTTCTTAATTTCCTCCAAATCCTTTGCGGGCATTCTGTACGGTCTCTTAGATATTGGCCCTGTGCCTGGCAAAAGCTCGATCAAAAACTCAATGTCTCTATCCGGTGGCATGCCTGGCAACTCTTCTGGAAATACATCTGGAAAATCCTTCACCAATGGTACTTCCTCTTGTACAACTCCTGATAAGGAATTCACTTGAGTCCTATTCGGCACATGCCGGGATACATACTTGATCCTTCTTCCTTCTGGGGTGGTGAGCAAAATCGACTTACTGGCGCAGTCAATGTTCCCTCCATACTTCGATAACCAATCCATGCCTAATATCACATCCAGTCCTTGTGACTCCAATACTATTAGGTCCGAGGGAAACAGGTAGTCACCAATCCTTAATGGTAACCGATCACACCATAGGCTAGCCATATACTCCGCTCCTGGCGAGGTTACTAACATGGGTGACCTAAGGGCTTGGGTTGGCAGTTTAAACATATCCAAAAATCCCCTTTATATGTATGAATGCGATGCACCAATATCAAAAAGTACGACTGCAGTAAATGACTTAACCAAAAACTCACCTATTACTGCATCAGGTTGTGCTTCAACCTCCTCCATGCTAACGTGGTTCACTTGTCCCCTGTTGAAAGGGTTGGGCTTCTTCCCAGAGCTTCCATTGCCGTTTCCGTTCTTAGCTTCAGGACATTCATTGGCGTAATGTCCAGTCTTCTGGCACTTGTAGCAAGTAACATGGCTTAGATCTTTCTTGACGGGCGTTGCTGGGTTGGAACGGTTCTGTCTGTTGCTTCCTCCATTACCATTCCCGTTCTTGGAGCCACTATGGTTGTGCGAACTTCCTCCAGTGTGATTGTGACCTCCATGGTTATGCTGAAGGGTTCCTTCCGAGTTCGGGGTAAAACGGGGTCTCTGCTGAGCTCCAGAATTATACTTCCCTTGTCCATACTTCCTCTTGCGGTTGTCAATCTGCTGCTGCTTCCTTCAATCATGAGAGCTCTATCTACCAACTCCTGGTAGTTATTAAAATTTTCCACCATCAACTGCATGCTCAGCTCATCATTCAGTCCTTCTCGAAACTTCGCCTCTTTAGCTGCATCCGTAGCAACGTCATCTGGGGCATAACGTGCTAGCTTACTAAAGTCATCCACATACTGGCCAACGGTGCGTCCTCCTTGGCGTAAGTTGCGAAACTCGCGCTTCTTCATGGCCATAGCTCCTGCTGATACATGGGCAGCGCGAAAAGCTTGCTGAAACTGGTCCCATGTCACAGTGTCAATGGGGTAAATGGCTGTGAAATTCTCCCACCATGATGATGCGGGTCCATCAAGCTGATGTGCGGCAAAACACACTCTCTCCGCATCTGTGCATCGTGTAGTGGTCAACTCCCTTCCAATCTTGTGGAGCCAGTCATCTGCAACTATCGGCTCTTTGCTACTGGAGAACACCGGCGGATTCAGCCTAAGAAAACGGGCTAGTGGTGGTGGTGGTGGGTTGTTGTTGTTGTTCCCCTGATTCTGATTCTGGACTAGTATCTGCATCAATGCATTCTGCTGCTGGATCAACTGAGTGAGCTTCGGCGGGAAAGCAAATCCATTGTCGCGTCTCGGAGGCATCTGCTGGGTGTAGAAAAGGTGAGAATTCAGAATAGAATGAGGTCTAGGGGGAAAACACTACCCATATGCACATGAGACAAACACAAACATATCACTCAAAGCAAGGGCATACAATCGGTCTAGAACTATCGTTACAAAAGTGCTCGGACTATACTATATACATGGTGGAATACTACTACTGATATGGTGGTCGACTAGAAAAATTTATCGGTCGAAGACTCCATGATATCCGCTCCAGCTTCATCAACGTAGTCATCATCGCTTTCGTCGGGGTCCGAGTCAGTGTCGTCGATGATGATGTAGTTCTCCGGGCAAGTGGAATCATCGTCTTCTCCTCCTGGCGCGGGGTCTCCCATGAATACTCCCAGCTTCCTTGTCAGGTCGTCATTCTTCTCCACTAGTACGACAATTTCCTCCTCATAATCTTCACGAGTAGCCTTGAGTTCTTCCTCCAGCTCTGTGATCCTTGTCATTGCCTTCTTCAAATCTGTCATGCCTGCGCACATCTGGTTCTCCTGGCGTCAAATGTGCTGGTTTAACTCCTGGATGAAAGCTGCAATCGATCTATCCTTCCTGGTGTTGATCATCTCCCATTACTCATCTCGGCGCCCACAAATCTGGTAGATCGTATCTTTGAGATCCTTGTGGCAAACTTATCCAATGTGTCCCATGGTGATGTGGGCTGCCATGCTCTTTCCTAGACTCCAAGTTGATGCATCAAAGGAAAACTCTATGGGTTCAGTGACCGGCGTAAATGTCCTTCCTGGAACTTGAACTTGAATCATCAAGCGCTCCTATTTTGCTGAAGTGGCGTTCTAAGTCCCGGTGAAGCTTGGTATTCCGATGTTCAGGTACCTAGTGACTTCCTTCAAGTGGCGTCCAAAAGGGGTGTCTTCATCTGGTTGCGTGAACTTGATCCTTGCATCCGCCATCCTAAAGAGTAGAAAATGGAGAGAAGTCAGAAATGGGAATAGAGTAGTGATCTAGGGCTTTAGCTTAGTGGTCGTGTCCTACAGTAAACATGTGCTCTGATACCATCTTGTAGCTACCAGACCTCAAACAGTCTGATCTCTGTGCATCAGTGTCATCCCTGGATCGGTAATGCTGACACGCACAGTACTTGAAGATTTATAACAGAGTAGCAATCACACACTTATTACATCGAATGTCTCAAAAGAGAACTTATTACAATAAATATGGCTTAAGGCCATCTAATACGATAACAGCGGAAGGCTTGGAAAATAAAGTGAGTCCATCAACTCCAACGACATCACTGAGTAAAAGACCACGACCTAAGGCACCTTACTCGTCGTCTGAAAAGTCTGCAACATGATACGTTGTAGCCCGAAAATGGGTCAGCACATGGTATATGCTGGCAATGTAACACAAAAGAGTAATGAACAGAATAAGGCTATCACTACATGCATATATGGCTGGTGGAGGCTGTATGGTTAATATGTTTTGTGAAAAGCCAATTTTTTCCTACAACAAAAGAATAAATTTTATTTAACTATCATGGTAGTTGTTAAACATTGAGAATGGTAAACCCCATCTCAATCCCAATTAAAAGTAATTTAAACCCAATCAAATTATATTAAGAGTGATGAGATCCACATGAAAATCCAAGATCCAGATACTCAAGATGTCCATAACTGGGGACACGGCTAACCATGATTAGTTTGTACACTCTGCAGAGGTTTGCACACTTTTCCCCACAAGACTCGATCTCCTCCGTTGGATTTCTCGCACTACATGGTGTTTGAGAAACGGATGACCGAGGCACAGTCTTTCAGAAGCATTAACTCTTTACTTTGGGTAGACAGTACCACCTACATCCCCTACATCTGCTAGCCTACCACTGAAAAAGGTCACACAACATACTCAACTATGCCAGAGCCCATAATGGCTTGTGGCTGCACACGGAAGTTTCTAGCATGAATAATCTCATGATCCCTTTAAGCATGGGTGGCAGTCCATAGGAGAATCACACGGTACCCCGGGATTTCCAAAAATACAGGCAATCACTGGGTTCCCCAGGTGCCTCAATCCACCCAGATGTGTATTAAAGTTGGCACCTTAAGTTAACCATTAATTTATAATACTCACATCAGTCATGAATACTCTCAAACCCAATCCACGTATACGAGCATAGCATAGCAATATAAGCAACGTAGAAGTAACTCCCATAGGTTTGATAATAAACAGGTGAATATGTACTACCTCAACTACTTCCCAAACCCACAATTTAATGATATCCTAACCATGCAATTGTTTGAGGATTGATCTAATGCAATAAAACTGGGTAGTAAAGAGGTATGATCAAAGTGTTACCTGCCTTGCTGATGATCCGCGAAACCTAGAGACTCGTAGTAAAACGCGTCGCACTCCGGGTACTCTATCGCAAACAAACAAGCATACAATAAGCAATCAAGCAAAGATGCATGGGTAAAACTCAAATAAGAAGATCTAACCAGAAATTTCAACTTAAGAACTCCGGTTTGCAAAAAGAATCCAATCAAACAAAGCAACGAAACTCAAACTGCGAAAGAAACAAGCTTCATTTACTAATCTGGACTAAAGTCAATTTTTACAATAGCAAAAACTTGTTTAAGTTGATTAAACAGAAAGAGGGTTTCGAGACGAAACTCTAGGCGCTTGAATCGCCTGATTCCGCTAGACGAGCGAAAAGTTAAACTAAAATGAAAATCAGATCAGAAATCATGATCGAAAACAATCACGATAAATCCGAGAAAAAGAAAAACTGACGAACAGACTAACGAACGGACGTTCGCTGTCTGCGGTTAAGCGGTGAAAACCGTTCGTTAAAACGAACAAACGAATGGGCATTCGGTAAATAACTAAACCGAAAAAATAAACCGAACCGGATCTAAAAAATGGATCTAGGGTTTCGAAAAAGAAAATGATCGGTTTTCTCGCGAAAACGAGGCGGCGGCGGCTACCTCCGTGGTCAGGGCGAGACAACAAGGCGCGGCAAGTCTTGACTCGGTCTTGTGGCCCAGCTAGCTAGCGAGGCGGCGACGGGTGGCGGTTAGGGTTTCGGTGGCGGGTGGGCTGTTGGGCTACGGGGCTCGGCCGGCGCGGCTTATAAAGCCCCCTCGGGGCGGAGTCCCGCTCGGGTACGGCCCGGAGTCGGTTTCTTTTTTTCTTTTTTTTAATAATTCCGACGTGCAGAAAAAGAAAGAAAAGAAATATTAAACGGACTCCAAAAATCCTGAAATAAATTTTCCCCGTCCTTTAAAAATAAGCCGGACAAGGTGAACATTTATTTGGGGACTCTAATGCAATTTTGGAAAATGTATATTTTCCTAATTCAAATAAAATAGCGATAAAAATCCAAATAAAAATCTTATTTGATTTTAATATTAATTCTCCAATATTTCTTTATTTTTTGAGGAAGTCATTTTATCCTCTCTCTTTTATTTTAATAAAAGAAATATTCGAAGAGAAAATAATTAAAATCAAATGATCCTCTTTTCAAAATTTGAGAAAAACTCAAATATGAAAATAACGAAATTCCCAACTCTCTCCCTGGGTCCTTGAGGTGCGTAGAATTTCTAGGATCAAGCCAAAATGTAATAAAATATGATATGCAGTGATGATCTAATGCATAATATTCCAAATTGAAAATTTGGGATGTTACAACGGAACTCTCCCTCAAAGCTCGGCTGGATCGGAGTTCGAGGGACGTCATCGAGCTGAACGTGTGCTGAACTCGGAGGTGCCGTACGTTCGGTACTTGGATCGGTCGGATCGTGAAGACGTACGACTACATCAACCGTGTTGTGCTAACGCTTCGACTTTCGGTCTACGAGGGTACGTGGACACACTCTCCCCTCTCGTTGCTATGCATCACCATGATCCTACGTGTGCGTAGGAAAATTTTGAAATTACTAGGTTCCCCAATAGTGGCATCCGAGCCTGGTTTTAAGCGTAGATGTTATATGCACGAGTAGAACACAAGTGAGTTGTGGTAGATACAAGTCATACTGCTTACCAGCATGTCACACTTTGGTTCCGCGGTATTGTTGGATTAAGTGGCCCGGACCGACATTACGCGTACGCTTACGCAAGACTGGTTCTGCCGACATGCTTTGCACACAGGTGGCTGGCGGGTGTCAGTTTCTCCAACTTTAGTTGAACCGAGTGTGACTACGCCCGGTCCTTGAGAAGGTTAAAACATCACTGACTTGACGAACTATCGTTGTGTTTTGATGCGTAGGTAAGAACGGTTCTTGCTCAGCCCGTAGCAGCCACGTAAAACTTGCAACAACAAAGTAGAGGACGTCTAACTTGTTTTTGCAGGGCATGTTGTGATGTGATATGGTCAAGGCATGATGCTATATTTTATTGTATGAGATGATCATGTTTTGTAACCGAGTTATCGGCAACTAGCAGGAGCCATATGGTTGTCGCTTTATTGTATGCAACGCAATCACCCTGTAATTGCTTTACTTTATCACTAAGTGGTAGCGATAGTCCTAGAAGCAATAGTTGGCGAGACGACAACGATGCTACGATGGAGATCAAGGTGTCGCGCCAGTGACGGTGATCATGACAGTGCTTCGAAGATGGAGATCACAAGCACAAGATGATGATGGCCATATCACATCACTTATATTGATTGCATGTCATGTTAATCCTTTATGCATCTTATTTTGCTTTGTTTGACGGTAGCATTATAAGATGATCTCTCACTAAATTTCAAGATAAAAGTGTTCTCCCTGAGTATGCACCATTTCCAAAGTTCGTCGTGCCGAGACACCACGTGATGATCGGGTGTGATAAGCTCTACGTTCATCTACAACGGGTGAAAGCCAGTTTTGCACACGTAGAATACTCGGGTTAAACTTGAAGAGCCTAGCATATGCAGATATGGCCTCGGAACACTGAGACCGAAAGGTCGAGCGTGAATCATATAGTAGATATGATCAACATAGTGATGTTCACCATTGAAAACTACTCCATTTCACGTGATGATTGGTTATGGTTTAGTTGATTTGGATCACGTGATATGTCTATCTAAGTGGGAGTTCTTAAGTAATATGATTAATTGAACTTTAATTTATCATCAACTTAGTCCTGGTAGTATTAGCATATCTATGTTGTAGATCAATAGCTCGCGATGTTGCTCCCCGTTTATTTTGATATGTTCCTAGAGAAAAACTATGTTGAAAGATTTTAGTAGCAATGATGCGGACTTGGTCCGTGATCTGAGGATTATCCTCATTGCTGCACAGAAGAATTATGTCCTTGATGCACCACTAGGTGACGGACCTATTGCAGGAGCATATGCAGACATTATGAACGTTTGGCAAAGCTCGGTATGATGACTACTTGATAGTTTAGTGCACCATGCTTTACGGCTAAGAATCGGGGCTTTAAAAAATGTTTTGAACGCCACGGAGCATATAAGATGTTCCAAGAGTTGAAATTAGTATTTCATACCCATTCCCGTGTCGAGAGGTATGAGACCTCTGACAGTACTTTGCCTACAAGATGGAGGAGAATTGCTCAGCTAGTGAGCATGTGCTTAGAATGTCAGAGTACTACAATCACTTAAATCAAGTGGGAGTTAATCTTCCAGATAAGATAGTGATTGACAGAGTTCTCTAGTCACTATCACCAAGTTACTAGAACTTCATGATGAACTATAATATGCAAGGGATAACGAAAACGATTCGCAAGCTCTTCGTGATGCTGAAATCGACGAAGGTAGAAATCAAGAAAAACAGCAAGTGTTGATGGTTGACAAGACCACTAGTTTCAATAAAAGGGAAAAGGGAAGAAAGGGGAACTTCAAAAAGACCGGCAAGCAAGTTGCCGCTCCCGTGAAAAAGCACAAAGCTAGACCCAAGCTTGAAACTGAGTGCTTCTACTGCAAAAGAAATAGTCACTGGAAGTGGAACTGCCCCTAGATACTTGGCGGATAAGAAGGATGGCAAAGTGATAAAGGTATATTTGATATACATGTTATTGATCTGTACTTTACTAGTGTTTATAGCAACCCCTCGGTATTTGATACTGGTTCAGTTGCTGAGAGTAGTAACTCGAAACGGGAGTTGCAAAATAAATAGAGACTAGCTATGGGCAAAGTGATGATGTGTGTTGGAAGTGGTTCCAAGATTGATATGATCATCATCGCACACTCCCTATACTTTCGGGATTAGTGTTGAACCTAAATAAGTGTTATTTGGTGTTTGCGTTGAGCATGAATATGATTTGATCATGTTTATTGCAATACGGTTATTCATCTAAGTTAGAGAATAATTGTTGTTCTGTTTACATGAATAAAACCTTCTATGGTCATACACCCAATGAAAATGGTTTGTTGGATCTCGATCGTAGTGATGCACATATTCATAATATTGAAGCCAAAAGATGCAAAGTTAATAATGATAGTGCAACTTATTTGTGGCACTGCCGTTTAGGTCATATTGGTGTAAAGCGCATGAAGAAACTCCATGCTGATGGGATTCTGGAATCACTTGATTATGAATCACTTGATGCTTGCGAACCATGCCTTATGGGCAAGATGACTAAGACTCCGTTCTCCGGAACAATGGAGCGAGCAACTGACTTATTGGAAATAATACATATTGATGTATGCGATCTGATGAGTGTTGAGGCTCGCGGTGGGTATCGCTATTTTCTGACCTTCACTGATGATTTGAGCAGATATGGGTATATCTACTTAATGAAACATAAGTCTGGAACATTTGAAAAGTTCAAAGAATTTCAGAGTGAAGTTGAAAATCATCATAACAAGAAAATAAAGTTTCTACAATCTGATCGTGGAGGAGAATATTTGAGTTACGAGTTTGGTCTACATTTGAAACAATGCAGAATAGTTTCGTAACTCACGCCACCCGGAACACCACAGCGTAATGGCGTGTCCAAACGTCGTAATCATACTTTACTAGATATGGTGCAATCTATGATGTCTCTTACCGACTTACCACTATCGTTTTGGGATTATGCATTAGAGACAGCTGCATTCACGTTAAATAGGGCACCATCTAAATCCGTTGAGATGACACCATATGAACTGTGGTTTGGCAAGAAATCAAAGTTGTCGTTTCTTAAAGTTTGGAGTTGCAATGCTTATGTGAAAAAGTTTCATCCTGATAAGCTCAAACCCAAATCGGAGAAATGTATCTTCATAGGATACCCAAAGGAGACAGTTGGGTACACCTTCTATCACATATCCGAAGGCAAGACATTCGTTACTAAGAATGGATCCTTTCTAGAGAAGGAGTTTCTCTCGAAAGAAGTGAGTGGGAGGAAAGTAGAACTTGATGAGGTAATTGTACCTGCTCCCTTATTGGAAAGTAGTTCATCACAGAAATCTGTTCCTGTGACTCCTACACCAATTAGTGAGGAAGCTAATGATGGTAATCATGTAACTTCAGATCAAGTTACTACCGAACCTCGTAGGTTAACCAGAGTGATATCCGCACCAGAGTGGTACGGTAATCCTGTTCTGGAGGTCATGTTACTTGACCATGACGAACCTACGAACTATGAGGAACCGATGATGAGCCCGGATTCCACGAAATGGCTTGAGGCCATGAAATCTGAGATGGGATCCATGTATGAGAACAAAGTATGGACTTTGGTTGACTTGCCCGATGATCGGCAAGCCATAGAAAATAAATGGATCTTCAAGAGGAAGACGGACGCTGATAATAGTGTTACTATCTACAAAGCTAGACTTGTCGAAAAAGGTTTTAACAAAGTTTAAGTTGTTGACTACGATGAGATTTTCTCACCCGTAGCGATGCTTAAGTCCGTCCGAATCATGTTAGCAATTGCCGCATTTTATGATTATGAAATTTGGCAAAAGGATGTAAAGACTGCATTCCTGAATGGATTTCTGGAAGAAGAGTTGTATATGATGCAACCTGAAGGTTTTATCGATCCAAAGGGAGCTAACAAAGTGTGCAAGCTCCAGCGATCCATTTATGGACTGGTGCAAGCCTCTCGGAGTTGGAATAAACGTTTTGATAGTGTGATCAAAGCATATGGTTTTATACATACTTTTGGAGAAGCCTGTATTTACAAGAAAGTGAGTGGGAGCTCTGTAGCATTTCTAATCTTATATGTGGATGAGATATTGTTGATTGGAAATGATATAGAATTACTGGATAGCATAAAAGGATACTTGAATAAGAGTTCTTCAATGAAAGACCTCGGTGAAGCTGCTTACATATTGAGCATCAAGATCTATAGAGATAGATCAAGATGCTTGATAAGTTTTTTCAATAAGTACATACCTTGACAAGATTTTGAAGTGGTTCAAAATGGAATATTCAAAGAAAGAGTTCTTGCCTGTGTTACAAGGTGTGAAATTGAGTAAGACTCAAAGCCCGACCACGGCAGAAGATAGAAAGAGAATGAAAGTCATTCCCTATGCCTCAGCCATAGGTTCTATAAAGTATGCCATGCTGTGTAACAGATCTATTGTATACCCCACACTGAGTTTAGCAAGGGAGTACAATAGTGATCTAGGAGTAGATCACTGGGCAGCGGTCAAAATTATCCTTAGTGGAATAAGGATATGTTTCTCGATTATGGAGGTGTCAAAAGGTTAAATCGTAAAGGGTTACGTCGATGCAAGTTTTGACACTGATCCAGATGACTCTAAGTCTCAATCTGGATACATATTGAAAGTGAGAGCAATTAGCTAGAGTAGCTTCGTGCAGAGCATTGTTGACATAGAAATTTGCAAAATACATACGGATCTGAATTGGCAGACCCGTTGACTAAACTTCTCTCACAAGCAAAACATGATCACACCTTTGTACTCTTTGGGTGTTAATCACATGGCGATGTGAACTAGATTGCTGACTCTAGTAAACCTTTTGGGTGTTGGTCACATGACGATGTGAACTATGGGTGTTAATCACATGGTGATGTGAACTATTGATGTTAAATCACATGGCGATGTGATCTAGATTATTGACTCTAGTGCAAGTGGGAGACTGAAGGAAATATGCCCTAGAGGCAATAATAAATTTATTATTTATTGCCTTATTTCATGATAAATGTTTATTATTCATGCTAGAATTGTATTAACCGGAAACATAATACATCACTACAAAGAAAAATACACTTCCGTGATGATACGTGTTTGTCACAGTAGGTCGCATTTTTTGTCATGCATGTACATCCATGACAAATTTATGACAGAATCAAGATAGTCATACCTGTGCTATCGTAGAAGTGTTCCATGACATTACCAAAATTATCATCATCGCGCGTCACAGAAGTGCTTTCGTCAAGGGTGACCGACACGTGGCATCCACCGTAACGGAACGCCGTTAAGCTATCGGGTCGGGTTTTGGATCCGATAACCCGTTAACAGCCCCGACCAATGGGGATTTTCCATGTGTAAAATCATCATTGGCTGGAGGAAACACGTGTCGGCTCACCATTGGGACAGATGTCATCCACTCATTGGACAAAAGGCGCCTATGATACGTCGACACGTGGCACGACCCAACAGAGGCCCATTCCTGTGACAAGGCCGGCCCGTTTGACTTGCTCAAAAGGTGGCGGGTCGGCCCATGTAAAGCATGTTAACGGTCTGTTCGCATATAGCCCATTTACAGCCCGCTAACCCAAGGCCCGTTACGCCCTATCCGAATTAGGCCCAGTAGCGTCATTTGGGCCACCCAATATGATTCGGCCCGTTTTCGCCGGCCCATGTATGGCCCATGGCGTCTTCGGCCCATATGAGGCCCTATGTAACTCTTGGCCTATTAACGACCCGTGGTGAAACGGCCCGTAATGAACGATGTATTACTTTACACCCATTAACGGCCCATAGTGAAACGGCCCGTAATGAACGATGTATCACTTTATACCCATTAAGGGCCCGTTATTCCGTTGGGCGTTTCCAGCCCATGTTATCTTCGGCCTTCTCGAGCCCATTTATTCTTGGGCTCATTTCCAACATTCGTTTACTTACGGCCCGTTCTTGTCATTTTTACGCTTATGGGCCAAATTCACTGTAATTCTGATCGGCCCGTTTGTGGTCCATTAACACGTTGGGCGTTTTCATAGCGTCATGAAATCGGCCTATTAACGATGGCCCGTTATGGTCGGCCCATGAGCAGACGATTCCAACTCTAGCCCGTTACGGCCATAATGCAGCTCGTTATTGGCCCATGTTTGTGTCAATCGATCATACCGCCCGTAAAGGCCCATTGATGATACAGCCCGTAGAAGGCCCATTGTTTCTGCGGCCCGTAGAAGGCCCATTGTTTCTATGGCCCATAGAAAGCCCACTATTTTATATGGGCCGTAGAAGGCCCACTGTTTCTACAGCCCGTAGGTCCAGTGTCACTATAGTAAATATTAGCCCATGGTTATTGTGGCCTAGTTTTAAAAAATAGGTTATTGCAGCCACTAGCAAACCGCAGAAAAAGAACTGCACTGACTACAAGCAAACAAATAAACAAGACAACAAGGAAATAAATAAGCAAGCAACTTACACTAGGCTATCACGGCTATTACATATTACATCCATTTGGGCATCAAAGTTAGCCACCAAAGGCAAATATAGGGAACACATGACATATAAACGCCGCAAAAAACAAGTCCAGAACTGAAACCACTTTAGAAGAGCTCAAGAAACAATATCCTAGGTACCCATAATGTTGGCAAGATGCTTAGCAAGCTTATTAACTTTCTCTTGTTTGGCGCTTAAGTCCTCCAGTAACTTCTTTGTTGCACCGAAAAGTATGCATCTGAATTCTGCAGGACTTCCTCGGTCCTTGACTTCCTATCGCATAACATCGATCGATGTCTTTCAACTTGAAGTTGAGACTCAAGAAGTTTAACTGATTCAGAACAACGAGTTCAAGAGCTGGTGCCGGCGGTGGTAGCCAATAACTTCGAACACTACATCAAGACAGGACTTTGGGGTTGTCTCGGTGTCCTCAATATAGTTTTTATCAGCTTTCTTGGAGACCAACAGGGATGTATCACTATCTTGAACCTTATCTGCATTACTTCCTTTACCATTGCATAACAGGGTACTCTTCTCCAATATTTTATCCGCGTTCTAAAAGAGAAACAAACAAACACATCTCAGGTTTACAATGTAGTATATGAAACTCATTTTGGTGAACCAGTTCAGTAGTAAGGTGGACAGGATAAAAGCATGAAACAAACATATATCTATGTAGTATGGTCACTGTATGGTCTATATCATTCTAGTTTATGTTGCCAAATCAAGATAGATACCGTTCAAATCATATCTATTTAAGACAAAGCAGCATAGACAGAATATAAGTGTGGGAAACTACACAGCAATAACAACACTTGTAATCTGCAAGGCATGAGAACATAACTGTTTATTCAATTGAAACTGAAATCAACATAGAGCAAGTTACAACATCAAACAGCCAAACACGTTGAAGAAACAGGTTTAAAACATACCTGTTGCGCCATTGGAGTTTCAATTGCATCCTTCAAATTTGAAATTGGTTGGTATCAGTAAATACAGTGATGCAAGAGCAAAGTAGTATGAACCATAGCTACGGAACCTGACCTAAGAACAATTCTTCTTTTGCTTTAAGCGTTGGCGTCGGGTTCGGAGTGGTGGTCCTCGTGATTTGGGCACTGCAGTTGCCTTACTAACTGCTCATGTTTGGGTGCTCTGTGGTGGAGACGGTGTTGTGTCAACGGGAACTGGGTGTCTATCTGCTGGGGTTGGGGTTAGAAGGGGTGTAGCTGGTTCTCTGTCCAACTGGTTAGGGGTACAATCTGCATGAGTGTGGGTTATGTGTGGTGGGACTGATTCTTGGGCAAGTACAACCATGGTTCTATCTGCATCGACAGGTAGCACGATCTTTTCAAGACCGTGTTTTACTCCCACAGATCTGCCATCACTCCCTCCAATTGAAATGGCTGATAAAAAGAAAAGTAATTGAATGTACGAGACATTGTAAGATAGACAGTGCAATGGATAGTAGGGAAGAAAACAGGGCATGAAATAATTCACATTTATGTTGTCTAAGCAAACAGAATAGCGGGACATAATTTCACATATATGATGGCTAATTAAACAGGATAGCATGACACAATTTCACATGTATGATGGCTAACTAAACAGGATAGAATGACATACTTCAAAATATGATGACTATGTAAACAGGATCACATGATATAACTATACGATGTGTCTATTAAAGTGGTTGGCATGCCATAAATCACAAACATGCCGTCGATGGAAACATGATGGCATGACATAATTCACGGATAGAATTACATAATTTAAAATATGATGACTATGTAAACAGGATGAGATGATATAACTATATTATGTCTTTAGAAAATGGGTTGGCATGCCATAATTCAGATACATGCTGTCTATGTAAACATCATGGCATGGCATAATTCAAATATATGATTTATATACTAAGGAAGTGAGCAGAGGGCAATTGCATATATGATGTGTCAACTAAGGAGATGGCATTCAATATTGTGTATATGATGTAAAAACTAAGCATTGCAATACAACATATGCATTATATGAGTAATATAACCCTGCCAAGTTTGAGCATACACCTTATGGGGATAATAGGACTGGTCATCTGCCTCTGAATCCTCCTCTGAAGAGCTATCTGTAACCAGCAAGATATCTGTTTCAGCGAGTAGCATTATACTCTCAAGACCTTGTTTTCACTCCAGATTTCTCCATCACCAATTCAAATGGCTGATGCAGGGAAGAGCAGTTGAATATACAAACATTGTCGACAAAAGCAATGAGAAATACAAAAAAGGACGGCATGATATAATTCACATATATGACGCTTGCCTAAATAGCATGGCATTGCATAATTCACATACATAATGCCTTGCAATAAGATAACATTGCATAATTCACATATATAATGTCCTGCAACAAGATGGCATTGCATAATTCACATATATGGTAATTAGACACTAAACAGGTGGCATTCACGCAAAGCATGTCTAAACTAAGCAAATGACATAGCAATGCAAGATACCATACGCACGATATGAGTAACATAACCCTGCCAAGTTAGGGCATGCACCTCAGGGTGGAAATATGACTGTCATCTGTCTCTGAATCCTCCTCTGAGGAGCTATCGGTAACCAGCAAGACATGCGCTTCGTCAGATAGCATTGTCTGCTCTAAAGACCTTGTTTCCACTCCAGATTTTTCCATGACCGTGCCGAATGGCTGATGCACAGGAAGAGTAATTGAATGTACTAAAATTGTTGACAAATTTAATGTTTGTTTGCACCCAACATGAAACTCATAGTAGACACCGGAGATTAACCAGATAGTAGACAGATAGTACTGATTGCTGCCCCAATATGTACCCCACAACCATTTAAAAACTCAAGTTTCAGCATTAGTTTGGACTTGACTCGGAGTGACTCGGAGTCTAATAGGTGAACACGACGATAATGTAGCATGTCATCATATTAAGCGACGCATAACGTGGCGGACACGGAAGAGTGCGACCTCTCTTGCGGACCGTGTAGTCCCCAAGGTCATCTGCTCGATTGATGATGGTAATGCAGTTATCGTGGCTGCGGCGGGGGAAGAAGATCTGAGGCGGCGAAGATAGTCTGGAGAGCGGATCCTGCTGTGGTGAACCCTTCCGTCGTTGGAGCAGCTGAGCTGGGGTGGAACACAGAGCCACGGTGGAGCAGGACAAACCACACAAGGTTTTCTTTGACACATATCTGTAATGTAAGTAATTGAGTAAGGGCTTGGTTGAATTTGAGGATTCTAACAATGCGGGGATAGGAAATAGACAGGAATAGGATAGGAATGCACGCAAAAAAGCAGAGAATTTAAAAACATAGGATTTACGCCAATCTGGGTGTTTGATTCACAACAATTGGAAGATCACAGGATGCAAAAAGCATGGTGAGATTAAGTCAAACCACAAGAAAATGTACGGTTATAATGCTATTATGCTACTATCTCTTAGTCTTGTGCTTGATGAATAGGAATATGAAAAGGAGGAGAAGTGGAAATTAGAATTCCTACGGTTTTTCTTTCAAGGAGACACTAAAGGAACAAATCCTACAGTTTTCCTTTGCTCCATTCCTTTGCACCAAATTCATGAAAAGTAGTACCATAGGGAACTTTACAATTCCTATGTTTTTCATTCACTTTTCCTTTCAAGCACTGGCGATTCTAGTAGGCAGGCTTGAGCAAGGAAAATCCTACACTAAAAAATGTTTTTGTGCTACTTCTATTACTTTGGACCCAGGCCACGCCATACTAGCTCAACTCCGGGCCCATCGACAAATGCACAGCTCAAGCGCAGAGATAAATAATGATGGTGTTCAAGAGAGTCCATCACGGATAGCTAAGTTGCACAGTACCTCACCGCTTATCATATAGTAGGATAAAATAATCGTATTTCCGTTACTACGAGTGCTCGATGGACAATATATATAACATGTAGAGTAAAAAGAGATGCAACAAGTGTACAACCTCTTTGGCGAAGCCATGTCGATCTCAGCGTGATTGGGTTGGCGGTGAGGATGCTCGGCTGACTTTGCTGTCGGAGGAGGAAGAATATCTTAGGCGTCGGATATGGAGCCCGAGGTACTGCTCCTTTGTGATGGAGGGTTTAAATCGTTGGAGCAGCTCCGGTGAGTTGTACGACGCCGAGGCTGAAGCAAGACAAGAGAGACAACGAACAACGTTAACCTGAGTGGAATTCTAATAGCATCTCCAATACATGACGTAAAATACATAACCACAAAGTGCTAAATGTAAAATAGATCAGCCGCTCATCTCTATATTTAACTGTCGAAACTGAACTTAACTGTCAAAATTGAACTTAACTGTCGAAACTGAATCTAACTGTCGAAACTGAATTTTGCTGTCGAAACTGAATTTTGCTATCGAAACTGAACGCACTAGAAAGGTGAGGCTACACGTCGGTCGACTGACTTTTTAATCACTGGTCAGTCGATTTTGCTGCCGTTGGATACGAAATCAAGGGCCTGCGGTTCATCTTCAACCTCCACCCCCCTGAGTCGCTAGCCACCACCGGCCAAACAGCAGCCCCCCACCGCCCGCGGCCGGTGGTGTGCCGCCCCGCCCGCCCCGAAAACACTCCCCACCGCTGGTCCGCCACCCCGGCCATCCCTCTAGGCCCCCACGTGCCGAGCTTTTTCTCCGGCGATTCCCACGCCACCGCCCCGCCAACGCCCGCCCACCGCCGGCGACCACCGCCCCCATCCTGAACCCTAAGATAGATAGTGGGGTACCTCTCTGGCGAGCCCCCCTCCCCGCTGCGGCTGGTTCTTCCTTCACCCCGGCGAGCCCACCCCTTGAAAATCGGCTGGCCCAAAAGTCGATTCAGTCGACTGGAGTGTAGCAAAATCGGAGCAGCATCGCAAGCAAGAGCAAGAGCGAGAGCAGCAGCGCGAGCAAGAGCAATAGCAAGAGCAGACCAGGCAGGGGACCGAGAGCAAGAGCAGAGCAGCAGCGCGAGCGAGATCTAAAGCAGCAGCAGCTCCTACTGATGTGGACGTCGCCGCCGAGGGAGCGACGCCGTGGAGGAAGTGGCCGGCGACGCTGCCGTGGATGGAGCCGCGCCGTGTCGGCTCGGGACCGAGCGCCAGCAGCACCATGAGATCAATCAAGAAGAAAATGCGGCGATTAGTGTACAACCTCTTTGGTGGCGCCGATTAGGCCGCAGCTTCATCCAAGGAAACGGTGATGATGGTGCTCTTCCGGTGGTGCAGGTGAAGACGGCGGTGTGGGAATGGAGGTGGCGCGAAAGACGAGGGGAACGTCGGGGCAGCTCCTTGGAGATGGAGGACGGGGTGGCTGAACTGGTGGGACGATGAGATCGACGACGGATCCTCATCCGGTACGGTGGATGAGGGACGTCGAGGTGTTGCTGTGGACGACGTCGTCGGGGAAGAGGCTCCGGCTGGGTGGTGGACGGAGCAGGGTGTGTGGTTTCGTCGCGGGTTTTCGCGGCCTCGGTGTATGAATGGGTGGGCAGATGGGATGGTAGTGGGGAACCATGGCTTAGAGACGCGCTTGTCCTAAATGTGGGGTAAGTTACGAAAGTACCCCCCACCGATTTGAGGCGGTTCTTTCAGTTCAGGGGTACCACGGGCATTCCGCGTGTCAGGATTTCACAGGAGGTGGGAGTTTTCGCGCGTGTTGTAATTTTGGAATAGCAAGGTGCGGGTTGAGATGGAGGGAGTTGTCGGAGCACAACGAGACAAAGATATATCTTAAATATTTCGGGCTAACAAGGCGCGGGTTGAAGAGGCAGGAGTTTCGCAGCACGATAGACAGAGACGCTAGCTTCAATTTTCGGCATAACAAGGCGCGGCTTGAAATTTCGGAAGAACAAGCTTAACGTGTACCCAAAGACAATTTGCACCTCAACACGGACAACACACACACAAACACCATTTAGACTAGAGTAAGGTACACGTGCATTGCACGCATGAGATTTGGCAACCAAATTATGAATAAATACCACATTATAGCATGCAAGCTTTGAGTCATATATGCATGATGTAGATGTTTGTTTAATTCTTATAGTTCATTTCATTCAAAATCATCTAATTTTTATAAGAAAGCTAATTTATTTTAAGATTCATGGAATTGTGCGTTGTAAGACATAAAGTAAAAAACAAATAATGGCAAATCATGTAGAAAAACATTTGGGCAATTCTGATACGGAAGATTCTTGAACAAATAAGAAGTGCTTGTGTTTTGATGTTTGTGCATTATGCTTAAGTTCAACCATGGAGTCTTCTAGATTATACATGTGGCAAAATCTGGTGGAATCTAGATGATATCCAACGGCCAATAGTGCTCAAATTTGCCATCTTTGGACCATCGGATTCGCCTCATCCAACGACCATCTTTCAAAGTTAAAGTTACCCGCACACAATATAAAAAATATATAATATAATATATATAGGGGTATAGATATAGATATGTGATGCGAAAGCCGCCCATCATCTCCAATTAGAATAGTGTGTCCATGCACGGATGCGGCGTGGGCAAATGATGTACGCCATCGGTATCTCAAATTCAAATCAGTCTGACCTTGTTCAATGTGTATACATTACAACATGCTCGTTTCCAAACCACACCGCGCAGATCTCCGTTATATTCATGCATGCATGGGTTTCAAACATCAGGATCTCTTATTCAAATATTTGAATTCAACTTTACATTGATTATGACCTCACCTATTCTTTTACACCCACACAGTAGTCTTCTCTTTATAATTGTACCACTAACTTTCTCTCGTGCATGCATGCACACACACTACCAGTCGGCATTATCTATCGCACGCATGCAATCTTTTTCTTCAGGCCGGTCTCCCATGAAGGCACACACCCACACACATCCCCCTCTTCATCATACCGGGCATTCTTTATCTCTTACGCGTGCATGCGCAACGATCGATGTTCCTCTATGTATGTGTGTATATAGCTAGGTCTTTCATAGTTTTCCACACAAACCGATCAATCGATATATCCAGTGAGGTCTCACCCTCTTTCCCACATCCACATCGATCAATCTATACCTCTATATATAGGATTAACATAAATAGCTAATACACCCACATTAATTATATATCCAACGTCCCCCTCTCATCATCCATGCCTTCCGCTTCATCTCTCAGACGCGTGCACAATGGCGAAGACAGGGGGCAGTAAGGGCCCTGCCCCCCTAACATCACTATATATCGAGGCTAATATGAATGTGATCATTAGACAATTGCTGCTAAAAAGGTTTAATTTCATGAATTGACCCTCCTCGTAAAGGATTAGCAATGCTTGGCCCCCTAGCTCATTTATTTTTCATGGCTCCGCCACTGCATGCAACAGCGCACGTGTTCGCCCCCTCTCTCTAAATATCGATCTCGCACTTGTGCATTCCTTCATAGTCTCCCTCCACTCGCCCCCTCGCACCATCTTCTAGCCCCCATCGGATTTTGCCACATGTACAATCTAGCAGACTCCATGGTTGAACTTAAGCATAATGCACAAACCTCAAAACAACAGTGGTTCTCTTTTGTTCTAGAATCTTCCGTATCATAACTGCCCAAACTTTTTTTCTAGTTGAATTGCCATTATTTGTTTTTACTTTATGCTTTACAATGCACAATTCCATGAATCATAAAATAGATTAAGGGCTTCTTTGATTCAAAGGATTCTCAAAGGAATTTTGGAGGATTCTAATCATTAGGAATTTTTCCTATCTTGGTTGTTTGATTCATAGGATTGTAAACCATAGTAATTTTTCCATATGATTCATTTGCACTAGATTTCATAGGAAACATCCCATCCATTGAAACCTCTTTGAAAGAATTCTGTGTTTTTTCTATGCACAATCAAACACTCGTACAATCCTGTAGGATTCAAGACGACATTCCACTATAATCCCATGTTTTTCCTATTCACGCGTTCTTAGCTTTTTTATAAAAACTAATTGATATTGAATGACATGAACTATAAGAATTAAACGAAGGACTACATCACACATATATGACTCAGAGCTTACATGCTATACTGTGGTATTTATTCATAATTTGGTTGCAAAATCGGATGCGTGCAATGCACGTGTACCTTACTAGTACTTCGAGTATGTGCAAAACACATAAATTAGAATACCAATGGCACGTTACACAGTGTCTCTCTTACAGTTCATGAAGCCACGTGGCATATGTGGAGGCGTTGTCACGACCTCCTTGCTTGGATTGATCACAGTGACGTGCTGTTGGTTCCAGAAGAATGTACTCGTCCTCCCTGAGCCATACCGGCGGTACATGCACGAAGCGAAGATGTGCACGCACGCCACACACGCACTTGTTCCCTCGCACGCACACGCGGGTACACGGGCGGACACAATTTTGTACCAAGATCCACCCCATGTGATAATTTGACGCGTGTGAAGTCGTTCAGTTCATTGATGGTCAATTAATACAGCGCATGCAAATTGAATGGACGTGAGGGCGGAAGAAAGACATTATTGCTCCACTGTGCGCATGCGAGTAGTTAAATCGTGGGTTGCTAGTAGTACTTCCATTGATCTCCTTCGTATTTTGTGCCAATTTTTGACAGTAACATAATATTTACGCATTTGAGCAGTGTAGTACTTGAAATTTATGTTCCGCTAAACTCATCGGGAGCCGTTTCGGGCCTCGAAACCAAAACCATCAATTAATCTTTACCTTGTTCCCATCACATTCAAAAGCCTGCTCACACCTACTAGTACGTACCAAACCTGAACGTGTTCCCACTATGCAGGTATTAGTACTACTAGTGCTAGTACTTAGGTTATAAAAAGGGGAACTACCTAACCGAAAATTACTCTACCTTTCCTCCTCATAAGTGCTTCTTCTTCGTCCGTCGTTTCCATGGCCGGTGAGCAGAGCTCTAGGTCGAGAACTACTCGTAACAAGAGAGCGGCAACCAAGGCTGCGGAAAAAAAGAGAGGGCTCGCCGCCACGCAGAGACCTCGAAAGATCTCTCACGGGCAGGCGATGGCTCCTAGGAGCGCCCTAGCCATGCCTAGCCGCGGAGGCGAACATGCCGAGCCGGCGGAGCTGGAGTCGTTATCCCTCGACGGCATGCCCGATCAGCTCAATAAGCACCTCAATAAGCAGAAGGAGTTCATCCAAGGCTTGACGGAGTTGCTGAAGGAGAGCCTCGACGACATGCCCACTGAGCTCAATCAGCAGGGGGAGTTGACCGCCGGCTTAGTTATGCTGTTGAAGAAGAGCATTGCCTCGGAGAAGAAGGCGACCGGCAAAATCCTGCGACTTCAGGAGGACAAGGCGAAGCTCTGCCACGAGATCGACCTGTTGAAGGAGAAGAAAGTCGGCTGGAAGAAGCTGCAGAGAATAGTAGTTCCTCGATGAAGATGCTGCAGGCCCTCGTCATGGAACAGAAGGAGGAGTTGGTGAAGCTCCGCATCGAGCACCCGGCTGCTGTCAAGGTACGTAATGCGGCCGTGGAACAGATGATGAAGGCTCGCGTCGAGAAATCCCACGTCGAGAATGAAGAAGATGGCGGAGGAGACGCGCAAGGAGATGGAGGTCGTGGAGGCGATGAATAAGAAGTTATGACTCCGCGGCGAATTAGATCATTTGGGGTGATAATCTTCCTTCTTCTTTTGCTGCTGTGTTTCATCTTTTGCTTCGGGTGTTTCGCCGCACGTGTCATGTTCTCTGCGAGGCATGAATAGAACAATGGTTTTTGTTTTTTGAGGGAATGAATAGAACAATGCTAACAATGAGATGACTAGCAAATTAGATCATTTTTTATCGCCATATGGCACTGGGCTGCCGTGTTTTGTGCTCCTCCGTCGCAGTACTACTCCAGTGGAAAACTTGAGTATACCGCACGGTTCTTTGCTCCTCCTCGATCAGGTCGTCGGCGCATTTATCTGAAGCAGTCAAATCACAAGGCCCGCCTTCCAGCAGTAATGAGCCGTCAAATCACAAAGGCCCTCGCCTCTCGTGAAACCGACCAAGCTAGACTGCCCCGCCCTCTAGCCTTTTAAAAATGTATACTTTTGTACAGCAGTAGTATCGATGGATTGCGCCATGGAGCAAAACTTGAAATTAAAAAAGGTGGTACATATAGAGAGCGCTAAATGGCCAAATTATGCATATAGTACTATTAAAAGGCTAGTCACAATAATGGTGTCCAGCACAACCCACCCCTCAAATAAAACTAAGCACCACAAATTCTTTGACAAAACTAAGCACCCTGAAATTCTTTGACAACTAAACTGCTGGCTATATGATGTTGGCAATATATATTGTACGTATATAATGTGAAGAAATGAGTGGTAGTACTATACCAACTAAAAGATGAAATGTAAGAAATACTAGTATGTACTTACTGAAGAGTTAAAGTATCAAGAAGAAACATAACATAGTTCTGCTGGGGGCTCAGCACAACACACCCCTCAAATTAAATTAAGCACACCTGAAATTAAACTTTGCAACTATTCCGGTAGACACTACATTAGAACCACCATGAGCAACGACACTGCCACCTTACTCGGAGTCCTCGTCCACGTCCTCGACTTCGTCCTTGTCCCTCTTCCTCTTGGCCGATACTTCTTTGCTTGAACCGCCAACTTGGCTGTTGCTCTTCATCCAACCCTTGTAGATATTGAAACAAAGGTAGCCATCCATTGCAGTGTACTGGATGTGGTCTATATCTAGTACATTTTGCTGCCATGCATGACGATGAAACGTGTATGGAGGTTTCTCCAGTTTACCGTACGAAGGATGAACCATGGCTCCTGCTAGGGTCAGCATTGAAGGCTAACGAGAGGACACCAGCCGATTCTTTTGGAGGTCGAAGGTGTTGCCTACGACGGGGCCTATCCGATGCAGGACTTCTTTGTCGTTACCAAAGTCTACAGTAACGAATTTGACTAGGTTGCTCTCGAGGAAGTCCTTAAAATCCTGGCACTCACATCGGCATGGCATATGTGGTAGACCAAGCATAAGTCATGCACGCAAACCTGGATCACGGCGGGCTTCTTCCTCTCTTCGTCCTTTAGATCCTTCTCTCGTCCCACGACTGTAGTGTACTCAACATCTAGCCCAGCGACCCACTCATCATCTGAGTCTTCGAACATGCGTTTGAAGCGAGAAAGGCATCCTTTCACTGTCGCGGAAGTACAGGCGTAGATGACGTCGAACTCATCGCCGGTGATGGTTCTAACCTTGTACTCACCGCCGATCGGGGAGATTTGGGACGCCATGGATTTGGGAGGAGGGTTAGGATTAGTGGAACTGCCGTAATGTGAATGGACGGGACGACTAGGAGCGAACCGCCGTAGTATTAAAGGATGTGCGGGGACGAGTAGGAGCGAACTGCCAGCGTGCGAACGGCAGGGTAGTGGCTTTCCATTCTCCCATGATACGGGCTTCCGAGAGCCCTTGGATCTGAGATCAAACGGTTGCATGGCGTGATTCTAGACCTATGGGTGAATATCCTATCCTGGAGGGTTATTCTTAAAATTTTCAGCAACTTAGCATGCGACCGTTTGATCTCAGATCCAAGGGCTGCCAGCAGCCCGTATCATGGTCGCGCCTACCACAACCGTCGCGTCGCTCGCGCGGTCGCTCCCTTGGAGATTAAACACGGTGCGTTAGGCTATCTGATGTTGGCATGTCATACATAGTCATCACTTAGTCACTCATACTACAACAAGGTTGGCTATAAGTGTATTTTTTTACTCCTCTCTATCTCTTTCTTCGTACTCCCTCCGTCCCATAATATAAGAACGTTTTTGACACTAGCTAGTGTAGTGTCAAAAACATTCTTATATAATGGGACACAGAAATACTAGTATTATTGCATTTGCCAAGGAGTGACCTCTTCCAATGAAATGGTGTTGCTAAGTTTGCTTCATTTAATTAGCTATAGACTCAAAATTGTCTTTTCACCTAGGTACACGCGCTTAGCACCGTTTCTTCCTTGGGTCACCAAACTAGTCTCTCTCTTCTTGATTAACTTGCCACATCAGATTTTATGCCTATGTGGCAAGCTTAAGCACCAAGGAGCAAGTAAGTACAATGGCCTGTTTGGATCCATGAGTTAGAGTTAGTTTAGGTTAGTTTGGACTCAACTAACTCAAAAATATCCAAACAGGAGGGTTAGTTTGGGTTAGATGCATCTAACCCATTCAAAAAATCTAACCCACCCAAGAGGTGCTTATTTGGGTTAGTTCTTCTCAGGATCACTAAAAAACATGTTTTTCTCCCACTTCTTCGAAGCTTCTCGTCCTCTCCCTCCATCCCTCTTGCACCATCCGTGAAGGCGCCTCGCCGTATCCCCGCTCCATCTAACCATGCCATCCAAACACCTCTTTGGCTAGAGTTAGTTCACGGTTAGTTCATGGTTAGAATCTAACTCTAACCTCTAACTGAGTTAGAGTATCCAAACAGGGCCGATAGTGCGCTTTACATGGCATTTTTGCATATGTGGAGGAAAGAGAGGCAAGGAAGAAGTGGAGAAGTGGGCTCTCATGCAAGAGCCAGCCTCTACTACATGGTGGAGCATTGGGAGAGGCACCTGTATGGAAGTGGTCAGGAATCAGGAGACTCACGCTGGTCATAGCGCCGCAGTTAAAATGATAATGGCAAGTCAAATCACGGGGCCCCACCTGTCCAGCAGTAACTCGCTGTCAAATCACAAAGCCCTATGTTTGCAGCAGCCTACTCCCTCGTCTTCTCGCGTCTCGGTCGAACCGACTAGGCGGAACTGCCCCGCCGCCTACCGGGCAGGAAAAGCCCATGTAACGCCCCGAGACCGACGATCCAGAAGACTTCCATATTTTTGTGACCTCCGTGTGTTTTTATTTGTGCTTGCTCTATTTATTTTTGCTTTGCATCATGTCATCATGCCAGCATGTCATTTAATTTTAAAAACTCAACTAAATAGATTGTATGGATCTTCGATCCATTTAAATCAAGGGAAGGGTGACTTTTCTTTATAACATATCTTCCCAGTATTAGGGAGCTATATTTAAATATTTCATTAATTTGGAATTCACCATAACACACTTGCAAAATATTCCAATGCCTTTGTTATCTTAATTCTTGGTCTCCAACCTTGCCATATATTTCTTTCATCATTTTCCGGAGCTCCACCAAAAATCCCAACATTTTTGGAAACCTCAAATTCCTAGCCCTTGCTCAAACCTTTAAATTCAAATGACTTTGAATTTAATTCCTGCAATCTTGCCACTCCTATTTTTCATGGATCGTGCACATTTTTACGAGTCCGTGGAAATAATCCCCATGCCCAAACTCTTTCTCTAACCTTTTATTTTTCTTCCCTTTCCTTTCTTTTTCTCTGTTTTAAGAGAAGAGAGGAGAGAGGAGCCAGCCCACCAGTTGGCCCAAGGCCCCGTCGACCCCCTCCTAACCCTAGCCGCCAGAGAGCCCGATCCCCATCTCTCGATCCCTCCCTCTCGTTCCCCACTCCGCCGCGGCCACTCCTCCTCGATCCCCTCCATCCTCCTTCCGCCGCCACGCACACACGCACATCGCCAGGGAGAGCCCAGCGCTCGATCCCCTCCTCCCTCGTTGAGCCGTCGCAGAGAGAGAGAGAGAGAGGAGCGTCGCGCCCTCGTCCCGTCCCCTCGGCCTCCTCCTCGTCGCCTGCATCCGCCGCCAGCCACCGGAGCCCGCCGCCGCCGCCAGATCAGGCTGCGCTTCGCCGGGGTCCTCCCCTTGCTCCCGCGCTCCGCCCTTGCCAGAGAAGAGAGCCAGGCCGGAGCCCCGTCGGCCTCCTCGCCTCCGTCGCGCCCCGTTCCATCAGCCCCGCGCCCGGCCTCCGCAACACCACCGGGACGGCCAACTCCGGCGGCCCTCCGTCGCCCTCAAGCTCGTTCAGCGGCCCCCTGTCTTCTCCTCATGCCCGCCGCCGTCTTCGTCTGCGCCCAGAGGAGCTCGCAGCCTCCACGCCTTCGCCGACCTCGTCCTCGGCCCGAGATTCTGCTGCCATGGCGTCCCTGCTCCTTCCTCGCTTCCCACCAAGACCCTGCTGCTTCGTTTGGTTCATTCCAAGCCTCGGTGACCGGGGTCTCGCCGCACTTGATCGCCGTCGTTTACATTGCATCTCCGTGAAGACGAGACGCCAAGTACATGGATCGCCAAGTTCGGCTCGAGCGTGGGCGACTACACCGATGATGCGACCAAGTACCCCGACAGCATGTACATCTACACCGCCAAGTACCACGACCCTCGAAGACCCGTGGACGTCAAGTCCCTCGCCGTGACCCTGAACATCTACGAAACGTGAACCACTACTTCCACTACCATCGTCGTGTACCACTACTTCCACTACGACCCGAGAACTCTACTTCCATCTACTTCCCTCGACGAACTCGCTCCGCCCGAAACGCACGCTTCAAAGGTATAACCCCGAGACGACCGCCCGTGAACGAATGCATGTGTTGTATGAGATGCTCGTGTTTGCACCGTGCCCGTTTGCTTCATGCACGTTCCTCCTCGTTTGCCATGCCGTCGACCCGTGGGAACCCGGTAGTCGGGAGCACCGCACCATATCTAGCATGTTCCGCACATCCGCACACTTCTCTCTTGCATCGGTATCTCAATCGAGTTACCGGGACTCGAATGTTGCCGTGGCATCATTTTTGAATTCGTTGCCGTGGCACCCTTTTTGTTCCGCCATGGTGACCAAATGCTTCATAACATGCTTATGTCAACATTTTCATAAAAATTGCATATAACTTGTATATGTCATCCGCATCATGATAACAACATTTAAATGTTTAAAAACTGTTGTTGCATTAAATTGCTAAATGCATATGGGGATTTACCGGATTTGTTGTTTGTTATATCCAGCCCCATTTAAATTGTTTAGATGGTATAGTTTTGATATGCTTCACCACTTGCCATGTTAACCAATATTTAATATTGTTGGGTACATAACCGAGAGAGAACTAAATAATTGATGTGGTATTTTGTCAATATGCGTTGCATATTGAGCTCCACTTAACTTGTAGTGTTGTTTGTGCATATTGCCATGCCATGCCTCATTAAACCGGACATGCATCATACTTGTTTGTGCATCATGACATGTTTAGGTGATGGTTGTTTACTATGTTGTTTGTTTCTTTCCGGGTTGCTTCTCTTGTTAGCTTCGGTTTCGTTCCGGAGTTGTGAGGATTCGTTCGACTAAGTCCGTTTGTCTTCTTCATGGACTCGTTCTTCTTCCTTGCGGGATTTCAGGCAATATGACCATACCCTCGAAATCACTTCTATCTTTGCTTGCTAGATGCTCGCTCTTTTGCTATGCCTATGCTACGATGCCTACCACTTGCTATATCATGCCTCCCATGTTGCCATGTCAAGTCTCTAACCATCCTTTCCTAGCAAACCGTTGTTTGGCTATGTTACCGCTTTGCTCAGCCCCTCTTATAGCGTTGTTAGTTGCAGGTGAAGATGAAGTTTGTTCCTTGTTGGAACATGGAGATGTTGTTCCTTGTTGGAACATGTTTACTTGTTGGGATATCACAATATATCTTCTATAATTAATGCATCTATATACTTAGTAAAGGGTGGAAGGCTCGGCCTTATGCCTGGTGTTTTGTTCCACTCTTGCCGCCCTAGTTTCCGTCATATCGGTATTATGTTCCCGGATTTTGCGTTCCTTACGGTTGGGTGATTTATGGGACCCCTTGACAGTTCGCTTTGAATAAGACTCCTCCAGAAGGCCCAACATTGGCTTTACCATTTGCCACCTAAGCCTTTTTCCCTTGGGTTACAGTAGACTCAAGGGTCATCTTTATTTTAACCCCGGGCGGTGCTCCTTCGAGTGTTGGTCCAAATCGTCGACCGCCGATGGCCACCAGGGGCAACTCTGGGCTCGCCTACCGGAAGTTTGGACAATCCGGTGTGCCCTGAGAACGAGGTACGTGTGACTCCTATCGGGATTTGTCGGCACATCGGGCGGCTTTGCTGGTCTTGTTTTACCATTGTCGAGATGTCTTGTAGCCGGGATTCCGAGACTGATCGGGTCTTCCCGGTAGAAGGAATATCCTTCGTTGACCGTGAGAGCTTATAATGGGCTAAGTTGGGACACCCTTGCTGGGTATTATCTTTCGAAAGCCGTGCCCGCGGTTATGAGGCGGATGGGAATTTGTTAATGTCCGGTTGTAGAAAACCCGAAGTTGACCTCAATTAAAATACACCAACCGCGTGTGTAACCGTGATGGTCTCTTCTCGGCGGAGTCCGGGAAGTGAACACGGTGTTGGAGTTATGCTTGACGTAAGTAGTTTCAGGATCACTTCTTGATCATAGTTGTTCGACCGTGCTTTGCTTCTCTTCTCGCTCTCTTTTGCGTATGGTAGCCACCATATATGCTAGTCGCTTGCTGCAGCTCCATCTCACTACCTTCTCCTACCCATAAGCTTAAATAGTCTTGATCTCGCGGGTGTGAGATTGCTGAGTCCCGTGACTCGTAGATACTTCAAAACCAGTTTGCGGTGTGCCAAGAAACCGTGCAGGTGGCCTTACCGAGCTCAAGGATGAGCTCGATGAAGATCTTGTTCATTGTGTTGTTTCGTTTCAGTTGATCAGTAGTGGAGCCCAGTTGGGACGATCGGGGATCTGTGTAGCATTTGGGGTAGTCTTCTTTTATTTTGGTTCCGTAGTCGGACCTTGATTGTATCTGTATGATGTAATGCTTTACTCATGTATTGTGTGAAGTGGCGATTGTAAGCCAACTATGTATCTCTTTCCCTTATGTATTGCATGGGTTGTGTGAAGAATTACCTCACTTGCGACATTGCTTTCAATGAGGTTATGCATCTAAGTCGTGCTTCGACACGTGGGAGATATAGCCGCATCGAGGCGTTACAAGTTGGTAATCGAGCCATCCCGACTTAGGAGCCCCTCGCTTGATTGTTTGTTTGGCGTTGTTGAGTCTAGAACAAAAATGTTTTGAGTCTTAGGATTATATATCGAGAGTAGGATTCTTTTACTCCTCGGTCCTTCGTCGCTCTCGTGAGATCTCCCGACGTAGAAGTTTTGACTCTTCTCTCCTCAAATTTCACTAAATTTTTTAGGATCACGCGGGTATCTTGGAATCGTTCCGATGGTTTTGTGACGAGAACATTGTTCTTGGTGCCTCCTGACATTTAGGGGTTGTGGCAGTGTCCCGGGGAGTTGAGCTCCGAGGTGTTGTCGTCACAATCTTATCGTTGCAGTTCTGGAATACCTGAGCTTTGCCGACATCGAAAATCTCTTTTATGCAGTTGTTGGTGAGATAACCTCGATAACCCAGTACTGGGGCGAGCTCGAGAGTATTGCCATAACTCGTATAATGGATGCTTTTCGAAGGTTGAGGTACACGATTTCCGAAGTTTTCTTGGTTATGTGTTGACGGATGGATACAGCTGGATCTAGGTATTGTTAGTTTGGGTGAGATATATTGTGTCCCCTGTATCCCCAACACCAGATTGCATAACCAGAAAGTTTCGGGAGTTTATAAGTGGGAATTCAAGTAGCTCCTAGAATATCTTTCCGACAGATGCATGATATGGGATTGGGTAAATCTCTATCATATGCATTTGTTCCGGCTTATTCTGCAAGCCAATCCTTTGTTTTTGTTTTGAGTTGTGCTATTCAAGTTGCTTCGATGTCAAGTGTTGATCCATACCTTCCCTAAACGGTGTTCTCATATTTCTATGTGGATGCTAATCCTTTTTGTTCATCAAGGTCGTCTTTTCAATCCTTTCCAACCGTGTGCTTCTCTCCAATTAAATCCGATCATTCCAACATTCGCAAGATCAATTCTAAGCTTTTTCTCAACGGTGTTCATTTCATCCGACCCAAGTTGCCTTTGTTTTCCCACCCTCCCACCCTTTTCTTCAAGGACTTATATATTTTAATCAAGTATCCATTTATTTATGTGAAGTCTCTTCACTCTTTTCAATCAATGTTCTGATCCAGTGATCCCTCATGAAGATGCTCAACAACTCCAAGTTCATCATTCTTCATCCTCGTATTCTTTTCCGGTGGATTTAACTCAAGCTTTCAGTGTTGATCATATTCCTTTCCTTGTTGCAAATGCTTTCTCTTGCCGATGCACCTCTTAATCATTCACTTCTCGCTATTCATTTGTTCTGGAGTGTTGAAGATATCTCGGAAGGCTCGTCTTTTCATTCCAGATCCGTTCAAGTTATTTTGAGATTGTTATCTCATTCAAGCCAAGGAGGAGCTCGATGAAGATCTTGTTCATTGTGTTGTTTCGTTTCAGTTGATCAGTAGTGGAGCCCAGTTGGGACGATCGGGGATCTGTGTAGCATTTGGGGTAGTCTTCTTTTATTTTGGTTCCGTAGTCGGACCTTGATTGTATCTATATGATGTAATGCTTTACTCATGTATTGTGTGAAGTGGCGATTGTAAGCCAACTATGTATCTCTTTCCCTTATGTATTACATGGGTTGTGTGAAGAATTACCTCACTTGCGACATTGCTTTCAATGCGGTTATGCCTCTAAGTCGTGCTTCGACACGTGGGAGATATAGCCGCATCGAGGGCGTTACACCCCGCCCTCGACTTTTAAATAGTATACAGCATACTAATTTTGTATCCATGGATTGCGCCCGCGCCATGGAGCAAAGCGTCTAGAAAACGGCGGTACACATGTACGGAGTATACAACCGCCCGTCGCGTTCGCGTCGCACCCAGACGGTCAATCGGTGCAGCACGCTGCTCTCTGAATGGAGCAGCGTCATATTGCGTTCGCACACACATGTGGGGCGGCAATTGAGAACCTACCATAGGCACACTCCCGGCCCCGCAAGTCGGGTGACTTCATAGAAGAGGGAGGCGGCGATAGTACTAGAGAAGTGTTGTACTACGTTGGTGCTCGGACGATCCACGCAAGACACGGAAGATTAGTTCGTCCATGCATGTGACCGACTCCAGCAGACACGCTGGATTGGCTATCATCTACATATCGTGCGGGCTGTGTTGTACATGGCTGTAGTTGTGGTGAGAAATCTAAAAAGGTTTCTTGTCATCTCGCAAAATTATGTGTCATGTGCTTGGATCACTGCGAGGTTAAACAGCGACAACTGAGTTGGGCTAGTCATTGGGGGCACATGCACGAGCAGTGACTACTCGGCTGCCATCTAGGTCAAGCCGGCTATGTTAATTAGGACATCTATCGACGGGCCCCTTTTCTCGAGTTTATCTTTAATTTGAGCTTTGTTCCTCGTCTAGTTTGTCCGTAGGAATTCATGTTGTCTCCTTTGGGCGGTGAGGTTATGATTTCTTGTCATGTGGCATTTTTACGTGTTATATGTTATAATCCGCGCTTGGATCAAAATGACGACAAGCTGCGCCTCGGCCACGTGCATGAAGACTTCTCGACAGTCATTGACGAGGTCAAGCCGCTCCGTAGACAAAAGAAAACTAAGTACTACTCCACTATATAGGCAGGAGCCTCCGCACTTGCTTGCTAGTGTTTCTCTCTTCACATTGTCTCGGCCTCTCCAGATCTAAACACGACAGCGGTGGCCACTCTCTCTCTCTCTCTCTCTCTCTCTCTCTCTCTCTCTCTCTCTCTCTCTCTCTCTCTCTCTCTCTCTCTCTCTCTCTCTCTCTCTCTCTCTCTCTCTCTGCTCACCGCTGGTCACAGATCCAGCCGGATCCTCTCCGCCGGGGAAGGTGAGAAGGTGCAACGTCTACAGTGCGTCCTCGGCGGCGGCTTACCTTCTTTGGCGCGTCCCGATCAGCCTGCCTTGCCGTTCTCTCCCAAGCACCGGCTGGCGAGGAGGGCCTCCACCCTTCTTCCTCGCTGCCGTAGTGTGGGCAGATCCGACCTCCGCCGCCCACCTAGCGACATCCGGCGACCATCGGTATAACTTCCTTGAAACCGGCCTTGCTCTACTTCCCGAGCTCCGGCGTCGCTGCATTTGTAACTTTTACTATTTCTCGGGCCCCTCGTGATAGGATCGATCGGCTGTTCAAAACCACCTAATGTTTTATGTTTAAGAGGTAAAACTAGTTCATGCACTCGAATCTAGTACTACTTGGTTCAAAAAAGGAAGAAAGGGGGTGGGAGTGGGGGAGGATTTTTTACCTGAATCTAGGACTTGGTCGAAAGAGGAAATAATTGGGGTGAAAAGTAGCAGAGGCTGGCTATCCAACTGGTCTCTAGGTCTAATAGGGAAATAAAGGGAAACGCAGTACAAACTCAATATAAACCCAATCTATTGGTTGAAAAAGGAAAGAAAGTGGGGATCGGGGACAAGTCAGCGAGTAAGTCCACACTAGATTTGCTAGCCTCACACAAGATAAGGTGGCTATACCGAACAAAAATGGGACCAACCCGGATATCCTGCTACGATGTTTGTTGCCCGAGCCACTCTTATGTAATGCCACTTGGTAAAATGTAGCGATCGCCTTTGTTAAAAGTAAGGACACGTTAAACCAATGTTGTTTTCAATGTAATGCCTCGATAATATGAATCAATGGCACTTCTTTACATGTCCCGCTAAAATTTCCCATTAAGATAAGTTGGTTCTTTTCGTTAGAAATGCAACTGTCCTGGTCCGCCTACTCTCCCGTGCCCAAAGTAATGTCGTATTTAACTGTTTTCATAGTTAATCCTAATGCCCACACTAATATCTAGCAATGCCACTGCTTTAGAAATTGCTACTGTCCTTGTAGGATTGCCATTCAAATAAGGAGCATGCTTCTTTTCATTTGATGCATGTTTCATCACTTGTTAGTCACCCTCCTTTCCACCTTTTTTGTGCAAACAGAGATATACATTTCACGCTCGATCTTAGTTGAACTGCACAAATGATATCCAAATTATAGTTGAGCATTCCAGGATCTTCACAATCAATCTTGATGTTGCTCGATTTTATTGCAACTAATGAAGAAGAAGCTCTGTGGGTTTCGTTTTCTGATGGAAATGGAACTAGGGATGGAGCCCTTTTCTTAAAAAAAATGAAGAAGAAGCTGCTAGCTCATGGGACATTGCTTCATTTTAGGTGAACTGCACCAAAAGGTCCCATGAATTGAATCATCCATGTTGGTGATTGAAAGAGCCAGCTTGACATCCCGCTAAGCACCCCGGCCTCCATCCTTGCGGCGCTTACGGAACACCTCGTTTGCCACCTGCTCGACCCTAGTGTCACTTGATAAAATGAAGTAATAATACAGTTAAAATAGGCGAGTGTCATCTCTATCATTTCATTTCCAATGTAGATAAAGAAAGTGCTTCTCTTTGTTAAAGTATGTTTCATCAACTAGTCCCATTGTTAATGTTTAAGCGTTTACGCAAACTGGGGTGCTTAATTTTAGTTGATATGTACAAAATAGAGATTTGAATGTCTCAAGGCGCCTCCTTGTACTCTTGTTGTACACGATATTCATCAACGGCGTAAGGTGTATCTGGGAGACTTGGGGCGATGTCTAGTATGAAGCGTACCATATGAGGCGTCATGAGGCCCATCCGCCCGCAGACATGGCATACTATGATACTATCGCAATATTTTATTCTATTTATTTTGTGTGTTTCATCAACTAGTGTCACTATAATGTAATCACGCCTTTTCATTATCTGTGCAAACAGGGTTATTCAGCTGCATTTTGGTGGAACTGCACAAATGTATATATGGAACCGGCATATATGCAGAGTGCGAGGTGTGCCAAGTAAAAATTACCGACACCAACCATGCTGCATGCACGCATTGGCATCCACCACCACTAGTGGGATGTGTGGCGTTCTCTGTGGATGGATCTTTCTCGGCAGTAAATCCTCTAACCAAATACTAGTAGCTTATATTGGCAGTTTTCTAGGGAGTACTCTTTTCTGAAAGAAGCACCAATCTATTTTACTTTATTTGTACACTGTGTCACAACTTTGACCCAAAGGTCCAGAGCTATTTTAGGGTAATTGGCGTAGTACTCGGAGACTGATTGTAAGCATGATTTTCATTAGCTGTCACACTGATTGTAAGCATGAGCAGGTGGAAGATTAGGTTAGTCTGAAGCTTACCTTAAACCCTACCGCCGCCGTTGAAACGAGGCGAACGTCGAGGGAACCGTGGAGAACGGCGGGGAAGCGACGTCGCGCCATCCGTCCTCCTCTTGCGGTGGGAGAACGAATACTCCTGTGGCTCCGGCTGGCTCTGCACCCTCACGAATGGTACACCATACTCGATCGATTCGTTATCCTATGGGTGCTCGACCTTCAACCTGTACGCCCACCACCTCCGCCTAACTGTCGCCTCGGGCGAATCTGCCTGCTCCATCGCCCATAGGAGATACTCGATGAACTCGGAGGATGGCGTGATCGCCGCCGAGGAGTACATGTACATCGCCGCCCTCATCGCCGCCGTCTCTCTCTTTCGCATACATTGCCACATGGCCCGCACTGTCCTCGAAATCTCCCACTCATTGTCAAACCAACTAAGGATCTCCTTCAACTCAAGCTAACTTTGCACAGTGGCCGGCCGGACGATCTGCTGATTATTGTTGCATCCTCTCCATAGATGTCGCTTACAGTGGTCCGATGCTAGCTTTGGAAGATGGGAGGAGGCGTTGGTCTTGCAATAGAGAAGAGGGAGAGGAGAGGAGGTGGTTTTGGAATGGAGATGATGGAGAGGAGAGGAGGTGGTTTTGCAATGGAGAGAAGATCGAAGAGAGGAGAGGCGAGGCGGTGGTTTTGGAGTGGAGATGATGGAGAGGAGAGGAGGTGGTTTTGGAATGGAGATGATGGAGAGGAGAGGGGTGGTTTTGCAATGGAGAAGATCGAGAGAGAGAGAGGCGAGGCGGTGGTTTTGGAATGGAGATGATGGAGAGGAGAGGAGGTGGTTTTGCAATGGAGAAGAGGGAGAGGAGGCGTCTTGCGGCGATTTAGGATTAGGCGAGAGGGCGGTAGCTGCGACTAGATCAAAATCAAAATCAATTTACCCTTCAATTAAGCGACCCCACATTAACTAGTCTCCCTTTTATTACGGGTCATAATTGACCATGATTTTCGCACATAAAATATATGTTATCGTTGCAAAAATAATATAATTTGAAAGTACATTCGAATCTGAACCAAACGATACAATTTTGGTGACATGCATTCACATTTTGCTTGTCACATACATGACGTGGTCAAACTTTGACCCAAAATATGCAAAACAACAAAAAATACTTCCAAGACCAGCGCCGCTCTTCCGCTCTTCTCCTCTTAAACCACCGCCGCTCCTCTCTGTTCCAATCTAAATCCAGCGCCGCTCCTCTCCTCTTCCATTTCAAAACCACCACCCTCCTCTCTGTTCCAGTCCAAAACCAGCGTCGCTCCTCTCCCGTTCTAATCCAAAACCAGCGCTGCTCCTCTCCTCTTCCATTTGAAAACCACCGCCAAGCAGTGAAGGTGCTGTGGAGAAGTAGATCGATGGAGGAGTACAACCGATCGTGAGGATCGCAGACGGCGACCACTGTGAAGCTAGCTAGGATGTTGGAGATACAGTCTTGGTTTGAAAACAAGGACCAACTAAGCGGCGACGCGGCGACATCCATGGCTAAATATCTGCAACAGAGCGAAAAGGCGGCGATACTCCGGAGGAGTCGCGCCGAGTACATAGAGCTGCTCCTCGGGCCATGGAGCAAACAGATTCACGAATCCGATCGTGAGGAAGCGGTGGTGGGAGTATCGATCCCGGATGGAGCATCCACGAGATTGAAGGATCGAGCATCTGAGGTGCCGTTTGTGAGGTGTCCTACGGAGCGAGCGGTGGAGTCTTCGTCGACCGAACCCAACTGCAAGAGGAGAAAAGCAGTTGGCCCGATGACGCTTCCCCGCCATCGTCTCCCTCGTTGTTCACATCGTCTCACGGGGCGGCTGTCTGCCGTCGAGGAATAGGAGGGGGCTGCCCCCCCCCCCCAGCCCAATAGTCGGGCGGGTTGTGAATTGTCAGGAGGAGCTTAGGGTTGTCAGTATTTGCAGGTTGTGAATTGTGTTTTGTGTTGTGTATTTTGAGAGTACTTTCAGATATGAACGTCTTTTGAATTTCAGATTTGCAGTATTGAGCATATGAAGAATTTTATGAATTCTAGAGATCTATTTTTAGCACTTAAAAAAATGTAGTTTCATAGGAGTATAAAAGTGCAGACAAGAAGAAACTGCAAGTTTCAGTTTCAGATAAGAAACTGCAAGTTTAGTTTCTGATAAGAAAATGCAACTTTCAGAGGCAGAGCATTTATATTAACACGGCCTTTTCAAACAGGGTTAACATCATGTTGGAAGTAACTACCAGCCAGTTAACATCATGCTGATCAACATTCATGCATAGCACATCTTCATATGATGCACAGTCAAAATGCCCACACAATGTCGAGTGTGCGAAACACAGAGAAAACGAGGGACGAATTTTTGGCAAGTGTTGGACGTGGTTTTTGGCTGCCCCGTCTAGGCTTTCATTTTTAACATGCGCGGCCCACGACCTCGGATGGGAGGGCCTGTTTGTATTTTCTTAGGGCCGTCATGTATCGACCGGCCTATGGACCTCTCATCCGAGGATTTATTTTTGGCAGCCCAATTTATGTATTTTTTTGAAGAAAACGCAGAGGTCTGTTCTATTTTTCTATATAAGAATAGGAACACCAGGTACAACTTATGTTTCCCTTCTAACTATATTATATATATTTAAATTATTTTATATATTATTATATATTATTTTTATTGTCATCATATATTTAACATATACTTACATATGTAAGAAAACAATATCCCACATCTTATTAACTTATAAAATAATTTCTTAACAAATAAAATCCTGGATTGTTTTGGCACGAAAATCCTAGTGATTGTGTACAAAAGCTTGGTAAAAATTAAGGACGAATGTAATAATATCACTTATTATTTAAATATATTTATAACAAAATGCTCAGCCCTTTTTTATTTTCTGATAACATTACTGGCCCAGCCCAATATTATAATTAGAATCAGCCCAGCAAAATCGTGTATCTAGATAAAGTGCAAATGGTCTGTAATTTTTTAGGAAATAAAATAAATGGGCCGCATGGACGCTACATTAATTGTTCACCCAGCCCAGCTAATGGCTGTAATTCAAAAAAAGATCAAAGTGACTGTAAATTCTACCGCGCAAAAAAAGACTGTAAATTCTGAAAAATGGGTTGAATACATGCCACATTTTGGAGGCTGAAATGTGGGCCAATAGGTGAAGCCAGCATGAAGTCGTTGTCAATTTAGTCAACAAATGATTACGACATGTTAGCCGTTGGATTTACATCCAACGACCGCATCCATCTTCAATCTCTCGTCTTCTTCCTCCAGCGCCCAGGACCACCTCCGCCTCCTGCTGCTAGCAACTCTGCTTATGCACGCTTCGCTATGAAGCGCTACTCCACCGTTGGCCAGGCCATCCCTCCACCCTCCACACCTCCTGTTCTTCTCCACCATTGCCGAACCACACCGCACTAGAACCAGATTAACCTCGTACACCTCTCCGTCTGCGACTACTCGCGTCTTCCCATCTCCGGCTCATTGCTGTCCGGGGCCTCGCCGTCGTCCACCACCTTGGATGCGCTTCGGCGGCGTGTGGTCAACATGGTCAACGAACGACACCATCGAGTAGGCGTGCGTGGAGAGGTGACAGCTGGGTCCACGGCCGCACACAAGGAAATGTTTCCTTATTACGCGCAAAATAATGATTCCTCCACGACATTTGGGACCCACGAAAGGGCCTCTGTATTTCGCGAAAAAAGTGTCCCCGCTGACTTGTCGGACCCACCAGCTATCTTCGCACGCAAGGAAGTGCCTCCTTATTACGCACACAAAATGAATACTCCCCTTCCAAGCTGGAACCCGACATCTTTGGGAGGCTGACTTGTGGGCCTACCAAGTTGACGGGCGGAGGGCTTTGTCAACTTAGTCAATATGAGCGATTCTAGCTCCTGCATTACAGTCTGACGTTCATCTAACGGTTGTAGTGCTTCTTCAACCTCTGGTCTTCTTGCTCCGGCCGTCCAAACCAGCGCCCGGTCGTGCAGCGTGCTCCTGCCTCCTGTGGCCGGCTGTGATGCCGCGGAGGTCTCACCGCCCCCTACTACTCCCACCGCTGGCGGGCCATCCCTCTACTCACCCACACCCCTGTTATTCTGCGGCAACAGCAGCCTCAAACCGCAGCCAACCAGGTGAACCCTCGTACTCCTCTTGGCGTGGGCATCCACTCTCGCATCTTCCCGGCTCGAGTCGTTCCTTCCTAGGCCTCGCCATCATCCACCGCCGTGGTGCTCTCGGCGCGCATAGTCAGCGTGGTCAAGGAACGACTTCCATCGGACGTGGGCTGTACATGGAGAGACCGCAGTGGGTCCACGGCCGCAGACAAGGAAGTGCCTCCTTATTACGCGAAAAATAATGATTCCTCCACGGCGGCGGGGACCCACCGTCTGGGACACCGTATTTACGAAAAAAGTTTCCCCATTGCTGGGACCCACCGGCTACACCTTCGCACGCAAGGAAGTGCGTCCGGGCAAAAAAATGATTCGCCCCTAACTGCTGGGACCCACCAGCTACATCTTTGCACGCAAGGAAGTGCGTCCGGGCAAAAAGCGATTAGCCCCACCGCTGGGACCCACCAGCTACATCTTATACGCAAAGGAAGTGCGTCAGGGCAAAAAACGATTAGCCCCTCATTGCTGGGACCCACCAGCTACATTTTATACGCAAGGAACTGCTGACGGTCGGGACCCACCTGGTCGAAGCGTACATAGCGTTGTCATTCTGGTCGTGACGTATGCGTACATATATCTTGGTCGATGTAGAGGTGCGCCGCGTGTCGTAGTAGAAACGCGTCGTGTCATAGTTGAAAGCGCCGCGTAGCATGTACACGCATATACAGCGGCCGGGTGCAAGAAAGAAAATCTGACCCGCGTCGCACATCTGGCGGGATCTAGAACGCCTACTCGCGCGCTCGTACATGGCTGGGTCGGAGCGGAGAAACAGAGTCGTCGCCGTGTTCATGGGGAGGCAGCGGAATGCGTCGTGTTCATGGGAGGCAACAAAATCGTCGTGTTCATCGGGAGGCAGCGGAATGCGTGGGAGCCAACGGCTTGGGCGGAACAGCGATGGAAGCGAGGCTGGCGTACCACGAACGGAGAAATGGCCTTGTGTTCGACCGCCACGTTGGGAGCAGGGTCTGTTGATCGGGAGGGTGTGGCGTGCCGCAAAATGGAGAAGCGGACCTCCTACGGTCGAAGCAGGGGTCATGTTGATCGGGAGGGTGTGGCGTCCGCAAAAGCGGATTTAAACGGACCTCCTATGGTCGAAACGGGGTCTTGTTGATCGGGAGGGTGTGGCGTACCGCCAAGCGGAGAAGCAGACCTCCTACGGTCAAACAGGGTCTGTTGATCGGGAGGGTGTGGCGTGCCGCAAAAGCGGAAGAAACGGACCTCCTACGGTGAAACAGGGTCCTGTTCGCCGGGAGGGTGTGGCGTACCGCAAAAGCAGGACTCCACGGGATCTGTTCATCTCCACCGTCGACCTCCTCCGGCCTCCACGGGCTCTGTTCATCCAGCCTCCACCGCGCTTCTCCACCGGCTCTTGTTCAACCACCCCTCCACCGTCTCTGTTCATCCAGCCCTCCACCGTCTCTTCGTTCATCAGCCCTCCACACCACGGGTCATGTTCAACCACCCTCCACGGCCACCCTCCACCGTCTATTGTTCATCCAGCCCTCCACACCACGGGTCCTGTTCATCCGAGGCAACGCCACCGCTCCTTGCTCATCAACCCCCCGCAGCGCTCACTTTGTTCATCAATCGATCGGCTTGATTAGCGGCGATGGCGAAGAATCGCTCCATCGGGTTGATTAACACCATCGATCGATCGCTCGGGTTCGATAGCGCGTGGCGTCGGTCTGTCGCTCGAGTTCGATTAGAGCCCAACGCCTCGCTTTCGGGTTGATTAGAGCCAACGCCTTGCGTGTCTGAGAAAGCAGCGCGTCGCTCGCCCCCACCTCCCACCGTAACCGGCAAATCCCCGAAATTTTCCTCCCTCTCGCTTCTACCACGGTTTTTTCCGTCATGGGCGGCCCAAAGAATGTCATGCAGCTGCGTCTCCGGCCCGCCTAGGACGAAAAGCCCATTTTCTGTAATGATTTTTTGTCATAGAAGTAGGAGCCCACCACATCTATGATGATACCGGGTTTTGTCACAATTATCGTCATAGAAGTGTCATATGTATGACAGAAAAAAAATTCGTTCGGCCCAAAATGTCACGGATGTGTCTTTTTTTTGTAGTGCATGTATGAATACATAGACAAACATAGTGTCACTAGTATGCCTCTACTTGACTAGCTCGTTAATCGAAGATGGTTGAGTTTCCTAACCATGGACATGAGTTGTCATTTGATTAAGGGGATCACATCATTAGGAGAATGATGTGATTGACTTGACCCATTCCGTTAGCTTAGCACTTGATCGTTTAGTATGTTGCTATTGCTTTCTTCATGACTTATACATGTTCCTATGACTATGAGATTATGCAACTCCGTTTACGGGAGGAACACTTTGTGTGCTACCAACCGTCTGGCGTGGCGGGTGATTATAAAGGTACTCTCAGGTGTCTCTGAAGGTACTTGTTGGGTTGGCGTATTTGAGATTAGGATTTGTCACTCCGATTGTCGGAGAGGTATCTTTGGGCCCTCTCGGTAATGCACATCACTATAAGCCTTGCAAGCATTGTGACTAATGAGTTAGTTGCAAGATGATGTATTACGGAACGAGTAAAGAGACTTTCCGGTAACGAGATTGAACTAGGTATTGAGATACCGACGATTGAATATCGGGCAAGTAACATACCGATGACAAAGGGAACAACGTATGTTGTTATGCGGTTTGACCGATAAAGATCTTTGTAGAATATGTAGGAGCCAATATGAGCATCCAGGTTCCGCTATTGGTTATTGACCGGAGACGTGTCTCGGTCATGTCTACATAGTTCTCGAACCCGTAGGGTCCGCACCCTTAAAGTTAGATGACGATCGGTATTATGAGTTTTGTGTTTTGATGTACCGAAGGTAGTTCGGAGTCCTGGATATGTTCACGGACATGACGAGGAGTCCCAAAATGGTCGAGACATAAAGATCGATATATTGGATGACTATGTTCGGACACCGGACTGGTTTCGGAGAGTTTCAGACACATATCGGAGTACCGGGGGGTTACCGGAACCCCCCGGGGAGTTTAATGGGCCAAGATGGGCCTTAGTGGAGAAGAGGAGGGGCGGCTAGGGCTGGCCGCGCCCCCCCCCCCCTCCCCCTCTAGTCCGAATTGGACAAGGAGGGGGGGCGGCGCCCCCTTTCCTTTCCCCTCTCTCCTTCCCTTCCTTTTCCCCTCCTACTCCAACTAGGAAAAGAGGGAGTCCTACTCCAGGTGGGAGTAGGACTCCTCCCTAGCGCGCCCTCCTCCTAGTCGGCCGCCCCCTTCCCCTGGTCCTTTATATACGGGGGCAGGGGGGCACCTCTAGACACAACAATTGATCTCTTGATCTCTTAGCCGTGTGCGGTGCCCCCCTCCACCATAATCCACCTCGATCATATCGTAGCGGTGCTTAGGCGAAGCCCTGCGTTGGTAGCAACATCATCACCGTCATCACGCCGTCGTGCTGACGGAACTCTCCCTCAAAGCTTGGCTAGATCGGAGTTCGAGGGACGTCATCGAGCTGAACGTGTGCTGAACTTGGAGGTGCCGTACGTTCGGTAATTGGATCGGTCGGATCGTGAAGACGTACGACTACATCAACAGCGTTGTGCTAACGCTTCGCTTTCGGTCTCACAGTGCGTGGGCACACTCTCCCCTCTCGCTGCTATGCATCACCATGATCTTGCGTGTGCGTAGAATTTTTTTGAAATTACTACGTTCCCCAACATAAATAAAGTAGTACAATGATACGAGATAAATCATGTCATGACATAATATGCACAATATCATGATCCAAAGTCAAGAGTTTACAGCAAGTCAGCAACTAACAGACAAAAGGTTACACATGAACTAAACGCTCGCCCTCTTTCTCGTTCATTTCTTAGATCTGTTGACATGATCAAGATGGCATTGCATGTTGAGTGAAGATCGAAGCTGCTGACGATGTGGTGTCAAATGATCATACCGTCAGGGGACATCAAACATATCGATGAAGTTTCATGAGTGCTTGGCCCGTCTTGAACGCCGCATGGGTTGTGAAGGATTCGGATTCTGAATCAGAACGGTGATACAGGTTATGTAAATGGCTGTATATGTTCTGCAATGAGCCAGTCAGTATTGGAGCTAGAGAGGAGCATTACCTTTGCGAAACCTGGAGGAAACGATGGTCCACCTGTTGGCTCGTCTTGAGAGTTTTTACTAACAGGCGTTTTTGTGTGCATTTGTTGACCTTGCAAGTCACCAGTTGGTGCTGTCTTATGTATAGCGCTAACTGCGCTCTTCATATTCGCCAAATCTTCCTGCATCTTTCTCTGGCTTTCTTCCATTGCCATCATTTTTTCCTTCAACGCCTACGCCTCGTCTTCAGCTCTGCGTTTAGCCTCCATGGCCTCCTTGAAGGATGCTTGCAGGACTTCCTTCCCTCGTGGGACCTTCGAGGAGTCGTCGTGTGCGGCAGAATCACCTCCTGAACTCTCTACCTGCTTACAAAGTCGTGCCTGCACATGCAACGGAACTTCAGCTCTTATGTGCACGATCCACAAAACAAATTCATTTAGTAAGTTTAGTTGTGTGTCACAATGGCATCAGCTGTTGCCTTCTTCATAGGTTTCCCATTCTTGGGTGTATGAGTCATTATGAAAAAATCCTCAACACTAGGCCCATCCTTGTTAGGCCGTTTTTGCTTCTGCGCACACAAATTAACACAATAAATCCATCATCGATCGCGAAAGCAACAGAAGCAACTTTGAATTACCTCCTTGATTATCCTTGCAAAGCTCCTTGTTCCTGCAGTATGATGAGCGACCACATTTGACTAACAAGCTTTACTGCGAGCACTTGCGGCCTGAGATCAGAGAGAAATATACAATAATTCAACAAGCCTAAAACTTGCAAATCAAGCTCAGCCACACACAAAAGTATAATTTCCAGGAATGAGGAAGGCAGCTTATGGAAAAAGCTGGGGAGGAGGCGGCTTATTTTTCAAGCCGCCAAAAGAACTGGCCCTTAGTTGGAATCATATTCAGCTTCTTTACATGTGTACATCATCAGAGCAAACAAGCCAACAGGTCATTTTGGTCTTAATATGACCTTCCATTTCGACAGATATAACCTTCCATGACATATACAAATTGGTATGTGGCATTAACATTTCCCTCTGCCAGGTTATTTCACTATGCTGTGGCTGACAACTGAAGAAATGACATGGCGTCACTTCAGCGACATGCAGTGAAGTTTGAACAAAGTTCCTTAACAACATTGCTAAATTTTGCTTATGTTCGGGCAACACTCCTTTATCATCACATACATCAGCAAAACATGATTGCTTCTCTTCTCAGTCCTACATATCAGGATAGACAACTAGTTGCCCTCTTACAACAGTGCAAGAAGCATGACAAGAGATTGGGATCATATGGGTGAAATGTGATCACTTCTACCGAAGAGAAACCATAAATGGTGCCTATAAAACTAAGATCCGGCTAAAAGGCGAACACTAGTGCCGCTTTGTATCCGAAGTATCAGTCGATCAGGTCCAATCTGCAAAACAAGAATGAGCCCGATAAGTCAAAGGCACACAGATTGAAAAGAAAAATACCAAATGTGCATTTCTGAAAGAAAGAAAAACAGCGAGGCGTGTAGACTCCCTAGTCCTTTTTATGCTTGTAAATTTCATGGAAAATGTTTTTTTCACTATTTTTTTGACAATTAAGTTATGTTTATTATACTGTTCACCACAGGTGCAAGTGAGCTCAGGTGCATTTTGCTGCTTTCAGTAAACCACATACTCTTAATATTTTGGGTTTAAATTATTTTTGTTTCACAGCCTGGCTCTCGAGGAGGCGTATTTAGTGTGAGCTCATGTGCATTTCGCTGCTTTCAGTAAACCACATACTCTTAACATTTTGGGTTTACTTATTATTGTTTCACAGCCCGGCTCTCAACGAGGCGTATTTGGACATAATGAGATGGTATTACCATCTCATCGAGTATGCATTTGGACATATGAGATGGCATTACCATCTGCCATCTCATCGAGTCCGTTGATTATGCGAGGAAGGATGACGTAGCCCTGAGCAAACAATATGCGGCTCCAAAACATCATCGGAGCTCGCTTCATTTCGTTCCTGGCACATAACAAGAAAACGTCTGGTTTAGATACATTGTCGCAAGCCAATATCAGCTACATATCTCCCACAGTCAAATCAGTTCACTAAAAGGATTTTACCTGTTGGAAACTTGGTGGCATCACTGGTTCGTCCATTATTCCATTTGGTAAGCCACCAGTTGACATCATCTTCTGCATAGCACTCATTGCATTTGTCACTCTTGCCAAGTCCTCCTGCAGCTTTTTCTGACTTTCCTCCATCAAGATCACCTTCTTCTTTAGAGCGGCTGCCTCATCTTCAGCTTTTCTTTTAGCCCTCGCAGCTTCCAAGACTGCATTTTCCTGAGAGTTTTTGGGGCGACTTTCCTCTGTTACTACCACTTTCTTTCTCGGTGTGGAGACTTCATCTCCAGCCTTTCTTTTCGCCCTCGCAGCTTGCGGGTCTGAACTTTCCTGTAGGTCTTTGGGGGAGGGCCCAGGTGTATACCTGCGTGCACTAGCCCTCCTTTTCGCACCCATGGCAAGTGCATAATCATCCCCTGAACTTTCTGGATTCTCAAGAGCAGGGTTACCAGATCGTGACTGCAAGGTGAGCAAGGCATTTCAATTCTTGAGCGCGTCCAGGAGACAAGGGCAAAAACTATGAGTTCAGATTTATAATTACATGTAAAATATAGTAATGGTCTTGCTGGTATATACAGTAATATATAGGATTTTTTTTTCTTTTCATTCAAACAAACAAATCATCCATACAGAAAACAAGGAAATAAGAGTTACCTCTTCCTGAAATATCCGTGCAAAGCTCTTTGATCCGGTTTTATTGATATAGGTTGATTTTGCCCGAGAAGCTTTACCTGCAGCACTTCTTGCCTGTGTTTAAAAGCATTTATCAATCATAAAACGTCAACACCCTCCGTTTCAAAATGGATGTCTTTTTTAGAGTTGGGCACAAGAATTAAGTGTTGGTAAAATGTCTATAACCCTATATGGCCCATCTATTTTTCATCACAAGGGCATTAAATTATCTTTTTCTTCCCACGAAGCAAGGCATGCAAGCGCAAGAGTTAATTAGCTCTTTTCTGATGACATTGATTAAAGGGAAAAGCAAGAATACAAATTAGTTAACTTTGTGTTGGAAGTGTAGAAGGACAAGTATTTTGAGAAAAATTGGAGGTGCTAAAAGGACTTCTTTTTTGAAACAGAGGGAGTAAAATGTTACAACAAATAAAAGAGAACGCAGAGCACTACCTTTGCCTTTTCCGTACTCCAATATGCAACAAGGACTCGCCATTGTTCTTTTGGGACACGAGGATCTCGATCAGCAAGGCGTTCCTCTTCAGTTATATGAGGATCGTAGTGTGCCCGTTTTAGCTGACATTTCCAAACCTTCCACTTGTTTCTTATGGAGCTCAGGACCGACAACTCGCGAGGTGGATCAACATCAAATTTAAGCTATACCAAAGAATAAGGAGTGTGAAAAAAGTTACAGACAGGAAAAAAACAACATTAGTAATGCATACCTTAACAATGTGCCACATAACATCCTTGTTCTCCTTTGGAAATCTTTTCCAACTTACATACGTGAGAGGTGCCAACACTGCATCTCGTGCCATTGCGCCTAGAAAGTTAATCAACGTGATTGCATTTTCTCCGATTGGCAGGCCCGAAGTGTTCAAGGAGACCGGTATCCGTACACCCTTGGGCAAGGTCCACACTTTGACACAAAGACGACCTCCTGCTTTCTTTCCCTTTGCAAGGGCCCTTCTGACCTCTAGAGGTAAATAATTCCGCGCGAAATGCTCGGGGTCAGACATATCAGCAACTAAAGGAGTTGTCGTTACATCAGGGTCGTCTAATTCATCAGAGATTTCCTGAGGCACCTTATGTACAGATCGGCAATAGTCCTCATCGTTATCTGGATGGTCAGACTCAGACATGCTTTGATTTGGAGATACAACATAGTCCTCATCGTTATCACTTTCTACAGAATCAGTGTCTGCCGTGGCAACTGACACTTCACAATCTGGAGAGGCGGGACACTGCTGAAGAGGCACCCATTCAATTGATTCATCATCCATAGCATCTGCTGGCACTTGGACATTATGACCAAAATTCTGCAGGTCACCAGGGTCGCTTTCTAGAGGTTTATTTTCCATAGCAGCAGATGAATCTTTGGCCAAACGTTTACTACATTTAAGCTGAAGCCCTTCATTTGATGAAGCTATTGAGCCTTTTCTATTCTTCTTCTGAGTCCAACCACTAGTCTGCTTGGAAACATTACCTTCAGTCTGCTCCTTCTGGATTTCATCATTAGTGCATACATTTTTCTGTTTTAGATCGGCCAGCTTATTTGGAGGTATAAAATGTTCCCGCCCCTTAAGAGTTGAAGTGTTGCCATGCCTCTCATTAGCCTTACTTTGACGCTCAAAATCGACCTGGATTTCATGACTATCAGTATCAGAGGTCTGTCCTTCTGCCTGTTGTACATTGTGGTTCAGTGATTCCATATGTCTCTTCTCGGCAATAATCTTGGCATTAACTAACTCTGAATTTTTCTGCTTGCTACACCTTGCAGTAGTCTCCTTTATAGGAAGAGAGTACATTGCTTCTCTAGTAGTTAGATGATTGGTAGGCTCACGAATTGCCTGATCCAGATGCTCTTTCTGTGTGTGTTCTGAACGAGTTGCATCAGACTGTTGTTTTTGCATATGTTGCTTGACCTGATTTGTGGTCGATGCCTTTCTCTTCTCTACATTAACAGAGTTGGGTCCAACTGAACATCCAGTAGGCCAAGTGCTCTCCCTTGAAACCATTTTATCGATCATCTCAGTGGATGCCTCTTCTCCATGATTTGCTTGGTTGACTGGCGGATGAACCACCCCATCCACATCTAGCCGGTCTATCTGACTGCCTTCTGCATGAATTTCATGATAAGGCTGTTTGTGCACCTGATGTGTGATCTGAGTAGGAGTCCCCATATGCCTCTCCCCTATACTTGGAGTTTGGGGGCCAGTGGAGCATCCAACTCTCTGGTTTCTATGAGTTGCAGTAGCCTCGTATATCAATTCAGTATGTCTCGCCTCTCTATAAATTTCATGGCTGAGAGGCCCATCCTGCATCTCCTCTGAATGAATGACTCTATGCAGGCGTGCCAGCTGCGCTCGCTTTGGCTGAATATGGTAACTAGGGCGCTGATCATTTACATGATTTCTGACCTCGTTTACATTTTGAGGAAAAACTTGCTCATTACCTACAATACCACGGCCAAGTGAAGGTCGATTTCCCTGACGGCTATGATTTGCAACAGTCTGATTAGCCACATGTATCTCCTCTCCATCAATCATATGATCAGGATACTCTTGTTCATCCCGATGCACGTGAATGAGACGACTGGGATGCTGTACCTGCGTCCTCCGTGGAGGAATTAACCTCGCATCAGGTTCTGCTTGGTGTAGCCCTGCGTGCATTGCGTAACTAGGACACTCTTGCCATCTCTGCATCACAGGAAAAGAAAGGTGTGCACTATGAATCTTGATGGATACCCAGGTGCCAGTGGGAGTGTGCATCAACTGAGGTAGACACACTACAAAGTTGCATATATGAAATCATCAAATAAGGGGGGAAATGCCAGAAAGGCTCTGCAATACCAGCGTGAGATGTATTATGGGGCAAAAAAAACCCTTTTTTAGGGGTAATTTTTTTTTCCCAAATGTATTGCAAAAATTTCGACTCTGCAATACCAAAATCACAGCCCAACATAATGGAGAAGCATATATACCTCCCGGGCAGCAACAATCGGAGGGACGGATGCCGAGGAGCGCGGTGCGACGGCCGCCGCGGCGGAGGCCAGGATGTAGTTCCGGAGGCGGGCGGAGTCGACGGCCAGCTCGGCGCCGCAGAAAGGGCAGGCGCAGCGCGATAGCCCGACCGGCACGCTGAGGAGCTCGCCGCAGGCGCCGCACGGCAGCCTCGCCCCGCGCGCGTCCGCGGCGCCGCGCGGCAGGGGCAGCGCCCTCCGGCGGGGCGGGGGCATGAGCTCCGGGGGGAGCGACTGCGGCGTGGCGCAGTCGGGGCAGACGAACTCCGTCAGCCCCCGCTCCACCTCCAACGTCTCGCTGCACCCCACGCAGCGCACCTCCCAGAGCTCCGCGGTGTCCTCGGCCGCCGCCGCCGTGGCTAGCGGCGGTGGCGCCATCATATTCGAGCAAGCTTAGGGCGTGGTTTCCGTCCCGTTTCGGCGGCGGGGTAGGCACGGTCACGGTGGGTGTGGGCTTGGGGTTTGTGGCACCGCAGTGGGCTGGGGTTTTGCGTGCCCGCGCTGGCTTGCACGGGGCACGGCTGCAGGAACTTTCTAAAAACATTTCACTTAAACCCTATCCTTGTTTTTAGATATTGCATTTTTTATGTTCTCTAAACAGATGAAAGAAATCAGTGGGTGGAGACACCATGAAAATAGTACCCACAGAAGTTAATAAAACAAATAATGTGTGATATGAAAAAACAACATACAAAATGCATTTATCTTTTGTCTTTTCTTGAGTGTTCTATAACGCAAATGCATGGTTGTTTGAGGCTAGGGGACCTCTTCAAAGCCGAAATAGTCTCCCCGTTCGGCTTCTATGTTCTTCAATTGGATGTGGCTAATTTGATTCCTCATTTGTTCCCTGAGAGTGCTTGGGCGTGCCCGCTCGAAACCCCCTCATTCGTCTATGCAAGCAGTCGTGTTCTCCCAAGTCATCGAAACACATGCAATGATTCATTGGATAGAGAGAATGAGAGAGAAGAAATAAAAAGGAAGTGGGAAAGCGGTCCAGGGTGGGCCGCTCCGATGTGACGGGTTGCCCGGACAACCCCCACCTCTCAATATGGACGAGTTTGAGGGTTTTTACGGTCTGGACAAATGAGCGTGTTTGGTGTGTCCACGTTCAGACATATGGGGAGGATTTGAGGGCCTCCGTTGGATCTGCGACCCCCATCAACCACTGGCATGTCAACAATGCTAGTCAAGAAGTGAACGTAACTTTCAACCGAATTATAACTTGTTATTTATATGGTGATTAGAAAATCATCATGTAAATTTATCTATAAATAATTTCACATTGTACACTTCTTATGGGTTTTAAAAATAAAAAATTGAGTAAAGTTCAATGGTCAAAGTTGTAATTTTCTAGAAATATTTATATTACGTTTACTGTCTCTGTTTGGAGAATACGGTAAGTGTTGGAAATATTAGCACTTTCTCGAATAATCTAATCCACGAGTAGACAGTAAACATGGCAAATACGGTATGCATCTCATACCGATACCTAAGCATGTGAGCACGTACAGTACATAGAACCGAATCATCTATGAACAACATATATACGGCTAGCACATGAACGAGCAAATAGGGGATGAACGAGTCATACCCTCCGGTTGGCCAAGCCAACGCGGCGGCGGCAACCTCAGCATCAGCCAAGGCCTTCTTCTTGGCGGCGGCGGCGGCAGCCATGGGGTCGATGAAGGCGAAATAGTGGAAGCAGAGGCGGGCGGAGACGGGGACGGATCGGGAGCAGTCGCGTCGAGACGCTCCCCAAAAACCTTATTGCCGTTCCCGGCGGGATCTCGAGCAGCGGGGTTCGGAGGCACCTACTCTCCCGATGAACCGTGCAGCGCGTCGTCGGGATGGGATCGCCGGAGGCAAGACAGAGAGAGAACAGAGAGATGGCGGTTAGGGTTATGCGAGAGGGAGTGAGTGAACTGAGTTAGGGTTCACTCCGGTGGCGGCGCCTTCTTATATAGGCTGTCAGGTAGATGGGCCTGGGCCAGGCCCACGACCGAGTCCGTGAACAGCCCACAGTTAAGCGACTCGTTAATTAATACGAGATTAATTAACCATTCTTGACCGGCAAAAATAAGCTTCGGCTCGGCTCATTCCTGCAACCCGCTGCGCGCGCGCGTCATGACGAGGCGAGGCGTGGCGAGGCGAGGCGGGTGGAGGAGGAGGAGGAGCGCGCGTGTACAGCTCCTATTCCCAAGCTCCCAATAGCAAGTGGTAGAGCAGCCCTTATAAAGAGGTCTCACTCTTCTTACTATAGCAGTATGGGACTAAACTTTCCACACTTCTCACCACTTGTCGTACACATGCATGGGCCTTAGAGATTAACTATGGATTATTGTCTTATATGGGCCTAAGCCCATCCATAATCCATGAATCCCCTACCAGATCTCGAGGCACATAAGTTTGTCAACTGTTCCAAACAATGTTTGATATACCAGAATTTTCAGTGGAGACTGTTTAGTTGAACTTCCACCTAGAGCAATAGGATTAGACTTCTTCATAACTGAACAATGGACTATGCCTTGAATTGTCAGTTTGGTGTGTAGAAGTTTCTCCTATTGTCGCCGATCGTGGTGCTTGCCAAGGCTAAACCCCATGGGTAGAGCTTATTAGTCATACTCGTACCTTCTCATGAGCTTTCTAGAGATCACCCAATCTCATAGACTATGACCAGCGATCGGGCTCACATAGGTGTGTTCCTCCAAAGAATGCTCAGTGGGTTAGCATCTTGCTTACATAAGCTTTAGAACACATTAAGACAAAAGTCACCGCCTTACGAATTGAGAGTATTATTGCATCTCCAGCGGAGTGGGTTAATTAGGATACTCTCCTCGGTTGACCATTGGATTGTTTTCCTGGTCCTAATTCACGGGATCTCCGATCACATAGGTTGGGTTACCCCATGGCAACTTCGTGGGTCTCATACCCATCTCCGATGCATTTTCTATCACAATCCGTGATAGCCCTTTAAATAAAAGTGCGCGATTCTTAGCCGTCGGATATAATTCAACGCTATTACTCGGGAGTTTCTTGATTTTCGACAGATTTTAATCTTCTTCTTATGTGCTTTGTGGATTTCAAGTTGTCCTTTGAACTCTTAGCCTTGGCAATCACTGTTTGATTGTCACAGTTCATAAGGACATCCCGGACTGGTTTATCAATCACCGGCAAATCCATCAAAAGCTCTCGAAGCCATTACCTTGACGCATGATGTGTCTAATCTTGTGAGTTACGCTTCCATCGTCGATCTGGTTAAGATCGTCTGCTTGCAAGACTTCCAGGAAACAGCACCACCACCAAGTGTGAAGACATGTCCACTTGTGGCTTTCATCTCATCAGCATCAGATATCCAGTTAGAAACACTATACCCCTCAAGTACCGTCGAGTACCCAGAATAGTGAATCCCGTAGTTCATAGTACCTTGCAAATAGCGCATCACTCGCTCAACAGCATGCCAATGCACATCTCCTGGATTGGAAACAAATCGGCTCAGTTTGCACACAACAAATGAGATGTCAGGGCGAGTAGCACAAGCTAGGTACATGAGTGAACCAACCACTTGAGAATATCTCAATTGATCTACAGTCATGCCTTCGAACTTTCGAATCCGCACGCTAGGATCATATGGTGTTGCAGAAGGTTTGCAGTCCGAATATCCAAAACGGCTCAAAATCTTCTCAACATAGTGGGATTGCAAAAGTGTAATTCCACCCTCAGTATTTCTTAGTAGCTTGATGTTCAAGATAACATCAGCCACACCCAGGTCTTTCATCTCAAAGTTATGAGATAGAAAAGCCTTGACCTCCTCGATGACCTTGAGGCGGGTCCCAAATATCAGTATGTCATCGACATACAGACACAGTATAACTCCTTCGCCCCCAGCATAGCGATAGTATACATATTTGTCAGCTTCATTAACAACAAAGCTAACAGATGTCAAAGTTGTATTAAACTTCTCATGCCATTGCTTAGGCGCTTGTTTCAGGCCATACAAAGATTTAACTAGCTTACACACATTTCTTTCCTGACCATTTACTACAAAGCCATCTGGCTGTTGCATGTAAATTTCCTCGTCTAGCTCTCCGTTAAGGAAAGCCGTCTTAACATCCATCTGATGAATGAGAAGATCATGCGAGGCAGCCAATGCGAGTAACACTCGAATGGTTGTCAGTCTAGCCACAGGTGAGTAAGTATCAAAGAAATCATCTTCTTCTTTTTGGGTATAACCCTTGGCCACAAGCCTAGCCTTGTACTTCTCAACAATACCATCGGGCCTAAGCTTCCTCTTGAACACCCACTTACATCCCAATGGTTGGCAACCATAAGGACAATCAGTGATCTCCCATGTCCCGTTAGCCATGATGGAATCCATCTCACTACGGACCGCATCCTTCGATGGTCGATCCGGAGATGCATAAGCTTCGAAATGGAACTAGGAGTGTCATCATCCACGAGGTACACGAAAATCATCACCAAAAGACTTTGCGTCCTTTGTCTCTTGCTCCTAACAGAGCTTCTTAAATCATCCTCGATGAACTTTCATCACTTTTGTGTTCATAATATTCCATCGAATGGCAGGTTCAGAGTCTCATCGATTCCGGTCTAGAAGTGCTTTGCATATCTCTCATGGGGAATATATCCTCAAAGAATGTAGCATCCTTAGACTCTATAATTGTACCGACCTTACAGTGCAGTCGGTACCTCAGGTAACCCAAATTAACGCCGTCCACGGTCGGCTAAATGATCAAACGATCAATTGTTGTGTCTATGGGGTGCCCCCTGGCCACGTATATAAAGGAGTGGAGGGGAGAGGGCGGACCTATGGCGGCACTACGGAGTCCTACTCCCACCGGGAGTAGGATTCCCCCCTTCCAAGCAGTAGGAGTAGGAGTCAAGGAAAGGGAAGAGAGAAGAGAAGGAAGGAGGGGGCGCCGCCCCTCCCCCTAGTCCAATTCGGACTAGTCAATGGGGGGGCACGCAGCCTGCTTCTCCGTCTCCCCTAAAGCCCAATAAGGCCCATATACTTCTTGCCCCGTATTCCCGTAACTCCCCGGTACTCCGAAAAATACCCGAACCACTCGGAACCTTTCCGATGTCCGAATATAGTCGTCCAATATATCGATCTTTACGTCTCGACCATTTCAAGACTCCTCGTCATGTCCCCGATCTCATTCGGGACTCCGAACTACCTTCGGTACATCAAAACATATAAACTTATAATATAACTGTCATCGAAACTTTAAGCGTGAGGACCCTACGAGTTCGAGAACAATGTAGACATGACCGAGACACGTCTCCGGTTAATAATCAATAGCGGAACCTGGATGCTCATATTGGCTCCCACATATTCTACGAAGATCTTTATCGGCCAAACCGCATAACTGAAGGAAATATGCCCTAGAGGCAATAATAAATGTTATTATTTATTTCCTTATATCATGATAAATGTTTATTATTCATGCTAGAATTGTATTAACCGGAAACATAATACATGTGTGAATACATAAACCTACAGAGTGTCACTAGTATGCCTCTACTTGACTAGCTCGTTAATCAAAGATGGTTATGTTTCCTAACCATGAACAAGGAGTTGTTATTTGATTAATGGGATCACATCATTGGTTGAATGATCTGATTGACATGACCCATTCCATTAGCATAGCACCTGATCGTATAGTTTGTTGCTAGTGCTTTTCTTCATGACTTATACATGTTCCTATGACTATGAGATTATGCAACTCCCGTTTGCCGAGGAACACTTTGGGTGCTACCAAGCGTCCAACGTAATCGGGTGATTATAAAGGTACATTACAGGTGTCTCGAAGGTACATGTTGGGTTGGCATATTTGAGATTAGGATTTGTCACTCCGATTATCGGAGAGGTATCTCTGGGCCCTCTCGGTAATGCTCATCACCTAAGCCTTGCAAGCATTGTAACTAATGAGTTAGTTATGAGAAGATGTATTACGGAGCGAGTAAAGAGACTTGCGATAGCGAGATTGAACTAGGTATTGGATACCAGCGATCGAATCTCGGGCAAGTAACATACCGATGACAAAGGAACAACGTATGTTGTTATGCGGTCGACCGATAAAGATCTTCGTAGAATATGTAGGAACCAATATGGGCATCCAGGTCCGCTATTGGTTATTGACGAAGAGGTGTCTCGGTCATGTCTACATAGTTCTCGAACCCGTAGAATCCGCACGCAACGTTTCGATGGCGGTTACTATGAGTTTTATGATGTTGATGTACGAAGGTTGTTGAGTCCGGATGAGATCACGGACATGACGAGGAGTCTCGAAATGGTCGAGACATAAAGATTGATATATTGGAAGCCTATGTTTGGACTCGGAATCACTCCGGGTGAAATTGGGAATTTTATGCAGAGTGCAGGGGTTCTGGAACCCCGGGGAGTCAATGGGCCTTGATGGGCCTTAAGGGAAAGAAAAGGGGCCCTATAGCTGGCGCAGCCTCCCCCTTCCCTAGTCCTATTAGGATTAGGAGAGGGGTGGCCCTCTCTCCCTCTCCCTTGGTCAAACCCTAGTTGGACTAGGATTTGGGGGAATCCTACTCCTAGTAGGAGTAGGACACCTGATCGCCTCCCTCTGGCCGGCCAGCCCTCCCTTCCCTCCTTTATATCTGAGGGCAGGGGCACCCATGACACACAAGTTGATCGATTAGATCGTTCCTTAGCCGTGTCGGTGCCCCTTCCACCAGATTACACCTCGATCATACCGTGGCGGAGCTTAGGCGAAGCCCTGCGTCGGTGGAACATCATCATCGTCCACGCCGTCGTCTTGTGAAACTCTCCCTCAACACTCGGCTGGATCGGAGTTCGAGGGGCGTCATCGAGCTGAGCGTGTGCGAGAACTTCGGAGGTGCCGTCGTTCGGTACTTGGATCGGTTGGATCGGGAAGAAATGCGACTACATCAACAGCGTTGTTATAACGCTTCGCTTTCGGTCTCACAGTGCGTGGGCGGATACTCTATCCTCTCGTTGCTATGCCATCACCATGGTCTTGGTGATCGTAGGAAAATTTTGAAATTACTCGTTCCCCAGCAGTGGCATCGAGCCTGGTTTTATCGTTGATGTCATATGCACGAGTAGAACACAAGTGAGTTGTGGGCGATACAAGTCATACTACCTACCAGCATGTCATACTTTGGTTCAGCGGTATTGTGAGATGAAGCGGCCGGACCGACATTACGCGTGCGCTTCGCGAGACTGGTTTCACCGCTGTGAGCACTTTCGTTGCTTAAAGGTGGTGGCGGGTGTCTGTCTCTCTCACTTTAGTTGAACCGAGTGTGGCTCGCCGGTCCTTGAGAAGGTTAAAGCGGAGTCTATTTGTGAAATATCGTTGTGGTTTTGATGCGTGGTAAAACGGTTCTTGCTCAGCCCGTAGCAGCCACGTAAAACTTGCAACAACAAAGTAGAGGGCGTCTAACTTGTTTTTGCAGGGGCATCTTGTGATGTGATATGGTCAAGACATGATGCTATATTTTATTGTATGAGATGATCATGTTTTGTAACGAGTTATCGGCAATGGCAGAGCCATATGGTTGTCGCTTTATTGTATGAGATGCAAGCGCCATGTAATTGCTTTACTTTATCACTAAGGAGTAGCGATAGTCGTAGAAGCAATAGTTGGCGAGGCGACAACGATGCTACGATGGAGATCAAGGTGTCGCGCGGTGGCGATGGTGATCATGGCGGTGCTTGGAGATGGAGATCACAAGCACAAGATGATGATGGCCATATCATATCACTTATATTGATTGCATGTGATGTTAATCCTTTATGCATCTTATTTTGCTTTGATTGGCGGTAGCATTATAAGATGATCCCTTACTAAATTATCAAGAAGTGTTCTCCACGAGTATGCACCGTTGCGAAAGTTCTTCGTCTTTGAGACACCACGTGATGATCGGGTGTGATAGGCTCTACGTTCAAATACAGCGGGTGCAAAACAGTTGCACCGCGGAATACTCAGGTTATACTTGACGAGCTATGCATATAAGATATGACCTCGGAACACGGAGACCGAAGGTCGGCGTGAATCATATAGTAGATATGATCAACATATTGATGTTCACCATTGAAACTACTCCATCACACGTGATGATCGGTCATGGTGTAGTTGAAATGGATCACGCAATCACTTAGAGAATTGGAGGATATTTTTCTAAGTGGGAGTTCTTAAGTAATATGATTAATTGAACTTAAATTTATCATGAACTTAGTACTGATAGTATCTTGCTTGTCTATGATGTGTAGATAGATGGCTCGTCTTTGTTGTTCCGTTGAATTTTAATGCGTTCCTTGAAAGCAAAGTTGAAAGATGATGGCAGCAATTACGGACTGGGTCCGTAACGAGAGATTATCCTTATTGCTGCACGGAAGAATTACGTCCTGGAAGCACCGTTAGGTGCCGGGCCTGATGCAAGGGCTGCGCCGAAGTTGTGAGCGTCTGGCAAAGCAAAGCGATGACTACTCTATAGTTCGATGTGCCATGCTACGGCTTAGAACCGGGACTTCAACGTCGTTTTGAACACCATGGAGCATATGAGATGTTCGGGAGTTGAAGTTAATATTCAGCGAATGCGGATTGAGAGATATGAAGTCTCCAATAAGTTCTATAGCTGTAAGATGGAGGAGAATGGTTACATCGGTGAGCATATACTCGGAATGTCCGGATATAACAATCACTTGATTCAAGCTGGGAGTTAATCTTCCGGATGATTGCGTCATTGACGAATTCTCCAATCACGCCACCAAGCTACAAGAGCTTCGTGATGAACTATAATATGCAAGGGATGACCAAAACTATGCGAGCTCTTGGCGATCTTTGAAAGCAGCGGAGGTAGAAATCAAAAGGAGCATCAAGTGTTGATGGTTAACAAAACCACTAGTTTCAAGAAAAGGGCAAAGGAAAGAAAAGGAAACTTCAAAAGAGCAGCAAGCAAGTTGCTGATCAAGAGAAAAACCAAGTCTGGTCCTAAGCACAAACCGAGTGCTTCTATTGCAAGCGGGCTGGTCCTTTGGAAGCGGAACTGCCCCAAGTATTTGGCGGATAAGAAGGATGGCAAGGTTAACAAAGGTATATGTGATATACTTGTTATTGATGTGTACCTTACTAATACTCGCAGTAGCACACAGGTATTTGATCTGGTTACATTGCTAATATTTGCAACTCGAAGCAGGGGCTACGGATTAGCGAAGATTGGCTAAGGGCGAGGTGACGATCTTGGCGTGGGAAATGGTTCCAAAGTCGATGTGATCGCGATCGACACGCTACCTCTACATCTACCTTGAGGATTAGTATTAGACCTAAATAATTGTTATTTAGTACCATCGTTGAGCATGAACATTATATCTGGATCTTGTTTAATGCGAGGCGGTTATTCATTAAATCGAGAGAATAATGGTTGTTCTATTTATATGAATAATATCTTTTATGGTCATGCACCATTGAAGAATGGTTTGTTTTACTCAATCTTGATAGTAGTGATACACATATTCATAATGTTGAAACCAAAAGATGCAGAGTTGATAATGATGGTGCAACTTATTTGTGGCACTGCCGTTTAGGTCATATCGATTGTAAAAGCGCATGAAGAAACTCCATCTTGATGGACTTTTGGAGTCACTTGATTATGAATCACTTGGCACTTCGAACCGTGCCTTATGGGCAAGATGACTAAAACACCGTTCTCGGAACTATGGAGAGAACAACAGATTTATTGGAAATCATACATCTTGATGTATGTGGTCCAATGAATGTTGAGGCTAAATGGCGGATATCGTTATTTTCTCACCTTCACAGATGATTTGAGCAGATATGGGTATATCTACTTAATGAAACACAAGTCTGAAACATTTGAAAAGTTCAAAGAATTTCAGAGTGAAGTGGAAAATCATCGTAACAAGAAAATAAAGTTTCTATGATCTGATCGTGGAGGAGAATATTTGAGTTCTGAGTTTGGCCTACATTTGAAACAATGCGGAATAGTTTGCAACTTACGCCACACGGAACACCACAACGTAATGGTGTGTCGAGCGTCGTGTCGTACTTTATTAGATATGGTGCGAGCTATGATGTCTCTTCTGATTTACCGCTATCGTTTTGGGGTTATGCTTTAGAGGCGGCTACATTCACTTTAAATAGGGCACCATCTAAATCCGTTGAAGCGGCGCCTTATGAGCTGTGGTTTGGCAAGAAACCAAAGTTGTCGTTTTTGAAAGTTTGGGGCTGCGATGCTTATGTGAAAAAGCTTCAACCTGATAAGCTCGAACCCAAATCGAATGTGTCTTCATAGGATACCCAAAGGAGACAGTTGGGTACACCTTCTATCACAGATCCGAAGGCAAGATTTTTGTTGCTAAATTGGAAACTTTCTAGAGAAGGAGTTTCTCTCGAAAGAAGTGAGTGGGAGGAAAGTAGAACTTGATGAGATAACTGTATCTACTCCCTTATTGAGAAGTAGTACATCACGAAAACAGTTTACGTGACACCTACACCAAATAGGGAGGAAGCTAATGATGATGATCATGAAACTTGGATCAAGTTTCTCTGAACTTAGTAGATCAACGAGCAAGATCCGCACAGAGTGGTGCGGTAATCCTGTTTTGGAAGTCATATTCTTTGGAACATGATGAACCTACAAACTATGAAGAAGCGATGGTGAGCCCAGATTCCACAAAATGGCTTGAGGCCATGAAATCGAGATGGGATCCATGTATGAGAACAAAGTGTGGACTTTGGTTGACTTGCCGATGATCGGCAAGCAATTGAGAATAAATGGATCTTCAAGAAGAAGGCGGCGCTGATGGTAATATTCTTGTCTATAAAGCTCGACTTGTTGCAAAAGGTTTTCGACAAGTTCAAGGGATTGACTACGATGAGACCTTCTCACCCGTGGCGATGCTTAAGTCCGTCCGAATCATGTTAGCAATTGCGCATTTTATGATTATGAAATTTGGCAAATGGATGTTAAAACTGCATTCTGAATGGATTTACGGAAGAAGAGTTGTATATGATGCAACGAGAAGGTTTTGTCGATCCAAAGGAGCTAACAAAGTGTGCAAGCTCCAGCGATCCATTTATGGACTGGTGCAAGCCTCTCGGAGTTGGAATAAGCGTTTTGATAGTGTGATCAAAGCATTTGGGTTTATCTGAGACTTTTGGAGAAGCTTTGTATTTACAAGAAAGTGAGTGGGAGCTCTGTAGCATTTACGATATTATATGTGGATGACATATTATTGATCGGAAATGATATAGAATTCTGGATAGCATAAAGGGATACTTGAATAAAAGTTTTTCGATGAAAGACCTCGGTGAAGCTGCTTACATATTGGGCATTAAGATCTATAGAGATAGATCAAGGCGCTTAATAGGACTTTCACAAAGCACATACCTTGATAAAGTTTTGAAAAAGTTCAAAATGGATCGAGGCAAAGAAAGGGTTCTTGCGGTATTACAAGGTGTGAAGTTGAGTAAGACTCAATGCCCGACCACCGCAGAAGATAGAGAGAAAATGAAAGATGTTCCTATGCTTCAGCCATAGGCTCTATCATGTATGCAATCTTGTGTACCAGACCTGATGTGTGCCTTCTTTGTAAGTTTAGCGGTAGGTACCAAAGTAATCGAGAGTGGATCATTTGGACAGCGGTCAAGAACATCCTTAAGTACTTGAGAAGAACTAAGGATATGTTTCTCATTTATGGCGGTGACAAAGAGCTCATAAATGGCAGTTACGTCGATGCAAGCTTTGACACTGATCCGGACGATTCTAAATCGCAAACCGGATCGTATTTACATTAAGCGGTGGAGCTGTCGGTTGGTGCAGTTCCAAACAAAGCGTCGTTCGGGATCTACATGTGAAGCTGAGTACATAGCTGCTTGGAAGCAGCTAATGAAGGAGTCTGGATGAAGGAGTTCATAACCGATCTAGGTGTTGTACCTAGTGTATCGGGTCCAATGAAAATCTTTGTGACAATCTTGGTGCAATTGCCTTGGCAAAGGAATCCAGATTTCACAAGAGAACCAAGCACATCAAAAGGCGCTTCAACTCCATCCGGATTTGGTCGGTGGGAGACATAGAGATATGCAAGATACATACGGATCTGAATGTTGCGAGACCGTTGACTAAGCCTCTTCCACGAGCAAAACATGATCAGCACCAAGACTCCATGGGTGTTAGAATCATTCTTGTGTAATCTAGATTATTGACTCTAGTGCAAGTGGGAGGCTGAAGGAAATATGCCCTAGAGGCAATAATAAATGTTATTATTTATTTCCTTATATCATGATAAATGTTTATTATTCATGCTAGAATTGTATTAACGGAAACATAATACATGTGTGAATACATAAACCTCTGAGTGTCACTAGTATGCCTCTACTTGACTAGCTCGTTAATCAAAGATGGTTATGTTTCCTAACCATGAACAAGGAGTTGTTATTTGATTAATGGGATCACATCATTGGTTGAATGATCTGATTGACATGACCCATTCCATTAGCATAGCACCTGATCGTATAGTTTGTTGCTAGTGCTTTTCTTCATGACTTATACATGTTCCTATGACTATGAGATTATGCAACTCCCGTTTGCCGAGGAACACTTTGGGTGCTACCAAGCGTCTGGCGTAATCGGGTGATTATAAAGGTACATTACAGGTGTCTCCGAAGGTACATGTTGGGTTGGCATATTTGAGATTAGGATTTGTCACTCCGATTGTCGGAGAGGTATCTCTGGGCCCTCTCGGTAATGCTCATCACCTAAGCCTTGCAAGCATTGTAACTAATGAGTTAGTTATGAGAAGATGTATTACGGAGCGAGTAAAGAGACTTGCGATAGCGAGATTGAACTAGGTATTGGATACCAGCGATCGAATCTCGGGCAAGTAACATACCGATGACAAAGGAACAACGTATGTTGTTATGCGATCGACCGATAAAGATCTTACGTAGAATATGTAGGAACCAATATGGGCATCCAGGTCCGCTATTGGTTATTGACGAAGAGGTGTCTCGGTCATGTCTACATAGTTCTCGAACCCGTAGAATCCGCAACAACGTTTGATGGCGAGTTACTATGAGTTTTATGATGTTGATGTACGAAGGTTGTTGAGTCCGGATGAGATCACGGACATGACGAGGAGTCTCGAAATGGTCGAGACATAAAGATTGATATATTGGAAGCCTATGTTTGGACTCGGAATCACTCCGGGTGAAATTGGGAATTTCTTAGAGATGCAGGGGTTACGGAACCCCGGGGAGTCAATGGGCCTTGATGGGCCTTAAGGGGAAAGAAAAGGGGCCCTATAGCTGGCGCAGCCCTCCCCTTCCCTAGTCCTATTAGGATTAGGAGAAGGGGTGGCGCCTCTCTCCTCTCCCTTGGTCAAACCCTAGTTGGACTAGGATTTGGGGGAATCCTACTCCTAGTAGGAGTAGGACACCCTGATCGCCTCCCTCCTGGCCGGCCAGCCCTCCCTTCCCTCCTTTATATCTGAGGGCAGGGGCACCCCATGACACACAAGTTGATCGATTAGATCGTTCCTTAGCCGTGTCGGTGCCCCTTCCACCAGATTACACCTCGATCATACCGTGGCGGAGCTTAGGCGAAGCCTGCGTCGGTGGAACATCATCATCGTCACCACGCCGTCGTCTTGTGAAACTCTCCCTCAACACTCGGCTGGATCGGAGTTCGAGGGGCGTCATCGAGCTGAGCGTGTGCGAGAACTTCGGAGGTGCCGTCGTTCGGTACTTGGATCGGTTGGATCGGGAAGAAATGCGACTACATCAACGCGTTGTTATAACGCTTCGCTTTCGGTCTCACGAGTGCGTGGGCGGATACTCTATCCTCTCGTTGCTATGCCATCACCATGGTCTTGAGTGATCGTAGGAAAATTTTGAAATTACTACGTTCCCCAACAATAACAAAATACATTGTTCCCTTTGTCATCGGTATGTTACTTGCCCGAGATTCGATCATTGGTATCTCAATACCTAGTTCAATCTCGTTACCGGCAAGTCTCTTTACTCGTTCCGTAATACATCATCCCGCAACTAACTCATTAGTTGCAATGCTTGCAAGGCTTATAGTGATGTGCATTACCGAGTGGGCCCAGAGATACCTCTCCGACAATCGGAGTGACAAATCCTAATCTCGAAATACGCCAACCCAACAAGTACCTTCAGAGACACCTGTAGAGCATCTTTATAATCACCCAGTTACGTTGTGACGTTTGATAGCACACAAAGTGTTCCTCCGATAAACGGGAGTTGCATAATCTCATAGTCATAGGAACATGTATAAGTCATGAAGAAAGCAATAGCAACATACTAAACGATCAAGTGCTAAGCTAACGGAATGGGTCAAGTCAATCACATCATTCTCCTAATGATGTGATCTCATTAATTAAATGACAACTCATGTCTATGGTTAGGAAACATAACCATCTTCGATTAACGAGCTAGTCAAGTAGAGGCATACTAGTGACACGATGTTTGTCTATGTATTCACACATGTATTATGTTTCCGGTTAATACAATTCTAGCATGAATAATAAACATTTATCATGATATAAGGAAATAAATAATAACTTTATTATTGCCTCTAGGGCATATTTCCTTCAATCTCCCACTTGAACTAGAGTCAATAATCTAGTTCACATCGCCATGTGATTTAACATCAATAGTTCACATCTTTATGTGGTTAACACCCATAGTTCACATCAACATGTGACCAACACCCAAAGGGTTTACTAGAGTCAGTAATCTAGTTCACATCGCTATGTGATTAAGACCCAAAGAGTACTAAGGTGTGATCATGTTTTGCTTGTGAGATAATTTTAGTCAGCGGATGCATCACATTCAGATCCGTAAGTATTTTGCAAATTTCTATGTCTACAATGCTCTGCACGGAGCTACTCTAGCTAATTGCTCCCACTTTCAATATGTATCTAGACCGATACTTAGAGTCATCTAGATTAGTGTCAAAACTTGCATCGACGTAACCCTTTACAACGAACCTTTTGTCACTTCCATAATCGAGAAACATATCCTTATTCCACTAAGGATAATTTTGGCCGCTGTCCATTGATCTACTCCTAGATCACTATTGCACTCCCTTGCCAAACTTAGTGGTAGGGTATGCAATAGATCTGGTACACATCATGGCATACTTTATAGAACCTATGGCTGAGGCATAGGGAATGACTTTCATTCTCTTTCTATCTTCTGTCGTGGTCGGGCTTTTGAGTCTTACTCAATTTCACACCTTGTAACACAGGCAAGAAACTCTTTCTTTGACTGTTCCATTTTGAACTACTTCAAAATCTTGTCAAGGTATGTACTCATTGAAAAAACTTATCAAGCGTCTTGATCTATCTCTATAGATCTTGATGCTCAATATGTAAGCAGCTTCACCGAGGTCTTTCTTTGAAAAAACTCCTTTCAAACACTCCTTTATGCTTTGCAAAATAATTCCACATTATTTCTGATCAACAATATGTCATTCACATATACTTATCAGAAATGTTGTTGTGCTCCCATTCACTTTCTTGTAAATACAGGCTTCACCGCAAATCTGTATAAAACTATATGCTTTGATCAACTTATCAAAGCGTATATTCCAACTCCGAGATGCTTGCACCAGTCCATAGATGGATCGCTGGAGCTTGCATATTTTGTTAGCACCTTTAGGATAGGATTTTTATTATTTATTATAAGATATTCCGTGGAGTTTCAGGTCATTCCGAGAACTTTTGTTTTCTGCACATAAAACAACATCATGGCAATTCTGCTGAAAACAGCGTCAGTCCGGGTTAGTTCCATTCAAATCATACAAGTTAGAGTCCAAAACATGGGCAAAAGTGTTTGGAAAAGTAGATATGACGGAGACGTATCAACTCCCCCAAGCTTAAACCCTTGCTTGTCCTCAAGCAATTCAGTTGACAAACTGAAAGAAAAAGAAAAACTTTACAAACTCTGTTTGCTCTTGTTGTTGTAAACATGAAAAGCCAGCATTCAAGTTTCAGCAATTATTATGAACTAACCATACTCACAATAACACGTAGGTCTCACAATTACCCATATCAATAATATAATCAGCTAGCGAGCCATAATAATAAAACTCGGATGACAACACTTTCTCAAAATAATCATAACATGATATAACGAAATGGTATCTCGCTAGCCCTTTACGAGACCATAAAACATAAATCAGAGCACCTTTAAAGATCAAGGACTGACTAAACATTGTAATTCATGGTAAAAGAGATCCGATCAAGTCATACCCAAAATAAACCAATTATAATGAATACAAGCGATAGTGTGCTCTCCAATGAGTGCTTTTTAATAAGAAGGGTGATGACTCAACATAAAAGTAAATAGATAGGCCCTTCGCAGAGGGAGCGAGGATTTGTAGAGGTGCGAGCTCGATTTTGAAATAGAGATAAATTATATTTTGAGCGGCATACTTTCACTGTCAACGCGACAACTATGAGATGGCTGTAGCTTCCATACTACATGCATTATAGGCAGTTCCCAAACAGAATGGTAAAGGTTCATACTCCCCCTCCTCCACAAGCATCAATCCATGGCTTGCTCGAAACAACGAGTGCCTCCAACATTCAACGGGTCCCAGGGGGAGTTTTGTTTAATTATTTTGATTTTCTTTGATCTTTTTGAATCATGGGACTGGGCATCCCGGTTACCGGCCCTTTCTCGTGAATGAGGAGCGGAGTCCACTCCTCTTGAGAATAACCCACCTAGCATGGAAGATATAGGCAGCCCTAGTTGCACATGAGCTGCTCGAGCATACAAAACAGAATTTTTATTTGAAGGTTTGGAGTTTGGCACATACAAATTTACTTGGAACGGCAGGTAGATACCGCATATAGGAAGGTATAGTGGACTCATATGGAACAACTTTGGGGTTTAAGGAGTTTGGATGCACAAGCAGTATTCCGCTTAAATGCGGTGAAGGCTAGCAAAAGGCGGAAGCGACCAAGCGAGAGGCGACAACGATCGTAAACATGCATTAAAATTAATTTACACCGAATATAAGCATGAGTAGGATATAATTCACCATGAACATAAATATCATGAAGGCTATGTTGATTTGATTCAACTACATGCGTGAACATGTGCCAAGTCGGGTCACTCAATTCATTCAAAGGAGGATATCATCCCATCATACCACATCATAATCATTCTAATAGCATGTTGGCAAGCAAGGTAAACCATTATAACTCATAGCTAATCAAGCATGGCACAAGCAACTATAATCTCTAAATGTCATTGCAAATATGTTTACTTCATAATAGCTGAATCAGGAACGATGAATCATCATATTTACAAAAACAAGGGAGGTCGAGTTCATACCAGCTTTTCTCATCCTAATAAGTCCATCATATATCATCATTATTGCCTTTCACTTGCACGACCGAACGGTGTGTATAATAATAAGAGTGCACGTGCATTGGACTAAGCTGGAACCTGCAAGCATTCAACTCAAGAGAGAAGACAAGTAATATGGGCTCTAAGTTAGATAAACAATAATGCATATAAGAGCCACTAAGCATTTTCAATATAGTCTTGTCGGCCCCCAAAGAAAGGAAAAGAAATAAAAACTATTTACACGGGAAAGCTCCCAACAAGCAAAAGAAGAACGGGAAATATTTTTGGGTTTTCTTTTTAATTCGATTACAAGCAAGGAAAGTAGACTAACTAACTTTTTTGTTTTTTTCTTAAGGTTTATCAAACACACAAGAAGAAAGAAAATAAACTAGCATGGATATTACAGTGAAAGAGTATGAGCACCGACATCTAGCAATGAGTGTGTGTGAACATAAATGTAATGTCGGTGGGAAATACGTACTCCCCCAAGCTTAGGCTTTTGTCCTAAGTTGGTCTATTGCCGAGGATAGCTTTGGTGATACCCGTAGGTGTAGTTGGGTCGTCTTGCGATCAGCTGCTATCGCCTCTGAATTGCAGCATGGCGTCGAGCTGCCTCTGCTCTCCTCTCATATTCATCTGCCTCCTCTCTGGTAATAATATATTTTCCTCTACTTTGAAAATCAAAGAAGGTAGGAGCAGGAAGAGCAACACGGACCACATGCCGTTTGTTAAAGATTAGTGGATCTTTGGAAAGGTGGTCCAGTCCTCTCGGTGAACTGGTGAGAAAACATAGAATCAAGATCTAAATAAGAAGGGGGTAACTCCATATCACCCTCATGAATGTCTACATCAAGAAAATTAGCTAAGCGGGTTGCATAAATTCCTCCAAAGAAATCTACGTTACGTCTATTAAGATGCAACCTACGAGCTACAATGGCTCCCATATGATAAGCTTGGTCCCCTACTGAGATCAGGGGCACACATGTGACATGCTTCATCCTTAGCATTTATGCATCTACCAATGAAGAGAGCAAAATAATGTTTCATCCCTGATACCACCCCAAGATGGAAGTTTGCATGCAAGAGTGAAATCTTCTAAGTCCATGGTATAAGATTTGTCATAAAGGTCAAACATGACTGAAGGAGAATTACGCGAAGATGAAAAATCAAACCACCCCACAAATGAACTTGTGAGGTAACGATACTGGGGGCATTTATCAGCTTCAAAGTCCTCAAGACCGGCATTACGCAAATATGCGTAGAATTCTTCTTTAATTCCCAGTTGATTCATAAAATTTTCCGAAGGCCATTCACAGGGCCTCACGGGAGCGTCTCTTGGTGGTTCCTCGTCACCATCACGCATTGCAAGCCTGGGACCTTGCTTCCTTGAAGAACCACCTTGGAACATCCTCCTAAGCATATTGTTTCCTCTGAAAAATAATTCTGAAATTTTTAGTAACTTCAAACAAAAGTGAACCAACTTCAATAAAACTGATAGCAACTACTCATACAAGTGCCTAGAGCATATATCAAGCATTAGAACTACTCGGAACCATATAAATTTGACATGCAAGCTCAAGAACATGGTCACCTATGTAGCACAAATTTGCAATGAATAAAGCACTAGAACAAAACTAATTGGACCAATGGAGGAGTCACATACCAAGGAACAATCTCCCCAAGCAGTTTTGCGAGAGGTGCTTTGAGCAAGGAGATCGAAAATCGCAGCAAAAGTTGCTGGAACACGAGCTTGAGTTGGTTTTTCGGGTTTGTGTGAGACAGAGGAAGAAGATGGGTGCAAGGATAAGTGGAGGAGGGCCACCGTGGGCCCACGAGGCGAGGCGCCCTCCACCCTCGTGGCAGTGGCAGCTCCCCTGCGGTAATTTTGCACTAAAATCCTCAAATATTCGAAAAATCATATTAAATTGGCATGACATTCCGAGGACTTTTATTTTCGGGATATTTTTATATTGCACGGGTAAGTCGGAGGCAGACGTATGAAAAATACTATTTTACTTTAGTTTTACTAAATAACGAGAGAATATAAAGAGATACGAGAAGGTTGTGCTTCTAGTTTCATCCATCTCATGCTCATCAAAATGAATCCACTAACAAGGTTGATCAAGTCTTGTTAACAAACTCATTCTGATTAACATGAAACCGGAGAAATTTCGAATAACACTATGTTACCTCAACGGGGATATGGACATCCCCAATAATAAGTATATCATATTTCTTCTTGACAGTAGGGAGAGGAAATTCAAAACCACCAAATATAATCGTTGGAATTTTTTCAATAGAGTTGATACTATAAACTTGAGGTTGTCTCCTCGGAAAGTGTACCGTGTGCTCATTACCATTAACATAAAAAGTGACATTGCCTTTGTTGCAATCAATAACAGCCCCTGCAGTATTAAGGAAAGGTCTTCCAAGAATAATAGACATACTATCATCCTCGGGAATATCAAGAATAACAAAGTCTGTTAGAATAGTAACGTTTGCAACCACAACAGGCACATCCTCACAAATACCGGCAATTATAGCAGTTGATTTATCGACATTTGCAAAGATATTTCAGTAGGTGTCAACTTATTCAAGTCAAGTCTACGATATAAAGAGAGAGCATAACACTAACACGGCTCCAAGATCACATAAAGCAGTTTTAACATAATTTCTTTTAATGGAGCATGGTATAGTAGGTACTCTGGATCTCCAAGTTTCTTTGGTGTTCCACCCTTAAAGTATAATTAGCAAGCATGGTGGAAATTTCAGCTTCGGTATCTTTCTTTTATTTGTAACAATATCTTTCATATATTTAGCATAAGGATTTGTTTTGAGCACATCGTTAATCGCATACATAAAAGATAGGTCTAATCATTTCAACAAAGCGCTCAAAATCCTCATCATCCTTTTCTTGGATGATTTGGGAGGAAAAGGCATGGGTTTCGAACCCATGGTTCTCTTTCTTTACCATGTTTCCTAGCAACGAAGTCGCTTTTATCATAACGTTGATTCTTTGATTGTGGGTTATCAAGATCAACAGCAGGTTCAACTTCTACATCATTATCATTACTAGGTTGAGCATCATCATGAACATCATCATTAACATTTTACTAGGTTCATGTTCATTACAGTTGTGTTTCACATCGGACATAGAGATACCATTTGGATTATCGGTGGTTCACAATAGGTTCACTAGAAGTTTGCACAGTTCTATCATTTTCTTTTCTTCCTCTTAGAAGAACTAGGCATATCAATATTATTTCTCGAGAATGTTGCTCGATTCTCTTAGGGTGGCCTTGAGGATACAAAGGTTCTGAGTCATTCTACCAGTTCTAGTAGCCACTCTAACGGCATAATCATTTTCTTACTATTCATTTAATTAAGCACTTCTTTACGAGCTTTAAGTACTTGTTCTACTTGAGTGGTAACCATAGAAGCATGTTTGCTAACAAGTTTAAGTTCACCTCTAATATTAGCCATATAATCACTCAAGCATTTAATCATAAAGGTATTCTGTTTTAATTGTCTACCAAAATAAGCATTAAAGTCATCTTGCTTAAACATAAAGTCATCAAACTCATCCAAGCAATCGACTAGCAATTTTAGTAGGAGGGACTTGGTTTTATCATATCTATAGAGAGAATTTACCTTTACTACCTGTGTCGGGATATCGGGAGGTTCTTCATTAAATAAGTAATGGATATCATATACTTCTTCAACAGGCGGTGAATTAAGACCATGTATTTCTTCAATAGGTGGTAAATTCTTAACATCTTCAGCTTTAATACCTTTTTCTTTCATAGATTTCTTTGCCTCTTGCATATCTTCGGGACTGAGAAATAGAACACCTCTCTTCTTCGGAGTTGGTTTAGGAATAGGCTCGGTAATTGGCTCGGGAGCTGGCTCGGGAGTTGGCTCATGAGGTGCCCGATTATTTTCATTTGTCAAATATTATTCAATAAAATTTCAGCTTCATCCGGTGTTCTTTCCCTGAAAAGAGAATCAGCACAACTATCCAGGTAATCTCTGGAAGCATCAGTTAGTCCATTATAAAAGATATCAAATATTTCAGGTTTCTTAAGAGGATGATCAGGCAAAGCATTAAATAACTTGAGAAGCCTCCCCCAAGCTTGTGGGAGACTTTCTTCCTCAATTTGCGCAAAGTTATATATATCCCTCAAAGCAGCTTGTTTCTTATGAGCAGGGAAATATTTAGCAGAGAAGTAATAAATCATATCCTGGGGACTTTGCACACAACCAGGATCAAGATAATTGAACCATATCTTAGCATCACCCTTTAATGAGAACGGAAATATTTTAAGTAAATAAAGGTAGCGCGATCTCTCATTATTAGTAAACAGGGCAGCTATATCATCTAACTTACGAAGATGTGCCACAATAGTTTCAGATTCAGTAGCCATAAAAGGATCGATTCAACCAAAGTAATTATATCTGGATCAACGAAAGATCATAATAATCCTGATCGGGAACACGAGATAGGTGAAGTAGCAAAAGCAGGTCGGGTCTCATCCTACCTCTAAAAGATTCTTTACTCCATTTAACTAGCAACCTATTACGTTCAAGACTATCACGGCAAGCAAGAATAGCTTGATGAGATTCAGCAATTAAAAGGTAACCCTCGGGAATAGCGAGGCCTATTTTCATCATGACTAACATCATCGTGTTCAGTTTCAATAATTTCTCTTTCTCTAGACCTAGAAATTTGTTCATCTAGAAATTCACCAAGAGGCACAGTAGTATCAAGCATAGAAGTAGTTTCATCATAAGTATCATGCATAGCAGAAGTGGCATCATCAATAACATGCGACATATTGGAACGAATAGCAGAAGAAGGTTTAGGTGCCGCTAGCTTACTTATAATAGAAGGTGAATCAAGTGCAGAGCTAGATGGCAGTTCCTTACCTCCCCTCGTAGTTGAGGGATAAATTTTTGTCTTAACGTCTTTCAAATTCTTCATAGTGTCCAGCAGATATAAATCCCAAGTGACTCAAAGAATAGAGCTATGCTCCCCAGCAACGGCGCCAGAAAAAGGTCTTGATAACCCACAAGTATAGGGGATCGCAACAGTTTTCGAGGGTAGAGTATTCAACCCAAATTTATTGATTCGACACAAGGGAGCCAAAGAATATTTTCAAGTATTAGCAGCTGAGTTGTCAATTCAACCACACCAGAAACTTAGTATCTGCAGCAAAGTGTTTAGTAGCACAGATAATATGATAATGATGGTAGCGGTAACAAAAGTAAAAAAGCGAAGTAATGTTTTGGTATTTTGTAGTGATTGTAAAAGTAGCAGCGGAAAAGTAAATAAGCGTAAACCAAGATATGGAAAACTTCGTAGGCACCGGATCGATGATGGATAATTATGCGGATGTGGTTCATCATGTAACAGATCATAACATAGGTTGACACAGAACTAGCTCCAGTTCATCAATGTAATGTAGGCATGTATTCGTAAATAGTCATACGTGCTTATGGAAAAGAACTTGCATGACATCTTTTGTCCTACCCTCCCGTGGCAGCGGGTCCTATTGAAACTAAGGGATATTAAGGCCTCCTTTTAATAGAGAACCGAACAAAGCATTAGCACATAGTGAATACATGAACTCCTCAAACTATGGTCATCACCGGAGTGGTCCCGATTATTGTCACTTGGGGTTGCGGATCATAACACATAGTAGGTGACTATAGACTTGCAAGATAGGATCAAGAACACACATATATTCATGAAAACATAATAGGTTCAGATCTGAAATCATGGCACTCGGGCCCTAGTGACAAGCATTAAGCATAGCAAAGTCATAGCAACATCAATCTCGAACATAATGGATACTAGGATCAAACCCTAACAGAACTAACTCGATTACATGATAAATCTCATCCAACCCATCACCGTCCAGCAAGCCTCACGATGCAATTACGCACGCGGCGGTGAGCATCATGAAATTGGTGATGGAGGATGGTTGATGATGACGACGGCGACGAATCCCCTCTCCGGAGCCGGACGGTCTCCGAGATCAGCCCTCCCGAGAGAGATTAGGGCTTGGCGGCGGCTCGTATCGTAAAACGCGATGAAACTTTCTCTCTGATTTTTTTCTCCCCGAAAGCCAATATATGGAGTTGGAGTTGGCGTCGGAGGGCATCCAGGGGGGCCACGAGGTAGGTGAAGGAAATATGCCCTAGAGGCAATAATAATGTTATTATTTATTTCCTTATATCATGATAAATGTTTATTATTCATGCTAGAATTGTATTAACCGGAAACATAATACATGTGTGAATACATAAACCTACAGAGTGTCACTAGTATGCCTCTACTTGACTAGCTCGTTAATCAAAGATGGTTATGTTTCCTAACCATGAACAAGGAGTTGTTATTTGATTAACGGGATCACATCATTGGTTGAATGATCTGATTGACATGACCCATTCCATTAGCATAGCACCTGATCGTATAGTTTGTTGCTAGTGCTTTTCTTCATGACTTATACATGTTCCTATGACTATGAGATTATGCAACTCCGTTTGCCGAGGAACACTTTGGGTGCTACCAAGCGTCACAACATAACTGGGTGATTATAAAGGTACATTACAGGTGTCTCGAAGGTACATGTTGGGTTGGCATATTTGAGATTAGGATTTGTCACTCCGATTGTCGGAGAGGTATCTCTGGCCCTCTCGGTAATGCACATCACATAAGCCTTGCAAGCATTGCAACTAAATGTGTTAGTTGTGAGATGATGTATTACGGAACGAGAAAAGAGACTTGCCGATGCGAGATTGAACTAGGTATTGGATACCGACGATCGAATCTCGGGCAAGTAACATACCGATGACAAAGGGAACAACGTATGTTGTTATCGGTCTGACCGATAAAGATCTTCGTAGAATATGTAGGAGCCAATATGGGCATCCAGGTCCCGCTATTGGTTATTGACCGAGAGGTGTCTCGGTCATGTCTACATAGTTCTCGAACCCGTAGGGTCCGCACGCTTAACGTTTGATGGCAGTTATTATGAGTTTATATGATATTGATGTACGAAGGTTGTTGAGTCCGGATGAGATCACGGACATGACGAGGAGTCTCTAAATGGTCGAGACATAAAGATTGATATATTGGAAGCCTATGTTTGGACTCGGAATCACTCCGGGTGAAATTGGGAATTTTAGAGTATGCAGGGGTTACTGGAACCTCCGGGGTCAATGGGCCTTGATGGGCCTTAGTGGGAAAGAAAAAGGAGCCATAGTGCTGGCGCACCTTCCCCCTTCCTAGTCCTATTAGGACTAGGAGAAGGCGCCTCTCTCTCTCCCTTCCCACTTGGGGAAACCTAGTTGGACTAGGTTTTGGGGAATCCTACTCCTAGTAGGAGTAGGACACCTGGCGCACCTCTCCTTGGCCGGCCAGCCCTCCCTTCCCTCCTTTATATCTGAGGGCAGGGGGCACCCCATGACACACAAGTTGATCATTGAGATCGTTCCTTAGCCGTGTCGGTGCCCCTTCCACCAAACTACACCTCGAATATACCGTTGCGGAGCTTAGGCAAAGCCCTGCGCGGTGGAACATCATCATCGTCACCACGCCGTCGTCTTGTGAAACTCTCCCTCAACACTCGGCTGGATCGGAGTTCGAGGGGCGTCATCGAGCTGAGCGTGTGCAGAACTTCGGTGCCGTCGTTCGGTACTTGGATCGGTTGGATCGGGAAGAAATGCGACTACTTCCTCTACGTTGCGTCAACGCTTCCGTTGCTGGTCTCGAGGGTGCGTGAACAACACTCTCATCTCGTTGCTATGCATCACCATGATCTTGCGTGATCGTAGGAAATTTTTGAAATTACTCGTTCCCCAACAAAGGGCATCCGAGCCTGGTTTTATCGTTGATGTCATATGCACGAGTAGAACACAAGTGAGTTGTGGGCGATACAAGTCATACTACCTACCAGCATGTCATACTTTGGTTCAGCGGTATTGTGAGATGAAGCGGCCGGACCGACATTACGCGTGACGCTTCGCGAGACTGGTTTCACCGCTGTGAGCACTCGTTGCTTAAAGGTGACCGGCGGTGTCTGTCTCTCTCACTTTAGTTGAACTGAGTGTGGCTCGCCGGTCCTTGAGAAGGTTAAAGCGGAGTCTATTTGACGAATATCGTTGTGGTTTTGATGCGTAGGTAAAACGGTTCTTGCTCAGCCCGTAGCAGCCACGTAAAACTTGCAACAACAAAGTAGAGGGCGTCTAACTTGTTTTTGCAGGGCATGTTGTGATGTGATATGGTCAAGGCGTGATGCTATATTTTATTGTATGAGATGATCATGTTTTGTAACGAGTTATCGGCAATGGCGAGAGCCATATGGTTGTCGCTTTATTGTATGAAATGCAAGCGCCATGTAATTGCTTTACTTTATCACTAAGGAGTAGCGATAGTCGTAGAAGCAATAGTTGGCGAGGCGACAACGATGCTACGATGGAGATCAAGGTGTCGCGCCGGTGGCGATGGTGATCATGGCGGTGCTTGAGATGGAGATCACAAGCACAAGATGATGATGTCCATATCATATCACTTATATTGATTGCATGTGATGTTAATCCTTTATGCATCTTATTTTGCTTTGATTGACGGTAGCATTATAAGATGATCCTTACTAAATTATCAAGAAGTGTTCTCCACGAGTATGCACCGTTGCGAAAGTTCTTCGTCTTTGAGACACCACGTGATGATCGGGTGTGATAGGCTCTACGTTCAAATACAGCGGGTGCAAAACAGTTGCACCGCAGAATACTCAGGTTATACTTGACGAGCTATGCATATAAGATATGACCTCGGAACACGGAGACCGAAAGGTCGGCGTGAATCATATAGTAGATATGATCAACATATTGATGTTCACCATTGAAACTACTCCATCACACGTGATGATCGGTCATGGTGTAGTTGATATGGATCACGCAATCACTTAGAGAATTGAAGGATATTTTTCTAAGTGGGAGTTCTTAAGTAATATGATTAATTGAACTTTAATTTATCATGAACTTAGTACTGATAGTATCTTGCTTGTCTATGATGTGTAGATAGATGGCTCGTCTTGTTGTTCCGTTGAATTTTAATCGTTCCTTGAGAAAGCAAAGTTGAAAGATGATGGCAGCAATTACGGACTGGGTCCGTAACGAGGATTATCCTTATTGCTGCACGGAAGAATTACGTCCCGAAGCACCGTTAGGTGCCGGGCCTGAATGCAAGGGCTGCGCCGAAGTTGTAAACGTCTGGCAAAGCAAAGTGATGACTACTCTATAGTTCGATGTGCCATGCTTTACGGCTTAGAACCGGGACTTCAACGTCGTTTTGAACACCATGGAGCATATGAGATGTTCCAGAGTTGAAGTTAATATTCAAGCGAATGCCCGGATTGAGAGATATGAAGTCTCCAATAAGTTCTATAGCTGTAAGATGGAGGAGAACAGTTACATCGGTGAGCATATACTCGAGAATGTCCGGATATAACAATCACTTGATTCAAATGGGAGTTAATCTTCCGGATGATTGCGTAATTGACAGAATTCTCCAATCACGCCACCAAGCTACAAGAGCTTCGTGATGAACTATAATATGCAAGGGATGACCAAAACAATGCCCGAGCTCTTCGCGATCTTTGAAAGCATGGAGGTAGAAATCAAAAGGAGCATCAAGTGTTGATGGTTAACAAAACCACTAGTTTCAAGAAAAGGGCAAAGGAAAGAAAAGGAAACTTCAAAAGAGCGGCAAGCAAGTTGCTAATCAAGAGAAGAAACCCAAGTCTGGTCCTAAGCACAAACCGAGTGCTTCTATTGCAAGCAGGCTGGTCCTTTGAAGCGGAACTGCCCCAAGTATTTGGCGGATAAGAAGGATGGCAAGGTTAACAAAGGTATATGTGATATACATGTTATTGATGTGTACCTTACTAATACTCGCAGATAGCACACAGGTATTTGATCTTGGTTACATTGCTAATATTTGCAACTCGAAGCAGGGCTACGGATTAGCGAAGATTGGCTAAGGGCGAGGTGACAATGGCGTGGGAAATGGTTCCAAAGTCGATGTGATCGCAATCGACACGCTACCTCTACATCTACCTTGGGATTAGTATTAGACCTAAATAATTGTTATTTAGTACCAGCGTTGAGCATGAACATTATATCTGGATCTTGTTTGATGCGAGGCGGTTATTCATTTAAATCGAGAATAATGGTTGTTCTATTTATATGAATAATATCTTTTATGGTCATGCACCATTGAAGAATGGTTTGTTTTACTTAATCTTGATAGTAGTGATACACATATTCATAATGTTGAAACCAAAAGATGCAGAGTTGATAATGATGGTGCAACTTATTTGTGGCACTTGCCGTTTAGGTCATATCGATGTAAAGCGCATGAAGAAACTCCATCTTGATGGACTTTTGGAGTCACTTGATTATGAATCACTTGGCACTTGCGAACCGTGCCTTATGGGCAAGATGACTAAAACACCGTTCTCGGAACTATGGAGAGAGCAACAGATTTATTGGAAATCATACATCTTGATGTATGTGGTCCAATGAATATTGAGGCTAAATGGCGGATATCGTTATTTTCTCACCTTCACAGATGATTTGAGCAGATATGGGTATATCTACTTAATGAAACACAAGTCTGAAACATTTGAAAAGTTCAAAGAATTTCAGAGTGAAGTGGAAAATCATCGTAACAAGAAAATAAAGTTTCTGATCGATCGTGGAGGAGAATATTTGAGTTCTGAGTTTGGCCTACATTTGAAACAATGCGGAATAGTTTAGCAACTTACGCCACCGGAACACCACAACGTAATGGTGTGTCCGAGCGTCGTGTCGTACTTTATTAGATATGGTGCGATCTATGATGTCTCTTCTGATTTACCGCTATCGTTTTGGGGTTATGCTTTAGAGGCGGCTACATTCACTTTAAATAGGGCACCATCTAAATCCGTTGAGGCGGCGCCTTATGAACTGTGGTTTGGCAAGAAACCAAAGTTGTCGTTTACGAAAGTTTGGGGCTGCGATGCTTATGTGAAAAAGCTTCAACCTGATAAGCTCGAACCCAAATCGAGATGTGTCTTCATAGGATACCCAAAGGAGACAGTTGGGTACACCTTCTATCACAGATCCGAAGGCAAGATTTTGTTGCTAAATTGGAAACTTTTGGAGAAAGAGTTTCTCACGAAAGAAGTGAGTGGGAGGAAAGTAGAACTTGATGAGATAAGCTGTATCTACTCCCTTATTGAGAAGTAGTACATCACGAGAAAACAGTTTACGTGACACCTACACCAAATAGGGAGGAAGCTAATGATGATGATCATGAAACTTGAGATCAAGTTTCTCTGAACTCGTAGATCAACGAGCAAGATCCGCACTGAGTGATACGGTAATCCTATTTTGGAAGTCATATTCTTTGGAACATGATGAACCTCGAACTATGAAGAAGCGATGGTGAGCCCAGATTCCACAAAATGGCTTGAGGCCATGAAATCTGAGATGGGATCCATGTATGAGAACAAAGTGTGGACTTTGGTTGACTTGCCCGATGATCGGCAAGCAATTGAGAATAAATGGATCTTCAAGAAGAAGACCGACGCGATGGTAATGTTCTCGTCTATAAAGCTCGACTTGTTGCAAAAGGTTTTCGACAAGTTCAAGGGATTGACTACGATGAGACCTTCTCACCGTGGCGATGCTTAAGTCCGTCCGAATCATGTTAGCAATTGCCGCATTTATGATTATGAAATTTGGCAAATGGATGTTAAAACTGCATTCTGAATGGATTTACGGAAGAAGAGTTGTATATGATGCAACCGAAGGTTTTGTCGATCCAAAGGAGCTAACAAAGTGTGCAAGCTCCAGCGATCCATTTATGGACTGGTGCAAGCCTCTCGGAGTTGGAATAAGCGTTTTGATAGTGTGATCAAAGCATTTGGTTTTATCTGAGACTTTTGGAGAAGCTTTGTATTTACAAGAAAGTGAGTGGGAGCTCAGTAGCATTTACGATATTATATGTGGATGACATATTATTGATCGGAAATGATATAGAATTCTGGATAGCATAAAGGGATACTTGAATAAGAGTTTTTCGATGAAAGACCTCGGTGAAGCTGCTTACATATTGGGCATTAAGATCTATAGAGATAGATCAAGGCGCTTAATAGGACTTTCACAAAGCACATACCTTGATAAAGTTTTGAAAAAGTTCAAAATGGATCGAGCAAAGAAAGGGTTCTTGCGGTATTACAAGGTGTGAAGTTGAGTAAGACTCAATGCCCGACCACCGCAGAAGATAGAGAAAATGAAAGATGTTCCTATGCTTCAGCCATAGGCTCTATCATGTATGCAATGCTGTGTACCAGACCTGATGTGTGCCTTCTTTGTAAGTTTAGCGGCAGGTACCAAAGTAATCCAGAGTGGATCCTTTGGACAGCGGTCAAGAACATCCTTAAGTACTTGAGAAGAACTAAGGATATGTTTCTCATTTATGGCGGTGACAAAGAGCTCGTCAAATGGTTACGTCGACGCAAGCTTTGACACGATCCGAGACGATTCTAAATCGCAAACCGGATCGTATTTACATTAAGCGGTGGAGCTGTCGGTTGGTGCAGTTCCAAACAAAGCGTCGTTCGGGATCTACATGTGAAGCTGAGTACATAGCTGCTTGGAAGCAGCTAATGAAGGAGTCTGGATGAAGGAGTTCATAACCGATCTAGGTGTTGTACCTAGTGTATCGGGTCCAATGAAAATCTTTTGTGACAATCTTGGTGCAATTGCCTTGGCAAAGGAATCCAGATTTCACAAGAGAACCAAGCACATCAAAAGGCGCTTCAACTCCATCCGGATTTGGTCGGTGGGAGACATAGAGATATGCAAGATACATACGGATCTGAATGTTGCGAGACCGTTGACTAAGCCTCTTCCACGAGCAAAACATGATCAGCACCAAGACTCCATGGGTGTTAGAATCATTCTTGTGTAATCTAGATTATTGACTCTAGTGCAAGTGGGAGATGAAGGAAATATGCCCTAGAGGCAATAATAATGTTATTATTTATTTCCTTATATCATGATAAATGTTCATTATTCATGCTAGAATTGTATTAACCGAAACATAATACATGTGTGAATACATAAACCTCTGAGTGTCACTAGTATGCCTCTACTTGACTAGCTCGTTAATCAAAGATGGTTATGTTTCCTAACCATGAACAAGGAGTTGTTATTTGATTAACGGGATCACATCATTGGTTGAATGATCTGATTGACATGACCCATTCCATTAGCATAGCACCTGATCGTATAGTTTGTTGCTAGTGCTTTTCTTCATGACTTATACATGTTCCTATGACTATGAGATTATGCAACTCCCGTTTGCCGAGGAACACTTTGGGTGCTACCAAGCGTCACAACGAATCGGGTGATTATAAAGGTACATTACAGGTGTCTCCGAAGGTACATGTTGGGTTGGCATATTTGAGATTAGGATTTGTCACTCCGATTGTCGGAGAGGTATCTCTGGGCCCTCTCGGTAATGCACATCACATAAGCCTTGCAAGCATTGCAACTAAATGTGTTAGTTGTGAGATGATGTATTACGGAGCGAGAAAAGAGACTTGCCGATGCGAGATTGAACTAGGTATTGGATACCGACGATCGAATCTCGGGCAAGTAACATACCGATGACAAAGGGAACAACGTATGTTGTTATCGATCCGACCGATAAAGATCTTAAGTAGAATATGTAGGAGCCAATATGGGCATCCAGGTCCGCTATTGGTTATTGACCGAGAGGTGTCTCGGTCATGTCTACATAGTTCTCGAACCCGTAGGGTCCGCACGCTTAACGTTTCGATGGCGGTTATTATGAGTTTATATGATATTGATGTACGAAGGTTGTTGAGTCCGGATGAGATCACGGACATGACGAGGAGTCTCGAAATGGTCGAGACATAAAGATTGATATATTGGAAGCCTATGTTTGGACTCGGAATCACTCCGGGTGAAATTGGGAATTTTACTGAGATGCAGGGGTTACTGGAACCTCCAGGGGTCAATGGGCCTTGATGGGCCTTAGTGGGAAAGAGAAAGGAGCCATAGTGCTGGCGCACCTTCCCCCTTCCCTAGTCCTATTAGGACTAGGAGAAGGGCCCTCTCTCTCCTTCCCACTTGGGGAAACCTAGTTGGACTAGGTTTTGGGGGAATCCTACTCCTAGTAGGAGTAGGACACCCTGGCGCACCTCTCCTTGGCGGCCAGCCCCTCCCTTCCCTCCTTTATATCTGAGGGGGGGGCACCCATGACACACAAGTTGATCATTGAGATCGTTCCTTAGCCGTGTCGGTGCCCCTTCCACCAAACTACACCTCGAATATACCGTTGCGGAGCTTAGGCAAAGCCTGCGCGGTGGAACATCATCATCGTCACCACGCCGTCGTCTTGTGAAACTCTCCCTCAACACTCGGCTGGATCGGAGTTCGAGGGGCGTCATCGAGCTGAGCGTGTGCAGAACTTCGGAGGTGCCGTCGTTCGGTACTTGGATCGGTTGGATCGGGAAGAAGTCGACTACTTCCTCTACGTTGCGTCAACGCTTCCGTTCTTTGGTCTCACGAGTGCGTGACAACACTCTCATCTCGTTGCTATGCATCACCATGATCTTGCGTGATCGTAGGAAATTTTTTGAAATTACTACGTTCCCCAACAGTAGGGGGGCGCGCCCAGGGGGGAGGGGCGCGCCCCCACCCTCATGGACTGTGGGCCCCTGGTCTTCTTCTTTGGTGAGGAGTTTTTTATTATTTATTATAAGATAGTCGTGGAGTTTCAGGTCATTCCGAGAACTTTTGTTTTCTGTACATAAAACAACATCATGGCAATTCTGCTGAAAACATCGTCAGTCCGGGTTAGTTCCATTCAAATCATACAAGTTAGAGTCCAAAACAAGGGCAAAAGTGTTTGGAAAAGTAGATACGACGGAGACGTATCACCATAGAAGGTTTTTATTCATGTAAACAGAACAACAATGTTCTCTAACTTAAATGAATAATTGTATTGCAATAAACATGATCAAATCATATTCATGCTCAACGCAAACACCAAATAACACTTATTTAGGTTCAATACTAATCCGGAAAGTATAGGGAGTCTGCGATGATGATCATATCAATCTTGGAACCACTTCCAACACTCATCGTCACTTCCCCTCAACTAGTCTCTGTTTATTATGTAACTCCTGTTTCGAGTTACTAATCTTAGCAACCGAACAAGTATCAAATACTCAGGGGCTACTATAAACACTAGTAAGGCACACATCAATAACCTGTATGTCAAACATACCCTTGTTCACTTTGCCATCCTTCTTATCCACCAAATATTCAGGGCATTCCGCTTCCAGTGACCATTTCCTTTGCAGTGTAAGCACTCAGTTTCAGGCTTTGGTCCAGCTTTGGGCTTCTTCGCGGGAGTGACAACTTGCTTGCCATTCTACTTGAAGTTCCCTTTCTTTCCCTTATGCCCTTTTCTTGAAACTAGTGGTCTTGTCAATCATCAACACTTGATGCTCTTTCTTGATTTCTACCTTCATCGATTTCAATACCACGAAGAGCTCGGGAATCGTTTTCATCATCCCTTGCATACTATACTTCATCACAAAGTTCCAATAACTTGGTGATGGTGACTAGAGAACTCTGTCAATCACTATCTTATCTAGAAGATTAACTCCCACTTGATTCAAGCGATTGTAGTACCCAGACAATCTGAGCACATGCTCACTAGTTTCTCCTCCATCTTTTAGCTATAGAACTTGTTGGAGACTTCATATCTCCCAACTTGGGTATTTTATTGAAATATTAACTTCAACTCCTGGAACATCTCATATGGTCCATGACGTTCAAAAACGTCTTTGAAGTCCCGATTCTAAGCCATTAAGCATGGTGCACTAAACTATCAAGTAGTCATCACATTGAGCTAGCCAAACGTTCATAACGTCTTCATCTTTTCCTGCAATAGGTCTGTCACCTAGCGGTGCATCAAGGACATAATTCTTCTGTGCAGCAATGAGGACAATCCTCAGATCACTGATCCAATCCGCATTATTGCTACTAACATCTTTCAACATAGTTTTCTCTAGGATCATATCAAAATTAACATATGAAAACAACAACGCGAGCTATTGATCTACAACATAATTTGCAAAATACTACCAGGACTAAGTTCATGATAAATTTAAGTTCAATTAATCATATTACTTAAGAACTCCCACTTAGATAGACATCCCTCTAGTCATCTAAGTGATCACGTGATCCAAATCAACTAAACCATAACCGATCATCACGTGAGATGGAGTAGTTTTCAATGGTGAACATCACTATGTTGATCATATCTATATATGATTCATGCTCGACCTTTCGGTCTCCAGTGTTCCGAGGCCATATCTGCATATGCTAGGCTCGTCAAGTTTAACCTGAGTATTCCGCGTGTGCAAAACTGGCTTGCACCCATTGTAGATGGACGTAGAGCTTATCACACCCGACCATCACGTGGTGTCTGGGCACGACGAACTTTGGCAACGGTGCATACTCAGGGAGAACACTTTTATCTTGAAATTTAGTGAGAGGTCATCTTATAATGCTCCCGTCAATCAAAACAAAATAAGATGTATAAAAGATAAACATCATATGCAATCAAAAATATGTGACATGATATGGCCATCATCATTTTGTGCCTTTGATCTCCATCTCCAAAGCATCGTCATGATCTCCATCTGTTGGAAATATGCCCTAGAGGCAATAATAAAATGATTATTATATTTCCTTGTTCATGATAATTGTCTATTGTTCATACTATAATTGTGTTATCCGGAAATCGTAATACATGTGTGAATACATAGACCACAACATGTCCCTAGTGAGCCTCTAGTTGACTAGCTCGTTGATCAATGGATGGTTACGGTTTCCTGACCATGGACATTTGATGTCATTGATAACGGGATCACATCATTGGGAGAATGATGTGATGGACAAGACCCAATCCTAAGCATAGCACAAGATCGTGTAGTTCGTCTGCTAGAGATTTTCTAATGTCAAGTATCATTTCCTTAGACCATGAGATCGTGCAACTCCAGGATACCGTAGGAGAGCTTTGGGTGTACCGAACATCACAACGTAACTAGGTGGCTATAAAGGTACACTACAGGTATCTCCAAAAGTGTCTGTTGGGTTGGCACGGATCAAGACTGGGATTTGTCACTCCGTATGACGGAGAGGTATCTCTGGGCCCACTCGGTAATGCATCATCATAATGAGCTCAATGTGACCAAGTGGTTGGTCACGGGATCATGCATTATGAAACGAGTAAAGTGACTTGCCAGTAACGAGATTGAACGAGGTATTGGGATACCGATGATCGAATCTCGGGTAAGTAACGTACCGATTGACAAAGGGAATTGTATACGGGATTGCTTGAATCCTCGACATCGTGGTTCATCCGATGAGATCATCGAGGAGCATGTGGGAGCCTGAAGGAAATATGCCCTAGAGGCAATAATAAAGTTATTATTTATTTCCTTATATCATGATAAATGTTTATTATTCATGCTAGAATTGTATTAACCGGAAACATAATACATGTGTGAATACATAGACAAACAGATAGTCACTAGTATGCCTCTACTAGACTAGCTCATTAATCGAAGATGGTTATGTTTCCTAACCATAGACATGTGTTGTCATTTGATTAATGGGATCACATCATTAGGAGAATGATGTGATTGACATGACCCATTTCATTAGCTTAGCACTTGATCGTTTAGTATGTTGCTTATGCTATCTTCATGACTTATACAAAGTTCCTGCAACTATGAGATTATGCAACTCCGTTTACGGAGGAACACTTTGTGTGCTACCAAACGTCACAACGTAACTGGGTGATTATAAAGGTACTCTACAAGTGTCTCCGAAAGTATATGTTGAGTTGGCATGAATCAATATTAGGATTTGTCACTCCGATTGTCGGAGAGGTATCTCTGGGCCTTCTCGGTAATACACATCACATAAGCCTTGCAAGCATTACAACTAATGAGTTAGTTGTGAGATGAGGTATTACGGAACGAGTAAAGAGACTTTCCGGTAACGAGATTAAACTAGGTATTGGATACCGACGATCGGATCTCGGGTAAGTAACATACCGATGGCAAAGGGAACAACGTATGTTGTTATGCGGTTTGACCGATAAAGATCTTCGTAGAATATGTAGGAACCAATATGGGCATCCAGGTTCCGCTATTGGTTATTGACCGAGAATGGTTCTAGGTCATGTCTACATAGTTCTCGAACCGTAGGGTCCGCACGCTTAAGGTTTCAATGGCGGTTATATTATGAGTTTATGTATTTTGATGTACCGAAGGAGTTGAGTCCGGATGTGATCACGGACATGACGAGGAGTCTCGAAATGGTCGAGACATAAAGATTGATATATTGGATGGTTATATTCGGACACGGAAAGGTTCGGAAGTTTCGGAGAAAACGGAGTCCGGAGGGGTTACGGAACCCCGGGAAGTTATGGGCCTTATTGGGCCAAGAGGGAGAGAGGGGCTGCACCAGGAGGTGGCGCGCCCCCATGGGGAGTCGAATGGACTAGGAGGGGGCGCGCCCCATTTCCTCTCCTCTCCTCTCCTTCCTTCCCCTTCCCTCTTCCTAGTAGGACTAGGAAAGGGAGTCCTACTCCTACTAGGAGGAGGACTCCCCCCCTTGGTGCGCCCCAAGGGCTGGCCGCCCTCCCCTTGCTCCTTTATATCTGAGGCGGGGGCACCCTAGACACACAAGTTGATCTTCGTGATCGTTCCTTAGTCGTGTGCGGTGCCCCCTCCACCATATTCCACCTCGGTCATATTGTAGCGATGCTTAGGCGAAGCCTGCGCGACGTAGAACATCAAGATCGTCACCACGCCGTCGTCGTCTTGTGGAACTCCTCCCGGCGCTTTGCTGGATCGGAGCCCGGGATCGTCATCGAGCTAAGCGTGTGCTAAGAATTGGAGGTGCGAGTAACGGTGCTTGGATCGGTCGGATCGTGAAGACGTCGACTACATCAACAGCGTTGATATAACGCTTCCGCTTCGGTCTCGAGGGTGCGTGGGCGGACCTCTCCCTCTCGTTGCTATGCCATCACCATGGTCTTGCGTGTTCGTGGAAATTTTTGAAATTACTCGTTCCCCAACATGGCATCGAGCCTGGTTTTATCGTTGATGTCATATGCACGAGTAGAACACAAGTGAGTTGTGGGCGATATAAGTCATACTGCTTACCAGCATGTCATACTTTGGTTGGCGGTATTGTGAGATGAAGCGGCTCGGACCGACATTACGCGTCGCTTACGCGAGACTGGTTTCACCGCTCGAGCACTAGTTGCTTAAAGGTGACCGCGGGTGTCTGTCTCTCTCACTTTAGATGAACCAAGTGTGGCTCGCCCGGTCCTTGCGAAGGTTAAAACAGCACCAACTTGACAAACTATCGTTGTGGTTTTGATGCGTAGGTAAAACGGTTCTTGCTCAGCCCGTAGCAGCCACGTAAAACTTGCAACAACAAAGTAGAGGACGTCTAACTTGTTTTGCAGGGCATGTTGTGATGTGATATGGTCAAGGCGTGATGCTATATTTTATTGTATGAGATGATCATGTTTTGTAACGAGTTATCGGCAATCGGCGAAGCCATATGGTTGTCGCTTTATTGTATGAAATGCAAGCGCCATGTAATTGCTTTACTTTATCACTAAGCGGTAGCGATAATCGTAGAAGCAATAGTTGGTGAGGCGACAACGATGCTACGATGGAGATCAAGGTGTCGCGCGGTGGCGATGGTGATCATGACGGTGCTTGGAGATGGAGATCACAAGCACAAGATGATGATGGCCATATCATATCACTTATATTGATTACATGTGATGTTTATCCTTTATGCATCTTATCTTGCTTTGATTGACGGTAGCATTATAAGATGATCTCTCACTAAAATTATCAAGTAGTGTTCTCCCGAGTATGCACCGTTGCCAAAGTTAAATCGTGCCGAGACACCACGTGATGATCGGGTGTGATAAGCTCTCGTCCATCTACAACGGGTGTAAGCCAGTTTTACACACGCAGAATACTCAGGTTATACTTGACGAGCCTAGCATATGCAGATATGGCCTCGAACACGGAGACCGAAAGGTCGGCGTGAATCATATAGTAGATATGATCAACATAAGATGTTCACAATTGAAAACTACTCCATCTCACGTGATGATCGGTTATGGTTTAGTTGATTTGGATCACGTGATCACTTAGATGACTAGAGATGTCTGTCTAAGTGGGAGTTCTTAAGTAATATGATTAATTGAACTTAAATTTATCATGAACTTAGTACTGATAGTATTTTGCTTGTCTATGTTTCTTTGTAGATAGATGGCTCGTCTTTGTTGTTCCGTTGAATTTTAATGCGTTCCTTGAGAAAGCAAAGTTGAAAGATGATGGTAGCAATTACGGGATCGGGTCCGTAACTCGAGGATTATCCTCATTGCTGCACGTAAGAGTTACGTCTGGATGCACCGCTAGGTGCCAGACTCTCTTCTTGATGCAACCGACGGCGTTAAGAACGTCTGCGAGCAAAGCTGATGACTACTCTATAGTTCGATGTGCCATGCTTTACGGCTTAGAACCGGGTCTTCAACGACGTTTTGAGCGTCATGGAGCATATGAGATGTTCCAGAGTTGAAGTTGATATTTCAACAGAATGCCCGGATTGAGAGATATGAAGTCTCCAATAAGTTCTATAGCTGCAAGATGGAGGAGAATAGTTCTGTCGGTGAGCACATACTCAAAATGTCAGGTATTACAATCACTTGAATCAACTGGGAGTTAATCTTCCGGATGATTGTGTCATTGATGTAATTCTTCAATCACTGCCACCAAGCTACAAAGGCTTCGTGATGAACTATAATATGCAAGGGTTAGTAAAGACTATGCTCGAGCTCTTCGCAATGCTAAAGGCTGCGGAGGTAGAAATCAAGAAGGAGCATCAAGTGTTGATGGTCAATAAGACCACTAGTTTCAAGAAGAAAGGCAAAGGGAAGAAGAAGGAACTTCAAGAAGAACAGCAAACAAGTTCTTGATCGGAGAAGAAACCCAAGTCTGGACCTAAACCTGAAATGAGTGCTTCTCTGCAAGCATACTTGGTCCTTTGAAGCGGAACTGCCCCAAGTATTTGGCGGATAAAAGGATGGCAAGGTGAACAAAGGTATATGTGATATACATGTTATTGATGTGTACCTTACTAGAGCTCGCAATAGTACACAGGTATTTGATCTGGTTACATTGCTAATATTTGCAACTCGAAGCAGGAACTACGGATTAGCGAACAACGGCAAAGGGCGAGGTGACGATGCGCGTGGGAAATGGTTCCAAAGTCGATGTGATCGCGATCGGCACGCTACCTCTACATCTACCTTGGATTAGTTTTAGACCTGAATAATTGTTATTTGGTGCCGCGTTGAGCATGAACATTATATCTGGATCTTGTTTGATGCGAGGCGGTTATTCATTTAAATCGAGAATAATGGTTGTTCTATTTATATGAATAATATCTTTTATGGTCATGCACCCTTGAAGAGTGGTCTATTTTAATGAATCTCGATAGTAGTGATACACATATTCATAATGTTGAAACCAAAAGATGCAGAGTTGATAATGATAGTGCAACTTATTTGTGGCTTTGCCGTTTAGGTCATATTGGTATAAAGCGCATGAAGAAACTCCATGCTGATGGACTTTTGGAGTCACTTGATTATGAATCACTTGGCACTTGCGAACCGTGCCTCATGGGCAAGATGACTAAAACCCGTTCTCGGTACAATGGAGAGAGCAACAGATTTGTTGGAAATCATACATACGAGATGTATGTGGTCCGATGAATGTTGAAGCTCGTGGCGGATATCGTTATTTTCTCACCTTCACAGATGATTTAAGCAGATATGGGTATATCTACTTAATGAAACATAAGTCTGAAACATTTGAAAAGTTCAAAGAATTTCAGAGTGAAGTTGAAAATCATCGTAATAAGAAAATAAAGTTTCTACGATCTGATCGTGGAGGCGAATATTTGAGTTCTGAGTTTGGTCTACATTTGAAACAATGCGGAATAGTTTAACAACTCACGCCACCGGAACACCACAGCGCAATGGTGTTTCGAGCGTCATGTCGCACTTTACTGGATATGGTGCGATCTATGATGTCTCTTACAGATTTACCGCTATCATTTTGGGGTTATGCTCTTGAGGCGGCTGCATTCACGTTAAATAGGACACCGTCAAAATCCGTTGAGACGACGCCTTATGAACTATGGTTTAGCAAGAAACCAAAGTTGTCGTTTCGAAAGTTTGGGGTTGCGATGCTTATGTGAAGAAACTTCAACCTGATAAGCTTGAACCCAAATCGGAAAATGTGTCTTCATAGGATACCCAAAGAGACAATTGGGTATACCTTCTATCACAGATCCGAAGGCAAGACATTCGTTGCTAAAATGGATCCTTTCTAGAGAAGGAGTTTCTCTCGAAAGAAGTGAGTGGGAGGAAAGTGGAACTTGATGAGGTAATAGTACCAGCTCCCTTATTGGAAAGTAGTTCGTCACGAAATCAGTTTACGTAACACCTACACCAGATTAGTGAGGAAGATAATGATGAAGATCATGAAACTTCAGATCAAGTTGTCACCGAACTTCAGTAGATCAACCAGAATAAAATCCGCACTGAGTGGTACGGTAATCCTATTCGGAAATCATGCTACTAGATCATGGTGAACCTACGAACTATGAAGAAGCGATGGTGAGCCCAGATTCCATAAAATGGCTTGAAGCCATGAAATCTGAGATGGGATCCATGTATGAGAACAAAGTATGGACTTTGGTAGACTTGCCGATGATCGGCAAGCTATTGAGAATAAATGGATCTTTAAGAAGAAGACTGACGCTGATGGTAATGTAACTGTCTACAAAGCTCGACTTGTTGCAAAAGGTTTTCGACAAGTTCAAGGGGTTGACTACGATGAGACTTTCTCACCCGTGGCGATGCTTAAGTCCGTCCGAATCATGTTAGCAATTGCGCATTTTATGATTATGAAATTTGGCAAATGGATGTAAAACTGCATTCTTGAATGGAATTCTAGAAGAAGAGTTGTATATGATGCAACCAGAAGGTTTTGTTGATCCAAAGGGTGCTAACAAAGTGTGCAAGCTCAACGATCAATTTATGGTGCAGTGCAAGCCTCTCGGAGTTGGAATAAGCGCTTTGATAGTGTGATCAAAGCATATGGTTTTATCTGAGACTTTTGGAGAAGCCTCAGTATTTACAAGAAAGTGAGTGGGAGCTCTGTAGCATTTCGATATTATATGTGGACGACATATTGTTGATTGGAAATGATATAGAATTTCTGGATAGCATAAAGGATACTTGAATAAAAGTTTTTCAATGAAAGACCTCGGTGAAGCTGCATACATATTGGGCATCAAGATCTATAGAGATAGATCAAGGCGCTTAATAGGACTTTCACAAAGCACATACCTTGATAAAGTTTTGAAGAAGTTCAAAATGGATCGTGCAAAGAAAGGTTTTTACCTGTAGTACAAGGTGTAAAATTGAGTCGGACTCAATGCCCGACCACAATGCAGAAGATAGAGAGAAATGAAAAATGTTCCTATGCTTCAGCCATAGGCTCTATCATGTATGCAATGCTGTGTACCAGACTGACGTATGCTTAGCGGTAAGCTTAGCAGAAGGTACCAAAGTAATCCAGAGTGGATCATCGGACAGCGGTCAAGAACATCTGAAATACGAAAAGGACTAAGGATATGTTTCTCGTATATGGAGGTGACAAAGAGCTAGTCGTAAGTGGTTACGTCGATGCAAGCTTTGACACTGATCCGACGATTCTAAATCGCAAACCGGATCGTATTTTTATTAAGCGGTGGAGCTGTCGGTTGGTGCAGTTCTAAACAAAGCGTCGTGGCGGGATCTACATGTGAAGCGGAGTACATAGCTGCTTGAAGCAGCAAATGAAGGAGTCTGGATGAAAGAGTTCATTTCGATCTAGGTGTCATACCTAGTGCATCGGGACCTATGAAGATCTTCTGTGACAATCTTGGTGCAATTGCCTTGGCAAAGGAATCCAGATTTCACAAGAGGACCAAGCATATCAAAAGACGCTTCAATTCCATTCGGGACCAAGTCCAAGTGGGACACATAGAGATTTGCAAAATACATACGGATCTGAATGTTGCGAGACCCGTTGACTAAGCCTCTTCCACGAGCAAAACATGATCAGCACCAAGACTCCATGGGTGTTAGAATCATTCTTGTGTAATCTAGATTATTGACTCTAGTGCAAGTGGGAGATGAAGGAAATATGCCCTAGAGGCAATAATAAAGTTATTATTTATTTCCTTATATCATGATAAATGTTTATTATTCATGCTAGAATTGTATTAACCGGAAACATAATACATGTGTGAATACATAGACAAGCAGATAGTCACTAGTATGCCTCTACTAGACTAGCTCATTAATCAAGATGGTTATGTTTCCTAACCATAGACATGTGTTGTCATTTGATTAATGGGATCACATCATTAGGAGAATGATGTGATTGACATGACCCATTTCATTAGCTTAGCACTTGATCGTTTAGTATGTTGCTTATGCTATCTTCATGACTTATACAAAGTTCCTGCAACTATGAGATTATGCAACTCCGTTTACGGAGGAACACTTTGTGTGCTACCAAACGTCACAACGTAACTGGGTGATTATAAAGGTACTCTACAAGTGTCTCCGAAAGTATATGTTGAGTTGGCATGAATCAAGATTAGGATTTGTCACTCCGGTTGTCGGAGAGGTATCTCTGGGCCTTCTCGGTAATACACATCACATAAGCCTTGCAAGCATTACAACTAATGAGTTAGTTGTGAGATGAGGTATTACGGAACGAGTAAAGAGACTTTCCGGTAACGAGATTAAACTAGGTATTGGATACCAACGATCGGATCTCGGGTAAGTAACATACCGATGGCAAAGGGAACAACGTATGTTGTTATGCGGTTTGACCGATAAAGATCTTCGTAGAATATGTAGGAACCAATATGGGCATCCAGGTTCCGCTATTGGTTATTGACCGAGAATGGTTCTAGGTCATGTCTACATAGTTCTCGAACCGTAGGGTCCGCACGCTTAAGGTTTCAATGGCGGTTATATTATGAGTTTATGTATTTTGATGTACCAAGGAGTTCGAGTCCCGGATGTGATCACGGACATGACGAGGAGTCTCGAAATGGTCGAGACATAAAGATTGATATATCGGATGGTTATATTCGGACACGGAAAGGTTCCGGAAGTTTCGGAGAAAACGGAGTGCCGGAGGGGTTACGGAACCCCGGGAAGTTATGGGCCTTATTGGGCCAAGAGGGAGAGAGGGCTGCACCAGGAGGTGGCGCGCCCCCCATGGGGAGTCCGAATGGACTAGGAGGCGCGCAGCCCCATTTCCTCTCCTCTCCTCTCCTTCCTTCCCCTTCCCTCTTCCTAGTAGGACTAGGAAAGGGAGTCCTACTCCTACTAGGAGGACTCCCCCCTCCTTGGTGCGCCCCAAGGGCTGGCCGCCCTCCCCTTGCTCCTTTATATCACGGGGCAGGGGGCACCCTAGGACACACAAGTTGATCTTCGTGATCGTTCCTTAGCCGTGTCGGTGCCCCCTCCACCATATTCCACCTCGGTCATATTGTAGCGGTGCTTAGGCGAAGCCCTGCGACGGTAGAACATCAAGATCGCCACCACGCCGTCGTCTTGACGGAACTCCTCCCGACGCTTTGCTGGATCGGAGCCCGGGATCGTCATCGAGCTGAGCGTGTGCTAAGAATTGGAGGTGCGAGTAACGGTGCTTGGATCGGTCGGATCGTGAAGACGTCGACTACATCAACCACGTTGATATAACGCTTCCGCTTTCGGTCTACGAGGGTATGTGGACGGACACTCTCCCCTCTCGTTGCTATGCCATCACCATGGTCTTGCGTGTTCGTAGGAAATTTTTTGAAATTACTACGTTCCCCAACAGAGCCAACATGGGTATCCAGATCCCGATGTTGGTTATTGACCGGAGAGTCGTCTCGGTCATGTCTGCGTGTCTCCCGAACCCGTAGGGTCTACACACTTAAGGTTCGGTGACGCTAGGGTTGTAGAGATATTAGTATGCGGTAACCCGAAAGTTGTTCGGAGTCCCGGGTGAGATCCCGGACGTCACGAGGAGTTACGGAATGGTCCGGAGATAAAGATTTGTATATAGGAAGTCCAGTTTCGGCCACCGGGAAAGTTTCGGGGGTCACCGGTATTGTACCGGGACCACCGGAAGGGTCACGGGGGTCCATGATAACCCACAAGAAGTATTCCCGCTTAGTACAAGTGAAGGCTAGCAAAAGACTGGGAAGCGACCAACTGAGAGAGCGACAACAGTCATATACATGCACTAAAATTAATTCACACCGAGAAGAAGCATGAGTAGGATATAATCCACCATGAACATAAATATTATGAAGGCTACGTTGATTTGATTCAACTACATGTGTGAACATGTGCCAAGTCGAGTCACTCAATTCATTTAAATGAGGATACCATCCCATCATACCACATCATAATCATTCTAATAGCATGTTGGCACGCAAGGTAAACCATTATAACTCATACCTAATCAAGCATGGCACAAGTAACTATAATCTCTAAATGTCATTTCAAATATGCTTACTTCATAATAGCTGACTCAGAAACGATGAACTCATCATATTTACAAAAACAAGAGAGGTCGAGTTCATACCAGCTTTTCTCATCCCAATAAGTCCATCATATATCGTCATTATTGCCTTTCACTCGCACGAAAAAACGATGTGTATAATAATAAGAGTGCACGTGCATTGGACTAAGCTGGAATCTGCAAGCATTCAACTCAAGAGAGAAGACAGGGTAATATGGGCTCTAAGTTAAATAAACAATCATACATATAAGAGCCACTAAGCATTTTCAATATGGCCTTCTCGACCCCCAAAAGAAAGAAAAGAAAATAAAACTATTTACACGGGAAAGCTCCTAACAAGTAAGAAGAAGAACGAGAAATATTTTTGGATTTTCATTTTAATTTCTACTACAAGCATGGAAATTAAACTAACTAATTTTTTTGGTTTTTCTTAAGGTTTATTAAACACACAAGAAAAAGCTAGAAAATGAAATTTAAACTAGCATGGATAATACAATGAAAGAGTATGAGCACCGACGACTAGTGTGTGAACATGGATGTAAAGTCGGTGAGAAATACGTACTCCCCCAAGCTTAGGCTTTTGGCCTAAGTTGGTCTAGTACCAAGGACCGCCTAGCTGATATCCGTAAGTGAAACTGGGGTTGTACTGAGATGCAGAGGCAACAGCCTACTGAGCAGCAGCGTGTTGGCGAGCTACCTCCATTCCCCTCTCATATTCAGTGGCTTCTTCCATGGTGACAACATATCTTCCTTTTGCCGATAATCAAAAAAGGTAGGGAGCAGGGAAGAGTGACAGGACGACGTTAAATCCCGTCATAGATTAGTCGATAATGGAGGAATTGTTCATTCCTCTCAAGAAAATGATGATGGAACATAGCTTATTTATCCAAATAAACATGAGGTAAAATCATATCCCCCTCTCGTGGGGATATATTAAGAAAGTTAGCCACACGGGTTGCATAAATTCCTCCAAATAAATATCCCTTTCTACTATTATTCTGCAACCTTCGTGCAACTATTGCCCCCAAGTTATAACCTTTATAACCTGACACAGCACTCTTGAGGACACAAAGATCAGGGGCACACATGTGACATACCGTGTCCTTACCGTTAATGCATCTACCAATAAAGAGAGCAAAGTAATGTATAGCAGGAAAATGAATGCTCCCTATGGTAGCTTGTGCTACGTCCCTAGATTCTCCTACAGTAATACTAGCAAGAAAATCTCTAAATTCATATTTGGGAGGATCATTAATATTACCCCACTGCGGGAGTTTGCAAGCGGTTGTAAAATCCTCTAAATCCATGGTATAAGATGTATCATAAATATCAAACATGACACTAGGAGAATTACGCGCACAGTTGTATCTAAACCTTCGCACAAAAGAATCAGTCAACTGATAGTACTGCGGACACTTATCTTGTAAGAAGTCCTCCAGCTTGGCATTACGCACATATGCATCAAATTCCTCCTTGAAGCCTTCTTCCACCATAAAATCATCCGATGGCCACTCACAAGCCCGTACATTTGCGTCCCTCGGCAGTTCAACATCTTGCTCACGTATAGCAATCCTTGGCCCTTTCTTTGCCGAGGAGCCTCCTTGGTACATTCTTCTAAGCATATTTCTTTTTCTGAAAATTTCTGAAATTTTAGTAATTTCAAAATAGAAGTGAATAAAACTAAACAAGATTGATAGCAACTACTCGAACAAGTGCCTAGAGCCTATATCATGCATTGGAATTGCTTGGGACCTAAAAAATTTAACATGCAAGCTCAAGAACATGGTCACCTATGCAGCAAAAATTTGCAATGAATAAAGCACTAGAACAAAAACTAATTGGACCAATGTAGGAGTCACCTACCAAGCAACAATCTCCCAAGGCAATTTTGTGAATGGAGCTTTGAGGAAGGTGATAAAAAATCGCAGCAAAACGAGCTAGAACTCGTGCTTGAGCTGGATGGGGATTTTTTTGGGTAGAAGATGGAGTGTGTGGGTGCTGGCATAAGTGGAGGGGAGCCACCAGGGGCCCACGAGACAGGGGGGCGCACCCTACAGGGGGGGCGCGCCCTCCTCTCTCGTGGCCTGGTCCTTGGCCCTCCTGCAGTGTTTTCAGTGCCTAAAATCCTCAAATATTCCAGAAAAAATCATACTAGATTTGCAGGGCATTTGGAGCGCTTTTATTTTTGGACTTTTTTTTAATGCATGGATAATTCAGAAAACAGACGGATAATACTATTTTTGCTTTATTTATTCTAAATATCAAAAAGTAAAAATAGGGTACAGAAGGTTGTGCCTTCTAGTTTCATCCATCTCGTGATCATCAAAATGAACCCACTAACAAGGTTGATCAAGTCTTGTTAACGAACTCATTCCGAATAATATGGAACCGGAGAAATTTCGAATAACACTAAGTTACCTCAACGGGGATATGAAAATCCCCAACAATAAGAATATCATACTTTTTCTTGACAGTAGGGAGAGGAAATTTAAAACCTCCAAAAATGATAGTTGGAACTTTTTCAATATAATTGATGCTATGAACTTGAGATTGTTTCCTCGGAAAGTGTACCGTATGCTCATTACCATTAACATGAAAAGTGACATTTCCTTTGTTGCAATCAATAACAGCCCCTGCAGTATTAAGAAAAGGTCTACCAAGGATAATAGACATACAATCGTCCTCGGGAATATCAAGAATAACAAAGTCCGTTAAGATAGTGACATTTGCAACCACAACAGGCACATCCTCACAAATACCGGCAATTATAGCAGTTGATTTATCAGCCATTTGCAAAGATATTTCAGTAGGTGTCAACTTATTCAATTCAAGTCTACGATATAAAGAGAGAGGCATAACACTAACACCGGCTCCTAGATCACATAAAGCAGTTCTAACATAATTTCTTTTAATAGAGCAAGGTATAGTTGGTACACCCGGATCTCCAAGTTTCTTTGGTATTCCACCCTTAAAAGTGTAATTAGCAAGCATGGTGGAAATTTCAGCCTCCGGTATCTTTCTTTTATTTGTGATGATATCCTTCATATACTTAGCATAAGGATGTACTTTAAGCATATCAGTTAAGCGCATACGTATGAAAATAGGTCTAATCATTTCAGCAAAGCGCTCAAAATCCTCATCATCCTTTGACTTGGATGGTTTAGGAGGAAAGGGCATGGGTTTCTGAACCCATGGTTCTCTTTCTTTACCGTGCTTCCTAGCAACAAAATCTCTCTTATCATAATGTTGATTCTTTGATTGTGGGTTATCAAGATCAACAGCAAGTTCAATCTCTACATCATTGTCTTTTCTAGGTTGAGCATCAACATGAACATTATCATTAACATTATCACTAGGTTCATGTTCATCACCCGATTGTGTTTCAGATCGAAATAGAAATATTATTGGGATTCTCGGTGTGTCTACAGAGGGTTCACTAGAAGCATGCAAAGTTTTATCGTTTTCTTCTTCTTCTTTTAGAAGAACTAGGTGCCTCTAAATTATTTCTCCGAGAATCTTGCTCGATTCTCTTAGGGTGGCCTTCAGGATACAAAGTTTCCTGAGTCATTCTACCAGTTCTAGTAGCCACTCTAACAGCAAAGTCATTTTATTATTCAATTCATCAAGCAAATCATTTTGAGCTTTAAGTACTTGCTCAGCTTGAGTAGCAACCATAGAAACATATTTTCTAACGCGGTGAAGTTCATCTTTAACTCTAGCCAGATTATCACCTACGCGTCCTATCTCGAAAGCATTATTCTTTAGCTCTCTACCAACATAAGCATTAAAACTTTCTTGCCTAGTCATAAAGTCATCAAATTCATCTAAGCATGGGCTACGAAATTTAGTAGAGGGTATTTCAAATTTATCATATCTATAGAGATAATTTACCTTTACTACCTGTGTCGGGTTATCAAGACAATGTAGTTCTTCAGGCGGTATATTAAGACCATGTAATTCTTCAATATGTGGTAAATTCTTAACATCTTCAGCTTTAATACCTTTTTCTTTCATTGATTTCTTTGCCTCTTGCATATCTTCAGGACTGATAAATAAAACACCTCTCTTCTTCGGAGTGGGTTTAGGAATAGGCTCAGGAGTTGGCTCAATTGGTTCAGGAATTACTTCAGGAACTGGCTCGGGAAGAGTCCAATTATTTTCATTAGTCAACATATTATTCAATAATATTTCAGCTTGTCGACTGGTCTTTCCCTGAAAACACAACCAGCACAACTATCCAAGTAGTCCTTAGAAGCATCAGTTAGTCCATTATAAAAGATATCAAGTATTTCATTTTTCTTAAGAGGATGATCGGCAAAGCATTATAATCGAGAAGCCTCCCCAAGCTTGTGGGAGACTCTCTTCTTTGATTTGCACAAAATTATATATTTCCATAAGGCAGCTTGTTTCTTATGAGCAGGGAAATATTTAGCGAGAAGTAATAAATCATATCCTCGGGACTACGACACAACCGTAAGCAAGAGAATTATACCAAGTCTTAGCATCACCCTTTAATGAGAACAGAAATATCTTAAGGATATATAAATAGCGATACTTCTCATCATGAGTAAATAGGGTGGCTATATCATTCAACTTGGTAAGATGTGCCACAACAGTTTCAGATTCAAGGCCATAAAAAGGATCAGATTCAACTAAAGTAATAATATCAGGATCAACAGAGAATTCATAATCTTTATCAGTAACACAGATAGGTGAAGTAGCAAACGCATGATCAGGTTTCATTCTAGCATTAAGAGACTGCTGCTTCCATTTAGCTAATAATTTCTTAAGATCATTTCTATCATTGCAAGCAAGGATTTCAAGAGCAGCTTTTTCATTCATAACATAACTGTAGCGACCCGACCCAAAATCGGTCAAGTCTCTGTGTCTGTACCATCCCAAGATCATGCTGGCACACACAGTACATTGATGAAATAATCAAAGTTCAATCACACCTGAATTTATTACACGATTCTCATATCGAGTCTTTATTACAATAGAATAAATTCGGTCGAAGGCCCACTCATGAGAAATAAACTAAGTAAAGTTGCGGAAGCGTGAAGAATAGCGAGTCCATCCGACTCAAAGGGCGATGCAAGCGTGGATCGTAGCCTCACTCCTGATCGGAATACTCCTCTGCAACATAAGACGTTGCAGCCGTGTAGGTCAGCATTTTGAATATGCCGGCAAGTCATAGAGAGAACAATAATAAAGTTACTAACACTATATGCAATTTGGTTGTGGGGCTCTAAGTTTCATTGTTTTGCGAAAAGCTAGTTTTTTCCCTACAACAATGGACTTGTTTGCAAATACTACAAAATGTTGGTAGTTATTGAGATGGTTCCGCCAACCAATGTCTCATTCCCAATTATTAAATAATAACCCCCTCAATTAATTTATTAAGTTTGGTGTTGAGATATCCGAAATACTTCCAAGTTCCAGAGGCTCAATTTGTCCGTAACCGGGGACACGGCTAATCGATTAGATCTTTACTCTGCAGAGGTTTGCGCACTTTACCCGCAAGAATCGTTCCCTCCTTTTAAGTCTTCGCACTTCATGGTGTTTGAAGACGGACGAACGTAAACAGGGTCTTCCAAGAGTTCCTCCGCCACCGCCGTACCCATCCAATCCTACCGTTCTTCTACATCTCGTAGCACCGTCCGCCGAGTCACAACTAGGGTTGACCAAGCCGAGCCCATAATGGCTTGCGGCTGCACAGTAAGCTTCCGTCAATGGGGTATACATCCGTCTCTTCGTGGCTGGGTGAAGCTTTCCAAGATGTCATGGCGCTTCTCCATGCATCCCGCCAACCATCGGTTTTCTCCAGGTGCCCGTCAACCGTCGCCCACCCAAGAGTGAATTTTGAAGTCCATCTTGAGCTTGAAGTCATGGGGTTGTCATCATCTTGACTCTCACATCTCCTTATGAATTCACTCAACCAACCCGCCTCTGAGCATAGCAAAATAAACTACTTCGTTCCCGCAATGGTAACAAGGGAATTGGGTTCATCCTACCTCATGATACTACTCAAGAACATAACTTCAAATTCACCTACTGCATGCATGGTGGGGAGGTAAAATTCTAATGCAATAAAATCATAGGTATTATAAAAGAAAACATGATCAATGACTTGCCTTGCTGACGATCTTCGAAAGCTAGGGACTCGTGGTAGCAAGCTTCGCACTCCGGAAATTCTAACGAAGCAAACAACAATCATAAGCATACCAACATATGATCACTTAACATAACAGCATAGTAATATGAAACACACAAAACAAACGAATCAAAACCCAAAGAAAAACTCGAAGAAATCCAACTCAATGTTTTCCTACATCAAGCAACAACTAAGAATAGTTTTGCACAACAAAGTTTTTCTTAACAGAACCTAAGCATGAATTTTTGCTAATTAACAGAAAAGAATTCATCAAGCAACTAGGAGCAAAAAGAATCACATTAAAAGCTATTATAGAACTCCTATTATGCCTAAAACAATCCTAGTAAGAAAAAATAAAATAAAAGTTTTATTTATTGTAAATAAAAGTTCATGTTCTAAAGTTACAGAAACTAATCTAGAATAAACTATCACATAGGAAAAATAAAATTATTTGCTAATTAAAACAATAGGAAAACAGTAGCTAGTTAAATAAATAAGAACCACATGATTTTGATTGAAACTATTTTTTATTAGATCTAAAATGCCCAAATAAATTCCTACGGTTAGGCAATGTCAAAACAAAGTTGTGACAAAAAGAATCACTAAAAATAATATTCCTAACTCATTTTATAGCAGAATTACTAATCTGTCTAAATCTAAAATAAAGCAATTTATAATAATTTTAACATGACTAAACATATTTTCTACAGAAACTACAATAAATTTGCAAACCAACAAAAAAAGAATCAATTAAAAATATTAAGTAGATTAAAATATATGGATTTTACAAAACAGAAACTATTCTGTTAAAAACAGAAACGAAAAAAATAACTAAAAAGAAAAACGGGCGCTAGTGGGCCTATCTAGCGCTCGGGCGTAATATAACTAAAACGTGCACGCGGGATTAAACCGAGTCGGGCCGGTTCAACTAACCACTAACTAAACCGGAATAAACCATAAATAAAACCGGTTTATTTAAATTAAAACCTAACGCTTCGGGGATCTAATCTAGCGCGTGGATTTAGATCGAACGGTGGGGAGAATCTCGGGCGACTTACCGCGGGGCCGACGGCTCGGGCGGCGACGGCGCGGCGACTCCGGTGGTCGGGGACGACGGCGGAGACCTCCAGTGGTCTTGGCGGAGCGAGGGAGCTCGGGTGGTCTCGGTGGAGCTCGGGGTGGTCTGAGTCGAGCGGAACAGGTGGCAATGATGGCAAGGCGGCTCGGGTGCTCGTGAGCGATTGCAAGCGAGAGAGGGGTCGGGTGAGGCGCGAGGAGGAAAACGGGCGAGGGGGTATATAGGGGGGCACCGACTTGGGCGAGGGAAAGATCGGGAGGATCGGGAGGAGATCCCGGGATCACGGGATTCAGCGAGGCGATGGTGGCTGGCTTGGGCGAGGGAAGAAGGTGGGGTGGGGCCGGGTGTCGGTGAGAGGAGAGGGGCGTTCGTGTGTGCCAAGCGACCGGGCGAAGGAGCTTGGCGGCGGGGCCAAGGGCCGACTCGGCGTGGCTGCTGGTGGATGCCTCGGCCCACTGGTGGGCCGCCTAGGTGCTGGCTGGGCCGGTTGGCCTGGCCGGCGCCTGGGTCCTTTTCCTTTTCTTTTTTTTTTTGAATTAGAAAGAGAGAGAAAAATATATTAAATAAAAATATTTTATATAGGACATATATATATCAAAATGATCAGGGGAATATTCCCTATGATTTGAACATTTTTCCAGGGGCAAAACTCAAACTTAATAAAAAATCATTTTTCTAAAATTCCAAATGAAAATCAATTTTGAATTTCAAACTTTTTGGCAGAGTTTTCTTCTGACATATTTGGAGTGTCATGTTTACTCCTCTCATACTTTTTCTCAAGTATTTGTCAGGCATTAATTTGAAATAACTTTTAACTGCCAAATTCAAATTCAAATTCCAACAACTCAAAATCTTCTGAAACTTCAAATGTCACTCAAATTCAAACAATATGCATAGATGCTTAGCTATAATTGTAAAACATTCCAAATAGGAAATTTGGGATGTTACAAACCTACCCACCTTAAGATGAATCTCGCCCTCGAGATTCGGGTTGGCTAGCAAATAGGAGCGGGTGGTCTCGGCGGAGGTCTTCTTCTCGCTCCCAGGTGGCTTCCTCCTCGGAGTGATGGCTCCACAGCACCTTGCAAAACTTGATGATCTTGCTGCGGGTGACTTTGTTCGCAGTCTCGAGAATTCGGACGGGTTTCTCCTTATAAGTCAGATCACTGTCGAGCTGTATGGCCTCTAGGGGCACTGTGTCTCTCAACGGAATATCGGCCATGTCGGCATGGCATTTCTTCAGCTGAGAAACATGGAAAACATCATGAACTCCGGACAGTCCTTCCGGCAATTCCAACTTGTAAGCAACTTCTCCACGACGTTCGAGGATTTTGTAGGGCCAATGAATCGGGTGCTAACTTTCCTTTAACACCGAACCTCTTGATTCCACGAAGTGGGGACACACGAAGATATGCTCGGTCTCCGCTTCGTAAGTTACCTCCTTGCGTTCTTGTCGGCATAACTCTTACGCCTCGATCGAGCTACCTTGAGTCTATCTCGAATCAGTTTGACTTTCTCTTGAATCTCGATAAGATCGGAACCGAAAAGTGTTCGATCTCCAAGACCATCCCACAAAGAATGGTGTTCGCACCTCCTTCCGTATAGAGCTTCGAAGGGGCCATCTTCGATCGGTCTCGATAACTGTTATTGTACGAGAACTCCGCGTAGGGCAAATTATCATCCCAGCTAGACCCATAGTCTAGCGCACAAGCTCTCAACATGTCCTCCGTGATCTGGTTGACTCTCTCGGTCTGTCCATCTGCGATGAAAAGCTGTCTTGAACTCCAGCCTCGCACTCCAAAGTTTCATGCAACTGATTCCAAAACTTTGAGGTAAATTGTGTTCCTCTATCTGACACGATACTCCTCGAAACTCCATGCAGACATACGATCCTGGTCATGTATATCTTGGCTAACTTAGCGCTGGTATAGGTAGTCTTCACGGGAATGAAATGAGCTACCTTGGTCAATCGATCAACCACTACCCAGATGGAATCATAACCTGAACGGGTCCTGGGTAATCCTGTGATAAAATCCATTCCAAGTTTCTCCCATTTCCACTCGGGAATCGGCAAAGGTTGAAGTAACCCTGCTGGCTTCTGATGTTCCGCCTTTACTCGTTGGCAAACATCGCATCTCGCTACGTACTCGCAATATCCTTCTTCATACCGCCCACCGAAACTTTCCTTCAAATCCAGATACATCTTGGTGTTACCGGGTGAATCGAGTACGGTGAATCATGAGCCTCTGAAGAATTAGCTTCTGAGTTCGGGATCATTGGGTACATAAATACGATCCTCGAACCATATAGCTCCGTATTCATCCTTACGAAACCCTTTAGCTTTTCCTTCATTCATCCTTTTCTTTATCTCATCAATTTCCTTGTCCGACTTACGGCTTCACGAATTCTTTCGCCAAAGTGGACTGAACTTCCAGATTTGCAACATATCCTCTGGAACTATCTCCGATGGAGATCTCGAGGTCATCGACTAATTCCTCGGGTAATCCTCCGCTATAAGAGTATTCACATAACTCTTACGGCTCAAAGCATCTGCTACAACATTAGCCTTTCCGGGTGGTAATGCAATCTCATGTCATAGTCCTTGATTAACTCTAGCCATCTCCTCCGCTCGAGGTTCAACTCTTTCTGCGTGAAAATATACTTCAAGCTCTTATGATCTGTGTAAACATCACAACGGTTTCCGATAAGGAAATGTCTCCAGTCTTGAGTGCATGCACTAATGCTGCTAACTCCAAATCATGTGTGGCATAATTCATCTCGTGTGGTCGTAGCTGTGCGGAGGTATAAGCTACAACTTTTCCTTCTGCATGAGTACTCCTCCGAGTCCACGACGAGAAGCGCCACAATATACCGGTAATCCTTGTGTATGTCCGACAAAATCAGCATTGGGGCTGTAACCAAACGTTTCTTCAATTCCTGAAACGGCTTCACAATCCTCGGTCCAAATGTACTTGGCGTCCTTCTTCAACAGCTCACTCATGGGCTTGGCAATCTTCGAGAAATTCTCAATGAACCTCCGATAATATCCTGTGAGTCCGAGAAAACTGCGGATCTCCTTGACTAAGGTGGGCGACTGCCAATCGGTGATCGACTGACACAACCTTGGCGGGGTCAACTGCTATTCCTTCTCCTGAAATAACATGTCCGAGGAATCCGACTTCCTTCAGCCAAAATTCACATTTGCTGAACTTGGCATACAATCGATGTTCTCGGAGTTTCTCGAACTAGACGCAAATGTTCCTTATGCTCTTCCTCGCTCTTGGAGAAAATCAGTATATCATCGATGAACACCACGACAAACTTGTCCAGATATTCCATAAATACCTTGTTCATCAAATTCATGAAGTATGCAGGGCATTAGTCAATCCGAATGACATGACGGTATACTCATATAAACCATACCGTGGTGAATGCTGTTTTAGGTATATCCTTTTCACGGATCTTCAATCGATGATACCTCGATCAAGATTGATCTTGGAGAATACCTTGGCTCCAACTAGCTGATCAAATAGATCATTAATCATCGGCAGAGGGTACTTGTTCTTGATGGTCACGTCGTTCAACGAACGATAATCCACAACCATTCTCGTGGTTCCATCCTTCTTCTCTACCAAAAGAACTGGGGCTCCCCAAGGTGACGAGCTTGGCCGAATATATCCTTTCTCCAATAGCTCGTTAATTTGGTTCTTGATCTCTTTCAAATCGCTCGGGGCATCCGATAGGGTCTCTTGGATATTGGGTCCGTGCGGGCAATAACTCAATCAGAAATTCAATGTCTCGTCCGGTGGCATTCTCGTAATTCCTCCGAAACACATCGGAAAATCTTGCACCATCGGCACTTCCTCCCGAACAACTCCGTGAGGGAATGCACCGATTCTTCATCGGGATACGCCCGGATACATACTTGATCCTCTTTGCTCCGGGGTGGTGAGCAGAATCGACTTGCGAGCACGGTCTATGTTTCCTTCAAACTTCGTCAACCAATCCATGCCTAGGATTACATCCAAGGTCTGGTTTCCAATACTATGAGGTCTCGGGAAATTTATGGTTTCGATGTTGAGGGTTGCATGACAGCCTAAGCCTGCCATCATTTCTCCTCTGCGGAACCGACGTGAAGAGGGCTTCTAAGGGTGTGGGCAACCCATACTTTTCCACAACTACCCTTGATATGAATGAATCGTTGCACCGTAATCAAAGAGTACCAATACTGAACGTGAATTCAATAAAAACTTACCAACCACCGTGTCTGGCTGATCATAGACGCCCTCCACGCCAATGTGGTTCACCCGAGCACGAGGAAAAGGGTTGGGCTTCTTTGCTGAGCTTCCATTGCCGTTTCCATTCCTCCGCTTGGCCTCCGGGCGATCGGTGGCATAGTGCCCTGTTTTCCGGCACTTGAAACAGTGATGTGACTCAGATCCTTCAACCGGGCAGGGCGATGATGCTGGTTTCCATTACCGCTTCCATTGCCTCGACTTGTTGTCCTGGTTGCGGTTGTTCCCATTTCCTCCATGGTTATGTCCTCCATGATTATGTCCTCCATGGTGTGATGGGTATGCCCTCCAGTATGGGGCATAACGGGCTTCGCTGAGCTCCAGAGTTGTACTTCCCCGCCATACTTCCGCTATGGCTATCAATCTGCTGCTGCTTGCCTTCAAGTATGGTGGCCTTGTCTACCAGCTCCCGGTAGTTGTTGAAGGTAGCCACCATTAGCTGCATTCCCAGCTCGTCATTGAGTCCTCGAGAAACTTTTCCTGCTTTGCGCATCGGTGGCCACATCATCCGGCATAGCGAGCTAACTTGCTGAACTCATCCATGTACGCCCCACAAGACGGTTCCCTGGCGTAAGTTGCGGAACTCATGCTTCTTCGCACTCATGGCTCCAAATGAAACATGAGCGGTGCGGAAAGCTTGCCGGAACTGATCCCATGTGATGGTGGCGATGGGATAAGTGGCGTGTAGTTCTCCCACCAAGAAGCTGCAGGTCCATCAAGCTGATGTGCGGCAAAGCGCACCTTCTCTGCATCTGTGCATCCAGCAGTGGCTAACTCCCTTCCGACCTTGCGGAGCCAATCATCGGCCACAATCGGCTCAGTGCTGCTAGAGAACACTAGCGGATTCAGCCTTAGGAAGCGGGTCAAGTTGTCAACAGGGGGTGGTGGCGGTGGATTGTTGTTGTTGTTGTTGTTGTTCTGGTTCTGGATGAGCATCTGCATGAGGGCATTCTGCTGCTGGATCAGCTGGGTGAGCTCCGGCCGAAAGTTGAGACCGGGGTCACGTCTCGGAGGCATCTGGTGTTTTGGAGTGGATGAGAAAATTAGAATAGAACAAGGGTCTAATGAGAAAATATCACTACCCAGATGGATGCACAATCATAATCACACCAATCATTTATTCAATCAACTCAAACATGGTTCAATCTCGGATTACAATTTCACGACTAATCGAAAATAACGGCCTAACTGATCGACGACAAAAATAAAATAACATGGTGGTCGACTACATGTCTTCATCAATTATCCTTGCGTCCTCTGGTGCGGCGTCCTCCGGTGTGGCGTCCTCTGATGCGGCGCCTCCTCTTGCGGCTTCCTTCGGTGGAGCTCTCTTCATAATCCTGGTCATTGCTCACGAGGGGTCCGTCATCTCCACTCGGAAATAGGTCTTCTCCCAAGTCCATCTTCTCTTCTAATGGCAACATCCATCTTCAGCTTGTCGACTCTCTCCATGACATCCTTGATTTCTTCTTCATGGTCAAGGAAGTCTGCGTGTGCTTTCTCCTCCAGTTCCAGTTCACGGAACAACAGCCTCCTGTGTACCTTCGAGTTACGGGCGAGTCTGGATCTCCCGTTTCTGAGGAGACACTCCAAGTCTTGGACATATGAGAGAATGGAGTCGTCCTCTACGGTGCGGATGATATCTCCATTCCTAGCTCTGCGAGAAATCATGGCGAGGTCTGATGGGTCGAGCTCGGCCCTGTACTCTTCTCGGAGATGTCCAAGTGCACGATAAATCGCCATGTCTCTTCCGAGGATCCAATTGAAATCGGTAAACTCAAAGTCAATGGGCTCAATGTCCTCCAAGGTCCTCCTCGAATGTGCACCTCAATCCTGTAGCGGGTATCCGTCGGAAGTGCATTGGTAGGCTTCCCGGTGATTGAGGGCAGAGCAATCTTCAGCTTCTTCACGATCTGGACCAGCTTCTTGCCGAAAGGCATCGTCTCATCTGGCTGGCAAAACTCCGGTAGCAGAACTGGGGTGAACTCGGCGGCCATCTAGAATGTTGAAAATCGGAGAGAAGTCAGAAATGAACAGGGGAGAATTACGGAATGATAAGGATATAAAATAAATAGTCTCTTCCTATGGCTTTCCGATCCAAGGGGTTACGTCCTACGGTCAACGTGTGCTCTGATACCATCTCTGTAACGACCCGACCCAAAATCGGTCAAGTCTCTGTGTCTGTACCATCCCAAGATCATGCTGGCACACACAGTACATTGATGAAATAATCAAAGTTCAATCACACCTGAATTTATTACACGATTCTCATATCGAGTCTTTATTACAATAGAATAAATTCGGCCGAAGGCCAACTCATGAGAAATAAACTAAGTAAAGCTGTGGAAGCGTAGAAGAATAGCGAGTCCATCCGACTCCAAAGGGCAATCGCCAAGCGTGGATCGTAGCCTCACTCCTGATCGGAATACTCCTATGCAACATAAGACGTTGCAGCCGTGTAGGTCAGCATTTTGAATATGCCGGCAAGTCATAGAGAGAACAATAATAAAGTTACTAACACTATATGCAATTTGGCTGTGGGGCTCTTAGTTTCATTGTTTTGCGAAAAGCCAGTTTTTTCCCTACAACAATGGACTTGTTTGCAAATACTACAAAATGTTGGTAGTTATTGAGATGGTTCCGCCAACCAATGTCTCATTCCCAATTATTAAATAATAACCCCCTCAATTAATTTATTAAGTTTGGTGTTGAGATATCCGAAATACTTCCAAGTTCCAGAGGCTCAATTTGTCCGTAACCGGGGACACGACTAATCGATTAGATCTTTACTCTGCAGAGGTTTGCGCACTTTACCCGCAAGAATCATTCCCTCCTTTTAAGTCTTCGCACTTCATGGTGTTTGAAGACGGACGAACGAAATAGGGTCTTCCAAGAGTTCCTCCGCCACTTGCCGTACCCATCCAATCCTACCGTTCTTCTACATCTCGTAGCACCGTCCGCCAGAGTCACAACTAGGGTTGACCAAGCGAGCCCATAATGGCTTGCGGCTGCAGAGTAAGCTTCCGTCAATGGGGTATACATCCGTCTCTTTGTGGCTGGGTGAAGCTTTCCGCAAGATGTCATGGCGCTTCTCCATGCATCCCGCCAACCACCGGTTTTCTCCAGGTGCCGTCAACCGCCCTCCACCCAAGAGTGAATTTTGAAGTCCATCTTGAGCTTGAAGTCATGGGGTTGTCATCATCTTGACTCTCACATCTCCCTTATGAATTCACTCAACCAACCCCGTCTACGAGCATAGCAAAAATAAACTACTTCGTCCCGGGCAATGGTAACAAGGGGAATTGGGTTCATCCTACCTCATGATACTACTCAAGAACATAACTTCAAATTCACCTACTGCATGCATGGTGGGGAGGTAAAATTCTAATGCAATAAAATCATAGGTATTATAAAAGAAAACATGATCAATGACTTGCCTTGCTGACGATCTTCGAAAGCTAGGGACTCGTGGTAGCAAGCTTCGCACTCCGGAAATTCTACCGAAGCAAACAACAATCATAAGCATACCAACATATGATCACTTAACATAACAGCATAGTAATACAAAACACACAAAGCAAACGAATCAAAACCCAAAGAAAAACTCGAAGAAATCCAACTCAATGTTTTCCTACATCAAGCAACAACTAAGAATAGTTTTGCACAACAAAATTTTTCTTAACAGAACCTAAGCATGGGTTTTTGCTAATTAACAGAAAAGAATTCATCAAGCAACCAGGAGCAAAAAGAATCACATTAAAAGCTATTATAGAACTCCTATTATGCCTAAAACAAACCTAGTAAGAAAAAATAAAATAAAAGTTTTATTTATTGTAAATAAAAGTTCATGTTCTAAAGTTACAGAAACTAATCTAGAATAAACTATCACATAGGAAAAATAAAATTATTTGCTAATTAAAACAATAGGAAAACAGTAGCTAGTTAAATAAATAAGAACCACATGATTTTTGATTGAAACTATTTTTTATTAGATCTAAAATGCCCAAATAAATTCCTATGGTTAGGCAATGTCAAAACAAAGTTGTGACAAAAAGAATCACTAAAAAATAATATTCCTAACTCATTTTATAGCAGAATTACTAATCTGTCTAAATCTAAAATAAAGCAATTTATAATAATTTTACATGACTAAACATATTTTCTACAGAAAATACAATAAATTTGCAAACCAACAAAAAAAGAATCAATTAAAAATATTAAGTAGATTAAAAGATATGGATTTTACAAAACAGAAACTATTCTGTTAAAAACAGAAACGAAAAAAATAACTAAAAAGAAAAACGGGCGCTAATGGGCCTATCTAGCGCTCGGGCGTAATATAACTAAAACGTGCACGCGGGATTAAACCGAGTCGGGCCGGTTCAACTAACCACTAACTAAACCGGAATAAACCGTAAATAAAACCGGTTTATTTAAATTAAAACCTAACGCTTCGGGGATCTAATCTAGCGCGTCGATTTAGATCGGACGGTGGGGAGAATCTCCGGCGACTTACCGCGGGGCCGACGGCGATGGCGGCTCAGGCGGCGACGGCGCGGCGACTCCGGTGGTCGGGGACGACGGCGGAGACCTCCGGCGGGTGCGGCGGAGCGAGGGGAGCTCGGGGGTGGTCTCGGTGGAGCTCGGGGTGGTCTGAGTCGAGCGGAACGGTGGCAATGAGCAGCAGGCTCGGTGCTCCGCGAGCGATTGCGGCGAGAGAGAGGGTCGGCGGGGCGAGGGGGAAACGGGCGAGGGGGTATATATAGGGGGGGCACCGACTTGGGCGAGGGGAAAGATCGGGGAGGATCGGGGAGGAGATCCCGGGGATCACGGGATTCCGGCGAGGCGGCGCGGTGGCTGGCTTGGGCGAGGGGAAGAAGGTGGGGTGGGGCCGGGGTGTCGGTGAGAGGGAGAGGGGGGCGCCTGGTCGGGCGACCGGGCGAAGGAGCTTGGCGAGGGGCGCCGGGCGGGCCGACTCAAGGTCAAGTGGCTGCTGGTGGATGCCTCGGCCCACCGGTGGGCCGCCTAGGTCTTGGGGGCGGTTGGCTGGTGGCGCGCTGGGTCCTTTTCCTTTTCTATTTTTTTTGAATTAAAAGAGAGAAAAATATATTAAATAAAATATTTTATATAGGACATATATATATCAAAATGATCAGGGGAATATTCCCTATAATTTGAACATTTTTCCAGGGGCAAAACTCAAACTTAATAAAAAATCATTTTTCTAAAATTCCAAATGAAAATAAAATTTGAATTTCAAACTTTTTGGCAGAGTTTTATTCTGACATATTTGGAGTGTCATGTTTACTCCTCTCATACTTTTTCTCAAGTATTTGTCAAGCATTAATTTGAAATAACTTTCAACTTCCAAATTCAAATTCAAATTCCAACAACTCAAAATCTTCTGAAACTTCAAATGTCACTCAAATTCAAACAATATGCATAGATGCTTAGCTATAATTGTAAAACATTCCAAATAGGAAATTTGGGATGTTATAATAACCCTTAGGAACAACAGGTAAAACATAATCATTGGGGGAACCTTCATCATCACTATCATCAATAATAGGTTCTTCAATATTTTCATTCCCCCTAACTCTAGCAAGTTGTTCATCAAGAAATTCACCTAATGGCAAAGTAGTATCACACACAGAAGTAGTTTCATCATGCATAGCAGAAGTGGCATCATCAATAACATGCGACATATAAGAATTCATAGCAGTAGCAGGTTTAGGTGTAGCAAGCTTACTAATAACGGAAGGAGAATCTAGTGCAGAGCTAGATGGCAGTTCCTTACCTCCCCTCGTAGTTGAGGGATAAATTGTTGTCTTAGCGTCTTCCAAGTTCTTAATAGTGATCAACAGATATAAATCCCAAGTGACTCGAGAGAATAGAGCTATGCTCCCGACATGGCGCCCGAGAAATTGGTCTTGATAACCCACAAGTATAGGGGATCGCAACAGCTTTCGAGGGTAGAGCATTCAACCCAAATTTATTGATTCGACACAAGGGGGGCCAAAGAATATTCTTGAGTATTAGCAGTTGAGTTGTCAATTCAACCACACCTGGATAACTTAGTATCTGCAGCAAAGTGTTTAGTAGCAAAAGTGGTATGATAATAAAGGTAACAGTAGCAAAAGTAAAGATAAATGTTTTTGGGTTTTTGTAGTGGTTGTAACAGTAGCAATGGAAAAGTAAATAAGCGAAGAACAATATGTGAAAAGCTCGCAGGCAATGGATCAATGATGGATAATTATGCCGGATGCAATTCCTCATGCAATAGTTATAACATAGGGTAATATAGAACTAGCTACAGTTCATCAATGTAATGTAGGCATGTATTCCGTAAATAGTCATACGTGCTTATGGAAAAGAACTTGCATGACATCTTTTGTCCTACCCTCCCGTGGCAGTGGGGTCCTAGCGGAAACTAAGGGATACTAAGGCCTCCTTTTAATAGAGAACCGGAAAAAAAAAGCATTAGCACATAGTGAATACATGAACTCCTCAAACTACGGTCATCACCGAGAAGTATCCCGATAATTGTCACTTCGGGGTTGTCGGATCATAACACATAATAGGTGACTATAGACTTGCAAGATAGGATCAAGAACACACATATATTCATGAAAACATAATAGGCTCAGATCTGAAATCATGGCACTCGGGCCCTAGTGACAAGCATTAATCATAGCAAAGTCATAGCAACATCAATCTTAGAACATAGTGGATACTAGGGATCAAACCCTAACAAAACTAACTTGATTAGTACATGGTAAATCTTATCCAATCCATCACCGTCCAGCAAGCCTACGATGGAATTACTCACGCACGACGGTGAGCATCATGAAATTGGTGATGGAGGATGGTTGATGATGACGACGACGACGAATCCCGCTCTCCGGAGCCCCGAACGGACTCCAGATCAGCCCTCCCGAGAGAGATTAGGGCTTGGCGGCGGCTCCGTGTCGTGAAACGCGATGAAACTTTCTCTCTGATTATTTTCTCCCCGAGACGGAATATATGGAGTTGGAGTTGAGGTCGGAGAAGGTCCAGGGGGCCCACGAGATAGAGGGGAGCGCCCTACAGGGGGGCCCTGTCTCGTGGACAGGCCCTTGGGCCCCCTGGTGTATTTCTTTCGCCCAATAATTCTTATAAATTCCAAAAAGTGCCTCCGTGGATTTCCAGGACATTCCGAGAACTTTTATTTTCTACACATAGAACAACATCATGGTAGTTCTGCTGAAAACAGCGTCAGTCCGGGTTAGTTTCATTCAAATCATGCAAGTTAGAGTCCAAAACAAGGGAAAAAGTGTTTGGAAAAGTAGATACGTTGGAGATGGCTACTCATTTAAATCCGAGAATAATGGTTGTTCTATTTATATGAGAGATACGTTTTATGGTCATGCCCCGCTGGTCAATGGTTTATTCTTAATGAATCTCGAACGTGATGTTACACATATTCATAGTGTGAATACCAAAAGATGTAAGGTTGATAATGATAGTCCCACATACTTGTGGCACTGCCGCCTTGGTCACATTGGTGTCAAACGCATGAAGAAGCTCCATGCAGATGGACTTTTGGAGTCTCTTGATTAGGAATCATTTGACACGTGCGAACCATGCCTCATGGGTAAAATGAACAAGACTCCGTTCTCCGGAACAATGGAGCGAGCAACCAACTTATTGGAAATCATACATACGGATGTGTGCGGTCCAATGAGCGTTGAGGCATGCAGTGGCTATCGTTATGTTCTAACCCTCAATGATGACTTGAGTAGATATGGGTATGTCTACTTAATGAAACACAAGTCTGAGACCTTTGAAAGGTTCAAGGAATTTCAGAGTGAGCTTGAAAATCAACGTGACAGAAAAATAAAGTTCTTACGATCAGATTGTGGCGGGGAATATTTAAGTCACGAATTTGGCACACACTTAAGGAAATGTGGAATCGTTTCACAACTCACGCCGCCTGGAACACCTCAGCGTAACGGTGTGTACGAACGTCGTAATCGCACTCTATTGGATCTGGTACGATCTATGATGTCGCTCACCGATTTACCGCTCTCTTTTTGGGGCTATGCTTTAGACACTGCCGCATTCACTTTAAATAGGGCTCCGTCGAAATCCGTTGAGACGACACCGTATGAATTATGGTTTGGGAAGAAACCTAAGCTGTCGTTTCTAAAAGTTTGGGGATGCGATGCTTATGTCAAGAAACTTCAACCTGAAAAGCTCGAACCCAAGTCAGAAAAATGCATCTTCATAGGATACCCTAAGGAAACCATTGGGTATACCTTCTACCTCAGATCCGAAGGCAAGATCTTTGTTGCCAAGAACGGATCCTTTCTGGAGAAAGAGTTTCTCTCGAAAGAAGTAAGTGGGAGGAAAGTAGAACTTGATGAATATTCCCTCTTGAAGCGGAAAGAAGCGCAGCTCAGGAAGATGTTCATGTGGTGCCTGCACCGGCTAGAGAGGAGGTTAATGATGATGACCAAGGTACTTTGGATCAAGTTGCTCTGAACCAGAGGGTCCACGAGGGCACGCCCACACCGAATGGTATGGCAACCCCGTCCTGGAAATCATGTTGTTAGACAACGGTGAACCTTCGAACTATGAAGAAGCGATGGCGGGCCCAGATTCCAACAAATGGCTTGAAGCCATGCAATCCGAGATAGGATCCATGTATGAAAACAAAGTATGGACTTTGACAGACTTGCCCGATGATCGGCGAGCGATAGAAAATAAATGGATCTTTAAGAAGAAGACGGACGCGGATGGTAATGTTACCATCTACAAAGCTCGACTTGTCGCTAAGGGTTATCGACAAGTTCAAGGGGTTGACTACAATGAGACCTTCTCACCCGTAGCGAAGCTTAAGTCCGTCCGAATCATGTTAGCAATTGCCACATTCTACGATTATGAGATATGGAAAATGGACGTCAAAACGGCATTCCTTAACGGCTTTCTTAAGGAAGAGTTGTATATGATGCAGCCGAAAGGTTTTGTCGATCCTAAGAATGCTAACAAGGTATGCAAGCTCCAAATACCCATCTATGGGTTGGTGCAAGCATCTCGAGTTGGAACATTCGCTTTGATGAAATGATCAAAGCGTTTGGTTTATGCGAGACTTATGGAGAAGCTGCGTTTACAAGAAAGTGAGTGGGAGCTCAGTGGCATTTCTCATATTATATGTGGATGACATACTTTGTTGATGGGAAATGATATAGAACTCTTGGAAAGCATAAAGGCCTACTTGAATAAGTGTTTTTCAATGAAGGACCTTGGAGAAGCTGCTTACATATTAGGCATCAAGATATATAGAGATAGATCAAGACGCCTCATAGGTCTTTCACAAAGCACATACCTTGATAAGATATTGAAGAAGTTCAATATGGATCAGTCCAAGAAGGGGTTCTTGCCTGTGTTGCAAGGTGTGAAATTGGGCTCGGCTCAATGTCCGACCACGGCAGAAGATAGAGAAAAGATGAGTGTCGTCCCCTATGCCTCGGCCACAGGGTCTATCATGTATGCCATGCTGTGTACCAGACCTGATGTAAACCTTGCCGTAAGTTTGGTAGGAAGGTACCAAAGTAATCCCGGCATGGAACACTGGACAGCGGTCAAGAATATCCTGAAGTACCTGAAAAGGACTAAGGATATGTTTCTCGTTTATGGAGGTGACGAAGAGCTCGTCGTAAAGGGTTACGTCGACACTAGCTTCGACACAGATCTGGATGACTCTAAGTCACAAACCGGATACGTGTATATTTTGAATGGTGGGGCAGTAAGCTGGTGCAGTTGCAAGCAAAGCGTCGTGGCGGGATCTACATGTGAAGCGGAATACATGGCAGCCTCGGAGGCAGCACATGAAGCAATCTGGATGAAGGAGTTCATTACTGACCTAGGAGTTATTCCTAATGCGTCGGGCCGATGACACTCTTCCGTGACAACACCGGAGCCATTGCCCTTGCCAAGGAGCCTGTGTTTCACAAGAAGACCAGGCACATCAAGCGCCGCTTCAACTCCATTCGTGAAAATGTTCAAGATGGCGACATAGATATTTGCAAAGTGCATACGGATCTGAATGTCGCAAATCCGTTGACTAAACCTCTTCCGCGAGCAAAACATGATCAACACCAGAACTCTATGGGTGTTCGATTCATCACAATGTAACTAGATTATTGACTCTAGTGCAAGTGGGAGACTGTTGGAAATATGCCCTAGAGGCAATAATAAAATGATTATTATATTTTCTTGTTCATGATAATTGTCTATTGTTCATGCTATAATTGTGTTATCCGGAAATCGTAATACATGTGTGAATACATAGACCACAACATGTCCCTAGTGAGCCTCTAGTTGACTAGCTCGTTGATCAATGGATGGTTACGGTTTCCTGACCATGGACATTTGATGTCATCGATAACGGGATCACATCATTGGGAGAATGATGTGATGGACAAGACCCAATCCTAAGCATAGCACAAGATCGTGTAGTTCGTCTGCTAGAGCTTTTCTAATGTCAAGTATCATTTCCTTAGACCATGAGATCGTGCAACTCCCGGATACCGTAGGAGTGGTTTGGGTGTACCAAAAATCACAACGTAACTGGGTGGCTATAAAGGTACACTACAGGTATCTCCAAAAGTGTCTGTTGGTTTGGCACGGATCGAGACTAGGATTTGTCACTCCGTATGACGGAGAGGTATCTCTAGGCCCACTCGGTAATGCATCATCATATTGAGCTCAATGTGACCAAGTGGTTGGTCACGGGATCATGCATTATGGAACGAGTAAAGTGACTTGCCAGTAACGAGATTGAACGAGGTATTGGGATACCGACGATCGAATCTCGGGCAAGTAACGTACCGATTGACAAAGGGAATTGTATCCGGGATTGATTGAATCCTCGACATCGTGGTTCATCCGATGAGATCATCGAGGAGCATGTGGGAGCCAACATGGGTATCCAGATCCCGCTGTTGGTTATTGAACGGAGAGTCGTCTCTGTCATGTCTGCATGTCTCCCGAACCCGTAGGGTCTACACACTTAAGGTTCGGTGACGCTAGGGTTGTAGAGATATTAGTATGCGGTAACCGGAAAGTTGTTCGGAGTCCCGGATGAGATTCTGGACGTCATGAGGAGTTCCGGAATGGTCCGGAGGTAAAGATTTGTATATAGGAAGTCCACTTTCGGCCACCGGGAAAGTTTCGGGGGTCACCGGTATTGTACCGGGACCACCGGAAGGGTCCCGGGGGTCCATCGGGTGGGGCCACCTATCCCGGAGGGCCCCATGGGCTGAAGTGGGAAGGTAACCAGCCCTTGGTGGGCTGGTGCGCCCCCCATGGGCCTCCCCCTGCGCCTAGGGTTGGAAACCCTGTGGGTGGGGGCACCCCACCTGACTTGGGGGGCAAGTCCCCTCCTTTGGCCGCCCCCCCCCCCCCCTTGAGATTGGATCTCTAGGGGGCCGGCGCCCCCCCAGTGCCCCTATATATAGAGGGAGGAGGGAGGGCTGCGCACCCAAGCCCCTGGCGCCTCCCTCTCCCCCCGTAACACCTCTCCCTCTCGCTGAGCTTGGCGAAGCCCTGCCGAGATCCCCGCTGCTTCCACCACCATGCCGTCGTGCTGATGGATCTCCATCAACCTCTCCTCCCCCTTGATGGATCAAGAAGTAGGAGACGCCTCTCCCAACTGTACGTGTGTTGAACGCGGAGGTGCCGTCCGTTCGGCGCTAGGATCATCGGTGATTTGAATCACGACGAGTACGACTCCATCAACCCCGTTCTCTTGAACGCTTCCGCTCGCGATCTACAAGGGTTTGTAGATGCACTCCTCTCTCTCTCGTTGCTAGATGACTCCATAGATTGATCTTGGTGATGCGTAGGAAATTTTAAATTTCTGCTACAATCCCCAACAGTGGCATCATGAGCTAGGTCTATGCGTAGTTTCTATGCACGAGTAGAACACAAGTTTGTTGTGGGCGTCGATATTGTCAATTTACTTGCCGTTACTAGTCTTATCTTGATTCGGCAGCATCGTGGCCCGGACCGACCTTACACGTACACTTACGTGAGACAGGTTCCACCGACTGACATGCACTAGTTGCATAAGGTGGCTAGCGGGTATCAGTCTCTCCCACTTTAGTCGGATCGGATTTGATGAAAAGGGTCCTTATGAAGGGTAAATAGAAATTGGCATATCACGTTGTGGTTTTGGCGTAGGTAAGAAACGTTCTTTTGCTAGAAACCTGTAGCAGCCACGTAAAATTTTTGCAACAACAATTAGAGGACGTCTAACTTGTTTTTGCAGCATATGACGTGTGATGTGATATGGCCAAAAGGATGTGATGAATGATATATATGTGATGTATGAGATTGATCATGTTCTTGTAATAGGAATCACGACTTGCATGTTGATGAGTATGACAACTGGCATGAGCCATAGGAGTTGTCTTAATTTATTGTATGACCCGCGTGTCAATGAATAACACCATGTAATTACTTTACTTTATTGCTAAACCGTTAGCCATAGTAGTAGAAGTAATAGTTGGCGAGACAACTTCATGAAGACACGATGATGAAGATCATGATGATGGAGATCATGGTGTCATGCCGGTGACGATGATGATCATGGCGCCGAAGATGGAGATCAAAGGAGCAAAATGATATTGGCCATATCATGTCACTATTTGATTGCATGTGATGTTTATCATGTTTTGCATCTTATTTGCTTAGAACGACGGTAGCATAAATAAGATGATCCTCATAATAATTTCAAGAAAGTGTTCCCCCTAACTGCGTAAATGCTATGAAAGTTCGTTGTCTCAAGCACCACGTGATGATCGGGTGCGATAGATTCTAACGTTCACATACAATGGGTGTAAGCCAGATTTACACATGCAAAACACTTAGGTTGACTTGACGAGCCTAGGATGTACAGACATGGCCTCAGAACACAACAGACCGAAAGGTCGAACATGAGTCATATAGAAGATACGATCAACATGAAGATGTTCACCGATGATGACTAGTCCGTCTCACGTGATGATCGGACACGGCCTAGTTGACCCGGATCATGTATCACTTAGATGACTAGAGGGATGTCTATTTGAGTGGGAGTTTATTAAATAATTTGATTAGATGAACTTAATTATCATGAACTTAGTCTAAAACTTTTGCAAATATATCTTGTAGATCAAATGGCCAACGCTCATGTCAACCTCAACTTCAACGCGTTCCTAGAGAAAACCAAGCTGAAAGATGATGGTAGCAACTATACGGACTAGGTCCGGAACTTGAGGATCATCCTCATAGCTGCCAAGAAAGCATATGTCCTAGAAGCACCGCTAGGTGATGCACCCGCCCCAGCGAACCAAGACGTTATGAATGCTTGGCGGTCGCGTGTTGATGATTACTCCCTCATTCAGTGCGGCATGCTTTACAGCTTAGAACCGGGGCTCCAAAACGTTTCGAGCAGCACGGAGCATATGAGATGTTCCAAGAGCTGAGAATGGTTTTCCAAGCTCATGCCCGGGTCGAGAGATATGAAGTCTCCGACAAGTTCTACAGTTGTAAGATGGAGGAGAATAGTTTTGTCAACGAGCACATACTCAAAATGTATGGGTTGCACAACCGCTTATCTCAGCTGGGGGTTAATCTCCCAGATGACGCGGTTGTTGACAGAATCCTTCAGTCGCTTCCACCAAGCTACAAGAGCTTTGTGATGAACTTCAATATGCAGGCGATGGAGAAAACCATTCCTGAAGTATATTCAATGCTGAAATCAGCGGAGGTGGAAATCAAAAAGGAACATAAAGTGTTGATGGTGAATAAAACCACTAAGTTCAAGAAGGGCAAGGGCAAAAAGGGTTTCAAGAAAGACGGCAAGGTAGGTGCCGCGCCCGGCAAGCAAGCTACCGGGAAGAAACCAAAGAATGGATCCAAGCCTGAGACTGAGTGTTTTTATTGCAAGGGAAGTGGTCACTGGAAGCAGAACTGCCCCAAGTACTTAGCGGACAAGAAGGCCGGAAACACCAAAGGTATATGTGATATACATGTAATTGATGTGTACCTTACCAAGACTCGTAGTAGCTCCCGGTATTTGATACCGGCGCGTTGCTCATATTTGTAACTCAAAACAGAGCTGCGGAATAAGCGGAGACCGGCGAAGGGCGAGGTGACGATCTTGCGTCGGGAATGGTTCCAAGGTCGATGTGATCGCCATCGCACGCTACCTCTACATTTACCAACGGGATTAGTTTTAAACCTCAATAATTGTTATTTAGTGCCAGCTTTGAGCATGAACATTGTATCCGGATCTCGTTTAATACGAGATGGCTACTCATTTAAATCCAAGAATAATGGTTGTTCTATTTATATGAGAGATATGTTTTATGGTCATGCCCGCTGGTCAATGGTTTATTCTTAAAAATCTCGAACGTGATGTTACACATATTCATAGTGTGAATACCAAAAGATGTAAGGTTGATAATGATAGTCCCACATACTTGTGGCATCGCCGCCTTGGTCACATTGGTGTCAAACGATGAAGAAGCTCCACACAGATGGACTTTTGGAGTCTCTTGATTAGGAATCATTTGACACGCATGAACCATGCCTCATGGGTAAAATGACCAAGACTCGTTCTCGAAACAATGGAGCGAGCAACCAACTTATTGGAAATCATACATACCGATGTAAAAGCGGTCCAATGAGCGTTGAGGCACGCAGTGGCTATCGTTATGTTATCACCCTCACTGATGACTTGAGTAGATATGGGTATGTCTACTTAATGAAACACAAGTCTGAGACCTTTGAAAGGTTCAAGGAATTTCAGAGTGAGGTTGAACATCAACGTGATGAAAAAATAAAGTTCTTCGATCGATCATGGAGGGAATATTTAAGTCACGAATTTGGCACACACTTAAGGAAATGTGGAATCGTTTCACAACTCACGCCGCCTGGAACACCTCAGCGTAACGGTGTGTCCGAACATCGTAATCACACTCTATTGGATATGGTACGATCTATGATGTCGCTCACCGATTTACCGCTCTCTTTTTGGGGCTATGCTTTAGAGATTGCCGCATTCACTTTAAATAGGGCTCCGTCGAAATCCGTTGAGACGACACCGTATGAATTATGGTTTGGGAAGAAACCTAAGCTGTCGTTTCTAAAAGTTTGGGGATGCGATGCTTATGTCAAGAAACTTCAACCTGAAAAGCTCGAACCCAAGTCGGAAAAATTCGTCTTCATAAGATACCCTAAGGAAACCATTGGGTATACCTTCTACCTCAGATCCGAAGGCAAGATCTTTGTTGCCAAGAATGGATCCTTACTGGAGAAAGAGTTTCTCTCGAAAGAAGTAAGTGGGAGGAAAGTAGAACTTGATGAATACTGCCTCATGAAGCGGAAAGAAGCGCAGCTCAGGAAGATGTTCCTGTGGTGCCTGCACCGGCTAGAGAGGAGGTTAATGATGATGACCAAGGTACTTTGGATCAAGTTGCTACTGAACTTCATAGGTCCACGAGGACACGTTCCACACCAGAATGGTATGGCAACCCCGTCCTGGAAATCATGTTGTTAGACAACGGTGAACCTTCGAACTATGAAGAAGCGATGGCGGGCCCAGATTCCAACAAATGGCTTGAAGCCATGCAATCCGAGATAGGATCCATGTATGAAAACAAAGTATGGACTTTGACAGACTTGCCCGATGATCGGCGAGCGATAGAAAATAAATGGATCTTTAAGAAGACGGACGCGGATGGTAATGTTACCATCTACAAAGCTCGACTTGTCGCTAACGGTTAGCGACAAGTTCAAGGGGTTGACTATGATGAGACCTTCTCACCCGTAGCGAAGCTTAAGTCTGTCTGAATCATGTTAGCAATTGCCGCATTCTACGATTATGAGATATGGAAAATGGACGTCAAAACGACATTCCTTAATGGCTTTCTTAAGGAAGAATTATATATGATGCAGCCGAAAGGTTTTGTCGATCCTAAGAATGCTAACAAGGTATGCAAGCTCCAGCTCTCCATCTATGGGCTGGTGCAAGCATCTCGGAGTTGGAACATTCGCTTTGATGAAATGATCAAAGCGTTTGGGTTTATGCAGACTTATGGAGAAGCCTGCGTTTACAAGAAAGTGAGTGGGAGCTCTGTAGCATTTCTCATATTATATGTGGATGACATACTGTTGATGGGAAACGATATAGAACTCTTGGAGAGCATAAAGGCCTACTTGAATAAGTGTTTTTCAATGAAGGACCTTGGAGAAGCTGCTTACATATTAGGCATCAAGATATATAAAGATAGATCAAGACGCCTCATAGGTCTTTCACAAAGCACATACCTTGATAAGATATTGAAGAAGTTCAATATGGATCAGTCCAAGAAGGGGTTCTTGCCTGTGTTGAAAGGTGTGAAATTGGGCTCGGCTCAATGTCCGACCACGGCAGAAGATAGAGAAAAGATGAGTGTCGTCCCCTATGCCTCGGACATAGGGTCTATCATGTATGCCATGTTGTGTACCAGACCTGATGTAAACCTTGCCGTAAGTTTGGTAGGAAGGTACCAAAGTAATCCCGACATGGAACACTGGACAGCGGTCAAGAATATCCTGAAGTACCTGAAAAGGACTAAGGATATGTTTCTCGTTTATGGAGGTGACGAAGAGCTCGTCGTAAAGGGTTACGTCGACGCTAGCTTCGACACAGATCTGGATGACTCTAAGTCACAAACCGGATACGTGTATATTTTGAATGGTGGGGCGATGGCTGGTGCGATTGCAAGCAAAGTGTCGTGGCGGGATCTACATGTGAAGCAGAATACATGGCAGCCTCGGAGGCAGCACATGAAGCAATCTGGATGAAGGAGTTCATTACCGACCTAGGAGTTATTCCCAATGCGTCGGGGCCGATGACTCTCTTCTGTGACAACACTGGAGCCATTGCCCTTGCCAAGGAGCCCAGGTTTCACAAGAAGACCAGGCACATCAAGCGTCGCTTCAACTCCATTCGTGAAAATGTTCAAGATGGGGACATAGATATTTGCAAAGTGCATACGGATCTGAATGTCGCAAATCCGTTGACTAAACCTCTTCCGCGAGCAAAACATGATCAACACCAGAACTCTATGGGTGTTCGATTCATCACAATGTAACTAGATTATTGACTCTAGTGCAAGTGGGAGACTGTTGGAAATATGCCCTAGAGGCAATAATAAAATGATTATTATATTTTTCTTGTTCATGATAATTGTCTATTGTTCATGCCATAATTGTGTTATCCGGTAATCGTAATACATGTGTGAATACATAGACCACAACATGTCCCTAGTGAGCCTCTAGTTGACTAGCTCGTTGATCAATGGATGGTTACGGTTTCCTGACCATGGACATTTGATGTCATTGATAACGGGATCACATCATTGGAAGAATGATGTGATGGACAAGACCCAATCCTAAGCATAGCACAAGATCGTGTAGTTCGTCTGCTAGAGCTTTTCTAATGTCAAGTATAATTTCCTTAGACCATGAGATCGTGCAACTCCCGGATACCGTAGGAGTGCTTTGGGTGTACCAAACATCACAACATAACTGGGTGGCTATAAAGGTACACTACAGGTATCTCCAAAAGTGTCTGTTGGGTTGGCACGGATCGAGACTGGGATTTGTCACTCCGTATGACGGAGAGGTATCTCTGGGCCCACTCGGTAATGCTTCATCATAATGAGCTCAATGTGACCAAGTGGTTGGTCACGGGATCATGCATTATGGAACGAGTAAAGTGACTTGCCAGTAACGAGATTGAACGAGGTATTGGGATACCGACGATCGAATCTCGGGCAAGTAACGTACCGATTGACAAAGGGAATTGTATACGGGATTGATTGAATCCTCGACATCATGGTTCATCCGATGAGATCATCGAGGAGCATGTGGGAGCCAACATGGGTATCCAGATCCCGCTGTTGGTTATTGAACGGAGAGTCGTCTCGGTCATGTCTGCGTGTCTCCCGAACCCGTAGGGTCTACACACTTAAGGTTCGGTGACGCTAGGGTTGTAGAGATATTAGTATGCGGTAACCCGAAAGTTGTTCGGAGTCCCGGATGAGATTCTGGACGTCACGAGAAGTTCCAGAATGGTCGGAGGTAAAGATTTGTATATAGGAAGTCCACTTTCGGCCACCGGGAAAGTTTCGGGGGTTACCGGTATTGTACCGGGACCACCGGAAGGGTCCCGGGGGTCCACCGGGTGGGGCCACCTATCCCAGAAGGCCCCATGGGCTGAAGTGGGAAGGGAACCAGCCCTTGGTGGGCTGGTTCGCCCCCCATGGGCCTCCCGCTGCGCCTAGGGTTGAAACCACAGTGGGTGGGGCGCCCACCGACTTGGGGGCAAGTCCTCCTTGCCCCCTTGAGATTGAATCTCTAGGGGCGGCTCCCAGGCCCCTATATAGAGGGAGGAGGGAGGGCTGCACCCAAGCCCTGGCGCCTCCCTCTCCCCGTAACACCTCTCCCTCTCGCTGAGCTTGGCGAAGCCCTGCCGAGATCCCCGCTGCTTCCACCACCATGCCGTCGTGCTGCTGGATCTCCATCAACCTATCCTCCCCCTTGATGGATCAAGAAGGAGGAGATGTCTCTCCCAACCGTACGTTTGTTGAACGCGGAGGTGCCGTCCGTTTGGCGCTAGGATCATCGGTGATCTGGATCACGACGAGTACGACTCCATCAACCCCGTTCTCTTGAACGCTTCCGCTCGCGATCTACAAGGGTATGTAGATGCACTCCTCTCTCTCTCTCGCTGCTAGATGACTCCATAGATTGATCTTGGTGATGCGTAGAAAATTTTAAATTTCTGCTACGATCCCCAACATCATCGTCACCGGCATGACACCATGATCTCCATCATCTTGATCTATATCAATGTGTCGTCACATGGTTGTCTCGCCAACAATTGCTATCGCATAGCGAAAAAGTAAAGCAATTATTTGGTGCTTGCATCTTATGCAATAAAGAGACAATCATAAGGTTTCTGCCAGTTGCCGATAACTTCAACAAAACATGATCATCTTATACAACAACTTATATCTTATCACATCTTGACCATATCACATCACAACATGCCCTGCAAAAACAAGTTAGACGTCCTCTACTTTGTTGTTGCAAGTTTTACGTGGCTGCTACGGGCTGAGCAAGAACCGTTCTTACCTATGCATCAAAACCACAATGATAGTTTGTCAAGTTAGTGTTGTTTTAACCTTCTCAAGGACCGGGCGTAGCCACACTCGGTTCAACTAAAGTTGGAGAAACTGACACCCGCTAGTCACCTGTGTGCAAAGCACGGCGGTAAAACCAGTCTCGCGTAAGCGTACGCGTAATGTCGATCTGGGCCGCTTCATCCAAAAATACCGCCGAACCAAAGTATGACATGCTGGTAAGCAGTATGACTTGTATCGCCCACAACTCACTTGTGTTCTACTCGTGCAAATAACATCAACGCATAAAAGACCTAGGCTCAGATGCCACTATTGGGGAACGTAGCAATTTCAAAAATTTCCTACGCACAAGCAAGATCATGGTGATGCATAGCAACGAGAGGGGAGAGTGTTGTCCACGTACCCTCGTAGACCGAAAGCGTAAGCGTTAGCACAACGCTGTTGATGTAGTCATACGTCTTCACGATCCGACCGATCAAGTACCGAACGTACGGCACCTCCGAGTTCAGCACACGTTCAGCCCGATGACGTCCCTCGAACTCCGATCCAGCCGAGTGTTGAGGCAGAGTTTCATCGGCCGACGACGCGTGGGACGATGATGATGTTCTATCGACGCAGGCTTCGCCTAAGCACCGCTTCAAGATACCGAGGTGGACTATGGTGGAGGGGGCACCGACACGCTAAAAGATCAAACGATCAATTGTTGTGTCTATGGGGTGCCCCCTGGCTACGTATATAAAGGAGTGGAGGAGGGGGGAGAGGGCCGGACCCTATGGCGCGCCCTGGAGGAGTCCTACTCCCACCGGAAGTAGGATTCCCCCCTTCCAAGTAGTAGGAGTAGGAGTCAAGGAAAGGGAGGAGAGAAGAGAAGGAAGGAAGGGGCGCCGCCCCTCCCCCTAGTCCAATTCAGACTAGTCAAGGGGGGGGGGGCGCACAACCTGCTTCTCCCTCTCCCCTAAAGCCCAATAAGGCCCATATACTTCTTCCCCCGTATTCCCGTAACTCCCCGGTACTCCGAAAAATACCCGAACCACTCGGAACCTTTCCGATGTCCGAATATAGTCGTCCAATATATCGATCTTTATGTCTCGACCATTTAGAGACTCCTCGTCATGTCCCCGATCTCATCCGGGACTCCGAACTACCTTAGGTACATCAAAACATATAAACTCATAATATAACTGTCATCGAAACTTTAAGCATGCGGGCCCCTACGGGTTCGAGAAAAATGTAGACATGACCGAGACACGTCTCCGGCCAATAACCAATAGCGGAACCTGGATGCTCATATTGGCTCCCACATATTCTACGAAGATCTTTATCGGTCAAACCGCATAACAACATACGTTGTTCCCTTTGTCATCGGTATGTTACTTGCATGAGATTCGATCGTCGGTATCTCAATACCTAGTTCAATCTCGTTACCGGCAAGTCTCTTTACTCGTTCCGTAATACATCATCCCGCAACTAACTCATTAGTTGCAATGCTTGCAAGGCTTATAGTGATGTGCATTACCGAGTGGGCGGAGATACCTCTCCGACAATCGGAGTGACAAATCCTAATCTCGAAATCGCCAACCCAACAAGTACCTTCGAGACACCTTTAGAGCACCTTTATAATCACCCGATTCGTTGTGACGTTTGGTAGCACACAAAGTGTTCCTCCGGTATCTGGAGTTGCATAATCTCATAGTCATAGGAACATGTATAAGTCATGAAGAAAGCAATAGCAACATACTAAACGATCAAGTGCTAAGCTAACGGAATGGGTCAAGTCAATCACATCATTCTCCTAATGATGTGATCCCGTTAATCAAATGACAACTCATGTCTATGGTTATGAAACATAACCATCTTCGATTAACGAGCTAGTCAAGTAGAGGCATACTAGTGACACTCTGTTTGTCTATGTATTCACACATGTATTATGTTTCCGGTTAATACAATTCTAGCATGAATAATAAACATTTATCATGATATAAGGAAATAAATAATAAGTTTATTATTGCCTCTAGGGCATATTTCCTTCACTTTGGTCCAAGCTTACGCTTTTTGGGGATTGGCACATTGACTTTCGCCAAACAGCCCCAAGTGCGCAAGTAAGAGAGTGTAGTTCTTTTCTTCTCCCATTGCTCATAGGGAGTAGTCTCATTATCCTTCGCGGGAACTTTATTCAAGACATGACATGATGTGAATACAGCCTCCCCCCACCATACCTTGGATAAACCCGATGTATCTAACATGGCGTTAGCCAAATCTGTTAGAGTACGGTTTTTCCGTTCGGCAACCCCATTTGACTAGGGTGAATAGGGAGGCGTCCTTTCATGAATAATACTATGTTCCGCACAGAATAAATCGAACTCACTAGAAAAGCACTCTCCACCACGATCAGACCGGACTCGTTTAATTTTCTTCTCAAGTTGGTTCTCAACTTCACCCTTATAGATTTTAAAGTAGAGTAGAGCCTCATCCTTTGTGTTTAACAAATACACATAACAGAATCTAGTGGAATCATCAATCAAGGTCATGAATTATTTCTTTCCACCTTTAGTCAACACACCATTCATCTCACAGAGATCCGAATGTATGAGCTCTAGTGGTGCTAGGTGTCTCTCCTTCGCAGGCTTGTGAGGCTTACGAGGTTGCTTTGCTTGCACACACGCATGGCACTTAGAGCCTTTGGCTAAAGTGAAACTCGAGATTAGATTCATCTTAGCCAGCCGCGTCATACAACCGAAATTTATGTGACAAAGACGTGAATGCCAAACCTCACATTCGTTCACATTAGAATGAATTTGGTTCACCACTTTATTACAGAAATCCTCCAGGAAAAGGCGGAACAAACCACCACAATCATATCCTTTTCCAACAAATAGTCCATACCGAGATATGACTACTTTGTTAGACTCAAATACTAACTTAAACCCTTCTTTACATAGAAGGGAGCCACTAACGAGATTCTTCTTGATGGCGGGGACATGCTGCACGTTCTTCAGTTGCAAGATCTTTCCCGAAGTAAACTTCAGATCTACCGTGCCAACACCATGAACAGAAGCATGCGAGCCGTTCCCCATTAGGACGGAACAATCTCGTGTGACCTGGTAAGAAGAAAACAAAGACACATCAGCACACACATGAAGATTGGCACCAGTGTCAACCCACCAATCGGTGGACTGACAAACTGAAAGTATGGTAAACAGATTACCATACCCTGACGCCGCATCATTCTTGCTCAGAGTCACATTGACAGACTTTGCATCCTGTCCTGGCTTCTTATACTTGTTTGGGCACTTGTTTGCCCAATGTTTCTCTGAACCACAAGTGAAGCAGCCACCTTTCTTCTTATCTTTCTTCTTACCCTTCTTCTTGAAGGTAGTATTCTGCTGGACAGAGTTCGTTCCCTTGAACTTGTGGAAGTTCTTCTGCACCACATTGGCGCTAGAAGAACCCTCTGCCCCTTTCACGTGTGAGTCCTTTGCTCTCGAGTTCTGCTCAACACTTAGATGACCGATGACATCCTCAACGGAGAATTCACGTCTCAAGTGCTTGAGAGAAGTAACGAAGTTCCTCCATCCAGGAGGGAGTTTTGCAATAATGCAACCAGCGACAAACTTGTCCGGTAACTCACACTTCAGGAGCTCTAGCTCCTTAGCGATGCATTGTATCTCATGGGCCTGGTCCAATACAGAATGGTTATCAACCATTTTGTAATCATGGAACTGCTCCATAGCATACAACTCGCTTCCAGCATCGGTTGCGCCGAGTTTAGCTTCGAGCCCATCCCACAAATTCTTGGCAACGCGCATATGGAGATATGCGTCCACAAGCTTGTCTCCAATCACAGTAAGAACGGCTCCCAGAAAGATGGTGGTTGCCTCCCTAAACGCATTCTCCTGTTCAGGAGCAATCGCTACCATGGGAGACACACCACTAACCCAGAACACGTTCATTGTTGTGAGCCACAAAGTGGTCCTCGTCTGTCAACGCTTAAAATGCGTTCCAGTAAACTTTTCCGGTTTTAGAGTAGCGGCGAAGCCATGAGTCGAAAAGTGCCTAAAATAAGGTTTTTGGATTGTTGGAAATATTAGCACTTTCTCGAATAATCTAATCCACAAGTAGACAGTAAACATGGCAAATACGGTATGCATCTCATACCGATACCTAAGCATGTGAGCACATACTTTACATAGAACCGAACCATCTATGAACAACATATATACGGCTAGCACATGAACGAGCAAATAGGGGATGAACGAGTCATACCTTCCGGTTGGCCAAGCCAACGCGGCGGCGGCGGCGGCAGCCTCGGCATCAGGTAAGGCCTTCTTCTTGGCGGCGGCGTCGTCAGCCATGGGGTCGATGAAGGGGAAGTAGTGGAAGCAGAGGCGGACGGAGACGGGGACGGATCGGGAGCAGTCGCGTCGAGATGCTCCCCAAAAACCTTATTGCTGTTCTCCCGGGCAGGATCTCGAACGACGGGGTTCCGGAGGCACCTGCTCTCCCGACAAACCGTGCACGCGGTCGTCGGGATGGGATCGCCAGAGGCAGCACAGAGAGAGGAACAGTAGATGACGGCTAGAGTTGTACGAGAGGGAGTGAGTGAACTGAGTTAGGGTTCACTCTAGTGGCCAGCGCCTTCTTATATAGGCCGTCAAGAAGATGGGCCTGGGCCAGGCCCACGACCGAGTCCGCGAACAGCCCACGGTTAAGCGACTCGTTAATTAATACGAGATTAATTAACCATTCTTGACCGGCAAAAATAAGCTTCGGCTCGTTCCCGCAACCCGCGGCGCGCACGTCGTGACGAGGCGAGGCGAGGCGGGCGGCGGAGGAGGAGCGCGCGTGTACAGCTCCTATTCTCAAGCTCTCAATAGCAAGTGGTAGAGCAGCCCTTATAAAGAGGTCTCACTCTTCTTACTGTAGCAGTATGGGACTAAACTTCCCACACTTCCCACCACTTGCCGTACACATGCATGGGCCTTAGAGATTAACTAGGGATTATTGTCTTATATGGGCCTAAGCCCATCCATAATCCATCAGTAAGCACCCTGAGGAACTCGAAAGCAAAGATCCACAATAACGAGCAACGAAACTTGCATATGACGCACAAAGTACACAAATAAATAAAGTAGTACTCCCTCCGTTCCGAAATAATTGTCTTTCTAGCCATCTTAAATGAACTACAACATACGGATGTATGTAGACATGTTTTAGAGTGTAAATTCATTTATTTTGCTCCGTATGTAGTCATTTGTTGAAATCTTTAGAAAGACAATTATTTAGGAATGGAGGGAGTACAATGATACGAGATAAATCATGTCATGACATAATATGCACAATATCACGATCCAAGGTCAACAGTTTACAGCAAGTCAACAACTAACAGGCAAAAGGTTACACATGAACAAGCAGCTGAACGCTCGCCCTCCTTCTCATTCATTTCTTAGATCCATTGACATGCATTGCATGTTGAGTGAAGATCGAAGCTACCGTCAGGGGACATCAACATATCGATGAAGTTTCACGAGCGCTTGGCCCGTTTTGAACGCCGCATGGGTTGTGAAGGATTCGGATTCTGAATCAGAATGGTGATACAGGCTATGTTAATGGCTGTATATGTTTTGCAATGAGCCAGTCAGTATTGGAGCTAGAGAGGAGCATTACCTTTGCGAAACCTGGAGGAAACGATGGTCCACCTGTTGGCTCGTCTTGAGAGTTTTTACTAACAGGCGTTTTTGTGTGCATTTGTTGACCTTGCAAGTCACCAGTTGGTGCTGTCTTATGTATAGCGCTAACTGCGCTCCTCATATTCGCCAAATCTTCCTGCATCTTTCTCTGGCTTTCTTCCATTGCCATCATTTTTTCCTTCAACGCCGACGCCTCGTCTTCAGCTCTGCGTTTAGCCTCCATGGCTTCCTTGAAGGATGCTTGCAGGACTGCCTTCCCTCGTGGGACCTTCGAGGAGGAGTCATGTGCAGCAGAATCACCTCCTGAACTCTCTACCTGCCTACGAAGTCGTGCCTGCACATGCAACGGAACTTCAGCTCTTATGTGCACGGTCCACAAAACAAATTCATTTAGTAAGTTTATTTTCTTGTGTCTCACAATGGCATCAGCTGTTGCCTTCTTCATAGGTTTCCCATTCTTGGGTGTATGAGTCATTATGAACAAATCCTCAACACTAGGCCCATCCTTATTAGGCCGTTTTTGCTTCTGCGCACACAAATTAGCACAATAAATCCATCATCGATCGCGAAAGCAACAGAAGCAACTTTGAATTACCTCCTCCTCGATTATCCTTGCAAAGCTCTTTGTTCCTGCAGTATGATGAGCGACCACATTTGACTGACAAGCTTTACTGCGAGCACTTGCGGCCTGAGATCAGAGAGAAATATAACAATAATTCAACAAGCCTAAAACTTGCAAATCAAGCTCAGCCACACACGAAAGTATAATTTCCAGTAATACCTTCGCCTTTTCAGTACTCCAATATGCAACTAGAAATTGCCACTGTTCTTTGAGAACACGAGGATTTCGATCAGCAAGGCGTTCCTCTTCCGTCTCATGAGTATCGTAGTGTTGTAGTTTCAAGAAAGATTTCCAACTCCTCCACCTCTTTCCTAAGGACTTCATGATCCATAACTCACCAACTGGAGCAATGTCAAATTTGAGCTACACCAATAAACAAAGGCTATTAAAGAAGTACAGCCACACACAAAAAAACAGCAATATTTATTTATACCTTGACAACATGCCAGATTATATTCTTGTTTTTCTCCGGAACACGCCTCCAATCATGATATGTTAGCGGTGCCAATACGCCATCTCGTGCTATTGCACACAAAAAGTTACTTAGGGTGCCTGCTGCTTTTCCAACAGGTTCACCTGAAGTGTTCAATGAAACAGGTATGCGCACACCCTTAGGCAAGGTCCACACCTCAAGACTGAGTTTCAGACCACAACGGAGACGTCTGTGGTTTCTCTTGGTACCTGCTTGAAAAAACAAATCAGATATACGAACAACCAAAATAACTGTAGGAGTATCTGAATTGTATGCATGATCTGACACTATCTGGCTTGAAAATGGTAAATTGCCTAGAGTCCTATAACTTATCATATAATTATAAATGATAAAGAAGGTCTGGCCCAAATGGTTCAGTCAACGAAAAAGAGGGAACTAGTCTGGTTAAGACAGTCAGATACTTCTCACATGATACCTAATTTGAACTGGCCTAAACCTAGTAAAACTACTCAGTTTTGAGCTCATTTGTCTATGCATGACCAGTCCAAGAAAACAAATTGTATCCTGCTGTGATATATAAGGTTTTGGGAGCCTGGCTGGAGTTGAACACAGCAGCACATGCCCCCCTACCTCCTTCCCTGTAAAGCATCGAAAGGCATCACTTTCAAAATTCTAATATTTTGAGTTTTGAGATCCAAAGGCATGATTCGTAATTCCTTATGTCTGAGATATGTTAAATCTCATTCTTCTGTTTTTTCTGTTCACTTTCCATCCTTTTCTCTCTCCAAAGGCATCACTTTTCTTTTGAGATGTGTTAAATCCAAAGAGACCCTAAATATATTATTTAAATTCTGCAATTTGACTTTGGACACATAAGTCCAGAAGTTAGCCACTAGCCAGTGAGCCAAGAACCCAAAGTTTCATTATGACCTGAAACTGAACTCTGATCCTCCAGCACAACTGATTACACCGAACAGCATAGTTACTCTATTACAAGCACTGCCATTGCTCAGCTGCCCTTGTTATGCAGCTTACTTTTAGGGGCTGCTATTATTTATCTGGAGAACGTGAAAGTACATGTTCATGGTCTAAAAATCGAAGAGTACAAATAAGGAAATAAATAGCATTTGGAAATTAAACTGGGTTCAGATAAAATCACGTCCTTATTATCTTTCCTATTTACACTACCTCTCAACAACAGATCAAACACCTGGTGTCCTGTCATGTACTCCCTCCATAAACTAATATAAGAGCGTTTAGATCACTAAAATAGTGATCTAAACGCTCTTAATTAGTTTACAGAGGGAGTAGAAAGAACAATGTTTAACGTCCCAAGTTCCTCTCATAGCAAACCCTTCGATGTGATGGATCCACTCAAACTTGGATAAAATTGCCATTCTGGCATGACTAAGCATTAACAAAATGTAAGAAAAGGTAACATTGAGTTCATCAGCTATATAATCTTACTGATTTCATAACTCTATTTATCATTGCTGTAATATTATTGCTTATATTTATGTTCCCTAAAAAGGATCCCTCTTTAGAAGGAGGTTAATTCTGCACTATGGCACACACAGGATAATATGAGTGAAGGGCGAGGCGCAAATTACCAACATTCTGGAGAGTCGGGCTACAAGGGTCGTCTCCTTCTGAATCAGTTAAATCATGAAGGCTTCCCTCGCCATAGTTTGCCTGGGACATGGTATGCTCAAACAATGAATTAGATCTCAGCTCTGGAAGGGCCTTCCTAACCTCAGAGGGGATGTAATTACGTGCAAACTGCTCGGGATCAGACAAGTTGAGATCTGAATTGGAAGTTGGTGTAGTTAAATGAGGGCTGTCTAACTTGTTAGAGCTTGGTTCATGCATCTCACGCGGAGGGGATGGACTAGGCTTTAAATTGTTGATGATTCTATTAATATCTGGAGAGTCCGATAAACTCTGTTCTGGAGAACCAGCATGCTGCCAATCAGGATCACTTTCTGTTGGTTCACTCTGTTCTGGAGAGCCAGCATGCTGTGAATCAGAATCATTTTCTGTTGGTTCACTGACTCTGACGGTGGCTGGTATGTGGCTAATCGAAGTTCCTTCTTGACTCTCAAGAAATTCATTTTGAACAGGTTCTTGGTCTATGGAAGCAGGTGAATCTTTCACCAAACGTTTGCTGCGCCTAAGTTGAAGACCTGGATTGGACGCGGCTGTCAAACCCTTCTTTTTTTGCTTGGGGGTTCTGCAACTGAAAGATTTTGATTGTTCCTTTTCTACATGGATCACTTGATTTTCCGGTTCCATATGAACCGCTGAATCAGATTGTTGTCTTTGCACCTGTTTTATAGGGTCATTTGCTTCATGCACCTTCCTCCTCTCTGCAAATGCAGCATCACTGCAAGCTGCGTACCCGACTCTCGTTCCATTGCTGTCCCTTGTAATTATCTCGTCGGCCGCTTGAGTGCATAATTCTTCTGTATGATTTACCTGGCTGACACACTGTTGTTGCTTTTCCTGGACATGAATCACCCCATCTGCATCCTCTGCATGAGCCTTCTCTGTACATATTGCACGACAAGAAGGCTGTTTTTGTGCCTGTTGTATGGTCTGATCGGGAGTGAGCAGCTGCCTCTTTTCTATATTTACAGTTTGGGGGGCAGTAGATCGCCCAGTTCTGCAATTTATATGCGTTGTGGAAGAGTGAACTTGCGCCTGATGGCGTTCATGATTTTGAGGCTCTTCATGTCTCCTTTCGGGACTAACAATTCCAGGGCCAACTGGACGCATGCTTGTCCGCTTAGTAAAAATTCCATTAACATCATGTACCTCCCCTCTCTCAATCGTAGAACCAGGATTATCCAGATCTGCCTGCTCTGGGATAAGCTGATTTGGATGATTTGTTTGTACCTGTTCCATACAATTTGGCTGATTATCAGGCTCTGTCCACAAAAGTCCTGCACGAATCCCCAAATTAGGATGTTCTTGCCGCACCTGCATTGCATAGAGGCACGAAAAAAGTACACTATTAGATACAAAAGTGTAGCATACTTGTAATAACAATGATAATATGCTTCAATGTAATGAGCTCATACTAAGAAAACTTGGCTCAAATTAAGCTGGTAATCATGAAAAAACAATTTTGTTTAGTTCAGACTACATCCATTCTTGACTCTCACACACAAGCTGGGTGCCGAGCATCAGAAACACATCACACTCTTCAGCAACACTTTCTCCACTCACAGTGCATCACTTTACCCCCATCTCATTCATACACAGGGGCATAACCGTAAGGAAGGACTCGACATTTCAATTGATATGAAGTAAAACAGCTTTGTTAGATTGACCCTAGTTACATATTGTAGTGTGGAAAACTGGAAATAGATTTACTGTTCTCAATAAACAAATTAAACAAATCGTCTATCAGTTTGGTGAACACATATCAACGTTCGGTAAAAATGCAAAATTGTTTAACACTAGGAACAAATTTCCACCTTTCTCAAGCGAAGGCATACTAGCAATTGAACTACGCCTGATACTAGCATACCTGCTGGGCTTGGAGGATGGGTGGGGCCGAGGGGTCGCCGAGTGGCAGCACGGGCACGGCGCCCTCCGCCGTGGCGGACGAGAGGAGGTAATGCCGGAGCCGCGCGGTGTCGATCGCGAGCTCGGCGCCGCAGACCGGGCAGGCGCAGCGCGCCAGCCCGACGGGCACGCTCAGGAGCGCGCCGCAGGAGCCGCAGGGCAGCCGCGCGCCCCGGACGTCGGCGGCCGCGCGGGGCAGGGGCAGCGCCTTCCGCCGCGGCGGCGGCGGCGGCATGAGCTCCGGCGGGAGCGACTGCGGCGTGGCGCAGTCCGGGCAGATGAACTCCGTCAGGCCCGGGTCCACCTCCAGCGTCTCGCCGCACCCCGCGCACTGCACCTCCAAACCCTCCGGCGAGTCCTGCCGCGGCGGCGCCATGGCTTCTCGACGGCGACGGCGACGGCGAGTTTCGCGTTCGACGGCGGCGCTCTGGGGGCAAAACTGTTGCAGTGTGCGCTTTCTCTCTAGGGACACTCTCCGCCTAGGTTTTGCTCCCCGCCCGAGCAAAATAGACCCCTTTTTTTTTTCTTTCTCTAGAGACACAGAGAGTGAAATAAAAACCGACGTTGTGTTCAGTGTTGAAGAATTTCCTAAGCAATGGGCAGGAAACACTGTTTTAGGGCATTTTGCATACTTATCTCAGTTGAGCCTGATTGGACAAATGCAAACTAAAAAATACCTTCTGTGTGTGAACGCAGTTGTTCTGGTCGCGAGCACAGGTGCTCGCGTTATCAGGACGACTCAATAGGGCTTCGAGATTTGTCTCTCGCTAGCTGTTCCTTCCTTTTTAATTCACGGGAGGAAAGAATACCGTATAGGTCTGCGGCGTACGAACCGCCGGTGACGGTGGCCGCGGTTGGGGCCGTGACGGGAGACACCCTGAGCCGTGGCTCGGTTCTGCGTTCTACTCCCGATCCGTGGCTCAGGTAATGGATCTCCGGTAGGGGGCGGTGGGCAGCGTAGTAAATGTCGAGTCGGATGGAAGAAGGAGCTCTCTCCCACCCGTGGCCACGTTATCCTGCAGCGCCATTGACGCCCGCCGAGGTCTGCGGCGGAAGGAAAACGCGGTGGCGAGTCCTCGATGGAGTTCCTCATGCAACCGATTAGGAGGTAAACCAAATCCCTTAGCCCCGTCCCCCACCCCACCACCACCCCCGCCCCTCCCCGTCTCAAGAGAGTTCCTATTGGTGGATATGTGCCTCTCATCCATGGATTTGGTGGACTGCAGGACCTCGGTGATGGAGGAGGTGAACGACAACGGGCTACCAATGGAGCCTCTGCTCTACCCAGCTGTGGCGACAGGAGTCGAAGAGCTGCCCCCAATGGCCACAGGTAGTGTTGACGGGCAGATTTGTGCGGCGGATGTGACAGTCGCGGCAGAGGGGGTTGATGAACCTGAACCGCAAGCATCTGAGCAATCCGTAGGTCAAATTGATCCAAAAACTCCTGGCTGGACTCGCAGGTAATCTATTGGCTAATGGTGTTTGTCCACTTTGAAGTATACTATGCAAATGCCACATTCTGACTTGTGTGTAGTCAGCCCAGTTTAGCAGTAGGCTGTATATGAATTTTTTTGGAGAAAGAAGATGCTCTGAAATTGGAGTAATTGTATACAACATTTGGAAAACGCTTGTGTGCTTCCTGTTGGGTAACGTAGTAATTTCAAAAAATTTCCTACGAACACGCAAGACCATGGTGATGGCACAACAACGAGAGGGGAGAGTGTCCGTCCACGCACTCGTGAGACCGAAAGCGGAAGCGTTAAATCAACGCGTTGATGTAGTCGTGCGCCTTCACGATCCGACCGATCCAAGCACCGTTACTCGGCACCTCCGAAGTTCTTGGCACACGCTCACTCGATGACGATCCCGGGCTCCGATCCAAAGAAAGCGTCGGGAGGAGTTCCATCAAGACGACGGCGTGGTGGCGATCTTGATGTTCTCTTCGTCGCAGGCTTCGCCTAAGCACCGCCACAATATGACCGAGGTGGAATATGGTGGAGGGGGCACCGACACGCTAAGGAACGATCACGAAGATCAACTTGTGTGTTCTAGGGTGCCCCCGCCTGTATATAAAGGAGCAAGGGGAGGGCCGCCCAGCCCTTGGGGCGCACCAAGGGGGGGAGTCCTCCTCCTAGCAGAGTAGGACTCCCTTTCCTAGTCCTACTAGGAAGAGGGAAGGGGAAGGAAAGAGAGGAGGAGGGAGGGGAAAGGGGCTGCGCCTCCTAGTCCACCGGACTCCCCATGGAGGGGCGCCACCTCTGGTGCAGCCCTCTCTCCCTCTTGGCCCAATAAGGCCCATAACTTCCCGGGGGTTCCGTAACCCTCCCAAGCACTCGGTTTTCTCCGAAACTTCCGGAACCTTTCCGTGTCCGAATATAATCATCCAATATATCAATCTTTATGTCTCGACCATTTCGAGACTCCTCGTCATGTCCGTGATCACATCCGGACTCCGAACTCCTTCGGTACATCAAAATACATAAACTCATAATATAACCGCATTGAAACCTTAAGCGTGGACCCTACGGTTCGAGAACTATGTAGACATGACCTAGAACCATTCTCGGTCAATAACCAATAGCGGAACCTGGATGCCCATATTGGTTCCTACATATTCTACGAAGATCTTTATCGGTCAAACCGCATAACAACATACGTTGTTCCCTTTGTCATCGGTATGTTACTTACCCGAGATTCGATCGTCGGTATCCAATACCTAGTTTAATCTCGCTATCGAAAGTCTCTTTACTCGTTCCGTAATACATCATCTCACAACTAACTCATTAGTTGCAATGCTTGCAAGGCTTATGTGATGTGTATTACCGAGAAGGCCTAGAGATACCTCTCCGACAATCGGAGTGACAAATCCTAATCTTGATTCATGCCAACTCAACATATACTTTGGAGACACTTGTAGAGTACCTTTATAATCACCCGATTCGTTGTGACGCTTTGGTAGCACACAAAGTGTTCCTCCGTAAACGGAGTTGCATAATCTCATAGTTGCAGGAACTTTGTATAAGTCATGAAGATAGCATAAGCAACATACTAAACGATCAAGTGCTAAGCTAATGAAATGGGTCATGTCAATCACATCATTCTCCTAATGATGTGATCCCATTAATCAAATGACAACACATGTCTATGGTTAGGAAACATAACCATCTTCGATTAATGAGCTAGTCTAGTAGAGGCATACTAGTGACTATCTGCTTGTCTATGTATTCACACATGTATTATGTTTCCGGTTAATACAATTCTAGCATGAATAATAAACATTTATCATGATATAAGGAAATAAATAATAACTTTATTATTGCCTCTAGGGCATATTTCCTTCAGCCTCCCACTTGCACTAGAGTCAATAATCTAGATCACATCACCATGTGATTAACATCGATAGTTCACATCATCATGTGATTAACACCCATAATTCACATCGCCATGTGACCAAGACCCAAAGGGTTTACTAGATTCAGAATCTAGTTCACATCGCTATGTGATTAACACCCAAAGAGTACTAAGGTGTGATCATGTTTTGCTTTGTGAGAGAATCTTAGTTAACGGGTCCGCCACATTCAGATCCGTATGTATTTTGCAAATCTCTATGTCAACAATGCTCGCACGGAGCTACTCGGCTAATTGCTCCCACTATCAATATGTATCTAGATCGAGACTTAAAGTCATCCAGATCGGTGTCAAAACTTGCATCGACGTAACCCTTTACGACTAACCTTTATCACTTCCATAATCGAGAAACATATCCTTATTCCATTAAGGATAATTTTGACCGCTGTCCAATGATCTATTCCTAGATCACTATTGTACTCCTTGCCAAACTCAAGGTCAGGGGTATACAATAGATCTGGTACACAACATGGCATACTTTATAGAACCTATGGCCAAGGCATAGGGAATGACTTTCATTCTCTTTCTATCTTCTGCCGTGGCGGGTTTTGAGTCTTACTCAATTTCACACCTTTGTAACACAGCAAGAACTCTTTCTTTGATCTGCTCCATTTTGAACTACTTCAAAATCTTGTCAAGGTATGTACTCATTGAAAAAACTTATCAAGCGCCTTGATCTATCTCTATAGATCTTAATGCTCAATATGTAAGCAGCTTCACCGAGGTCTTTCTTTGAAAAACTCCTTTTAAACACTCCTTTATGCTTTGCGAATAATTCTACATTATTTCCGATCTACAATATGTCATTCACATATACTTATCGAAATGCTGTAGTGCTCCCACTCACTTTCTTGTAAATACAGGCTTCACCGCAAGTCTCAGATAAAACTATATGCTTTGATCACACTATCAAAGCGCTTATTCCAACTCCGAGATGCTTGCACCAGTCCATAGATGGATCGCGGAGCTTGCACATTTTGTTAGCTCCTTTAGGATTGACAAAACCTTCGTTGCATCATATACAACTCTTCTTTAATAAATCCATTAAAGAATGTAGTTTTGACATCTATTTGCCGATTTCATAAAATGTGGCGATTGCTAACATGATTCGGACAGACATAAGCATCGCTACAGCTTGAGTAAATCTCATTGTAGTCAACACCTTGAACTTGTCGAAAACCTTTCTCGACAAGTCGAGCTTTGTAGATAGTAATACTACTATCAAGATCTGCCTTCCTCTTGAAGATCCATTTATATAATATGGCTTGCCGATCATCGGCAACTCCATCAAAGTCCATACTTTGTTCTCATATATGGATCCCATCTCAGATTTCATGGTCTCAAACCATTTCGCGAATCTGGGCTCATCATCGCTTCCTCATAGTTCGTAGGTTCATCATGGTCTAGTAACATGACTTCTAGAATAGGATTATCGTACCACTCAGTGCGGATCTTACTCGAAGACCTACGAGGTTTGGCAGCAACTTGATCTGAAGTTTCATGATCATCATCATTAACTTCCTCACTAATTGGTGTAGGAATCACTGGAACTGATTTCTGTGATGAACTACTTTCCAATAAGGGAGAAGGTATAATTACCTCATCAAGTTCTACTTTCCTCCCACTCACTTCTTTCAAGAGAAACTCCTTCTCTAGAAAGGATCTATTTTAGCAACGAATGTTTTTGCCTTTAGATCTGTGATAGAAGGTGTACCCAACAGTTTCTTTTGGGTATTCTATGAAGACGCACTTCTCCGATTTGGGTTCGAGCTTATCGGTGAAAACTTTTTCACATAAGCATCACAACTCCAAACTTTAAGAAACGATACTTAGGTTTCTTCGCTAAACCATAGTTCATACGGTGTCATCTCAACGGATTTAGATGGTGCCCTATTAAACGTGAATGCAGCTGTCTCTAATGCATAACCCAAAACGATAGTGGTAAATCGGTAAGATACATCATAGATTGCACCATATCCAATAAAGTGCGGTTACGACGTTCGGACACACCATAACGTTGTGGTGTTCCAGGTGGCGTAAGCTGTGAAACTATTCCACATTGTTTTCATTGAAGACCAAACTCGTAACTCAAATATTCATCTCCACGATCATATCGCAGAAACTTTTATTTTCTTGTTGCGATGATTTTCCACTTTACTCTGAAATTCTTTGAACCTTTCAACTATTTCAGACTTATGTTTCATCAAGAAGATATACCCATATCTGCTCAAATCATCTTGTGAAGGTCAGAAAATAACGATACTTGCCACGAGCATCAACACTCATTGGATCGCATACATCGCTATGTATTATTTCCAATAAGTTAGTATCTCGTTCCATTGTTCCAAACAACGGAGTTTCAGTCATCTTGCCCAAAAGGCACGGTTCGCAAGCATCAAATGATTCATAATCAAGTGATTCCAAAAGTCCATCAGCATGGAGTTTTCTTCATGCGCTTTACACCAATATGACCTAAACGGCAGTGCCACAAATAAGTTGCACTATCATTATTAATTTTGCATCTTTTGGTTTCAATATTATGAATATGTGTATCACTATGATCGAGATCTAATGAACCATTTTCATTGGGTGTGTAACCATATAAGGTTTTATTCATGTAAATGTAACAACAATTTATTCTCTTACTTAAATGAATAACCAGATTGCAATAAACATGATCAAATCATATTTATGCTCAACACCAAATAACACTTATTTAGGTTCCACACTAATCCCGAAAGTATAGGGAGTGTGCGATGATGATCATATCAATCTTGGAACTACTTCCAACACTCATCGTCACTTCCCTTCAACTAGTTTCTGCTCATTCTGCAACTCCGCTTCAAGTTACTACTCTTAGCAACCGAACCAGTATCAAATACCGAGGGGTTGCTACGAACACTAGTAAAATACACATCAATAATCAGTATATCAAATATACCTTTGTTCACTTTGCCATCCTTCTTATCCGCCAAATACTTGGGGTAGTTCCGCTTCTAGTGACCAGTTCCTTTGCAGCAAAAGCACTTAGTCTCGTGCTTAGGTCCAGACTTGGGCTTCTTCACTCGAGCAGCAACTTGCTTGCCGCTCTTCTTGAAGTTCCCTTCTTCCCTTTGCCCTTTTCCTTGAGACTAGTGGTTTTGTTAATCATCAACACTTGATGCTCTTTCTTGATTTCTACCTTCGTCGATTTCAACATCACGAAGAGCTCGAAATCGTTTTCGTCATCCCTTGTATACTATAGTTCATCACGAAGTTCTAGTAACTTAGTGATGGTGACTAGAGAATTCTGTCAATCACTATCTTATCTTGGAAGATTAACTCCCACTTGATTCAAGCGATTGAAGTTCCTGGACAATCGAGAACATGCTCACTAATTGAGCGATTCTCCTCCATCTTTTAGCTATAGAACTTGTTGGAGACTTCATATCTCTCAACTCGGTATTTGCTTGAAATATTAACTTCAATTCCTGGAACATCTCATATGGTCCATGACGCTCAAAACGCCTTTGAAGTCCCGATTCTAAGCTGTTAAGCATGGTGCACTAAACTATCAAGTAGTCATCATATTGAGCTAGCCAAACGCTCATAACGTATGCATCCGCTCCTGCAATAGGTCTGTCACCTAGCGGTGCATTAAGGACATAATTCTTCGTGCAGCAATGAGGATAAACCTCGGATCACGGATCCAATCCGCACCATTGCTACTAACATTTTTCAATACAATTTTCTCTAGGAACACATATAAAAACATAGGGAAGCAACAACGCGAGCTATTGATCTACAACATAATCTGCAAAATACTACCAGACTAAGTTCATGATAAATTAAAGTTCAATTAATCATATTACTTAAGAACTCCCACTTAGAGACATCTCTCTAGTCATCTAAGTGATCACATGATCCAAATCAACTAAACCATAACCGATCATCACGTGAGATGGAGTAGTTTTCAATGGTGAACATCTTATGTTGATCATATCTACTATATGATTCATGCTCGACCTTTCGGTCTCCGTGTTCCGAGGCCATATCTGCATATGCTAGGCTCGTCAAGTATAACCTGAGTATTCGTGTGTGCAAAACTGGCTTGCACCCGTTGTAGATGGACGAGAGCTTATCACACCCGATCATCACGTGGTGTCTCGACACGACGAACTTTGGCAACGGTGCATACTCGTGGAGAACACTACTTGATAATTTTAGTGAGAGATCATCTTATAATGCTACCGTCAATCAAAGCAAGATAAGATGCATAAAGGATAAACATCACATGCAATCAATATAAGTGATATGATATGGCCATCATCATCTTGTGCTTGTGATCTCCATCTCAAAGCACCGTCGTGATCACCATCGCCACCGGCGCGACACCTTGATCTCCATCGTAGCATCGTTGTCGTTACGCCATCTATTGCTTCTACGACTATCGCTACCGCTTAGTGATAAAGTAAAGCAATTACAGTATGCGTTGCATTTCATACAATAAAGCGACAACCATATGGCTCCAGCCAGCTGCCGATAACTTCGGTTACAAAACATGATCATCTCATACAATAAAATATAGCATCACGCCTTGACCATATCACATCACAACATGCCCTGCAAAAACAAGTTAGACGCCCTCTACTTTGTTGTTGCAAGTTTTACGTGGCTGCAACGGGCTGAGCAAGAACCGTTCTACCTACGCATCAAAACCACAACGATAGTTTGTCAAGTTGGTGCTGTTTTAACCTTCGCAAGGACCGGGCGAGCCACACTCGGTTCAACTAAAGTGAGAGAGAGAGACACCCGCCACCACCTTTAAGCAACGAGTGCTCGCAGCGGTGAAACCAGTCTCGCGTAAGCGTCTGCGTAATGTCGGTCCGGCCGCTTCATCTCACAATACCGCCAACCAAAGTATGACATGCTGGTAAGCAAGATGACTTATATCGCCCACAACTCACTTGTGTTCTACTCGTGCATATGACATCAACGCATAAAACCAGGCTCGGATGCCATCATTGGGTAACGTAGTAATTTCAAAAATTTCCTACGAACACGCAAGACCATGGTGATGGCACAGCAACGAGAGGGAGAGTGTCCGCCCACGCACCCTCGAGACCGAAAGCGAAGCGTTAAATCAACGCGTTGATGTAGTCGACGTCTTCACGATCCGACCGATCTAAGCACCGTTACTCCGGCACCTCCGAGTTCTTGGCACACGCTCAGCTCGATGATGATCCCGGGCTCCGATCCAGCAAAGCGTCGGGGAGGAGTTCCGGCAAGACGACGTGGTGGACGATCTTGATGTTCTATCACGCAGGCTTCGCCTAAGCACCGCTACAATATGACCGAGGTGGAATATGGTGGAGGGGGCACCGCACACGGCTAAGGAACGATCACGAAGATCAACTTGTGTGTTCTAGGGTGCCCCCGCCCCGTATATAAAGGAGCAAGGGAGGGCGGCCAGCCCTTGGGGCGCACCAAGGGAGGGGGGAGTCCTCCTCCTAGTAGGAGTAGGACTCCCTTTCCTAGTCCTACTAGGAAGAGGGAAGGGGAAGGAAAGAGAGGAGAGAGGAGAGGGAAGGGGGCTGCGCCTCCTAGTCCAATCGACTCCCCATGGAGGGGGCGCCACCTCCTGGTGCAGCCCTCTCTCCCCTCTTGGCCCAATAAGGCCCATAACTTCCCGGGGTTCCGTAACCCTCCCAGCACTCCGGTTTTCTCCGAAACTTCCGAACCTTTCCGTGTCCGAATATAATCATCCAATATATCAATCTTTATGTCTCGACCATTTCGAGACTCCTCGTCATGTCCGTGATCACATCCGGACTCAACTCCTTCGTACATCAAAATACATAAACTCATAATATAACCGCATTGAAACCTTAAGCGTGCGGACCCTACGGTTCGAGAACTATGTAGACATGACCTAGAACCATTCTCGGTCAATAACCAATAGCGGAACCTGATGCCCATATTGGTTCCTACATATTCTACGAAGATCTTTATCGGTCAAACCGCATAACAACATACGTTGTTCCCTTTGTCATCGGTATGTTACTTACCCGAGATTCGATCGTCGGTATCCAATACCTAGTTTAATCTCGCATCGGAAAGTCTCTTTACTCGCTCCGTAATACATCATCTCACAACTAACTCATTAGTTGCAATGCTTGCAAGGCTTATGTGACGTGTATTACCGAGAAGGCCTAGAGATACCTCTCCGACAATCGGAGTGACAAATCCTAATCTTGATTCATGCCAACTCAACATATACTTTCGGAGACACTTGTAGAGTACCTTTATAATCACCCGATTCGTTGTGACGCTTTGGTAGCACACAAAGTGTTCCTCCGTAAACGGAGTTGCATAATCTCATAGTTGCGTGAGGAACTTTGTATAAGTCATGAAGATAGCATAAGCAACATACTAAACGATCAAGTGCTAAGCTAATGAAATGGGTCATGTCAATCACATCATTCTCCTAATGATGTGATCCCATTAATCAAATGACAACACATGTCTATGGTTAGGAAACATAACCATCTTCGATTAATGAGCTAGTCTAGTAGAGGCATACTAGTGACTATCTGTTTGTCTATGTATTCACACATGTATTATGTTTCCGGTTAATACAATTCTAGCATGAATAATAAACATTTATCATGATATAAGGAAATAAATAATAACTTTATTATTGCCTCTAGGGCATATTTCCTTCACTTCCCTCATAGGCAATACTTTGCAAACTAGCAGGGACAGATGGTTAATATAAAGCATAGCAGTGTTGGTATTTGTTTATGGATACTAGATTCTAATAGTAGGGGATAGATAGCAGAATTGAGCTGGGAACTAGTAGTTCGAAAATTAGATCATGGAATACAGGGAAAGTAAGAATATAAGTTAGAGCATGGACTAAAAGGCGGGCTTGTTTGACATGATAAATAAAAATTGGTCATTTATGGAACACGAATATAATTTGAATTTGGTAAACATGTCATGTTGGCAGCCTTAACCTGGGTGCCTACCAGTAGGTGTACTAGGATAACAAAAAGGCAAAGCAATCCTGGATCAGGATACCACAATCTCGTTGGGAAGGTTTCTGATATGCAGCTTGAGGGGGACAAAAAATACTAGGGATCGTGGATTGTGGATAAAGCGAATGAGTATGAGATCGAAATGTTGAAAACTCTGGATGTAGGATATCATCGACTTCATTCCAGTACACATACAAGCTGTGACATATTGATCTATCAAAAATGCAGGGTCAGAATTGGAGTTGCTGCTCCTGGGAGGGCGCCTTGCCCTGGGCGACCCAGCTCCCTTGAGAAGGCAATAAGGGGGTTTGCTGACAAGCCAGGCAGCATTGTAATCGTGCCAGCATTGGGGACAAGCTTTGATACACTTGGGGAGGCCTATGATTTTTACAATCTCTACTCATGGGAGAAGGGATTTGGAATAAGGTACGGGAAGAGTAGGCTGAATGTGGAGAGAACAAAATGCATGCAGGAAATCGTCTGTGGATGTGCAGTATGTATTTTTACCCTTCTGGATTATTTCATAAAGTTGGTCTGCTTCTTGAGTCTGTGAAACCTGATTTTTGCATTTGCTTTTATGATTGGAGTTTTGCAGGGCAAAGCAGGGGTGGAGAATACTAGATCGTGCCGATGCGAATGCCCAACATTAGTAAGGTTGCTCCGTTCATAGGACAATGGTTGGTACATATCTGAACATCGTGAACAGCACAATCATTCGCTATCTCCAACATATGGGCAGACGATTCACTGGCCGTCCCACAAGCACATTGATGCCTATAGCAGAGACTTGGTGGAGCAGTTACGAAAGAACGATGGAGGTTTTTGCAGATCTGGGTTCAAGAGATCCACACTTCACGTATCGTGTCCAGGCGGACCAGGATGGGCGGATAACGACTTTTATGTGGGCAAATGGGAGTAGCAGGCTGCAGTACACATTCTTTGGAGATGTTGTTACCTTCGATACGACATATAGAACAAACATGTACAACATGCCATTTGGTCTGTTCGTAGGTGTGAATAATCATTTCCAGAGCATCATCCTAGCTGGGGTTTTGGTCCGTGATGAGAAGGTCGAGACATTTGAGTGGGTTTTTACAGAATTTGTTAGGATGATGGGCGGAAGTGCACCAAAAACCATTCTGACAGGTGTGAATCCATACTGTACATACTCTGTGTGTGAAAAATGTTTGTATTGATGTTACGAAAGCATGGTTGTCTAATATAATTTGGTGCTGTTGTGCAGATCAAAACCGAGCGGTGGAGGTCGCCATTAAAAATGTGATGCCTCAAACGGCACACCGATGGTGCAAGTGGCATGGGCTGAAGAAGGCGAAGGAATCACTCGGCTCGTTGTACACCAAGAAGAGCGAGTTCAGGGCAGAGTTCCACAAGGTAGTAAATCACATGCTTACAATCGATGAATTTGAGGAAGGTTGGAAGATATTGGTGGAGAAATACAATCTGAAGACACATGACTACATGACACAACTGTATGACATAAGACACAAGTGGGCGAAGCCATATTTTGAAGGTGTTTTCTGTGCTAAGATGACCAGTACCCAACGCAGCGAAAGTGCGAATCACATGCTGAAGAACTATGTCCCGCCTGGTTGTCCAATGCATTTCTTTGTGAAGAAATACATGAGACTTCAGTTTGACAGGGAAGCTGAGGAGAACTACGAGGAGAAGCGGACACGAATAGTAAGACCTTTTTCATAATTTGGCACCATATGTGCAGTAGTAATTTTTTGTCACTAATTTGGTGCATCTAACATTTCAGGGCAGACCACTGTACAAAGAAAACTTAGCTATTGAGAGACATGCCGACAAGATATACACACGAGCTATGTTTGAGCAGTTTGGGCATATTCTCTATGAGTGCGGCGCATACCAAGTGGAGGATCTCGAGAAAGGGAAACTGTATCTTGCAATTCATACGGAAGCCGCACGGAGAAAAAAATGGTGTAGGGTATCATATAAGGTAATGTTCTTGAAGGAGGTGAGGAATTTGACTGCGAGTGCGGGCAATTTTCACACATGGGGTTCCTTTGCAGCCATGTTCTGAAGGTATGGTTTCTGAAAAAATGAAGAATACACTTTTTGAGATGTGTATACACTATGGCAAGCTGTGATGCACTAAATGAGCATTTTGAAAAATGCAGGTGCTGGATTTCATCCGTATTACGGAAATACCACAGAAGCACATTGTCAAACGGTGGACCAGGGACGCGCGTGACGTATTACCAGCTCACCTTACTCAATATCAGAGAGATAATGCACATAAAAATCCATTTAGCTTCAGACATTTTAATATGTATATGCATGCCATGGAGTTGGTGCGGATGGGTGATGCAAGTGTCGAAGCATATGAGAAATTCATGGTTCTCATTAAGAACTGCATGGTGGAAATGCAACCATTTGCAGAAATTAGGGATGGGCTGGGTTTGGAGGACAGGATAGCTGAACATGGAGATGTTGTTAATCAACTACCATTACGAACACCTCTTGCTGCAGCAAGTGGTGGTGCACTTATGGCTACGGCGAATCATGATGCTACTTCTACAAATGAGAGTGGCAACAGACTCGCTGGTTTTTGGCGCCAAAGAAGAGGAAAGAAATGGGGCACCCAACCACCAGCCATGAGAAGGCACCGCACGAGGGGCTCAGCAAATGGACAAGGTTCTGCAGCATATGTCAGTAGTAGGGGCACAAGAAGACTACGTGCCCGGACAGGGGTGATGCCCTGAAGCCTGTTCGCAAGCCAGCGAGGTGCAAAAATTGTGGAATCGAAGGGCACAGGCAAAACAACTGACAAAGTGGGTGATCTGCGGATGATTGGGCTGTGAGCAATTGGATGTGTGCGTTGGTAGTTCCATCACTAGAACTATTTGTTTAGACTATGAACCTGTAGAACTTCATGTGTGCGTTGGTAGTTCCATCACTAGAACTTCTTTATTTCCATGCTTGCTGGGTTTATTCAGCTGCTGTTTGGCCAACTATGTATAATCTGAAGCTACTGTATGCTACAAATGGTTTGGAACTTTGCGTATGAGGGCTCGTCGGTAGAACTTCTCTATTGTCATGATTTCTGAATTTTGTGCCACAATGGAGCTTCTGGACTGTCATGATTTTCTGAATTTTGTTTCAATGTGATGATGCATTATGGAATTTTGATTACTGTGAAACATGTCTTGGCTTCTGAATTATGTTCCACAGTAGAACTCATGTACTGTAATGATTTCTGGATTATGTTGCAATGTGAGGATGCATTATGGAAATTGGATGACTGTGAAAACGAGTCTTGGTTTCTGAATTTTTGGTGTCTGTATTTCTGAATGACAGGTGCGTGCTCTCTGGGATGTCGCACGCCCATTGTTGTGGTAATCCCTTTCAAATTTCAAAGTCTGTGAGCGGGAAGACGAGCAGCAGCAAGGAGATAAGGAGCGGAGTAGACTGCCTGGGCTGAGCCATTCCTCTGTACTGGTAAAACAGAGACTGACCATTAGAAGGCAGCTCTCGCCATGGCTCCAACCATGCTATCTCTCTCATTGTCTGGGCTTGCAAAATCAGATTCAAGTGACGAGGTGGATGGGGTATCCACATAGGTTAGTTTCTCCTTGATCTAATCTAAGTTTAGCAAGCATTGGAAGGAAGCTATTTCTAACACTGCGCTAGATTAAGTGCAGAGTAGAATGAGCGAGAGGGAAGGGGATGAATGAATCGTGATGGGTAAGGTATGAAGCGGCGCAGCAGCCGACGTTGGCCCAGAATCGGCGCGAAAATGGCCCACCCCGTTTGCGTACATCTGAGCCAGAGCCCAGGTGACTCATCTTGGAAATATGCCCTAGAGGCAATAATAAATTAGTTATTATTATATTTCCTTGTTCATGATAATCGTTTATTATCCATGCTATAATTGTATTGATAGGAAACTCAGATACATGTGTGGGTACATAGACAACACCATGTCCCTAGTAAGCCTCTAGTTGACTAGCTCGTTGATCAATAGATGGTTACGGTTTCCGACCATGGACATTGGATGTCGTTGATAACGGGATCACATCATTAGGAGAATGATGTGATGGACAAGACCCAATCCTAAGCCTAGCACAAAGATCGTAGTTCAGTATGCTAAAGCTTTTCTAATGTCAAGTATCATTTCCTTAGACCATGAGATTGTGCAACTCCGGATACCGTAGGAATGCTTTGGGTGTGCCAAACGTCCTGGCAACGAATCGGGTGGCTATAAAGGTGCACTACGGGTATCTCCGAAAGTGTCTGTTGGGTTGGAACGAATCGAGACTGGGATTTGTCACTCCGTGTGACGGAGAGGTATCTCTGTGCCCACTCGGTAGGACATCATCATAACGGGCACAATGTGACCAAGGGGTTGATCGCGGGATGATGTGTTACGGAATGAATAAAGAGACTTGCCGGTAACGAGATTGAACAAGGTATCGGCATGCCGACGATCGAATCTCGGGCAAGTACAATACCGCTAGACAAAGGGAATTGTATACGGGATTGATTGAATCCTCGACATCGTGGTTCATCCGATGAGATCATCGTGGAACATGTGGGAACCAACATGGGTATCCAGATCCCGTTGTTGGTTATTGACCGGAGAGTTGTCTCGGTCATGTCTGCATGGTTCCCGAACCCGTAGGGTCTACACACTTAAGGTTCGATGACGCTAGGGTTATAGGGAATATATATATACGTGGTTACCGAATGTTGTTAGGAGTCCCGGATGAGATCCCGGACGTCACGAGGAGTTCCGGAATGGTCCGGAGGTAAAGATTTATATATGGGAAGTCCTGTTTTGGTCACGAGAAAAGTTTGGTGCTATCGGTAATGTCTGGGACCACCGGAGGGTCGAGGGTCCACTCAAGTGGGGCCACCGCCCCAGAGAGGGCTGCATGGGCCAAGTGTGGGAGGGACCAGCCCGGGTGGGCTGGTGCGCCCATCAGGGCCCAAGGCGCCTAGGGTTTGGGGAGGGGGCGCCTCCACCTTGCTTGGGGGGCAAGTTTCCCCCTCTCCCTCCCTTGGCCGCACCCTAGATGGGATCTAGGGGCTGCCGCACCCCTTGGGGTGGGAACCCTAGAGGGGGCGCAGCCCCCTCCCTCTCCCCTATATATAGTTGAGGTCTTTGGGGCTGCCAACACATGAGTTTTGAACTCTCCCTGGCGCAGCCCTACCTCTCTTTCTCCTCATCTCTCGCGGTGCTTGGCGAAGCCCTGCTGGAATACCACGCTCCTCCATCACCACCATGCTGTTGTGCTGCTGCTGGACGGAGTCTTCCCCAACCTCTCCCTCTCTCCTTGCTGGATCAAGGCATGGGAGACGTCACCGGGCTGCATGTGTGTTGAACGCGGAGGTGCCGTCCGTTCGGCACTAGGATCTCCGGTGATTTGGATCACGACGAGTACGACTCCTTCAACCCCGTTCTCTTGAACGCTTCCGCTTAGCGATCAACAAGGGTATGTAGATGCACTCTCCTTCCCCTCGTTGCTAGATTACTCCATAGATTGATCTTGATGTTGCGTAGAAAATTTTGAATTTCTGCTACGTTACCCAACAGTGGTATGAGAGCTAGGTCTATGCGTAGTTTCTATGCACGAGTAGAACACAAGTTGTTGTGGGCGTTGATTTTGTTCAATTTGCTTACCGTTACTAGTCTTATCTTGATTCGGCGGCATTGTGGGATGAAGCGGCCCGGACCGACCTTACACGTACTCTTACGTGAGACAGGTTCCACCGACTAACATGCACTTGTTGCATAAGGTGGCTAGCGGGCGCCAGTCTCTCCCACTTTAGTCGGATCGGATTCGATGAAAAGGGTCCTTATGAAGGGTAAATAGCAATTGGCATATCACGTTGTGGCTTTTGCGTAGGTAAGAAACGTTCTTGCTAGAAACCCATAGCAGCCACATAAAACATGCAAACAACAATTAGAGGACGTCTAACTTGTTTTTGCAGGGTATGCTATGTGATGTGATATGGCCAAAAGAATGTGATGAATGATATGTGATGTATGAGATTGATCATGTTCTTGTAATAGGAATCACGACTTGCATGTCGATGAGTATGACAACCGGCAGGAGCCATAGGAGTTGTCTTAATTTATTATATGACCTGCGTGTCATTGAACAACGCCATGTAATTACTTTACTTTATTGCTAAACCGTTAGCCATAGTAGTAGAAGTAATAGTTGGCGAGACAACTTCATGGAGACACGATGATGGAGATCATGGTGTCATGCCGGTGACGATGATGATCATGGAGCCCCGAAGATGGAGATCAAAAGGAGCAAAATGATATTGGCCATATCATGTCACTTTTTGATTGCATGTGATGTTTATCATGTTTATGCATCTTATTTGCTTAGAACGACGGTAGTAAATAAGATGATCCCTCATAATAATTTCAAGAAAGTGTTCCCCCTAACTGTGCATCGTTGCGAAAGTTCGTTGTTTCGAAGCACCACGTGATGATCGGGTGTGATAGATTCTAACATTCACATACAACGGGTGTAAGCCAGATTTACACACGCGAAACACTTAGGTTGACTTGACGAGCCTAGCATGTACAGACATGGCCTCGGAACACAAGAAGACCGAAAGGTCGAGCATGAGTCGTATGGTAGATACGATCAACATGAAGATGTTCACCGATGATGACTAGTCCGTCTCACGTGATGATCGGACACGGCCTAGTTGACTCGGATCATGTAATCACTTAGATGACTAGAGGGATGTCTATCTGAGTGGGAGTTCATAAGATGAACTTAATTATCCTGAACATAGTCAAAAGGTTTTTGCAAATTATGTCCTAGCTCGCGCTTTAGTTCTACTGTTTTAGATATGTTCCTAGAGAAAATTTAGTTGAAAGTTGATAGTAGCAGTTATGCGGACTGGGTCCGTAAACCGAGGATTGTCCTCGTTGCCGTGAGAAGGCTTATGTCCTTAATGCACCGCTCAGTGTGCTGAACCTCGAACGTCGTCTGTGGATGTTGCGAACATCTGACATACACGTTTTGATAACTACGTGATAGTTCAGTTAAATGGTTTAGAGTTGAGGCACCAAAGACGATTTCTAAACGTCACGGAACATATGAGATGTTTCGAGGGCTGAAATTGGGATTTCAGGTTCGTGCCCACGTCAAGAGGTATAAGACCTCCGACGGGCTTCTTGGCCTACAAACTAAGGGAGAAAAGCTCAATCGTTGAGCTTGTACTCAGATTGTCTGGGTACAACAATCACTTGAATTGAGTGGGAGTTAATCTTCCAGATGAGATAGTGATGTTTCTCCAAAGTCATTGCCACCAAGCTACTAGAGCTTCGTGATGAACTATAACATATCAGGGATAGATATGATGATCCTTGAAGTATTCGCGATGTTTGACGCCGTGAAAGTAGAAGTCAAGTAGGAGCACCAATTGTTGATGGTTAGTAAAACCACTAATTTCAAGAAGGGCAAGGGCAAGAAGGGATACTTCATGAAACAGCAAATCAGCTGCCGCTCTAGTGAAGAAACTCAAGATTGAACCCAAACCCGAGACTAAGTGCTTCTGTGATAAGGGGAACAGCCACTGGAGCAGAATTACCCTAGATACTTGGTAGATGAGAAGGCTGGCAAGGTCAATAGAAGTATATTGGATATACATTATGTTAATGTGTACTTTACTAGTACTCCTAGTAGCACCAGGGTATGAGATACCAGTTCGGTTGCTAAGTGTTAGTAACTCGAAATAAAAGCTACGGAATAAACAGAGACTAGCTAAAGGTGACCTGACGATATGTGTTGGAAGTATTTCCAAGGTTGATGTGATCAAGCATCACACGCTCCCTCTACCATCAAGATTGGTGTTAAACCTAAATAATTGTTATTTGGTGTTTGCGTTGAGCATAGACATGATTGGATTATGTCTATCGCAATACGGTTATTCATTTAAGGAGAATAATGGTTACTCTGTTTATTTGAATAATACCTTCAATGGTCTTGCACCTAAAATGAATGGTTTATTAAATCTCGATCGTAGTGATACACATGTTCATGCCAAAAGATATAAGATAGTAATGATAGTACCACCTACTTGTGGCAATCGCCATGTAAGTCATATTGGTATAAAACGTATGAAGAAGCTCCATGTTGATGGATCTTTGGACTCACTCGTTTTTGAAAAGTTTGAGACATGCGAACCATGTCTATTGGTGTATATGCATGAAGAAACTCCATGCAGATGGACCGTTTGGACTCACTTGATTTTGAATCACTTGAGACATGCAAATCATACCATATGGGCAAGATGACTAAAAGCCTCGTTTTCAGTGAAATGGAACAAGAAAGCAACTTGTTGGAAGTAATACATTTTGATGTGTGCAGTCCAATGAGTGCTGAGGCACGCAGTGGATATCGTTATGTTATTACTTCACAGATGATTTGAGTAGATACTGAGTATATTTACTTGATGAAACACAAGTCTGAATTATTGAATGGTTCAAGTAATTTCAGAGTGAAGTTGAAGATCTTCGTGACAAGAGGATAAAATGTCTATGATATGATCGTAGAGATGAATATCTGAGTTACGAGTTTTGGCACGCAACTAAGACATTGTGGAAATTGTTTCACAATTAATACCGCCTGGAACACCGTAGCGTGATGGTGTGTCCGAACATCATAGTTGCACCCTATTGGATATGGTGCGTACCATGATGTCTCTTATCGAATTACCACTGTCGTTCATGGGTTAGGCATTAGAGACAACCGCACTCACTTTAAATAGGGCACCACATAATTCCGTTGAGATGACACCGTATGAACTATGGTTTGGAGAAACCTAAGCTGTCGTTTCTTGAAAGCTTGGGGCTGCGACGCTTATGTGAAAAGTTTCATCCTGATAAGCTCGAACCCAAAGCGGATAAATACATCTTCATAGGACACCCAAAACAGTTGGGTATACCTCCTAATTCAGACCCGGAAGCAAAAGATTGTTTCTAGAAATGGGTCCTTTCTCGAGAAAAAGTTTCTCTCGAAAGAATTGAGTGGGAGGATGGTGGAGACTTGATGAGGTTATTGAACCATCACTTCAACCAGTATGTAGCAGGGCACAGGAAGTTGTTCCTGTGGCACCTACACCAATTGAAGTAGAAGCTTATGATAGTGATCATGAAACTTCGAATCAAGTCACTACCGAACCTCGTAGGATGACAAGGACGCGTACTGCTTCAGAGTGGTACGGCGATCCTGTCTTAGAGGTCATGTTGCTAGTCAACAATGAACCTACGAGCTATGGAGAAGCAATGGTGGGCCCGGATTCCGACAAATGGCTCGAGGCCGTAAAATCCGAGGAGGATCCATGTATGAAAACAAAGTGTAGACTTTGGAATAACTGCTTGATGGTCGTAAGGCTATTGGGTACAGATGGATTTTAAAAGGAAGACAGACAATGATGGTAAGTATCACCATTAAGAAAGCTCGACTTGTCGTTAAGATGTTTTCCGACAAGATTCAAGGAGTTGAGTATGGTGAGGCTTTCTCACTCATAGCGATGCTAAGAGTCTGTTGGAATTGGATTAGCAGTTACTGCATTATTTATGAAATCTTGCAGATAGGATGTCAAAACATTGTTTCCTCGACATTATTCTTGAGGAAAGGTTGTATGTGATACAACCAGAAGGTTTTTGTCAGTCCTGAAAGATGCTAACAAGTATGCAAAGCTCCAGCAATCCTTCTAAGGACTGGAGTAAGCATCTCGGAGTTGGAATGTACGCTTTGATGAGATGATCAAAGATTTTGGGTTTATACAAAGTTTATGAGAAACCTGTATTTCCAAAGAAGTGAGTGGGAGCACTATAGCATTCTGATGAGTATATGTTGTTGACATATTGTTGATCGGAAATGATGTAGAATTTCCGGAAAGCATATAGGGTTGTTTGAAAGGTGTTTTTCAATAGAAAACCTGGATTAGGCCGCTTGAACATTGAGCATCAAGATCTATGAGGATAGATCAAAAACCGCTAAATGGTACTTTCAAATGAGCACATACCTTGACATGATCTTGAAGGTGTTCAAGATGGATCAGCCTAAGAAGGATTTCTTGCCTGAGTTGTAAGGTATGAAGTTAAGACTTAGAGCTCGACCACGGCAGAAGAGAGAGAAAGGACGAAGGTCGTCCCCTATGCTTCAGACGTAGGCTCTATAGTATGCTATGCTGTGTACCGCACCGGAAGTGTGCCTTGCCATGAGTCAGTCAAGGGGTACAAGAATGATCCAGGAATGGATCATTAGACAACGGTCAAAATTGTCCTTGGAGTAAATAAGGACATGTTTCTCGATTATGGAGGTGATAAAGAGTTCGGCGTAAAGGGTTACGTCGATGCAAGCTTTAACACCTATCCGAGTGACTCTGTGTAGCAAACCGGATACGTATAGTGGAGCAACCATTTGGAATAGCTTCAAGTGGAGCGTGGAAGCAGCATTTACAATATGACCTAGAGATTTGCGAAGTACAGACGGATCTGAATGTTGTAGACCCGTTGACTAAAACCTCTCTCACAAGCAAAACATGATCAAACCCCAAAACTCATTGAGTCTTAATCACATGATGATGTGAACTATTTTATTGACACTAGTAAACTCTTTGGATGTTGGTCACATGGCAATGTGACCTGTGAGTGTTAATCACATGGCGATGTGAACTAGATTATTGACTCTAGTGCAAGTGGGAGACTGTTGGAAATATGCCCTAGAGGCAATAATAAATTAGTTATTATTATATTTCCTTGTTCATGATAATCGATTATTATCCATGCTATAATTGTATTGATAGGAAACTCAGATACATGTGTGGGTACATAGACAACACCATGTCCCTAGTAAGCCTCTAGTTGACTAGCTCGTTGATCAATAGATGGTTACGGTTTCGACCATGGACATTGGATGTCGTTGATAACGGGATCACGTCATTAGGAGAATGATGTGATGGACAAGACCCAATCCTAAGCCTAGCACAAAGATCGTGTAGTTCGTATGCTAAAGCTTTTCTAATGTCAAGTATCATTTCCTTAGACCATGAGATTGTGCAACTCCCGGATACCGTAGGAATGCTTTGGGTGTACCAAACGTCACAACGTAACTGGGTGGCTATAAAGGTGCACTACGGGTATCTCCGAAAGTGGCTGTTGGGTTGGCACGAATCGAGACTGGGATTTGTCACTCTGTGTGACGGAGAGGTATCTCTGGGCCCACTCGGTAGTACATCATCATAATGTGCACAATGTGACCAAGGGGTTGATCGTGGGATGATGTGTTACGGAACGAGTAAAAAAACTTGCCGGTAACGAGATTGAACAAGGTATCGGCATGCCGACGATCGAATCTCGGGCAAGTACAATACCGCTAGACAAAGGGAATTGTATACGGGATTGATTGAATCCACGACATTGTGGTTCATCCGATGAGATCATCGTGGAACATGTGGGAACCAACATGGGTATCCATATCCCGTTGTTGGTTATTGACCAGAGAGTTGTCTCGGTCATGTCTGCATGGTTCCCGAAACCGTAGGGTCTACACACTTAAGGTTCGATGACGCTAGGGTTATAGGGAATAGATATACGTGGTTACGAATGTTGTTCGAGTCTGGATGAGATCCCGGACGTCACGAGGAGTTCGGAATGGTCCGGAGGTAAAGATTTATATATGGGAAGTCCTGTTTTGGTCACCGAAAAGTTTGGTGCTATCGGTAATGTCTGGGACCACCGGAGGGTCGAGGGTCCACCAAGTGGGGCCACCGGCCCCAGAGGGCTGCATGGGCCAAGTGTGGGAGGGGACCAGCCCTAGGTGGGCTGGTGCGCCCCCATCAGGGCCCAAGGCGCCTAGGGTTTGGGGAGGGGGCGCCTCCACCTTGCTTGGGGGGCAAGTTTCCCCCTCTCCCCCCCTTGGCCGCACCCTAGATGGGATCTAGGGGCGGCCGCACCCCTTGGGGTGGGAACCCTAGAGGGGGCGCAGCCCCTCCCTCTCCCCTATATATAGTTGAGGTCTTTGGGGCTGCCAACACATGAGTTTTGACCTCTCCCTGGCGCAGCCCTACCTCTCTTTCTCCTCATCTCTCGCGGTGCTTGGCGAAGCCCTGCTGGAATACCACGCTCCTCCATCACCACCACGCCATTGCGCTGCTGCTGGACGGAGTCTTCCCCAACCTCTCCCTCTCTCCTTGCTGGATCAAGGCATGGGAGACGTCACCGGGCTGCATGTGTGTTGAACGCGGAGGTGCCGTCCGTTCGGCACTAGGATCTCCGGTGATTTGGATCACGACGAGTACGACTCCTTCAACCCCGTTCTCTTGAACGCTTCTGCTTAGCGATCTACAAGGGTACGTAGATGCACTCTCCTTCCCCTTGTTGCTAGATTACTCCATAGATTGATCTTGGTGTTGCGTAGAAAATTTTGAATTTCTGCTACGCTACCCAACAACTCACGGCGTTGGAAGGCCGTGCGGGCAGACGTGGGCCATGTGAACTATTCAAAAACACCATACGTGAATAATACTTGGGCCTGTACGCTCGTGTTTCTGGATCATGAGGCGAGCGAGCGGGGGGGATATCGCGACCACCTGTGCTCGCGCTCAGAAGATCACTTTCGCTTCTGTGTGTAGTTTGATTGCCTGCATTAAGTTCCATGCATGAGGGGAGCAATTAGTCAGCATGCTATTTCGTTGCCCGTGTCGTTGTTGTTAGACAAACAACGCGTTGTTTGGTTGCAAATGGCTAAAGATGTGATCATTACTTCTCACTGGTGATGACCTTACCGCACACTGAACATTGTCTTGTCCTACCTAGGAAACAAATGGCAGTTTATCCTAACTACTGGCAAATGATAGTACAAATTATTAAGAGCCAACATGGCTGAATAGGAAAAAGTTCAACAATGATAACTAGGTGGAATTTTATCCTCTTCCTCTTCTTCTTCTGCTGTTGTGATGCTTCTTCTTCTTCCTTTGCCGTTGCTGCTGCCTCTTCTTCTTCTTTTGTTCTTCTGCTTCAGATCCTTGTCTGACCTCTGTTATCCCACATTGCCTGAGCCCACTCCAAATTTTTGTTCTTCCACGCTTCTTTGTTGAACGCCTCCACACCATGGCCGGAGCTGATCACCTCATCAAGAGTCACATCTTCCTCCTCCGACACAAGTTCATCAATTCCCCATTGCAGGATCCAGTTGTGAATGATGAAACATGCAAAAACAAGCTTGACCTGGGTAGGGTAAGGGTGGAATGGTTTCTAATCTAGGATCTTAACCATGTTCTTCAGAGCTCCAAAGGCCATCTCAATAGTAACTCTAAGGCTGGAGTGTCTAAGATTGAACAGTTCTTGGGGAGTCCTAAGATGGTTCCTATCAGAGAACTCGTTCAGATGGTACCTGGTTTTCTTGAAGGGTGGAAGAACACCTGGCTGACATGCATAGCCAGCATCTCCTAGGTAGAACTTGCCATCGGGGATGTTGATGCCATCATGACGACTCATGCTATCACTGAGAATGTTAGCATCATGTGTCGATCCTTCCCAGCCAGCACAACGTGAACTTCAGATCGATGTCAACAGCAGCTACCACATTTTGGCTTGTGTAGTGCTTCCTCCCTCTATATGTTGCAGCTTGTGACCTCGGCACTCCGGCAGTGACATGAGTACCATCTATTGCTCTAATGCAATTCTGGAATGGCATTACAAGATGCTGTTATGGCCACAGCAAAACAATAACAACATATCAAGGCATGAACTACACATTGTCAGTGCTCACCTTGATGTATGGATACCATCTTGGGCTAGTGCGAATCTTGGTAGGAGTCCGGCCGGTCGGTGACCTGATCATCTCTCTCTGAGCTCCCCAACAACATACAACACTTGCTTGAAGTACATGGAGACGGTCTCCATGGATCTCCTGAAGGTGTTGTGTACAACCATGAACCTCTGGTTATGACCAACAACATGGAGGAACATGGCTACTCGCTTTTCCGCAGTGGTGTGGATGATATCTTCTAGCAGCCCCCTGCTCCTAAACGTCTGCACAAGCCTGGTGAAAGGTGCTCTTTTTCATTCGAAGCATCCACAGAGTCTCTATGTCGTTGCAGTTGTAGTTGTAGTTCAGATTCACTATCCTCTCATGATCCCGGATTAACATGGGACCATACCGGATGGGAGGTTTGTCATTCCGACGAACAACTCTCACTACTAGGGAAAAGCCTAGCAGCAGCGCAGGTTTTGGGCCTATTAGTAGCGCGGGGGCCGACGCTGCTAATAAGGCGCTTCTGACTAACGATAGCAAGATGGCGGGTGCCACCAGCTACTACTACGCCCTTTAGTAGTAGCGTGGAAAACCCGCTACTACTACCAGCAATGAGTTTTTTTGAATTTTTTGAAAAAATATTTTGATTTTTCCCTAATTTTCAAATTTCTGAATTATTTTAACCTCAAATCTCTAATCACCCTCATCGCTGCTCAATTTAATCTCTAATCACCCTCATCATTCCAAATCATCTAACTTCCTTGACGGTCACCCATCCTCTCACTACTCCAAATGAGCACGCTTAACTTTCGGGTTCTATTCTCCCTCGTTCCAAGTCTGCACTTGTTGTTTTCCGACAATAGTAAGATGTCAATCCTATTAACCTCGTGAATTTAGCTTGAGCATGAAGTCACACATTTCACTATTTGAGTTTGAAACTATTGTTCTAAAAAATTAGTAACACTAATATTTCTTGAATAATTAGTTTGACCACAGTTTGGCCATAGTTTGACCAGATTTGACCAAAATTCAAAAAAACTAAAATAATTATTTAGTAACACTAATATTCTAGAATAATTAGTTTGGCCATTGTTTGACCATATTTTGACCACACAGTTTGAAATTTTTTCGATTTTTTCCACTCTAGATCTTAAAAGCTCCGTAACTTTTTTCTGTTTGGTTTTTGAGGATTTTGAAAATGTTTAACGGGGTTCCCCCGTTAAATTTGGATGTAACTTTTCGAGTAGATGATTTTTCATATAAAAAACTTTTTCATCCGAGTTAGTATGCAAAAGTTATGCCCATTTTTACAAATTCTTGAGAGATTTTGCAAATAAAGTCGAAATTCATATTTGCAAATTTTCCCAACAACTAGACCACATATCACATGGGAAACTTATTTTCTTTTATTTTTTTGATATTTTCATCATTTTCTTTTATTTTTTAAAACTGAAAAGCGATCCGGGGGTAGAGTTTGAAAATGGGACCTTTAGTAGTAGCGGTTTTTTACCCTCGCTACTACTATGGCACCGATTAGTAGTAGCGAGGCTAAAACCAACGCTACTGCTATCAAACTTAGTAGTAGCGAGGTTTTAAAACCAGCGCTACTACTATGGCATGTCCCGGGGCAGTGAGAGACCGCTTAGTAGTAGCGAGGTTAAAACCTCGCTCTCGCTACTTACCATAGATGCAGGTTTAGTAGCGAGGTTGAAAACCTGCGCTCTTGGTAAATAGCGATGGCGAGGTTTTAACCTCGCTACTAGTAACTTTCTGTGTATAGGCTTTTCCCTAGTAGTGTCTCTTATGGACTAACAGGATCGAGGTCTGAACAACAGCCATCAGCGCAACTGCCTGAACTAGAAGCTTCGTCCGAGTCGTCCACAACCTAAGCGACATCCATGATGCGGTCAGCAATGACGCAATCGACCCTAAACGCTCCTATCGAACGACCTAACAGAGGAGAGGGAGGGGGTAGCTTACCAGCTTCGGGGTTGGGGAGACATGGCGGAGACGAGGATGGCCGGACAGAGTCGAAGAAGAAGGGGAGAAGAAGCTGCCGCTGCCGGGGAGTCTTGCTGCCGCCACCAACATCGTCGCCACCGTCGCAGCCGCAGATCTAAGTCGTCGCTGCCCCTGATACCAATGAAAAAGGAGGGCTTGTCCTAGAGGTGAGCGAGTAAAAGGGGTGGCGAGGGTATATTTTCGCGCCATCCCGCCTCGGCTAATTTTCCCCTCCAACCATCTCCGACTGGACCCCCCTGCATCGCGTCCTAGTCGCGTCTTCGTTTTCTACCCGCCTCAGCCTGGCTCGCTGGAAACGGTCGATTCCAGCATTCCCAGCGAGCCAGGCTCTAGGGTGCTTTAAGTTCCGTGCCGTTGCGAGCCAGGTCTACTTGCAGACAACCAAACAACCCATTTTCATCTCGCCCGGCCCTGGTTGGGCTGTATGCGGCCTACCAAACATGTCCTTGGTATCATGCCTAGCGTTGCACTGTCAGCAACCCCTGATTTCCTGGAAGCAACAACCAGTAACGCTAATCGCCGGTGATTAAAGCGTTGCTCATTGCATCTGAAAGTTTAAGCTCGTGTGAGTAGCAAACAGTACAATTTTTTTTGGAGGTGGCGAATATATTCATCAATTGTCAAGGTAGTACAAAGAACACCAGAATCCGTAGACCACCAAAAGTAAAAATACATCTAATTCCTTAGACCATCCAAGCAGGCAAGCACTAGAGCGAGTAGAAGGTGTGTCACCGTCATCACCCCTCCCTTGTTAGAGCCGGGCAAACCTAAATAGTCGTGGAGTCATCGTGCTAAGACTTCATAGGACCAGCGCACCAGAACAACAACCGCCATCGATGAAAAAACACATAGATTGGAAAGATCCAACCCGTGGACGCATGAACATAGACTAACGAAGACCGGATCCATGTGGATCCAGCGAAGACAAACACCAACCGAATCCCGCGAAATCCGCCAAAAAAAAAACCCCCACACGCCCACCGACGACACTAGAAACACCACCAAAACGAAGGATGGGCGGAGAGAACCTTATTGCAGCTTTAAAGAATCGTTGTCGTCTCGCCTCTCCAAGCAAGAGACAAACCCTAACAAAGATTTAAAAAAAACTAAAAAGGAAGACCTCTTGCCGGCAACCGCTGGGATTTACCATGCCTCCATGGCCCTAAGACCATAGGAGACGAGGTAGACCGGCGGCGCGCCAGCGGGAGGCACCAGAAACAAGAACTTGGGTGCCCTTGCGTACGGCAACCTGTTTGGTAGCCTCCCAAATACTATCTCTCAAATAGTGCAACCTTGTGGGAGCAAGAGCAGAGCATGGAAGCATTGACTTGTAACTGTACTTGACTATCTACAAACTTACCAATCGACCATCTCATAATTTGAACCTCCAAATAGCACATACAGACAGTGATCCGTTGGTTCGATCAATTCAAGGGGATTAAAGGCATTTTCGGCGCAGTTGCGCGTAATAATACCGTGGTTGATACATCAGTACATACAAGAGTCCAAAAACTTAATTTATGGATACGTCGCCGTCGGATCAAGAAGTCACGGCCTCATCGATGTCACCAAGGAACTACTGCTGCTACAAATGAAGTTGGATCTTACGACGATGGTGGCAAAGAGGCCGTCGCCGCCTTCAGTCCCTTCATGTCATGGCCATTGCCATCGGTGAGCGCGCAAACCTAAATATTTGGAATCCACGTTTGTTCTGCTATACATTTTGCTCAATCGTGTATGATGTTCTTGTCGCCGTCGCAGTTGGTATGATACTGAGCTTCGGAGCAACCGTCGCCGTAGTCTACGTCGTGTACAGGCACGTCAAGAAGCACGACGTCCCCGCCGTCAGCATCATCGCCGCGAGCGACAAGACGGCGGCGAGTACGAGCACTACGGCGCTGTACGCGGTGGTGCCGGACTCCCAAATACGGGACGCCACCGTCGAGGGGTTCCTCAAGGAGATCGCCGGCGACAAGCCCATCCGGTTCACCGCGCGGCAGCTCTGGGGCTTTACCAACAATTACTCGGCCCGGCTCGGCGCCGGGGGCTCGGGGGTCGTGTACAGGGGCATGCTCCCGAACGGACTCGCGGTGGCCGTGAAGCGCCTCCACGCCGGCCGCGACGATGGGAGCTCCGAGGAGCGGTTCATGGCCGAGGTGAGCACCATCGGGAGGACCCACCATGTCAACCTCGTCAGGCTCTTCGGCTTCTGCTTCGACGCCGACGTGCGCGCGCTGGTGTACGAGCACATGGAGCGTGGCCCGCTCGACGCCTACCTCTTCGACCGGCGATCCGGCGCCGCCGTCGGCTTCCCCACGCTGCGTGACATCGCCGTCGGCGTCGCGAGGGGCCTCCGGTACCTCCACGAGGAGTGCCAGCAGAAGATCGTGCACTACGACGTCAAGCCCGGCAACGTGCTCCTCGACGCCGGCCTCGCTCCCAAGGTGGCCGGCTTTGGACTCGCGCAGGTGATGAACCGGGCGGACACGCACGCGGCCGTCTCGGGGATGCGCGGCACCCCCGGGTACGCCGCGCCGGAGCTGTGGATGCAGGTGGGCGTCACCGAGAAGTGCGACGTGTACAGCTTCGGCATCCTCCTGTTCGAGGTCCTCGGCCGGAGGAGGAACTTCGACGAGGCGGCGCCGGAGAGTCGGCGGTGGTTCCCGAAGCTGGTGTGGACCGAACACGAGCGCGGCGAGCTCGCGGAGGTCGTTGATAGCCGCGGCAGCGCGGAGGAGGAGAAGGGCAGGGAGACGGCGAGGAGGATGTGCGAGGTGGCGTTCTGGTGCGTGCAGCAGCTGCCGGAGGCGAGGCCGACGATGGGCAGCGTGGTGAAGATGCTGGAAGGGGAGATGGACATTCCTCCTCCGCCGAATCCGTTCCAGCATCTCATGGCTGTGCCGGAGGTGGCGTGGACGTCAAATGGTCGAGCGAGCACCATTGTTGGGAGTGGTTCAAGACGCGATCACTCCATCCTCGCCGTGGATAGTTGAGTACGATTTTATTTTTTCAATCAAAAGGCAATAGTTTAAGGACCCCACTACAAATCTGATGTCAGATTTTTTACCACGGCAAATTATATTCTTTGAGGATGGCAAGTTTAGTTGGCTGATAAATCTGTCTTAATATATTTTGTCAGAATATTGCCGTGCTTGCAAACAAAATTTGTCATCATCACACTAATACAAATTGACATGAAAAACGTCAGATTTCTCGAGCCTAAAAATTTAACGTCATATTTTTAGCGTTTTCACACAAAGTGTGTATATATATACCAATTACTCCCTCCGTCTAGGTGAGCAAGTCATCTTAGGTTGTGCACCGTGACCAAGGAGGGGAAAACGAGAGAACTTAATATTTATTTGTTAATTAATAGCATTGCATGCAATGAACTAACCACTGCATGTCGTGTTTGGTAGTCTCAAGTCATTAAAATCATCCACACCCCACATATCTTATTGGTTGATATGTCAAGAAACAAGAAACGAGGTAGAAGTTAATGCACCGCGCCTAAGTGTTTTGGGATTATTTGATTTTCATAAGATGACTTACACACCTAGACGGAGGGAGTATGGCATACACGTTAGTACAATGTCAACAAAGTACTCTAAGACATCGAGAACACACATAGCCAAATTATTAAGAGAGGAAAAAAGGGACAATACACCAAAAAGACATGCTAAGAGCACCTATAGCCGACCCCTCAAACCTGGTTAAAGGAGTAAAATCTGGTTTTGAGGGGTTAAACCGCACCTGGCTGATCCCTTATCACCTTTAAAGGAGGAAATAAATTACTCATCGGCGTTGCCACCGCTTATATTTACTTGAGTAGGGCCGTTTACGGGGGGGGGGATCCTTCCGCATCACCCTTACTCGAGTTGTGCTTGTAAACTAAATTTGTCATCATCCCACCAATACAAATTGACATAAAAAACGTCAGATTTATCATGCCTAAAAATTTGATGTCATATTTTTAGTGTTTTCATACAAAGTGTGTATATATATACCAATTATGACATATACATTAGTACAATGACAACAAACTACTCGAAGACATCGAGAACACACATAGCCAAGTTATTAAGAGAGAAAAAAAGGGACGATGCACCGAAAAAGACATGCTAAGAGCATCTATAGCCGATCCCTCAAACCTAGTTAAAGGAGTAAAAATCTGGTTTTGAGGGGTTAAACCGCACCTGGCTGATCCTTTATCACCTTCAGAGGAGGAAAAAATGTACTCATCGTCGTTGTCGCCGCTTATATTTACTCGAGCAGGGACGTTTCTCCAGGGGGGAAATCCCTTCCCGTGTTGCCCTTCTTCCTCATCTGAACCACACCAAGGCCCAAACCCACCCCAAATCCCCTGCCAGCGCTCTCGCCTGCCACCACAGCCACCCCACACCTCATCCCAGGATTCCAATCGCCCGACGTCGATGGCAGGATCTTGCCGTCGGAGGACACTGCCACCGATTCGAAGCGCGGATCCACCGTGGCACGTAGCCGACCCAAGGCCGGCAGGGCGCCCCCTCCTGCTCCTTCGCCGACCTGCTACTATTGTCGCCTAAGAAGAAGTACCATGGTGTGCCGCCACGATCATGGGGGACACATACATCAGCGTCTAGTACTAGCTAGGCTCCTTCCAGGTGACAGAGCTGGTCGCAAGGGTGCACGACAAGAAGACGATGGCCCTCTACAATAGTCGGGTGAAAATTGACTTCCCCATCAGCAGCCGTGAGGTCCCGGCAGCCGTTATAATGACCCCTAATTGGTCTCCCATCCCGAGTTGCGGGGAAACTAGGAGGCCTTCAATAGGCCCGAGGTAGCGCGCGCCGATGGAGACAACATGGCCGAATTTTGCCGGATGTATCCGGAGCTCGTTGCCAAGGAGCGCTGGCGGCTCGAGATGTACAAGCGGGGGGATGCGGATGAGGACGAGACCAAATCGTCCGATGGGAGATCGGACCAAAAGTTATTGAGCTCTTGTTTACCGACTCTGTATCCCGCTTCGGCTCCAGTCTGGGGGCATGAATTGAGAGAAGATCATGGCCGAAATAGAGGACGAAGAAGATGATTGATTTTCTTATTTCGTTCGAATTGACTAGTTTAAATTCGTGTTGTGCAATGTAGTTTGAACCTACTTGTGCTATTTTTGGTTAGTTTGAATCAAATTGGGTTATCGATGCTCAAATTTGCGTGATTTTTTAGAAAGCTAAATTTAGGAGTTTGTTAGGATCCATTTTTTTAACGAGGCAAATGTAAGAAGTTAAGATATAAAGGGGCAAATTTTAAAAGATCAGCTAGGTGTTCTAGGGACGATACACCGGCAACAAATAACACCATTTAGCAGCATGGTTTTAAATAGCCTGCTATAGCTCGCTATAGCCTTTTCAGTAGGGTGCCGCTAAATGGTTGCCTTCACAAGTAGCCCGTTCTAGCCTGCTATAGCCCGCTATAACTAATTTGAAGGTCCGCCGCTATTTTTTATAGCCCGCTATTTAGCACTAACACATACTGGTTCTCTTGTTCTCCGTTTTGGAAATAATTCTAGAGGAACAAACTCGACCGTCTGAATTAGTACCATTAAGGAGATCCATGAGGGGGGATGCAATTTCAGATGATTATATTATCTTTCTCCACAACTATCCAACATAGATACTTTGTGTTAATTATATTAGCCTAGGTTCAAGGACAAGAAGGTGTGACTTTGTGTCGTTGGGATACTTTGTGTTCCCCACAACTATCCAACATAGATTAGCTTCCCTTAAAGGAAGTGATACATCTTATTTTCCATGTGTTCTAGTTAATTATAATCCTATCCAATTCACTTGTGTTATCATTGCTTGCTTGCTCATTGTATAGATGTCACATCTAGTTGGACATTTAGAGAACTTACTTTATCCATGATCCCCAAAATTTGTTAACAAAAGTTTAAAGTTTTGTAGTCGCCTATTCATCCTTGTTTAGTCCACATCTTTGGTCCTACAATGAGAAGTTGATACATTCTCTTATTTCTCAACATCGAGTATTATGGGATTGGGATGATAGCCTAAGACCAACTCTAGCAGACCCGCATCCCGCCGGCCCGCAAAACGCGTTTGCAGTTCGCGGAAAACGGCCTTTGCGGGCCGGCGCGGACGGCCACAGATGCAGACCCCCAAACAGACCCGTATAAAAGTATATTCGCGAAATATGCGTTTTTACGGGGTCGGCTTTACGGGGTCTGCTCGGACACCGCCGCATCGACCCGCAGACAGAAAACGCCCAATTCTCGCATTTCGGTTCCCACAAATAAGTTCAAATTCAAACAACATAACACAGTTTCACGCGCAAATAAAAGCCAAGTTCAGTACGACAAACACAAAAGAGGGCCTTGCAAAAGGTACGCCCATGTCCGCATCATCTTGGTCAATCTTCACTCCGTGCCATCGAGTCCACCTTGAAGTTCATCGCCACCACTGAATCCACCTACGACGCTTGTTCCAACTCCCGCACCAAAATCATCGACATTGCCGCCATATGGAGCAGAGAAAACATCTCCGGAACTATAACACACACCAGCCGACGCAACCATTCTCCTCTTCAAGATTTCTCTCCTTGCCATATCATGCCATGTTTTGGTGAGATCGTCCATGTCATTGCGGTTCATTGACATGATCTTGTTCTCTTCGGCGAGCAACTTGGACATGGCTTTGTTTTCCACGGCGCGTGCTCTTCTCTCCTCAATGGCAGCTTTGCGCAAACCCTCTTCCTTGAGCAATTGCCACTTTTCTTGCTTCTCCTTTGCCTTCTTCTCGGCCAACTCTTTATTGATCTGCAACGACTTCAACAACATCAACTCGTTTGATTGCACCATGGCATCAATCTTCTCCCTCAAGCTCGATGCTTCTTGCTCTCTCTTCATCTTCTCCTTAGTCTTCTTGTCGCCATCGGGCTTGTTCAAATTTCTTGGGCCATCATCTTCATCCATGTTTGTAAGTGAGCCTCTCTTCGGTGGGGATTCTTTGTCGATCAACTTCCACTTCTCGCACTTTTGGAGAAACTCCCAACAATGCTCTAGTTTGAAGAATTTGCCTTACGAAGCTTCCATGTCTTTGTATCTATGTTGGGCAATCTTGTCCTACATAATGTGAACAAAGTGAAATGATGCAATCACTTCCCATGATGCAAATATGATGATGCACAAATTGAACAAAGGCAAAACAAACTCACATAGTCGGATTCCACGATTCCACTTGGAGGTGCATTGCGTACTTGCTCCAAGCAAGCCGCCCAATGGCTGCACATAGGCTTGATCACCTCTCAACGCCCTTGAAGCGACCAAAATGTGTGTGGAGTCCTATTGGGGTACTTTTCTGTTGGGGATCATTGCAGAAATTAAAAAAAATTCTACGCATCACCAAGATCAATCTATGGAGAGACTAGCAACGAGAGAGAGGGGAGTGTATCTTCATACCCTTGAAGATCGCGATGCGGAAGCGTTACTAGAACACGGATGAGGGAGTCGTACTCGCGGCGATTCGAATCGCGGAAGATCCGATCTAATGCCGAACGGACGACGCCTCCGCGTTCAACACACGTACAACCCGGGGACGTCTCCTCCTTCTTGATCCAGCAAGGGGAGAGGAGAAGTTGAGGGAGAGCTCCAGCAGCATGACGGCGTGGTGGTGGAGCTTGCATTTCTCCGGCAGGGCTTCGCCAAGCACTACAGAGGAGGTGTTGGGAGGGAGAGGGCTGCGCCAGGGGAAGGGTGCGGCAGCCCTCCCACCTCCCTCTATTTATAGGGGCAAGGGAGAGGGGAGCCGGCCCCCTCCAGATGGATCTAGAGGGGGGCGGCGGCCAAGGGGGGGAAGGCTTGCCCCCCCAAGCCAAGGGGGGCGCCCCCTTCAGGGTTTCCCCCAAACCCTAGGCGCATGGGCCCTAGGGGGGTTTGGCGCCCAGGCCACCTAGGGGCTGGTTCCCCTACATATTCAGCCCATAGGGCCCTCCAGGGCAGGTGGACTCTCCTGGTGGACCCCCGGAACCCTTTCGGTGGTCCCGGTACAATACCGATTAATCCCCGAACACTTCCGGCGACCGAATAAGGACTTCCCATATATAAATATTTATCTCCGGACCATTCTGGAACTCCTCGTGACGTCTGAGATCTCATCTGGGACTCCAAACAACATTCAGTAACCGCATACTAGTTCCCATAATAACTCTAGCGTCACCGAACCTTAAGTGTGTAGACCCAACGGGTTCGGGAATCATGCAGACATGACCGAGCATCTCTCCGGCCAATAACCAAGAGCGGGATCTGGATACCCATGTTGGTTACCACATGTTCCACGATGATCTAATCGGATGAACCACGATGTCGGGGATTCAAACAATCCCGTATACAATTCCCTTTGTCAATCGGTACGTTACTTGCCCGAGATTCAATCGTCGGTATCCCAATACCTCGTCCAATCTCGTTACCGGCAAGTCACTTTACTCATTCCTAATGCATGATCCCGTGACTAACTTCTTAGTCACATTGAGCTCATTATGATGATGCATTGCCGAGTGGGCCCAGAGATACCTCTCCATCATACAGAGTGACAAATCCCAGTCTCGATTCATGCCAACCCAACAGACACTTTCAGAGATGCCTGTAGTGTACCTTTATAGCCACCCAGTTACGTTTTGACGTTTGGTACACCCAAAGCATTCCTACGGTATCCGGGAGTTGCACAATCTCATGGTCTAAGGAAATGATACTTGACATTAGAAAAGCTTTAGCGATTTAACTACGATCTTGTGCTATACTTAGGATTGGGTCTTGTCCATCACATCATTCTCCTAATGATGTGATCCCGTTATCAACGACATCCAATGTCCATGGTCAGGAAAGCGTAACCATCTATTGATCAACGAGCTAGTCAACTAGAGGCTTACTAGGGACATGTTGTGGTCTATGTATTCACACATGTATTACGATTTCCGGATAACACAATTATAGCATGAACAATAGACAATTATCATGAACAAGGAAATATAATAATAACCATTTTATTATTGCCTCTAGGGCATATTTCCAACAGTCTCCCACTTGCACTAGAGTCAATAATCTAGTACATTGTGATGAATCGAACACCCATAGAGTTCTGGTGTTGATCATGTTTTTCTCGTGGAAGAGGTTTAGTCAACGGATCTGCGACATTCAGGTCCGTATGCACTTTACAAATATCTATGTCTCCATCTTGAACATTTTCACGAATGGAGTTGAAGCGATGCTTGATATGCCTGGTCTTCTTGTGAAACCTGGGCTCCTTGGCAAGGGCAATAGCTCCAGTGTTGTCACAGAAGAGAGTCATCGGGCCCGACGCGTTGGGAATAACTCCTAGGTCGGTAATGAACTCCTTCATCCAGATTGCTTCATGTGCTGCCTCGGAGGCTGCCATGTACTCCGCTTCACATGTAGATCCCGCCACGACGCTTTGCTTGCAACTGCACCAGCTGACTGCCCCACCATTCAAAATATATATGTATCCGGTTTGTGACTTGGAGTCATCCAGATCTGTGTCGAAGCTAGCATCGGCGTAGCCCTTCTGACGAGCTCTTCGTCACCTCCATAAGCGAAAACATATCCTTAGTCCTTTTCGGTACTTCAGGATATTCTTGACCGTTGTCCAGTGTTCCATGCGGGATTACTTTGGTACCTTCCTACCAAACTTACGGCAAGGTTCACATCAGTCCGGTACACAGCATGGCATACATAATAGACCCTATGGCGAGGCATAGGGGCGACACTCATCTTTTCTCTATCTTACGCGGGTGGGGCATTGAGCCGTCTTGAATCTCACACCTTGCAATACAGGGAAGAACCTCTTCTTGGACTGATCCATATTGAACTTCTTCAATATCTTGTGAAGATCTTGATGCCTAATATGTAAGCAGCTTCTCCAAGGTCCTTCATTGAAAAACACTTATTCAAGTAGGCCTTTATTCTTTCCAAAAATTCTATATCATTTCCCATCAATAGTATGTCATCCACATATAATATGAGAAATGCTACAGAGCTCCCACTCACTTTCTTGTAAATGCAGGCTTCTCCATAAGTCTGTGTAAACCCAAACACTTTGATCATCTCATCAAAGCGAATGTTCCAACTCCGAGATGCTTGCACCAGCCCATAGATTGAGCGCTAGAGCTTGCATACCTTGTCAGCATTCTTAGGATCGACAAAATGTTCCGGCTGCATCATATACAATTCTTCCTTAAGGAAACCATTAAGGAATGCCGTTTTGACGTCCATTTGCCATATCTCATAATCATAGAATGCGGCAATTGCTAACATGATTCAGACGGACTTCAGCTTCTCTACGGGTGAGAAGGTCTCATCGTAGTCAACCCCTTAAACTTGTCGATAACCCTTAGCGACAAGCCGAGCCTTATAGATGGTCACATTACCATCCGCGTCTATCTTCCTTTTAAAGATCCATTTATTTTCTATGGCTCGCCGATCATCGGGCAAGTCTGTCAAAGTCCATACTTTGTTTTCATACATGGATCCTATCTCGGATTTCATGTCTTCAAGCCATTTGTTGGAATCTGGGCCTGCCATCGCTTCTTCATAGTTCGAAGGTTCACCATTGTCTAACAACATGATTTCCAGGACAGGGTTGTCGTACCACTCTGGTGCGGAACGTGTCCTCGTGGACCTACGAAGTTCAGTAGTACCTTGATTCGAAGTTTCATGATCATCATCATTAACTTCCTCGCTAATCGGTGCAAGCACCACAGAAACATTTTCCTGAGCTGCGCTACTTTCCGGTTCAAGAGGCAGCACCTCATCAAGTTCTACTTTCCTCCCACTTACTCCTTTCGAGAGAAACTCTTTCTCTAGAAAGGATCCATTCTTGGCAACAAAGATCTTGCCTTCAGATCTGAGGTAGAAGGTATACCCAATAGTTTCCTTAGGGTATCCTATGAAGACGCATTTTTCCGACTTGGGTTCGAGCTTTTCAGGTTGAAGTTTCTTGACATAAGCATCACATCCCCAAACTTTCAGAAATGACAACTTAGGTTTCTTCCCAAACCATAATTCATACGGTGTCATCTCAACGGATTTTGACGGAGCCCTATTTAAAGTGAATGCGGCAGTCTCTAAAACATAACCCCAAAATGATAGCGGTAAATCGGTAAGAGACATCATAGATCGCACCATATCCAATAGAGTGCGATTACGACGTTCGGACACACCGTTACGCTGAGGTGTTCCAGGCAACGTGAGTTGTGAAACGATTCCACATTTCCTTAAGTGCGTACCAAACTCGTGACTCAAATATTCTCCTCCACGATCCGATCGTAAGAACTTTATTTTCCTGTCACGTTGGTTCTCCACCTAACTCTGAAATTCCTTGAACTTTTCAAAGGTCTCAGACTTGTGTTTCATCAAGTAGACATACCCATATCTACTTAAGTCATCAGTGAGGGTGAGAACATAACGATAGCCACCGTGAGCCTCGACGCTCATTGGACCGCACACATCAGTATGTATGATTTCCAATAATTTGGTTGCTCGCTCCATTGCTCCAGAGAACGGAGTCTTGGTCATCTTGCCCATGGGGCATGGTTCGCATGTGTCAAATGATTCATAATCAAGAGACTCCAAAAGTCCATCTGCATGGAGCTTCTTCATGCGTTTGACACCAATGTGACCAAGGCGGCAATGCCACAAGTATGTGGGACTATCATTATTAACCTTACATCTTTTGGTATTCACACTATGAATATGTGTAACATCACGTTCGAGATTCAATAAGAATAAACCATTGACCAGCGGGGCATGACCATAAAACATATCTCTCATATGAATAGAATAACCATTATTCTTGGATTTAAATGAGTAGCCATCTCGCATTAAACGAGATCCAGATACAATGTTCATGCTCAAAGCTGGCACTAAATAACAATTATTGAGGTTTAAAACTAACCCCGTAGGTAAATGTAGAGGTAGCGTGCCGACGGCGATCACATCGACCTTGGAACCATTCCTGACGCGCATCGTGACCTCGTCCTTCGCCAGTCTCCGCTTATTCCGCAGCTCCTGTTTTGAGTTACAAATATGAGCAACCGCACCGGTATCAAATACCCAGGAGCTACTACGAGTACTGGTAAGGTGCACATCAATAACATGTATATCACATATACCTTTGGTGTTGCCGGCCTTCTTGTCCGCTAAGTACTTGGGGCAGTTCCGCTTCCAGTGACCATTTCCCTTGCAATAAAAGCACTGAGTCTCGGGCTTGGGTCCATTCTTTGGCATCTTCCCGGCAACTGATTTACCAGGCGCGACAACTCCCTTGCCGTCCTTCTTGAAGTTCTTTTTATCCTTTCCCTTCTTAAAACTAGTGGTCTTATTCACCATCAACACTTGATGTTCCTTTTTGATCTCCACCTCCGCTGATTTCAGCATTGAATATAACTCAGGAATGGACTTCTCCATCCCCTGCATATTGTAGTTCATCACAAAGCTCTTGTAGCTAGGTGGGAGCGACTGGAGGATCCTGTCAATGACCGAGTCATCTGGGAGATTAACTCCCAACTGAGACAAACGGTTGTGTAACCCGGACATAGTGAGTATGTGGTCACTGACAGAACTGTTTTCCTCCATCTTACAACTGTAGAATTTGTTGGAGACTTCATATCTCTCGACCCGGGCATGAGCTTGGAAAACTATTTTCAGCTCTTGGAACATCTCATATGCTCCATGCTGCTCAAAATGCTTTTGGAGCCCCGGTTCTAAGCTGTAAAGCATGCCGCACTGAACCAGGGAGTAATCATCACTACGCGACTGCCAGGCGTTCATAACGTCTTGAGTTACTGGGAAAATGGGTGCGTCACCTAACGGTGCTTCAAGGACATATGCTTTCTTGGCAGCTATGAGGATGATCCTCAAGTTCCGGACCCAGTCCGTATAGTTGCTACCATCATTTTCAGCTTGGTTTTCTCTACGAACGCGTTCAAGTTGAGGGCAACATTAGCATGGGACATTTGATCAACAAGACATATTGCAAAGATTTTTAGACTATGTTCATGATAATTAAGTTCATCTAATCAAATTATTTAATGAACTCCCACTTAGATAGACATCCCTCTAGTCATCTAAGTGATACATGATCCGAGTCAACTAGGCCATGTCCGATCATCACGTGAGACAGACTAGTCATCATCGGTGAACATCTTGATGTTGATCGTATCTACTATACGACTCATGTTCGACCTTTCGGTCTCTCGTGTTCCGAGTCCATGTCTATACATGCTAGGCTCGTCAAGTCAACCTAAGTGTTTTGCATGTGTAAATCTGGCTTACACCCGTTGTATTCGAACGTTAGAATCTATCACACCCGATCATCACGTGGTGCTTCGAAACAACGATCCTTCGCAACGGTGCACAATTAGGGGGAACATGATACGTCTCCAATATATCTATAATTTATGAAGTATTCATGCTATTATATTATCCATCTTGGATGTTTTATGGGCTTTACTATGCACTTCTATATTATTTTTGGGACTAACCTATTGACCCAGAGCCCAGTGCCAGTTCCTGTTTTTTCTCTTGTTTCAGTGTTTCGAAGAAAAGGAATATCAAACGGATTCGAAACGGAATGAAACCTTCCGGAGAAGTTATTTTTGGAAGGAAAGCTACCCGATAGACTTGGAGTGCACGTCAGGAAAGAAACGAGGGAGCCACGAGGTAGGGGGGCGTGCCCTCCACCCTCGTGGGCCCCTCGTGGCTCCCCTAACGTATTTCTTCCGCCTATATATATATATCCATATACCCTAAAAACTTCGGAGGACAAGATAGATCGGGAATTCCGCCGCCGCAAGCCTCTGTAGCCACCAAAAACCAATCGGGACCCTGTTCAGGCAGCCTGCCGGAGGGGGGAACCCTCACCGGTGGCCATCTTCATCATCCCGCGATCTCCATGACGAGGAGGAGTAGTTCACCCTCGGGGCTGAGGGTATGTACCAGTAGCTATGTGTTTGATCTCTCTCTCTCTCTCTCTCTCTCTCTCTCTCTCTCTCTCGTGTTCTTGATTTGGCACGATCTTGATGTATCGCGAGCTTTGCTATTATAGTTGGATCTTATGTTTCTTCTCCCCCCTCTACTCTCTTGTAATGGATTGAGTTTTCCCTTTGAGGTTATCTTATCGGATTGAGTCTTTAATGATTTGAGAACACTTGATGTATGTCTTGCCGTGCATATCTGTGGTGACAATGGGATATCACGTGACTCACTTGATGTATGTTTTGGTGATCAACTTGCGGGTTCCACCCATGAACTTATGCATAGGGGTTGGCACACGTTTTCGTCTTGATACTACGGTAGAAACTTTGGGGCACTCTTTGAGGTTCTATGTGTTGGTTGAATAGATGAATCTGAGATTGTGTGATGCATATCGTATAATCATACCCACGGATACTTGAGGTGACATTGGAGTATCTAGGTGACATTAGGATTTTGGTTGATTTGTGTCTTAAGGTGTTATTCTAGTGCGAACTCTAGGGTTGTTTGTGACACTTATAGGAATAGCCCAACGGTTTGATTGGAAAAAATAACTTTGAGGTGGTTTCGTACCCTACCATAATCTCTTCGTTTGTTCTCCACTATTAGTGACTCTTTGTTGCATTTTGAGGGATAGTTATGTGATCCAATTATGTTATTATTGTTGAGAGAACTTGCACTAGTGAAAGTATGAACCCTAGGCCTTGTTTCCTAGCATTGCAATACCGTTTACGCTCACTTTTACCACTTGTTACCTTGCTGTTTTTATATTTTTCAGATTACAAAAACCTATATATACCATCCATATTGCACTTGTATCACCATCTCTTCGCCGAACTAGTGCACCTATACAATTTACCATTGTATTGGGTGTGTTGGGGACACAAGAGACTCTTTGTTATTTGGTTGCAGGGTTGCTTGAGAGAGACCATCTTGATCCTACGCCTCCCACGGATTGATAAACCTTAGGTCATCCACTTGAGGGAAATTTGCTACTGTCCTACAAACCTCTGCACTTGGAGGCCCAACAACGTCTACAAGAAGAACGTTGCGTAGTAGACATCAAGCAGTTTCTGGCGCTGTTGCCGGGGAGGTGAGTGCTTGAATGTATATCTTTAGATCTTGCAATCGAATCTTTTTGTTTCTTGTTTTATCACTAGTTTAGTCTATAAAATAAAACTACAAAAAAATGGAATTAAGTTTGCCACATACGCTTCATCTTTTTAATATCTTTCATGAAAATGATGGGAAGAAAATTGTGCTCAAGTACTATAAGAAGAATTACATAGAATGCTTGGCATAAAATATGTGAATAATGAGCATGATTGCAATGTTGTTAGTATGAATTCTTTGAATACCCATGATGCTAATGATATGCAAAGCCACAAGCTTGGGGAAGCTATGTTTGATGAAGATGATATTTTTTCTCCCCCAAGCTTTGATGAGGAAATTTACTATGATGAAAGCATGCCTCCTATCTATGATAATTATTGTGATGACACGTATGCTTTAAAGAATAATGATAACCATGAGACGTGTCATCTTGATCTTAATCTTCAATCATATGATAGTTATTTTGTTGAGTTTGCTCCCACTACTATTCATGAGGATAAATTTGCTTATGTGGAGAGTAATAAAAATTATATGCTTGTAGATCATGAAAAGAATGCTTTATGTGATGGTTATATTGTTGAATTCATTCATGATGCTACTGAAAATTATTATGAGAGAGGATCATATGCTTCTACATATTGCAATAATATCAAGTTTCCTCTCTATGTGCTTAAAGTTTTAAGGTTATGCTTGTTTTGCCTTCCTATGCTAGTTGATTATTGCGCCCATAAATTGTTTGCTCACAAAATCCCTATGCATAGGAAGTGGGTTAGACTTAAATGTGCTAGTCATATTCTTCATGATGCTCTCTTCATGTTTCAATTTTTATCTTTTATGTGAGCATCATTGAAATCATCATGCCTAGCTAGGGGTGTTAAACGATAGCGCTTGTTGGGAGGCAACCCAATTTTATTTTAGTTTCTTGCTTTTTGGTCCTCTTTAAGAATAAATAATCCATATAGCTTCTGTTTAGATGTGGTTTTGTGTTTTAATTAGTTTTTGTGCCAAGTAGAACCTTTGGGAAGACTTGGGTGAAGTCTTTATGACCATGCTGTAAAAAACAGAAACTTTAGCGCTCATGAAATTAGCTTCAACTTTTGACTGGAGAGTGCTATTTAGTTGATTCTTTTTGCATATGATTACTAGACAAATTCCTCAGGTCCACCAATGTAGTTTAGAATTTTTGGAGTTCCATAAGTATACGTTTGATACAGATTACTACAGAATGTTCTGTTTTTGACAGATTCTGTTTTCCGTGTGTTGTTTGCTTATTTTGATGACTCTATGGCTAGTAAAATAGTTTATAAACCATAGAGAAGTTGGAATAAATTAGGTTTAACACCAATATAAATAAATAATGAGTTCATTACAGTACCTTGAAGTGGTGTTTTGTTTTCTTTCGCTAACAGAGCTTACGAGTCTTCTGTTAAGTTTTGTGTTGTGAAGTTTCCAAGTTTTGGGTAAAGATTCGATGGACTATGGAATAAGGAGTGGCAAGAGCCTAAGCTTGGGGATGCCCAAGGCACCCCAAGGTAATATTCAAGGATAACCAACAGCCTAAGCTTGGGGATGCCCCGGAAAGCATCCCCTCTTTCGTCTTCGTTCATCGGTAACTTTACTTGGAGCTATATTTTTATTCACCACATGATATGTGTTTTGCTTGGAGCGTCGTTTTATTTTATTTAGATTTGCTTGCTTTTTGAATAAAATACCAAGATCTGAAATTCTTAAATTAGAGAGAGTCTTCACATAGCTACATAATTATTTAACTACTCATTGATCTTCACTTATATCTTTTTGGAGTAGTTTGTCATTTAATCGTGTGCTTCACTTATATCCTATGAGTAAATGGTTGAATGATTTGAATGTCATAAATCTGAAATTATATATGTTTCATATGCCTTTCCCATGGGGAGTAATGACTTCACATATAAGAAGTAGAGGTGGTAAATTTATTGAAGGTTAGCAAACATTGTATTGGTCACTTGAACAATTCATGAAAGAATATTGAAGGAAGAGAGATTTCACATATAATACTATCTTGGACATCTTCTATGATTATGAGCCCCATTAGTTATTTTCAAACCTGAGCAAATTAGTTGAAGTTGGACAAGGAAGACAACATAATGAGTTATGCTTGGGTATATTTGTATAGAAGTTACATTGTTTTGGATCCTCTAACATGTGGTGCTTGCTATTTAGAATCCTTTGATAGCCAAAATATCTGTACTAAGCGGGAATACTGCTTGTGCATCCAAACTCCTTGAACCAAGTTTCTTCCCTGAGTGTCCACCATATCTACCTATATGCGGTATTTACCTGCCGTTCCAAGTAAATTTGCATGTGCCAAACTCTAAACCTTCAAATAATAATCTGTTTTGTATGCCCGAATCGCTCATGTAGCGACTACGGGTTAGCAGTATCTTCCATGCTAGGTGGGTTATTCTCATGATGAGTGGACTCCGCTCATCATTCACGAGAAAATGGTCGGTAACTGGGATGTCCAGTCCCATGATCAAAAGATCGAAATCAAATCAAAAATAATTGCAAACAAAACTCCCCCAGGATTGATGTTAGTTGGAGGCACCCGTTGTTTCGGACAAGCCATGGATTGATGATTGTTGGTGGAGGGGGAGTAAAAATATTTACCTTTCTGTTTGGGAACCGCCTATAATGTATGTAGTATGGAAGATATTGGGAACTCTTGGTCGTTATGTTGACAATGAAAGCATACCTCTCAAAATTATTTTCATCTCTGTTTTTGCTCCGAGTTCTAGCACCTCGGCAAATCCCTGCTTCCCTCTGTGAAGGGCCTATCTTTTACTTTTATGCAAGAGTCAGTAGTATTCCTTCTCATTCCAACCAACTCTTTAGTTGGCAAGCATCATGTGATGGAAAGATCTAAGAATATATGGCCAGTCAAATATATTTGAGCATGAATTATTACTGTTGACATTACCCTTGAGGTTAAATGTTGGGAGGCGAAACATTAAGCCCCTATCTTTCTCTGTGTTTGATGAATACTATTTGTTCTAAAAATATGCTTTGAGTGGTAGCAGTCATGGAAGACTATATGATAGTTGAGTATGTGGGATTTGCTAAATCAAAGCTCTGACATAGACTCTTCCTGAAGATAAGATGAATTGTAATTGTTTGATGACTAATAACATGGTTTGTTAGTTTTCAAGAAAGTTTATGATCTATACTTTAACATGTGAATAGTTTGTTACTTGATCATGAAAAGTTCTGTGAGTTGAGCTACTGTTATGACATATGATGATGCTAGAAAAGGTGATTGAAATTATCATTGATCAAACTTGTGCACCTGCTAGCATTCACACTTCATAAATTATTTCTTTTATCATTTACCTACTCGAGGACGAGCAGGAATTAAGCTTGGGGATGCTGATACGTCTCCAACGTATCTATAATTTATGAAGTATTCATGCTATTATATTATCCATCTTGGATGTTTTATGGGCTTTACTATGCACTTTTATATTATTTTGGGACTAACCTATTGACCCGAGCCCAGTGCAGTTCTGTTTTTCCCTTGTTTGAAGTGTTTGAAGAAAATGAATATCAAATGGAGTCGAAGCGGAATGAAACCTTCGGAGAAGTTATTTTTGGAAGGAAAGCTACCCGATAGACTTGGAGTGCACGTCGGAAAGAAAGCGAGGAGCCACGAGGTAGAGGCGCCCTCCACCTCGTGGGCCCCTCGTGGCTCCCCGACGTATTTCTTCAACCTATATATATATATATATATATATATATATATATATATATATATATATATATCCATATACCCTAAAAACTTGGAGGACAAGATTGATCAGGAGTTCCGCGCCATGCAAGCCTCTATAGCCACCAAAACCAATCGGGACCTGTTCCGGCACCACCTGCCGGGGGGAACCCTCACCGGTGGCCATCTTCATCATCCCGGCGATCTCCATGATGAGGAGGGAGTAGTTCACCCTCGGGGCTGAGGGTATGTACCAGTAGCTATGTGTTTGATCTCTCTCTCTCTCTCGTGTTCTTGATTTGGCACGATCTTGATGTATCGCGAGCTTTGCTATTATAGTTGGATCTTATGTTTCTTCTCCCCCTCTACTCTCTTGTAATGGATTGAGTTTCCCCTTTGAGGTTATCTTATCGGATTGAGTCTTTAATGATTTGAGAACACTTGATGTATGTCTTGCCGTGCATATCTGTGGTGACAATGGGATATCACGTGACTCACTTGATGTATGTTTTGGTGATCAACTTGCGGGTTCCTCCCATAAACTTATGCATAGGGGTTGGCACACGTTTTCTTCTTGATTCTCTGGTAGAAACTTTGGGGCACTCTTTGAGGTTCTATGTGTTGGTTGAATAGATGAATCTGAGATTGTGTGATGCATATCGTATAATCATACCCACGGATACTTGAGGTGACATTGGAGTATCTAGGTGACATTAGGGTTTTGGTTGATTTGTGTCTTAAGGTGTTATTCTAGTACGAACTCTAGGGATGTTTGTGACACTTATAGGAATAGCCCAACAGATTGATCGGAAAGAATAACTTTGAGGTGGTTTCGTACCCTACCATACTCTCTTCGTTTGTTCTCCACTATTAGTGACTTTGGAGTGACTCTTTGTTGCATGTTGAGGGATAGTTATGTGATCCAATTATGTTATTATTGTTGAGAGAACTTGCACTAGTGAAAGTATGAACCCTAGGCCTTGTTTCCTAGCATTGCAATACCGTTTACGCTCACTTTTACCACTTGTTACCTTGCTGTTTTATATTTTCAGATTACAAAACCTATATCTACCATCCATATTGCACTTGTATCACCATCTCTTCGCCGAACTAGTGCACCTATACAATTTACCATTGTATTTGGGTGTGTTGGGGACACAAGAGACTCTTTGTTATTTGGTTGCAGGGTTGCTTGAGAGAGACCATCTTCATCCTACGCCTCCCACGGATTGATAAACCTTAGGTCATCCACTTGAGGGAAATTTGCTACTATCCTACAAACCTCTGCACTTGGAGCCCAACAACGTCTACAAGAAGAAGGTTGTGTAGTAGACATCAAAACACTTTCTTGAAATTTTAGCGAGGGATCATCTTATTTAAGCTACCGTCGTTCCAAGCAAATAAGATGTAAAACATGATAAACATCACATGTAATCAAATACTGACATGATATGGCCAATATCATTTTGCTTCTTTTGATCTCCATCTTCGGGGCGCCATGATCATCATCATCATCGGCATGACACCATGATCTCCATCATCGTTTCTTCATGAAGTTGTCTCGCCAACTGTTATTTCTACTACTATGGCTAACGGTTAGCAATAAAGTAAAGTAATTACATTGCGTTTTCATTGACACGCAGGTCATACAATAAATTAAGACAACTCCTATGGCTCCTGCCGGTTGTCATACTCATCGACATGCAAGTCATGATTCCTATTACAAGAACATGATCAATCTCATACATCACATATATCATTCATCACATCCTTTTAGCCATATCACATCACACGGCATATGCTGCAAGAACAAGTTAGACGTCATCTAATTGTTGTTGCAAGTTTTTACTTGGCCGCTATAGGTTTCTAGCAAGAACGTTTCTTACCTACGCAAAAAACCACAACGTGATATGCCAGTTGCTATTTACCCTTCATAAGGACCCTTTTCATCGAATCCGATCCGACTAAAGTGGGAGAGACAGACACCTGCTAGCCACCTTATGCAACTAGTGCATGTCAGTCGGTGGAACCTGTCTCACGTAAGCGTACATGTAAGGTCGGTCCGAGCCGCTTCATCCCACGATGCCGCCGAATCAAGATAAGACTAGTAACAGCAAGTAAATAGACAAAATCGACGCCCACAACAACTTGTGTTCTACTCGTGCATAGAAACTACGCATAAAGCTAGCTCTGATACAACTGTTGGGGATCGTTGCAGAAATTAAAAAATTTCTACGCATCACCAAGATCAATCTATGGAGAGACTAGCAACGAGAGAGAGGGGAGTGTATCTTCATACCCTTGAAGATCGTGATGCGGAAGCGTTACTAGAACGCGGATGAGGGAGTTGTACTCGCGGCGATTCAAATCGCGGAAGATCCGATCTAATGCCGAACGGACGACGCCTCCGTGTTCAACACACGTACAGCCCGGGGACGTCTCCTCCTTCTTGATTCAGCAAGGGGAGAGGAGAACTTGAGGGAGAGCTCCGGCAGCACGACGACGTGGTGGTGGAGCTTGCATTTCGCCTGTAGGGCTTGCCAAGCACTACGGAGGAGGTGTGGGGAGGGAGAGGGCTGCGCCAGGGGAAGGGTGCGGCAGCCCTCCCACCTCCCCTCTATTTATAGGGGCAAGGGAGAGGGAGGCGGCCCCCTCCAGATGGATCTAGAGGGGGGGGGGGTGGCGGCCAAGGGGGGGAAGGCTTGCCCCCCAAGCCAAGGGGGGCGCCCCCTTTAGGGTTTCCCCCAAACCCTAGGCGCATGGGCCCTAGGGGGGTTTGGCGCCCAGCCCACCTAGGGGCTGGTTCCCCTCCATATTCAGCCCATAGGACCCTTCGGGGCAGGTGGACCCTCCCGGTGGACCCCCGGAACCCTTTCGATGGTCCCGGTACAATACCGATAAACCCCCGAACACTTTCGGCGACCGAATAAGGACTTCCCATATATAAATCTTTATCTCCGGACCATTCCGGAAATCCTCGTGACGTTCGGGATCTCATCCGGGACTCCGAAAAACATCCGGTAACCGCATACTAATTCCCATAACAACTCTAGCGTCACCGAACCTTAAGCGTGTAGACCCTACGGGTTCGGGAATCATGCAGACATGACCAAGACATCTCTCCGGCCAATAAACATCAACGGGATCTGGATACCCATGTTGGTTCCCACATGTTCCACGATGATCTCATCGGATGAACCACGATGTCGGGGATTCAAACAATCCCGTATACAATTCCCTTTGTCAATCGGTACGTTACTTGCCCGAGATTCGATCGTTGGTATCCCAATACCTCTTTCAATCTCGTTACCGGCAAGTCACGTTACTCGTTCCATAATGCATGATCCCGTGACTAACTTCTTAGTCACATTGAGCTCATTTTGATGGTGCATTGCCGAGTGGGCCCGGAGATACCTCTCCGTCATACGGAGTGACAAATCCCAGTCTCGATTCGTGCCAACCCAACAGACACTTTCGGAGATACATGTAGTGTACCTTTATAGCCACCCAGTTACGTTGTGACATTTGGTACACCCAAAGCATTCCTACGGTATCTTGGAATTGCACAATCTCATGGTCTAAGGAAATGATACTTGACATTATAAAAGCTTTAGCAGACGAACTACACGATCTTGTGCTATGATTAGGATTGGGTCTTGTCCATCACATCATTCTCCTAATGATGTGATCCCATTATCAACGACATCCAATGTCCATGGTCAGGAAACCGTAACCATCTATTGATCAACGAGCTAGTCAACTAGAGGCCTACTAGAGACATGTTGTGGTCTATGTATTCACACATGTATTACGATTTCCGGATAACACAATTATAGCATGAACAATAGACAATTATCATGAACAAGGAAATATAATAATAACCATTTTATTATTGCCGCTAGGGCATATTTCCAACATTTTCTATCATGCGGAAGTATTGATCTTCGATCCTTTGCCAATACCTCTTGGCGGTTTGAGAAGTTCCCGTGCATGCATCAAGAGACACCGCACTCCATGCATTGATGAGAACTTGATCTTCCAAGATTGTGTAGTTCTTTGATCTTTAGCTTTTCCCAGTTTTTGTTTGCGTTACGCTTCGGCTTCGATCTCCTCCAATTCTTCCTCACAACCATGATCGTCCACACATCCCTCCGTTTCATTGTAGTCGACTGTGGCGAACGGGGCTTGATTAATGTCAATGGCATTGGTGTCCAACAAGTTCACGAACTCGGCAATTGCATTGTACGAACCACCGCTATAGTGAACGATAAGCAGTCACGAGCTATCGCAAAAATGGCGGAAATCAAAGAAAATCGCCATGACCGAAGATGCATACCTTCCGGCCATTTCATCGAATACCTCGCTTGCAGGGGAGTAACACTGTTGAACGGCATCGGCGGGGCACCTCTTTCCGGGATGGAGTGGTCGGATGAAGGAGGCGGCTTCTTTGTAGCCGGAATCCTCTTCTTCTTGCCGCCGGCGGCCTTGGTGACCTTCTCCGTTGCCGACTTAGATCGCGCAGTAGCGTTGGCGCCCGGAGCGCGGGCCTTCGCGGCGGGGGCTGCCGGATTCCCGCCCTGCACAACCACGTTGCCCTGCCGCTTGCGAGCAGGCGTGGCGTTAGCTTGGGCGACGGCGGGGCCAACATGGCCAACGACGAGATCCACCGAGGGGAAGGAGCGTGTGCGACCTCGACGGTGACGAGGTACAGCAGGGAGTCGTCCATGGCGGCGAAGGACGGCCGGGGAAGATGCACCGGAGCGTGCGGTGGCAGGGCAATGGTGGCGAAGGGTGGGGGAGCGGGAAAGGCCGCGCGGAAATGTCCCTCCCGCCAAATCTCGCTGTGGATAGGGGCTGAGCTCGGGTCGTCCTCCTAGCCCGTGAAACTAGAGGTTGGGGGAGAAGTTTTGCCGCGCCCCGCAAAAATATTTGCGGGCCGGGGCGGGATGTGCGGAGTCCGATCGGGCAGGTTTTCCCGCCCCGACCCAAACTTTGGCGGTTATTTTGAGGGCCGGGGCGTGATGTGGGGTCTGCTAGAGTTGCTCTAAAAGGGTGTGCAAGCATGGCGTTGAAAAGTTTTTGCTAGTATTATTATGTTATTGGTGACTGATTACGTTTAGCCATCCAATCAATTGTTGGACCGTTCGGGTGCATCGTGTGCGCCTCCTGCCTACTATGTCTTCCTTCGATCCTACAACTCTCCATTTTTTCTCGTCTCTCCTGAACAACCACACAATCTCGCGTCTTCTTCCCCCAAACCCTCTCAATTGAGATCCTCCTCTCCCATACCCCCGCCTCTTGTCCCAACTGTTATGGGGGCGCTAGGTGTGTCTTCCTCCTCCTTCTCTTGCTGCCCCTCACCAGATTCCTTAAGTGGAGGTCGAGTTAGAGTTTCGACCTAGAGTTTTTTGTGCCGATGACTCAATGATGAAGGGTGGGGTGAGGGTGATGAGTTCATTTTTATGCGGGGAAAACTTTCAATATATCCATGAACTATCAAGGTAGTTGTCGGTGTCAAAACCGACAGATCTCGGGTAGGGGGTCCCGAACTATGCGTCTAAGGCAGATGGTAACAGGAGGCAAAGGACACGATGTTTACCCAAGTTTGGGCCCTCTCTATGGAGGTAATACCCTACTTCCTGCTTGATTGATCTTGATGAATATGAGTATTACAAGAGTTGATCTACCACGAGATCGTAGAGGCTAAACCCTAGAAGCTAGCCTATGGTATGATTGTTCTTGTCCTACGGACTAAACCCTCCAGTTTATATAGACACCGGAGGGGGCTAGGGTTACACAGAGTTGGTTATAACAGAAGGAGATCTACATATCCGTATAGCTAAGCTTGCCTTCCACGCCAAGAGAGTCCCATTCGGACACGAGACGAATTCTTCAATCTTGTATCTTCATAGTCCATCAGTCCGGCCAAAGGATATAGTCCGGCTGTCCGGATACCCCCTAATCCAGGACTCCCTCAGTAGCCCCTGAACCAGGCTTCAATGACGATGAGTCTGGCGCGCAGATTGTTTTTGGCATTGCAAGGCGGGTTCCTCCACCGAATACTCCATAGAAGATCTTGAACACAAGGATAGTGTCCGGCTCTGCAAAACAAGTTCCACATACCATCGTAGAGAGAATAATATTTCCACAAATCTAATCTGCTGACGTATTATAGCATGACATCACACCATGGCCCGGTCATTATTCGAACCGTCTTTCACAACTAGCCACCACACATATCGTGAGGCAGTTTCCTAGGCACGTCTTGTCGAAGCAGAGATCGTGTCCCCTTATCACGGGATTCTCATCAATACGAACGTGGGTAACCCAACCGCGCCATCAATTACGGCGCTTGGGGATCAAGCGAGTTTTACTAGGAAAGTGGGGGCGCATAGTTTCGTCCGCCTTTATAAAGGGATAAGGACTTCACCTTTTTCACCCACGCCTTCTTCCCTCTCGCATATCCATTCTTGCGCACTCGAGCTCCAACACCCAAGCTTGCACCTTTTCTCCTCAAACCGCTTCAAATATGTCTGGAGCGAGGCAAGTGGATGAAATCCTCCGTCACGGAGGAGGAGGACATCAAGAAGCTGCGGGGAGCCGGATACTTGGCCGCGGACATCGCGCACCGGCTGCCCGATGCGGGGCAGATCGTCCCTACCCCGGAACCTTACGAGAGGGTAGTCTTCCTCACCCAGTTCGTCCACGGCCTCATGTTCTACTACGGGTTGGACTTCCATGACCTGGCCCCGAAGTTCATCCTCAACATCTCTGCGTTTATCGTCGTGTGCGAGGCCTTCCTCCGCATCTAGCCCCACTTCGGCCTGTGGCTAAAGACCTTCAATGTCAAGCCGAAGGTTGTAGGCGGCCAGCAAGCGGAATGCGGCGGCGCCATGGTGGGCAAAATGCCCAATGTCACATTGCTCGAGGGCTCCTATGTGGAGACCATAAAGGGGTGGCAATCGGGGTGGTTCGACATCACCGAGCCGCGCGACACCAACTGGGTGGCGGCCCCCGAGTTCCGATCGGAATCCCCACGTGGCTCACCTCCTGGAAAGAGAAGGGCCTGTCCTGGGGTAACCCGGTAGAGCTGACCGGACTCCAGACCTGCATCAGGAACATGATGAACAGGAAAATCAAACTTGTCAACATGGTCCAGGTCATGCTCTTCCACCGGACCCCCGTGTCAACAACGGGTATTCAATTTGTGGGAGTTCGACCCGGCCGAGCACCAGACGCTGCGGGAGATTTTCGACACGACGCACAAGGACGTCTGGAAGGTGCTGTTTAAAGGCGCCGAGGTACCTCCTCCCCTTACCGAGGATCGCGGACTCAGTGCAAAACGCCGCACCAATCCGGTTGGTTTTTACACATCACAAGATGTTTAGTTTCCTCAGTTTAATCATATGCAGGATCTAAGCCCTCATGCCTTTGACATGACTGGGTGGAGACGGCCGAGCGGATTGACTGCCTAGCCCCCCTGCCCGAAGATCCAGCAAACGCTCTCTTGATGGAGATGTTGACTCCGGCACCTTACGAGGTGCCAGCGAAGACGGACAAGAAGAAGGCCACGGGGACCCGACAGGGTCTCCGGCGCAAGGTTGTGTTGGACTCATCATCCGAACACTCCGACGCGCACTACTCCCACGACGACGAGGAGGAAGAGGAAAGTTCTCCCCCAGCCGGGGGAGAGAAGAAAAGGAAGGCCGCCCCAACCGGGGAGGCCAAAGGTTCCAAGAAAGGAAGGACCCTCATACGGACTGTTCCACGACCGCCGCCCACAATGACGATGAGTGGTTGCCGAGGACAAGCCTGGCGAAGTCATAAGTATCCAGATACCATAATAATTCTTGATATATTTTATCGCACTGCTTCTCATCACGCCGAACATGATTATGCAGTCCGTCCCGAGCCCATATCGACGTATATTCATCGGATGGTTCTTTGGACCCGTCGGATATGAATAGTGATTCACTTCCGACCGCCTCCTCCCCTCGCCCTACGGACAACACCGAGGTGTTGTCTCAAAGGGCATCGAGACGGGGGGAGGTAGTCCTGGAGGTGCCTCAAGGCAACACTCCGGACCCTGGGCGCAAAGGGAGCAATACTCCCATGGGCTCGAGTTGACCTCGGCCGAACACCGCCGCCGAACCTTCAAGGTTCCGGACTTTGTCGGCGACCCCTGTGAAGAGGGCAAGCCGCCCGTGCAGTGACCTCTGTCCATCCGAGGCACGGACAACCTCTTGGAAGCGCTCCAAAGCGCTTCCATCGACGAAGAACACCGCACTATCATGAGTGCGATGATGGAGAAGGTTCATCGCCAAAAGCGGACTAAGCGAAGCTTGCGCCACCTCCTAACGAGCTTTGAGGTAAGTAATTAAATTATAGGAAATATCACCGCATAGACAATAGCCCCTGATGCTATGTTTGGCGTTCGCGAATAAAAGCCGAATAGAGTACCGAATAATAATCGCAGGAGTCTAATTATAGTATGTCTATATGAATCTGCAGGCTTCCTGGGCGGCTGCCGCCGACGTCTTGCGGAGGTCGCCAGCTTACTAGCAGGACCTTGGCGATCAAGGAAGAGCTCGGCCTTGACAAGAGGCAGCTCGAGGAGAACAAAGGTAAGCAATACCTTGTCAATATGAAAAATAAAGAGTTGGTTGCAGAATAATAGGATCATCATGAATTTTGCCAGGGGCCACGACCGAAGTGGCGACCCTCAAGAAGGCGCTGTCCGAGGCTGAAAACAAAGCGGCCAAGGAGCGCACTGAGCGAGAAAGACACGAAGCACGGGTAGGTGAGGTGCAGCAAGAGCTCCAGGTGCTCGTCAAGAAGCATGAGTCCCTGGAGCTTGACTCGAGGACGCGAGAGTCCGAGCTTGCCTAGGCCCTCGAAAGTGCAAAAAATGCCAAGGCCGAAGCCCATAAGGCCCTCCAGGAAGTTGAGGCGGTGAAAAAGATAGCGGCGGGTAAGGCATTCATTATGCAAAGTAGGCATGCAAAAGAAAATTTCCTTTTACTTACCCGAGTTCGGAGCTCTCCGGGAGCGTTCGCAGATCTGCCCTGTAGTGTGTCTGACACCGCGGAGTTCTACCGGGCCGAGGAGGGAAGCTCGACGGAGAAGTTGTTCTGGTCTCAGTATACTGGGACTGAACACCCGATGCCCGTGAGCGACCAGCTGAAGCAACTGGTCGAGCTCCACAAGGCGGCCGAACAGGCCATGAGGGGCCTTATAGTCCGGATGTGGCCTTGCGATTCCCTTCCCAACAGCTACTTCGGCCTGGTGAGGCGGCTTGTAGATGCCTGCCCACGGCTGGAAGTCATCAAGAGGTCCGTCTGCATCGAAGGTGCACGCAGGGGCTCTTGCCGTGCAAAAGGTGCCTTTGGCGAAGATGGGCCTTGAAAAGCTGGTGAAGGAGGGGCCGCCGCAGGGCAAGGAGCATCGCCACGCCGAAATGTATTATGAAAGTGTCCTGAAGGGTGCCCGTCTCGTGGAGGACGAATGTACCAAAGATATAATCTTTGAATGAACTTGCTCATGTGATCCTTGTATTTATGAAAACTAGTTCATGTTCGTTATGCAACGCTTTTGTATTTAAAATATTACCTTCTGTGCGGCCGTTTATAAATTCTGAGAGTTGCTAGTCGTTGGCTTCTGCCCCCATGCAACTAGTGCTGGGGTGTTCGGGATAAATCTAAGCACTCTTTTTCCCATTCTTGGGTCCTTCAAGGGAGGTGTTCAGCGCAACGAACCAGGCAATCGGACTATAATGCTTTATCGCTCTCACTTAGCCATAGATGTCTACAATTTTAAATTTTGGCGAAGCCCCTAGTATTTGGAAAGCCGAATTTGGGGCGCTATACACGCCTAAGCCGGACAAGGCCGTCTCCTCGCCCGAAGAGGAAAAAGTCTTTAGGGACTTGAGACCTCTCGAACAGCGACCAACTCTTGCCTCATCATGACAGTCAGTTTTAGCTTTCTCTACAGAGGTGCTTGGCCGGAAGAACCGGGGCACAATCGCAGTAGTTCTCCCAGTGCTACCTTAGCTGATATAGCGGAACGTAAGGTACCAAAACATGGGAGCCGGGCAAACCCAACTATTGACCCAAGACATGATTCGGAGCTGATGCATATAATGCTATAAGTTCGGGGTGCCGCACTGTCGAAAGTGTTCGGACTTCTCACGCCGAATTATGGGGTATACGGAAGCCCCTGGCATATTGGCCATACCACAGTGTACGGTGCTGATTGTCATAGATAAGCATATATATAAAAGAATATAGGATGCAATAATAGACTAGTACTATGCATTCTTTATTTAAGAAATGCGTTAAAGCATACTGATACAAGTGGTGCGGTAAGCAAACAATAGGACTATTTGACATGTCCCATCCAAGGGCAAGATGCGGATTGGTATCTTAAAATAGGTATTTAGCTCGTTATCAGAGACCACCTGGGGATTCCGTTGTACGATGTAGCTTCCTGCCTCCTTGGGTGTTGTATGATGTGTCCGACGACCGTACTGCCGGACAAGGCTTCCAGAGAGTAGAGTCCTGAAAGAGAGAGAGTGATTGTCGGATTTCGGGTTCTGGCAGACCCTTGAGGTTCGAACTCTGGGTGCGCACGAAGATCTTTCCCCTACCAGCTCACACGTTAATGGTTTGCAAGGGATCTAAACTAGGAACGATGATCAGCACAAGAGACACAAGATTTATACTGGTTCGGGCCACCGTGTGGTGTAATACCCTACTCCAGTGTGTGGTGTGGTGGATTGCCTCCGGGGCTGATGAAGAACAGTACAAAGGAAGAACAGCCTCGCGATGGGCTGTTCTTGAGCTGATGCGATGGACCGCTTGGTGAGTCGATCGCTTCTCTCTCTCTCTCTAGTGGGTTCGACCTGTCCCCTCTCTCTGTGATGGCTAGTCCTATTTATAGAGGGAGGCCTGGGCCTCTTCCCAAATAATGGCGGGAAGGGCGCCAACAATTGGCCATTTGAAGGGAACATCCATTACACTTATCCCGACTAAAGTTGGTCTTGACTGCCAAAGGCTCGACGGTGGCGCCGTCCTAGGCTCCACGATGACCTCAGTCCTACCGCTCTGCTGGTCTTGGTCTTGTTGCACAGGCGGTAACCTTTGCACGATGCCTTGGCACATGCTTGCCTCCTTTGCACCAAAGGGGAAGCGAGGACCTTGCAGTGGCGCCCGCCGATCTCGTCGTCATGGCTTGCGTCACGGGGCACCCTCGTGAGGTACCCTGCCTTGATCTCTCCGCCTCCTCGTGAGCCTGCACGTGAGGCTACTCTGAGGAAGGTTCACATCGTCCGCCCAGAGAGGCTTGGCCCCTCGTGAGGTCTTGAGCTTGGTGATGAAGCTGGGCAGCTGGGCCCCCACTTGAGCCACGCTGCAGGCGAGCAAGTCTGGGACCCCATTCCCGAACGCCGACAGTAGGCCCCGGCCCAAAGCGCGCCGGACTTGGCTTAGCAGAGAAGCGAAGGGCAAGTCTGCGAGCGCGCGAGCTAACAGCCTGCGGCCTTGGGCGCCGCGTGGCGATTGGTCGTGGGTGTCTCCGCTTCCCCACGACGCCTCGGCAACCGTCCTTCTGACAAAAAGGAGGCCCGGGCCAGACTTGGTGCTCGTTCTTGCTCGCCTCGCTCCAGATCCCCTTTCTCGCCCTTCTCCTCCTTGCTTCTGAAATCCTCCAGATCTATCTCAATCCTTCCCATCCTGCAAGCCATGGCGCCTCGCAAGACCCCGTCTGAGGCCTAGTACCTCTCGACTCTGGATCCTCCGACTGTGTCGGAGAAGAATCTCGTCCTTGTGCGCCAGAGGACGGTGGCGCAGGGCAACGAGGGAGCGACTGTGCTCAAGGCCGGCTCCGATCAGCCTGAAGGCAAGGGGAGCACCTTCTACCCGTTCTTTGTGAGCGCTATCATCGCCGGTCTGGTCCCTCCTTTTTCCGAGTTCTTCCTTGCTGTTCTCCGCCAATACAACTTGCAAGCTCTGCATCTCCACCCCAACTCTGTTCTTCTCCTGGCGATTTTCGCCTATTATTGTGAGGCTCACGTTGGGATAAAGCCCTCGGTGGCTTTGCTGCGCCATTACTTTTACCTCCGGGTCTCTCGTGGCCCTATTACTGCATCTTGTGAGCTTTATCATATAATCCAGCTCAACTCCATCTCCAAGCCGGGAAGAGGATCGAAGGCTTGAGGAGCAAGTGGGTCTGGTGGATGTCGGCGCATCCACCCCGACCGGGCGCTGCTGCAGGGCAGCCAAGACCGTTGATACATGGTCTTGCGCGGAGCTCATCGACCCTTGTCTTGAAGATGGTGCTTGAAGAGGATGGGCCGCGACCTAAGGCCGAGGCAGCTTGGGGCGGCCAGGCTGACAGGGCCACGCTCTGAGGGAGTTCTGGAACACCGGGTGGCTCCACTGCAGGAGCATTCGCTCCCATTGTGGAGGCTTGGGGAGGCAGGTGACGCTCTTCGCCTGAGCTCCGAGGCCCTCTCTGACGAAGATCTGGTCGCGGCTCTCCATTCCTTGGTCAGGGGAGACGTGGCGAGGCCGGAGGGCGCTCCCGTCCCCCTGTTCCTTTGCGACGACTGGGAGCAAGTGGTGAACGCCATGCCCCCTTCAATGGTGAGGGGCTGGCGCCCGCCGGGGCGCCCGAGGATCTGGCGATGTTGGCGACGGTGAACGATTCCTCCAGCAACTCCAGCAGGATTGAGGAGAAGAGGAGGAGGTGGAGGAAGAAGGGTCTGACTTCGAGGCGACTGGTGAGGAGTCGGGGGATTCCTTCCCTCGGCGCAGGTCCCACGCCCTTCGCTCCATGCCGGACGGCAGCGAGGCGGTGCCAAAGTGAGGGGGGAGGATTCTCCTCTGGTTCCGAGGAAGGGCAGGTCGGGGCTGGTTCTCCCAGGGTCCGTTCTGGCTCCGGGGCGGTCTGAGGCCAGCTCTGGCCTTCCCGACGCGCCTATTGCTTCTGGGCCTCCCAAGGCTGACCCTAGCTGCAGGCTTTCAGGCTTCAAGTTCGGCCGAAGGCTGCTTGAGTCCATGGACGACGACCAGTAAGTGTTTGATCCGTGTTTTGCTTTGCTTCTGCCGCCGAGGCTTGACGTCTGTATTCTCTTGGCCAGGTCGGCACCTGCGGCAAAAAGGCCGAAGGGGGCTTCTGCGGCCCTGCTTGAGGCGGGTTCGCCTGCCGGGGCTGCGGCTCCGTCTGCGGGGAAAGGAGGCAGCAAAGCTCGCGCCTCCCCTGCCTGGTCATCCTCACGAGCCCAGCAGGGGCACTCTGGCGGTGAGTCAGCCCCCATGGCCCCGCTTAACTGGAGGTGCCAGCAGCGTTGTCGTTGAGGTGCCCAAGGCCAGGGGCTCCTCCTTCCCAAGCCGCGATCACGCTACCGTCTTCTACACCTGCTCTAGTCCCTTCTGATCCCTCGGCCATCCTGGACCAGGCTGCCCGTGGCCCGGCGGCTGCAAGAGGATCTCGGAATCTTGATCCTCGTCGGTGACGGGCGCTGGAGCTAACTCGGCTGGGCCCGCTCTGCTGCCTCCGTCCGAGCAGGCGCTGAACCAAGCCACGTCGGCCTCCGATGGAGAGAAACAAGCCGCCTGCCAGGCCAGGGCCGCTCGCGATGCTGCCCAGGTTGACGCCGCGGACGCCCGGGACCACTGCAAGGCGCTGGAGGTCGAGCTTCAAGGCCTGCGCGACGAGCTCGCCAAGGAGGTCCGCGCCCGCCAGGAGAAGGAGAAGGAGAAGGAGATGGAGGCTCGGGAGACCGCCGTCAGGGACCGGGACGCTGAGCTTGATGACTACCGTGGCCGGTTGAGACGCTGGAACAGTCGCTGAAAGCGGAGAGGATCGAGCTAGACAGGAAGGCAAAGGTCCTGGCTGAGGATCGGGTAGCCTTTTCCAGGTTGGAGGAGAAGGCTCGCGCCGCGTTGAAGACGCTCTACGAGGGTGGCCTGGAGAAGCCGTTGGCTGGTGCAGAGGACGGCCCCACCGAGCTGCTTCCTTTCTTGGTCCGTGCACTTGAAGATGTCGCGGACGGCCTTGGCCCCATGGTCGAGGCCGAGGCGCATGCCATGTCTTTTGCAGCGCTGATGCGTGTCCTCAGCCACGTCTACCTTCACGACCCCAGCGTCGACCTTGACGGCCTGCTGGAGCCTGTGAGCGGCGACCTTGCCACTGCTGCTGCTAAGGCCGTGAAAGGCCAAGCTGAGGCCCTGCTGGGGAGGTTCCACGCCTTCAGCTCCTTGCCTGGGCGTGGTGCCGCCAGCTCCGCGGCCTCGGGAGGTGGAGGTGCCACAGGAAAGTGATCCCTTCGTAGCTTCCGCTCTGTTTTAATTCCTGCAACATGCACCATGCCTCGTGGAGGCGTTTAAACTTGTGTCTGGCATTGTGAAATGACTTATGGCTTGTAATATTTGCTTTGAATTCGCATTCTTCCCTCCTACTTGCGTGTGTTCTACGTCGGCAGGGCCCGACCCCGCGCATACCTCAGCCGCCGTTAGCCCCGACTAGAAACCAGGACGGGACCAAGGAGTGAGGGGCTACGTGGCAAGTTAGGCTCCTCAGTCGCGATGCTCGAGAGTCCCCTTGATCTTGTGAACAACAAGTAGGGACGGGAGGCATAGGAGTGGATTGGTCGTTCTACGTCGGCAGGGCCCGGCCCCGCGCATACCTCAACCGCCATTAGCCCCGACCGGAGACCAGGACGGGACTAAGGAGTGAGGGGCTACGTGACCAGTTAGGCTCCTGAGTCGCGATGCTCAGGAGTCCCCCTTGACGTTCAAACGAATTTCCATACCTTGGCTCCGCTCGGGGAGGCGCGCGACGACCAGGTCCGAGGCACCTGACTGGGTGGCGTACGCTCGGGCGTGGCCTGGGCGCAGCCCCCGTGTCCAGCCCCCTCGCGCGGCACTCCCGAGGGGATGCGTTGCGATGGCGCCAGACACTGAGCTCTGGGCTCCCTGAGGTTGATATGGTTGTGAGCTGCCCTTAGTTGTTTATCACCAGCGCGGAGCATAGCGCTTCCGTATGTGTACGGGCATAGCCGCTCCTCGGTAGTTTCGTTAGCCAGCGCGGAGCATGGTGCTTCCACTGGTATGTGGGAGGGGACTCCCCTCCGGGAGGAGCCCCCGGGGCGTGTACAGCCCCGCCCTGACACATGGTCGGCACGGTAGGGCTAGGAGAGGTGTATCTGGGCACCCGTGACCCAGCGCGGGACTCACGAGGCTCTACCTCGAGGCGGGTTGCACCTGGCTCTAGGCCTTTATCAATGGTGTGTTCCTGCAGGGTGGTTAGAATGCAAATGCTCTACGTCCTCAGGTCCCGGCCCTTGAGCGAGCTCAGCCACCGCTGGTATGACAGGTCGCGATGCCGTGGGTTAAGGCCAGGGGGTGAGGGCTGGAGAGCCAGTAAGAGCCCATGAGTCGCGATCCTCAGGTACCCCCCTTTTAACGTGCAAGCGCTTTGCATTAGGGCGGAGAGGTCCGCGACAGGTAGTAGGCAATAATTATGTGAATTAGGTTAAGCGTGGAGGAGCAAATCCATCTAGATAGGTGCGGAGAAAGCATATGCCACTGGGTCTGGCCCGAGCAGCTTGGGGATAATGCAGCCCGAGGGGCGCCCCCAACAAGGTAAGTAAAGAACATAAGCAAAACGGATACATGCCGCAGGGACGGACCCACGCGGCCTGGGAATGATATGCAGCCCGAGGGGCGTTCCCAGCTGAAAACAGAACTTGGAAAGGTGTCACCTAATATGGTCGGAGATGGCGGGATGTTGAGGTAGCGGATCACGCGTGATGAGGAAGCCGGCCCTCACGAGTCCTCCGGACCTGGAGCCTCGGGAGGCTCCGGGGGCACGGGGGGTTCCTCGAGAGCCATCTCCATCTCTGCCAGGACCACGTCTTTGCTTGACCTCTCGAGCCTCAGGCGCACCTCGGCGAGCGCTAATGGGCGGCGACCCGCGTTCGGCGAGCTGAAAGGCATCTGAACGTGGCTGAGAGGTGGACCCTCACTAGCGCCCCATGCGTGAGGCGGGCGCCCGAGATCTGACCGATTGAGCCTGGTATGTCGATGCAGACTCGCAGCCCGGCATCCTCGCTGGATGTGGGGCCACGGCGACAGCGGCGCGACAGCCCGCGCATGACTCTTGACTCCTGTAGCTCACAGGTGTTCCTCGTGATGAACTCCACGAGGCTTTGGCCCTCCTTGCCTCATACCTTCCTAAGAGAGCGTGCCTTGAAACACGCCTCCAAGTGGTGCCCGAGCGCCTCCCTTGTGACCCCGCTAGGTCGGTGGCTCACCATGAAAGAGCCCCCGAGCACCGCTTGAGGAGGGCGCCGGGCACGCCTTCTTATGCGACAGAGGGTGGCGCCCCTTGAACGAGCGCGAGTCCTGTTGCCACGCCTCCGGAGGTGCCTTCCCCACGAGGGCTTGGACCAGGCGAAGCCTTCTTCTTCTTAGGGATCGCCTCGGGAAGTCTCCCACTCCTGTGATCTGGGTCTTCGATTGCTGCGGCTTGGAAGGCACGCTCAAGAGAGCACACTGCTTCCCTTTCCTCACAAGGCACTGTGATGACTCCTCCGCTTCCTGGCATCTTGAGGATATTGTAGCCATGGTGAGTCACCACCATGAACTTGGCCAAAGCTGGGTACCCGATGATGGCATTGTATGGCAGGCGAATGTGGGCGACATCGAAGTCAATGAGCTTGGTGCGGTAGTTGTTGCGCTGTCCGAAGGTGACGGGAAGGCGAACTTGCCCTATCGGGATGGTGGAGCCATTGGTGACTCCTGAGAAAGGCTTGGTCGGCTGAAGCTGATCGTATGGCACTTGGAGATCGTTGAATGTCTTGACAGATAGGACGTTGAGTCCTGCTCCGCCGTTGATGAGGGTCCTGGTGACATGCACATTGCTGATGACTGGTGAGCAAAGCATGGGGAGGACCCCGGCCGTTGCCGCGCACTTGAGCTGATCCGCTGAGCTGAACGTGATAGCGCACGATGGCTGAGGGAGTCCCGGATTAGGGGGTGTCCGGATAGTCGAACTATCACCGTTGGCCGGACTCCTGGACTATGAAGATACAAGATTGAAGACTTCGTCCCATGTCCGGATGGGACTTTCCTTGGCGTGGAAGGCAAGCTTGGCGATACGGATATGTAGATGTCCTACCATTGTAACCGACTTTGTGTAACCCTAACCTATCCGATGTCTACATAAACCGGAGGGTTTTAGTCCATAGGACGAACAACAATCATACCATAGGCTAGCTTCTACGGTTTAGCCTCTACGATCTCGTGGTAGATCTACTCTTGTACTACCCATATCATCAATATTAATCAAGCAGGAGTAGGGTATTACCTCCATCGAGAGGGCCCGAACCTGGGTATAAACATCGTGTCCCTTGTCTCCTGTTACCACCCGCCTAGGCGCATAGTTCGGGACCCCCTACCGAGATCCGCGGTTTGACACCGACATTGGTGCTTTCATTGAGAGTTCCTCATGCGTCACCATCGGTAGGATGCCTCATCTCGTCTTTAAAAGGCGGTACTATCGCCAAAAAGCCTTGGCCACTGGTGGAACTCTTGACTAGGCGGTTTCTCATGACCGCTAGTTCGGCCGCCGTGCCGCGGTGACCTCTCGAGTCATCGAAACCAATCTCCATGTTAGTTGAACTTGCGAGCAGTTAGATCGATCGAGCTCTCTTCCAGTAGCGAGCTCTTGGATCGCATCGCCGCCACAGGAGTCGCCACAGACTACGACCAGATCAGGCCTAAAACCGATCTGAGAGATCAACTCTCCCGAGGCTACCCATCATGTTGCTGTGATAGAGGAGCCATGCGGCAATTCTTCTTCTATCTTAAGGACTAGCTACGTCCGGATTCCCGATCCCCCTGGCGTATTTCGGGTTCCGGCAGACCCTTGAGGTTCGAATACTGGGGTGCGCACGGAGATCCAACCCTCCACCATCTCGCACCACGCCGTATCGCTGGGACCTAAACTACTAAACGGAACAGCACAAGAGACACGAGATTTATACTGGTTCAGGCCACCATTGTGGTGTAATACCCTACTCCAGTGTGTGGTGTGGTGGATTGCCTCTTGGGCTGATGAGGAACAATACAAGGAAGAACAGCCTCGCGAGGGTCTGTTCTTGGCGGGTGTGATGAACTGCTAGGTGGTGTTCAGTTGCTCTAGCTACTTGTTTCTTGATGAGGATTCCTCGTCTCTCCAAGATGCCCTAACTCTGGGTGTGGCTACTCCTATTTATAGGCGAAGGCCCTGGGCCTCTTCCCAAATATTGAGCGAGAAGGGCGCCAACAATTGGCCATTTTGAAGGGGAACAGCGGGTACACTTATCCTGACTAAAGTTGGTCCTCGCCTGCCAAAGGCTCTGGTGATGACGCCTGCTTGGGCTCCACGATGACTCCCTTCCAGCCCTTGGGCTCGTCTTGGTCTTGTTGCACCGAAACGGATGCCTTTGCTTGATGCTCTCGCCTACGCTTGCTCCCTTTGCACCAAAGAGGAAAGGAGGACACTGCGCGGGCTGGCGCCCGACTGGCGCCCTTGGTCGTCATGGCTTGCTTCATGGGCACCTCGCGAGGTACCTGCCTTGAACTCTCCGCCTCCTCATTAGCCAGCCTGACGAGGCCGTGCACGAGAAGCTCCTTGTCGTCCGCCCATAATCTGGCCCCTCGCGAGGTCTTGAGCTGCGTTGATGAAGATGGGCCGTCATGGGCCTCCTTCAAGCCACGCCATGAGCCGCGAGCAAGCAAGCTGGGGACCCCGTTCCCGAACGCCGACAGTAGCCCCAGGCCCACGGCGCCCTCAACTTGGCCGAGCAGAGAGGCGAAGGGCAAGTCTTGCGAGCGTCATGGGCCCTAACAGCTGACCTTGGGCGCCACGTGGTGATCGATTGGGCGTGGGCGGCACTGCTCCCCACGCCTCCTCATTTCATGCCTTGCTAAGCGGACACGCTGCTGTACACATCCGTTCCCTCTCTGTTGCTCGTGCGCTTGTCCTTCCCCTCTCAAACTCCGCTTCCATTTTCAATCCAATCTCGAATCTTCCCTCCTTTCAATCGCCATGGCTCACGAAGAAGGGAAAGGGAAGAAACCTGTGCCTCCGCCTCGCTGCGCCGCCGCCGGCGGCCTCCGCCATCGACCCGTCGATCATACTCAATCTAGAGGGCTTGGGCAAGGTTAGTTCGGCTCTGGCCACCACCTTCAACGAATGCGGGAGGACGACGGCCTGGCCCGCATCCCACTTCTCCATCGGCAGGATAGTCACTTTGAGGTCCGGTATTTTCTTGGCGCTACAATAGGCGGGCTGGTTCCCCCTTTTACGATTTCTTCAATGCCGTGCTTTCCCACTATCAGATCCACATGATGCATCACGGGTCCTGAGTCCATCACTCTCCTCTCGGTCTTCGCCGTTTGTGAAGCAATGATGGGCATCCTTCCTTCGCTGCCTTGCTGCGCCACTTCTTCTCTCTGCGCCTTTGTCGACCCCACCCAATGCTCGGCGTGCGTGAGCTTCGTCGCCGCCGCCAGAGACAGCGGCCTCGGGGATTGACTTCAGCCTCCCTCCGCCGCGGCTGAGTTCCGCGAGAGGTGGCTGTGCGTGGATGTGGGGTGCCCAGCCCCTGCTTCTCGGAGCCAACCTGCTTTGCTGTCCCCAATTCAGATTTGGGGCCGGAGGCGCTTTCAAGCCCTCGGCTCATCTTTGTCCGACACCGCTTCACGTTTACGAGGTCGCTTCTTGTGACAGCGCCCAAGGTGGTGAAGGAGTTCTGATGTGCGCGTTGCTCCTCTCCAACGCCATTCCCACGGATGTGGGCCTTGGCGGGCCTGGTGATCGTATGAGGCTTGGAAGAAGACTGACGCTGGCGCTAAGGAAAGTGCTCTGGTCCGATGGCGACCCCAACCCAGTGGCATCCGACATGGAGGGGCCTTGTTGTACCTCTGCCCGAGCAGGGTGATTTTGTGAACCAGATGCCTATCTTGATGAATGGGGCGCGCCCGCTTGTCTCCAGGGGCCTCGCAAGAATCCAGTGATGGTGACAGCCCTTCCAGTCGGCCAAGGCGGCTCCTCCTCAAGTGGCGGAGCAGGGAGGCACGAGGCGCCAGAGGCTGAAGGACCCCTGCCGGGGTGTGGCGCGGGCGGCGCTCATGAGGAGCATCTCCCGAGGCCCACGCCCGTGGCTGAGGCGGCGGCAGCTGCCGCGGCGCTGGGGCCGAGGCTCCCGAGGCCCCAGCCGCTTCTCTTGGTGAGGCGACCAGCAGCGTGCGTCAGGTGGGTGCCCCTGACGCAGGTCGCCTTGGTGCTCGTCCCTCGTTGCAGGCCGACCCCTGCGCTCAAATCTTGGGTCGCTTCCGCGTGGACTTCGAGGCCCTCCGGAAGAGAAGGGTGGCCTGGCGATGATTACCCTTGTCGCTGCTTGAAGCGTGGGAAGTGCCGCCAGCGATGAGTAAGCCTTCTCCTTCTCCAGCTCCTGATCATACGCTGCCTATACTGATCCTTGCCCTGCAGGCCCCTTCCTGCCGAGTTCACGGAGACGGGTGAAGATCCGTCCCCCTCGACTTCACCCCCTTTCCCGTCCTTGAGCGCTCCGAGCAGTGGAGCCCTTGTGGTGAGGGAGACCGGGGAGGCGAGCCGTCCCGAGGCGCATCGTGGCCCTGCGCGCCTCGCGACCCTTCTTCGTGAGCCTTCTCGTGGCATGGCTAGCCTGCCGTGGGCTTCTCGCCTGGTCGTCGACGGCGATTGGCTGAGGCGCTTCCTGCGCCCTTCGTCTGGGGGTGGGCTGGCTCCAGGCCGGGCTTCTGGCGCGGCGTGCCCGACCGTCGCGAGGGTGCCAGCCCCCTGCCTGGAGGGGGAGCGCTGACTCATGGGTCCCGTCGCGCGGTTGGGGCAGGTGATGGTGTGGAAGACGTGCTCGAGCGCGCTTGGGAGCGTCGCGCTCTTCGCCAAGGATTCCTTCGAAGGGCGGCTGATGCGGTGAGCCTGCTTGGTGAGGAGCTCGCGGATGAAGACGCGCGCCTTGAGGTCGAGGGCTGCGCTGGCGCGAGAGGCGTGAGCTGGAGGGCGCTGTCGCCCTTGCGCGCCACCAGCGCGATCTTGATGATGAATAGGCCAAGGCGTCGCTGGCAGCCTCTCGGGAGGCCTGTTCTCGGGTCGTCAAGGAGGCCCGGGAAGCTAACAGGCGGCGAGAGGCGGCGGAGGCGGCACGGAACTCCTGGCCTGGTGTCACTCCTTTGGAGGAGCAAGTGGAGCTGCGCAAGGCAGCCTCGCGTCGATGAAGGTGGCCTCCAGCGTGAACCGGCGGAGCTCGGAAGTGTGAGGCGTTGGCGCTCGAAGCCGCCCGAGCAGCAATCTGGCGTTTGGAGACAAGGTAGCGCTTGGTGGCGCAGGTGGAGGATGATGTCGCCGCAGGGAGGCCCGTGTCTGGAGGAGGTCAAGCGTCGGGTGGCGGCGGCTGAACCTCGGCGCGAGTTCGAGGAGAGGCTGGAGTTGATCGGGGCCGAGGCGAAGGCGGGACTGCTGCCTTGAGGGCCAAGCTGGAGGAGGCGGCGGCGGGCGATGCTCTTGGGCCGCCCTCGAGGTGGCGCAGGGAGTCAACCACCTCTCGGGCCGAGGTGCTCCTTCTTCGCCGGCGGGTGGAGGAGGCCGAGGCCGTCAGCGCGCGCTGAGATCACCGGACGAGATCGCCAGCAAGTGAACCTGGAGCATGAGCACGGCCCCATGCTCCTGCGCTCCGGGAAAGAGCCAACACAGCCTTGGGTAACATCTGCGGGCGGCTGTTGGCGAGCCGCCTGTGATTAACTCGCCCGGCAACCTCCGGTTCTTCACCGATGTGGTGGCCGGTTGGGCCTTGATCGGTCGAGGCCAATAGGTTGGTGGGCGAGAGGAGCAGCGTGCTGCTTGGCGCGCCTTTTCTCGTGTCTTCAGCCATCTCGAACATGGACCCCCGCCGACTTTGGCGCAGCCATCGCCCAGTTCCCGGGCCGTCCGGCGCGACTGGCGCCTTGGGTGGAAGACAATGTGGATGCTCTCGTCGAGGGCCTTCGCCCGGACAACGGCAGGCGTGGTCGTGGCCGCCCGATGAGCGGCGTGGTGAATAGCCTGGCGCCACCGATGGCCGCGCAGACGGCCACGGGCGAGGCCAGCGACGCCAACAACAGCTCGGGAGGTGCTCACGAGGATGCATTGGGGATTTATCCGGCGATTGTGCATTATCCTGTTCCATTACCTGCATGAATAGAACTCAGGCTTTGGCCTCGATGGCTGTGAGCATTTTGGGAGGAGCCCCTCATGTAAAACTTGTGTTCATCGTATTAGCAGGTGTTACATCGCCCATACGCCGCGCCAAGTGGTTGGCTAAGCGGCGTGCTGGTTGGCGGTTACCTTTGTTTCAGTCTGAGCCACGAGATAGCCTGTGGGAGGCTGCAGTGACTTGAGTGTCTCCTGATCGAATCCGTAGAACCTGCAGTAAAAACCCTCCGGAGAGGACGCGGCGGCGACAGGCTGGGCTCTTGCGCAAGCTAGGCCTGGCCCGGCTCGCGAGGGGCTCATGAGGGAGGCAGGCGGGCGGAGTAGTAACGAACGCGAAAGATTTGCTCGAGCGAGACTAAGCAACCCTTCCCGAACTCACGCAAATCTCGAATTGAATCCAACTTAAATCCGGCGGAAAGCGACAACCAAAGGGAAAGGCGAAGCGAAGAAGAAAAGCCGCGTCCGGCACCTAGTCTAGTCTTGGGCGTCTTCTCACCAACCGCAGACTAAGTGCTGCCATTGGGCGTGGGAGAGCCCGGGGCTGAGGCGGCACCTGAGACTCCAGGCGTGTAAAGCCCCACTCATTATTACGTGAGAGTGTCACGGGGCAGCGAGCTTCACAGGCACTGGGCCTTCTTCATAGGTACCGGCCTTGCTTCATATCGCCAGACGAGGCCCCGCCTTGCGCCCACACTCTAGTGCCATCAACGCGACCGGAAACCAGGATGCCGCCGATGGGGTAGAGTGGTGGCCAGTGATTCCCCGACGACCACAGGTCCTCCGCCAGAGGCAGGCCACAGGCGCCTCCCAGCGGAGGGCCTACCTCCTGAAACGCCTTGCTCCGAACGGCGCGGTGGCGATGTCGGATCTCTGCCCCTCTCCGGCAGCCCCCTGCGCCCTCCTCCCAAGGGGTAGGAGACTGCGGGAGCGGGGCAGCTGCTCGTCGTGGCGACCTGTACCTCCTGCGATCTATGGTTAGTGTATGTTTGCTCTTGAGGAAGTAGTGGTACCCAATAATCGTCGCCCCCGGCGTGACCAGTGGGACCGTCCCGAGGCTCCTGGAAGAGCTCGGCTTCCGGGGCCTCATCTCCCCAGCTCGGGCTGAGGAGCGAGCCTTGTTCTCCCTCATGCGAGTGCCCTTGGTCCATCATGAGGGGCACGTATTCTTCTGGCGCCGTCAGCCAGAAGGCCACGCCGTAGTGCTAAGCGTGCCATCTTGGCTCTGCCAGTCATGCCCAGTGGGGTGGTGGCGGCGGCGGTCCACAGGCCGTGGGTTACGTCGAGTCCTTCTTCTCCGCCCGGCCGGCGGAAACCCGCCCGCCCGACCCGGTCTTGGCAACTTTCGCCGGTGTTGGGTAGCTTTGGAGCCAGCGAACGCGGAGCCCCCCTGCGGGCATACAGGCTGAGATGGAAGCTGGGTGCGAAGGGTGAGCCCCAGCGGCGAAGCCAGGGAGCTCGCCACTCGCTCCAGCCACGCGTCGGCGGCCGCTCTCCAGCAGCCTGCCTGCAGTAGCTCTCAGACCCCTTTGTGGCCTTGGCCCTCGATTCGCTGCTCCCGCGGGTGTATGGTGGCGTGGTGTGGCGTGATTGGAGGCCCTTGCTGCCTACGCGCCTGCCCGGCGTGAGAGCCGTCGAAGCCTGTCCGCGCCCGCCTGCAAGCGCCCTTTGGACCTTGAGCTTCACAGGGAACGCAGAGGGTCGCTGAAAGCGGCGGCTCTGTAGGCGAACCCACGCCGCCAGGATCTGGGTTGCCAGCAGTGCGCGGACATGGTGATGGCGATCTGACGGAACCACGAGGCGCAGAAGGTGGATTTGGTGCACCTACAGGCGCGCCAAATGTCGGATTTCGGGTTCCGGCAGACCCTTGAGGTTCTAACACTCGGGTGCGCGCGGAGATCCAACCCTCCACCGTCTCTCACCACGCCGTATTGCTGGGACCTAAACTACTAAATGGAACAGCACAAGAGACACGAGATTTATACTGGTTCAAGCCACCATTGTGGTGTAATACCCTACTCCAGTGTGTGGTGTGGTGGATTGCCTCTTGGGCTGATGAGGAACAATACAAGGAAGAACAGCCTCGCGAGGGTCTGTTCTTGGCGGGTGTGATGAATTGCTAGGTGGTGTTCAATTGCTCTAGCTACTGGTTTCTTGATGAGGATTCCTCGTCTCTCCAAGATGCCCTAACTTTGAGTGTGGCTACTCCTATTTATAGGCGAAGGCCCTGGGCCTCTTCCCAAATATTGAGCGGGAAGGGCGCCAACAATTGGCCATTTTGAAGGGGAACAGCGGGTACACTTATCCTGACTAAAGTTGGTCCTCGCCTGCCAAAGGCTCACAGTGATGGCCTTTGCTTGGGCTCCCGATGACTCCCTTCCGGCCGTTGGGCTGGTCTTGGTCTTGTTGCACCAAGCGGATGCCTTTGCTTGATGCTCTCGCTGCGCTTGCTCCTTTGTACCAAAGAGGAAAGGAGGACAACTGGCGGGCTGGCGCCCGGCCCAGGCGCCCTTGGTGCGTCATGGCTGCGTCATGGGCACCTCGCGAGTACCACGCCTTGAACTCTCCGCCTCCTCATGAGCCAGCTGGCGAGGCCGTGCACGAGAAGCTCCTTGTCATCCGCCCAGCTCTCAGCCCCTCGCGAGGTCTTGAGCTTGCGTTGATGAAGATGGGCCATCATGGGCCTCCTTGAAACCACGCCCGCGGCAGCGCAGAGCGAGCAAGTCTAGGGACCCCGTTCCCGAAGCGCCGACACCCTCCATGCGGGATTCCAGCGAGAGGGGCGGATGTCGATCAAGCCCTGAACTTAAAGTCGGTGGCGGGTTGGACTCATTGGATAACACTCAAAATCCAAACTTCCGAGTTGAAACTTCTCGGCCCCGAGTCCTAAATTGGGCGGGGTTCGGATCTAGTTCCACCGCCCACCCAAACATTAGCGATCTCTCTCGACCGGCAAGAGCCCGCTGAAAGCGATTACATCATTATTGGGCGAGATTCCTCCTGGTTATGGATATGATAAAGGACTGCCGAGAGGAGGGCCAATCCCAATTTTCTGCAATAATTGCACGGACAAGGGAATCCTAAACGCCATAAGTCGTCGCGAAATTACACGCTTTGCTGACTTGGTGACCATAGTACAAAAGTACTGCGCGATGGAGAGCGCCTGGAAAACCGAAAGTAAATTTTGGGATAATCCGGCCCCGAATACATCCCTAGTCCGAAATAAAAGGGTGCATCATTATCAAGCACCTGGGTTAAATACCAAAAAACCAAAACCCCATAAATGGTACGGAACTGTACTGGAGGGTTGGCTAAACGGACCTGCAAAATTCATAGCACGAGGCGCCACTCCAACTCATAGCCTTGAGCATGTTGGATACTACGGCAGGTGGCCAAAAGTGGCGAGGAGCTTCTAGCTTGAATCCCAGCCCAACAACACCGATGCGGTGTTAACAGTCTTCGAGACTTCGCATCAAATAACATGCAACGAACACTCATAACCTTGCGGAAGTCTACCAAGTAGCAACAATAAATCCATGGGTAACACGGCTATTACCTTTAATGCGGTGTGAACCTAAATTCGAACAGCCCGAGCACCAGGCCGCATTGGTCCTCGATCCGATAGTGGGCGGCTTGCTCCTTACTAAGGTACTCATGGATGGCGGCAGCGGACTAAACCTCATCTATGAGAAACCCTCCGAAAAATGGAAATAGGCTGGAACCGCATTGAGCGAAGCAGCACAACCTTTAGAGGAATAATCCCTAGCAGGAAGCATGCTGCAGGAAAAATCACCTTTGGGCGTAGTGTTCGGCTCACGGACAATTCTGGTCGAGGAGGTCACATTCAAGTGGCCCCATTCAATGGCGAAATCATGCTTTATTAGGGCGAGAGTCATTCACAGTTTTCAAGCTATACCCCATTATGGGTACATGAAGCTTAAAATGCCGGACCTAACGGAATCATCACTCTCGCTAGTGATCCGAACATAGCACTCCAGCGGAAAACAAGACAGCCGCACTAGCCCTCGAGGCACTATCCAAGCCCTAGCGCCGAGGAACTCACCGTGATGTGCTCCATGGTGAACATGGGCGATGTGATACTTGATAAAAGATCCAAGTCCACTTCTTTTAAACCAGCGGATGAAATAGTCAAATTCCAAGACCACCCAACGGACCACAAAAAGCGGCTTCCATTGGGGCACAATTAAACCTGATGTAGGCGCGCACTACGACGAAATTTCTACAAGAAAAGCTGGGACATCTTTGCACGGCACCCTTGGACATGCCGGAATCCCGTCATTGGCGAGCACAGCCTAAATATCCTAAAAGTTCAAGCCAGATCAAACAGGCTCTTGGCGCTTTTCGAACCCAAGAGACAGGCCATGGGAAGGAGCTAGCCAAACTTTTAGAAGTCGGATTCATCGGAGATATAAAACATCCGGATGGCTAGCAAACCTGGTGATGGTACCAAGAAGGATAAATCCTGGCGCCTATGTGTTGACTTTAAAGACCTTAATAAGGCTTGCCCAAGGATCCCTTCCCCTCCCTCGAATTGATCAAATTATCGGCGCTATAGCAGGACCACGACTCATTGTGCTTCCTCGGCGTACTCCGGCTACCACCAAATCAAGATGGCGGAGCAGAACCAAGCTACAACAACATTCATCACTCCATACGGCCCGTTACTGCTTCAACACAATGCCCTTTGTGCTCAAAACACGGTGCAACATATCGGCGCATGATTCGGACATGTCCAGCAAACCAGATCGGCAAAATAGTGGAAGCATATGTAGATGGCGTGGTCGTCAAAACCAAACACGTCAAAACTTTAGTAAACGACTTGAGGCTCACATTCGACAATCTTGAAAATATGACACCAAGCTCAATCCGGAAAATCGTCTTGAGCGTTCAGTAGGAAAGCTCTGGGCTTCATTGTGTCCGGTAGAGGAATTGAAGCAAACCCAGCCAAGATCGAGCTCTGTCACAATTGGATATTCCAAAAGACCTCAAACAAATACAAAAATTGACGGGATGCGTGGCGGCCCTAAGCCGCTTCATTTCCCATTTGGGAGAAAAGGCGTTACTCTTTAACGCCTCCTCTGGCGCACCGAACACTTCGAGTGGATGGATGCCGCCACGGCCAGACTCGAAGAAAGAAAGGCCATCTTGGCAACAAATCCGGTCCTGGCTGCGCCCAATGTGGGCGAACCAATGCTATTATATATCAGTGCAACACATCAAGTTGTTAGCGCGGTGCTCGTTGTCGAACGAGAAATAGACGGACACCGGTTCCCTCTTCAAAAACCGGTTTACTATGTGTCCACTGTCCTAACTCCATGCAAGTCCCGGTACCCACACTATCAAAAGATAGCATCTGGCGGTGTTCATGGCATCCGGAAGCTCGACACTACTTTCAAGAGTGCTCGATAACGGTAGCTTCCGAAGTACCTCTCAACGACATTATAAATAACCGCGATGCGACGGGCCGGATTGCCAAGTGGGCCATAGAGCTCCTGCCATTCGACATAACTTATAAGCCACGGCGAGCTATCAAGTCGCGAGGTTTTGGCCGACTTCGTGGCGAATGGATGAAGCCGAACTCCCTAAAATGTACGGCGCATACTCAATGGATCATGCACTTTGATGGCTCCAAAATGTTGGCTGGCACAGGGATGGCGTCGTCGACATCCCCAACCGGGGACACAGATCCGATCGTCCTTGAGATAATGTATACGGACTCCAACAACGCGGCGAATCACGAGGCCCATACGCACGGCCTCCGGATGGCAATCTCCATGGGCATTCAACGCCTAGAGGTGCGCGAGGATTCAAACCTCGCTATATCTCAAATAAGCGGAGACTTTGATGCCAAAGATCCGAAAATGGCAACATACCACAATGCGGTCCTAAAATGCCGCAGTTGAAGGGCTCGAATTTCATCATATAGCCGGGATAACAACCAGTGGCGGATATATTAGCGCGCATCGGTGCAAAAGCGATGCCGTCCCACCCAATGTCTTTTGGAGCGGCTGTTCAAGCCATCCGTACTATGGGAAGAAGTCCGGCAATAACAATCCGGACCCAACCGCCTTGCTGACGCGAACACTCGACACAATCGGAGCTCGCCACCGAGATAACACCCTCATACGAAATAATGGCGGTTGTCGCCCGTGGGCGGAGCCATTCCTAGCCTACCTAACTAGGCGAGAACTCCCGAAGACCAAAATGAGGCCAGCTGCATAGTATGGCGATCTAAAGCCTATAAAGTCCATGAGGAGAGCTTTATAAGAAAAGCACTACGGAGTCCTTCAAAGGTGTATCTCCGAAGAGAAGGCGAAACCTCTGGCTGAAATTCATGCGGGATGGGTGGGCACCACGCCGCAGCCGGGCCCTTGTAAACAAGGCCTTCGTACATGATTTTATTGGCCGGCCCGGCCCGAGCGAGATCTTGAGATTTAGTCCAACGATCGTCGGCTGCCGACTTTTTGCTAACCAAAGCCACATGCCACCCACCGCCCTCAAAATTATACCCATCACCTGGCGTTCGCGGTGCAGGGGCTTGACATGGTTGGACCCCTTAAGGAGGAACCCACAAGCAAAAATACCTATTGGTCATGGTGGATAAATTCACCAAATGGATAGAGGCCAAGCACATTAAAGCGGCGAATCCGGACGGTGATAGACTTCATATCGGGGTAGTGCACCATTACGGTGTCCCCATAGTATCATCGCGATAACGGCACCAACTTCACGGCCGATGAGGTCAAATTATGGTGCAAAAACATGGGCATCAAGCTCGATTACGCCTCGGTCTATAACCCTCAAACCAGCGGCCAAGTCGAGCGAGCAAATGGCCTGATCATGGCGGCATTAAACCCAGACTAGTGCGGTCCCTCAAGGAATCTAACACGCCTTTGGGTTGAGAGCTCGACTCCGTACTACGGGGGCTGCGGACCACGCCGAATCGTACTACAGGATTCACACCATTCTTTATGGTGTGCGGCGCGAAGCGATCTTGCCTGCGACATAATACATGACTCACCTCGGCGTGCATGTACGAAGAAAGAAAGCCGAGCTTCGATAGGCGGGACAGTTTGGGCGCATTGGAGGAGGGCGCGACGTGGCAAATGCTCGTTCGCATTTTATCAACAGCAGGCTTGAAGATATCAAAGCGAGGAAATGCGGGCCAAAGCTTACACGTTGGCGAACTAGTTCTCGCTTGCGGACAAGAAAAGGACAAACTCAAGCCCAAATGGGAAGGTCCCTTCATCATCCACCAGGTCTGACCGGCGGAGCACACCGTCTGTAAGCAGCGTCGGAAAACCCACTCGAGCGAACCCATGGAGCGCAGCCCGTCTACGAAGATTCTACGCCTAAGTGCCGGACTCCAAGTTCGTCTCCTTACTCTGTCCACATTTTTTATTTTTGCTGTCTTTTATTTCTCTCCTTCCTCCTCCTTCTTTTTTGCAGCCTCTAGAGGCTCGTTTGCGCTTTATTCGCACATATTTGACGCGCTGTACGCGCTCATTATACTGGGGCTTCTTTACGGAAGCTTATTTTATCTGGGCTTCATGCGAACACATCGTCAAACTTCCGCATGTACCTTTTATTCACCATTATATGCATCGATATGACTTAAGTTTTGGCCAAGCTGGGTTGCTGGCTCCTGTGCTTACCCTACATTCCCAATTGTTCGGCTAGGTGGTAAAGGAGCACCTCTGCGATTATTCTTGCCGGGTCAGCCGGATGTGTACCTCAGGCTGGGTGAAGCCAAAGCTAAGCGTTCTTAAGGGAATATTCGATCGGTGAACTAAAGATGATTTTAAACTATTTACCCATCTGCCCCGGATGATTTTACGCTTTCATAGCAGCTTTGACATGCACTTTAGGGCATGCATCCCAGCGAAAGGAACCCTTAATGGAACTATTCTCCTGGAAGATGTTTCTTACTATCCATCTAACATAACATAACTAGTTGGGCACTTATGCGATACAGCACTAATGACCCCTCGCCTTGTCTCCATGCATACCACGGTTCTTATATAACCACGAAGGTATTCGGACACACTCGAGACTATTGGGTCACGAGGTCGAGCGAAAAGGTCCGCTTCGACAAGCGATCTACAATCCGGCTAGAAGACATTTTTCATGTTATATTTATTTACAAAGTCAACTTGACTCATTGTATTCCTCCTCAATGCCATCTAACAGGCTATCTAATTTACAATCTTGCTGAGAATACTTGGCGGCCAATTCTACTTGGCCATACACTAAGCTTACAGGGATCTCCTTCCCATCAGGCCCCACAGGTCCGACCTCGGCCATATGGTTTGGGTCAGCCTTCGTGTACCGCGTCTTCACCATGGCCCAGGCCTCCCTGGTGCCCTGACGGCAGGCCGATATCTTCCATAGTCGGAAGCGCCGCCGTGCTCCTTGAAGCTGCTCCGCCAGCTCTCCAATGCCTTCGGGAAGGGAGATAGATGGCCACAAGGCCTGGCCGATGCCTTTCATCACCTGCCGAACTCGTTCATGCAGCTGACGCAGTTCGGGAAGAACATCACCCGAAGAACTGGGCATCTCCTCTTCAGGACGACCTGTGAGCAAACCTACATACATGTTTATGTTAGTCGCCTTCCTCGCCGAACTCTTTTAAAGTTCGTTCAAGCACTTACTGAAAATGCCGCGCCGAAGCCATCGATTCTCCTTCTGGTCGGACAAGCTGAGCACGAACATCCTTTAGTTCCTCACCCAGTTGGGTGTTGGCATCTTGGAGGTTATTTTTCTCCTGCCGCACCCTCGTAAGCACGCTCTCGCCGGCTTTTAGCTGACATAAGAGCTGTTGCCTGTCCGGATCTAGTCCGGCGCCATCTGCAATATTTTTGACAGATTTACACACCCGCCGCACTTCATAAACTATTTATCTTTTGAAACATATGTTACCGAGGGGTCTCTGTGGCTCCCCTGTTGCGGCTAGTCGGCCTCAAGTTGGGCCTTGCATTCTTCAAGCTCTGAGACGGTCGGGTATTCTTTTACGTAAGATCCTGCATAACAAATGATCCTTAAATCAGTTATTCTAACTATTTTAAGTCTCGGGAGCTCTTGGCATATATAGCTGTCAAATTTTCTCACCCGTATGTCCTTTACATACTGCTCTCAGTAGCTCTGGCTAGACCATCTTGGCGGCCGCAGTGCGCATCTCCCGAATCGAAGGCATTCAAGGCCTCTTGGGAGAAACACGCGTCACGAAGAACTGTTTGGCGGCGCCTATGATTCATGGCGCTCTCCACCTCGGAGTTGGTGGCGGACAATTTTTTGGCATCCTCTGTCGGAGGAGCATCCGACGCACGTCTCGTGCTCGCCTCAGCCTCCGGACCCAGCTTTGAAGCCTGGCCGGTGAAGGTTCGATTGACAACCCCTCCAAACTCAGTCCGGCGAGCGCTCTTTTTCCTGAAAAGAGCACCAGCGTTAGTACGCCTTTCAGGAATCAATTCTGAGAGTGTGGAGACACGCCATACCGTTGCGGCGGAGTTTCGATCAGGACCGCATTTCTTTTTAGCCTGCGGGGTCGCACTGCCCCTTGTTTGCTGGCCACCGTGGGCTCGGCTTCCTGCCTCGAAGGTACCCCCTGCGAAACACCATTGGTATACGATGATAAAAAAATATGCATGGGTGGGTCGTTATCGGGATTTTGGGACCTCGGTCTCGATTACTGTGAGGCTGGAAGTATTCCGGGAATGTCGGCCGTAATGGCAACCAAGGCATTGTCGATGCTAAGTTGGTAGAACACCCTGTCGATCAACTCCACCTTTATATCCAGATCCTCTTGGAGGTCGGATCGAGGACCGTTCAGATCCTCGGGTTGTTGGGGCGGGCTGTGTATCTTCTCCACGATCCGCGCGCGTTCTCTGTGAAAACCATGAAATGAGATATTTAACCACGGGAACATGGATCAGACAGGTCACAAAGATGTTTGCTTACCCAGCTTCGAGGATTATTCAAAGAAAACTCCTTTAGTGGATTGACGCGGAGGAAATCCTCCTCCTCCCCTTTATACATGTAAGACAAGATCTTCACCAGTTTGGTGACCGATCCCGGCCCTTTGCGGCCATGGCGGGTGGCATCGTCCTCCCCGTTGAAGTCCCACATGGGGTGGCCCCTATATTCGAGCGGCTGCACCCCGCTCATAATACGGATTGCCATGACTCCAATCATGGTCAATCCGGCATGAGCCAGTAACCTTATTCGGCTCATCAAATGGAGGACATCCTGGTCATCTTCCCTCCGGGGGCTTCGAGGGCGCCAGCTTAGGCGCTTCTTCAGAGGAGCATTGCTGAACTCCGGAAGGCCGATCCGAACAGGATCCGTCCGCGGGCCGTCCTCCATATAAAACCATTCCGAAGGCCAGTCTTCGGACGCCTTCTTTGGGGTTCCGGATAGGTATCCGGTCCCGGCGATGCGCCATAGCTCGGCTCTGCCCACTTGATATATTGACCCCTCATGAGAGCGGGGTACTAGGCAGAATAATCTCTTCCACAGCCCGAAATGAGCCTCGGCGCCCAAGAACAGCTCAGAGAGGGCCACGAAGCCCGCAATGTGCAAAATGGGCGGGCGTGGGTGGTGCTGGCTGGAGGCCGTAGAACTCCAAGAGCCCCAGAAAGCAGATGGATTGAAATCGAGTCCTCTTACTAGGTAAGAGATGAAGCATACCCGCTCTCCTTTAGAGGGATCGGGGACACTCTCCGCTTGCTTTCCGCCCTTGTAGGTGGCAGTCCGCTCGAACCGGAATCATGAAGGCAGGGAAGAAATCCCTTGGTTTGGAGCATAACTAGCTTCGCTATCGCGGATGAGCATCTCTCCCACTTTCCGGTGAGGGCTGGGAGTGCGAGAAGGAGGAGCAGCGTCATTGTCCATGATGGAATGGGCTTTGGTCAGGGGCGCTCCGATGAAAGCTCGCAAAGGAGGGATGATGTGACTCAGATCTAGATCCTCGCCCCTTTTATAGGCAACTCATTTGCGCAGCTAGGGGGGTAATTGTAAAAATACCTTGGCCTTTCGCATTCATTCAAACACGTGGAAGATGGCCATTATTGGGCGTAGAAGCCAAGGAGCGCAACATTTATCAGAAGCCGGACACAATTCGACAAGTATATGGAATTTGGAGAAGAACCCGCCTCACAATGCCGAAGACAATCAACGCGCCGGACTAATCGCCATTGAAGCCTGGTTCGGGTGCTACTGAGGGAGTCCCGGATTAGGGGGTGTCCGGATAGCCGAACTATCACCGTTGGCCGGACTCTGGACTATGAAGATACAAGATTGAAGACTTCGTCCGTGTCCGGATGGGACTTTCCTTGGCGTGGAAGGCAAGCTTGGCGATCTGGATATGTAGATCTCTACCATTGTAACCGACTTTGTGTAACCCTAACCTATCCGGTGTCTATATAAACCGGAGGGTTTTAGTCCATAGGACGAACAACAATCATACCATAGGCTAGCTTCTAGGGTTTAGCCTCTCGATCTCGTGGTAGATCTACTCTTGTACTACCCATATCATCAATATTAATCAAGCGGGGTAGGGTATTACCTCCATCGAGAGGGCCCGAACCTGGGTAAACACATCGTGTCCCTTGTCTCCTGTTACCATCCGCCTAGACACACAGTTCGGGACCCCCACCCGAGATCCGCCGGTTTTGACACCGACAACGACCATCTGAGAGGGCGTGCGGCCTCAGGCTTGGGAAGGACTGCATTCACCTCGCGAGCAAACTGCTTGAAGATGCGCTGAGAGGCTGGGGCCTGAGCGCCACCTAGGATGCAAGCGATCGCAGCTCTCAAGCCCCCAACCCCTCGTCCCGATGATGGTCTTACGTACCTCTGGCGGCTACAGAGAGAGGGAGCCCTGCGTTGCCTTGAGGCGGTCCTCGTGAGGCTGCTCCTCAACCTCCCTCGTGAGGCTGGTCCTGCGCCGGTCCTCGCGAGTCTGTCACGCATCCTTGGCGAGGCCACGGTCTTCCCGGCATCATCGCCTCTTCCTCCTCCTCGGCCGTAGCCCGATCATTGCGCTCAGGCGCCGGCGATATCTCTTCTCGCACGGCCGGAGCTCCGGCATTCGTTGGTGTTGTGGTTGTGGAGGTCATGGTATCGCAGATCAGGCTGCCTTTGGATGACTCGGGCTGATCCACTGCCTCGCTTGGTGTCAGGTTACTGCGCGAGCACGGCAGCCCCTGCGCTTCACGTCCTTGACCTTGGGCTTCTTCTCTTGGATCGGCGGCCGGAAGCTCGAGGAGGAGAGGCACCTTCCTCAGCCGGCGCATTTGGTCGCCAAGTTGAACAGCTCGAGGATGTGCACAGGGTCTTCATGCATTGCTAGCTCCTCCTTCATCTTGATGTCACGCACGCCATCGGAGAAGGCTGAGATGATAGCTTCCTCGGTCACCTTAGGGATCTTGAGGCGGCGTTGTTGAAGCGCTGGATGTACTTTTGCGGGTCTCTCTGGCTGCTGCTTGATGCGGCGCATGTCGCTCCGGCGAAGGCCGATCGCGAAATGCCTTGGAAGTTGGCGATGCGAAGCGGGTGCGCATCTCGTCGTGAGGAGATCGTCTTTGGGAGCCAGTTTCAGAGCGAGTTGGGCTCCGTCCTTGCGCCATGGGGAATCAATTTGCCATGACCTTTTCGTCCCGTTGGCAGCTTGATGCCCAGCTCGTAGAGCTGAAGGAACTCCGCGGGGTCGGCAGTGCCGTCGTAGCGAGGAGGCAGGTGCGGCTTGAACTTTCCGGGCCATGCGACGCGACATAGCTCGGCGGTGAAGGCGCGGCAGCCTGCGATGGCCTGGGGCTCTCTGCGTCTGCGAGCTTGCCCTTGTGGATTCCACGCACCGCTGCTGGAGCAGCGGGGTCTTAACGCAGTGGCGCTGGAGTGCGATCGCGGTGCTCGGTCTTTGGGAGCACGCGAGCACCTTCTTGGGGACGAGGATCTCTGGCAGCTCCTTTCTTGTTGCATGGGCGCCGGACGCGGAGGGTCTCGGCCGGGGCCTGCGCCTTGGAGCAGGCGCCTTCTTGGGAGGAGGTGGCGGGGCACCTCCGGCTCCCCGCCTCCCGTCAAGGGGTGAAGGGCGAGGCAGCGAGAGGACCGCCGGGGAGCCCCTGCGGCGCGTCGAGCTCGGCGGCGCGGTCGAGCCACTCCTCGTGAACATCGTCAATAGGGCGGTAGCGCGAGAGCTCGTTTGCCACGATGGCGAGCGCGCGCGGGACAAAAAAACCAGCGAGGCGAAGAAGGAGTAGCGGTGCGGCCTTCGCCTCACCGATGGATGCAGGGGCGAGGCTGCTGCTCGTTCCCCGCGGGCGGTGGCGGTGGCGGCGAGGAAGCACGGGGTGTCCGCCGACAGGAGCCATCTGGCGACTCGGCGATGCAAGCAGCCCGGCGCTCGGTGCGGGCTCGGCGAGCGTCAGCCATGGATAGACGGAAGATCACACGCGACCAGCGGAAGAAAGATTACGGTGCACCCCTACCTGGCCTGCCAAATGTCGGATGTCGGGTTCCGGCAGACCCTTGAGGTTCGAACTGCAGGGTGCGCCGCGGAGATCTTTCCCCTACCAGCTCACGCGTTAATGGTTTGCAAGGGATCTAAACTAGGAACGATGATCAGCACAAGAGACACAAGATTTATACTGGTTCGGGCCACCATGTGGTGCAATACCCTACTCCAGTGTGTGGTGTGGTGGATTGCCTCCGGGGCTGATGAAGAACAGTACAAAGGAAGAACAACCTCGCGAGGGGCTGTTCTTGAGCTGGTGCGATGGACTGCTTGGGTGAGTCCAGTCGCTTCTCTCTCTCTCTAGTGGGTTCGACCTGTCCCCTCTCTCTGTGGTGGCTAGTCCTATTTATAGAGGGAGGCCCTGGGCCTCTTCCCAAATAATGAGCGGGAAGGGCGCCAACAATTGGCCATTTTGAAGGGGAACATCTAGTACACTTATCCTGACTAAAGTTGGTCTTCGGCTGCCAAAGGCTCTGACGGTGACGCCGTCCTAGGCTCCACGATGACCTCCGTCCTGCCGCTCTGCTAGTCTTGGTCTTGTTGCACCGAAGCGGTAACCTTTGCCTGATGCCTTGGCACATGCTTGCCTCCTTTGCACCAAAGGGGAAGCAGAGGACATCTTGTGTGGCGCCCGCCCCGATCTCGTCGTCATGGCTTGCGTCATGGGGCACCCTCGTGAGGTACCTGCCTTGATCTCTCCGCCTTTATCGTGAGCACACTGTGAGGCTGCTCTGAAGAAGGTTCTGTCGTCCGCCCGTGAGGCTTGGCCCCTCGCGAGGTCTTGAGCTTGAGCTGATGAAGCTGGGCCGCGCTGGGCCCCCACTTGAGCCACACCGCAGGCCGCAGGCAGGCAAGTCTGGGGACCCCCGTTCCTAGAACGCCGAGAGTGATGAAGGTAGTAAGCCCGTAGTGCAGTTAAACCGTATTGTGAGACGCGCCGTGATCGTGCCCCCGCCTATACCCATGGTATTTTCAATGCGTAATTATGCACGCGTGGGACGGACTTTGCCATTGTACTAAGACTAGGGCGGGGCGGTGCTAAGCGAGCTCGGCGTGCCAGGCGATCTGTTGCGAGTTATTCGGGCGCGCTTGCGGTGTCCGGGGCTTGATCGCCGAACTGGTGGATTGCCTCAAAAGGCTGCTTTGTGCTTCTGCTGCGAGGGCTGCAGTGTGCTCCTCCGTGCGGAGCGGCGTTACTCGTGTTTCCATTGATTGTGATGACCCCCTAGGTCCCGGCATCTTGAGCTTGAGGTATGCGTGTGCGGTACCGCATTGAATCTTACAAATGCGGTGCGCTGGCGATCGCGTGATAGCCGCTGCGGAATGGGACGTATCGAAGATTAACTCCTCACTTCGAAAGTTGTCCGGAGATCCGAAGACCACTTCCAGTGTGATTGAGCCTGTACAATGGGCCTCTACACCTAGAATAACGCCTTTAAAGGTCGTTTTGGTGGGTTTGATCCTCGAGGGGTCTATATCCATTTTGTGCACTGTATCCTGGTAAAGCATGTTCAGGCTACTGCCGCCGTCCATAAGGACTCGAGTGAGGTGATATCCGTCGATGATTGGGTCTAGGACCAATGCGGCAGATCCGCCATGACGGATACTCGTGGGGTGGTCCCTACGATCAAATGTGATCGGACAAGAGGACCATGGGTTGAACTTTGGGGCGACGGGCTCCATCACGTATACGTCCCTTAGTGCACGCTTCCGTTCCCTTTTGGTGATGTGGGTTGTGTATATCATGTTCACTGTCCTCACTTGTGGGTGGAACCTCTTCTGTCCTCCGGTGTTCGGCGGCCGTGGCTCCTCCTCATCATCGCCGTGCAGCCCCTTGTCCTGGTCTTCGGTATTTAACTTGCCGGCCTGCTTGAACACCCAGTATTCTCTGTTGGTGTGATTGGCTGGCTTATCAGGGGTGTCGTGTATTTGACACGAGCGATCGAGTATGCGGTCCAAACTGGACGGGCCCAGAGTACTTCTTTTGAATGGCTTTTTCCGCTGACCGGATTTAGAGCCTCTGAATCCGGCATTGACTGCCGTGTCCTCGGCGTTATCATCATTGCTGCGGCGCTTGTGTTTGCTGCGACGTGACCTGCCGTTGCTGTCCTTGGTATCTGAAGTGCCAAGGTTCCTTGATATGTTATTGCTACGAGCCAGCCAACTATCCTCTCCCGCGCAAAAGCGGGTCATGAGTGTCGTGATGGCTGCCATTGATTTCGGCTTTTCCTGGCCGAGGTGCCGGGCGAGCCACTCGTCACAGATGTTGTGCTTGAATGCCGCTAAGGCTTCTGCATCCGGACAGTCGACAATTTGGTTTTTCTTTGTTAGGAACCGTGTCGAATTGCTGGCGATTCCCAGGCTGCTGAATGATGTGGCTCAAGTCATCGACGTCTGGTGGTCGCACATAAGTTCCCTGGAAATTGCCGAGAAATGCATCTTCCAGATCCTCCCAGTAGCCGGCGGAGTCTGCTGGCAGGCTATTCAGCCAATGCCGAGCTGGTCCTTTGAGTTTTAACGGGAGGTACTTGATGGCATGTAGATCATCACCACGGGCCATGTGGATGTGGAGGAGGAAGTCCTCGATCCATACCGTGGGATCTGTTGTACCATCATATGATTCGATATTTACAGGTTAAAAACCTTCTGGGAATTCATGCTCCATTACTTCGTTGGTGAAGCATAGGGGGTGTGCCGCGCCTCTGTGCTGGGCTATGTCGCGACGTAGCTCGTATGAGTCCTGCCTGCTGTATTCGGCCCGTCTGGAATTGCTTTTACTGTATCCGGCGAGGCGGTCACCGTCCCTTATAGGGGCACGACCCTGTGATCCATAGATCGATCTAGCGTGTTTTTCCCTGTCTTCCAATACGTCTCGCAGGTCTCGCGTGTTTCCCGTTGCCTTGGTATGTTTGTTTGAATGGCGGCGGGGTGCAGGCTGATTTTCAGGCCATACCGCCTCTCTATCTCGGCCACAGGGTGGCCGATCAGCCGCATCGAACGCGGGGTGACCTCTGGAACGGCGTTCGAGTTCGTACTCCTCAGCTGCAAGGACTTCAGTCCATCTATCTGCTAGCAGATCCTAATCAGCTCGAAGTTTTTGCTGCTTTTTCCTCAGGCTATTTGCTGTGGCAATAAGCCGGCGCTTAAAGCGCTCCTGCTCGACGGGATCCTCAGGCATGAAAAATTCTTCATCGTCGAGGCTCGCTTCATCTTTGGAGGGAGGCATAAAGTTGTCGTACTTCGTTTCTCCCTCTGCCGCTCTCTTAGGAGGGCTGGCTTGTTCATCCTCCGGCTCTTGATCATTGGGGAGGGGATTGTCATCATCTTTGGCACTGTCCGGAGTACTGTTATCTCCTGTGCCGGTATCACCGCTTTTGCTGTGGCGAGACTTAGAGCGGCGCCGCTGATGTCGGCGCTGGGGCTGCTTCTTGGAGGGGTCGTCCTCTGTTGTCTTGTCGCCATTGCCTTCTTTGGGTGTGTCCGCCATGTATATATCATATGATGAGGTGGCGGTCCAGTGCCCTGTGGGCAGTGGTTCCTGTTCGCCTCCGGCATCGGTCTCCATACCATCGATGGCTTCTGAGTCGAAGTCGAGCATGTCGGTTAAATCGTCGACAGTGGCTACTAAGTGGGTGGTGGGTGGGGATTGAATTTCTTCGTCGTCCGCATCCCACTCTAGCCGGACATAGTTCGACCAAGGTTCTCCGGATATGGAGAGAGATTTCAATGAGTTCAGTATGTCGCTGAAGGGCGAGTGCTGAAAGATATCTGCGGAGGTGAACTCCATGATCGGCGCCCAATCAGATTCGATAGGTATGGGCGCGGGTGGTACGGAGTCCGTGGCCAAGGACGAGTCCAGCAGTTCGGCGACACAGCTCTCGTGAAGGGTAAGGTCAGTATTCGGCTCTATCGCCATTGAGGGCGCGGCCTCCGTGGCGGAGTCTATCCTCCCGTCCTAGGATGGCGCGATCTGCTCCGGGCTAGAGGCCGGAGTAGTTGCTGGCGTGATCTCCCGAACATCGTCTGACGGCAGAGCTATATCGTGCTCGTCATGATCGTGCGGCACACCTGGCATGGGCCCGAACAGTGTAATTCAAGTTTCCAAACCTGACCTGATGGCCAGGGGCGTAGCTTTCGATCTGCTCCAGATGGCCAAACGAGTTGGCCCGCAGTGCGAAGCCGCCGAACATGAAGATCTGTCCGGGGAGGAAAACCTCACCCTGGACCGCATCGTTGTCGATGATCGAAGGGGCCATCGAACCTTGCAGCGACGACACAGTGGAACTCTCAATGAAAGCACCAATGTCGGTGTCAAAACCGGTGGATCTCGGGTAGGGGGTCCCGAACTGTGCGTCTAAGGCGGATGGTAACAGGAGGCAAGGGACACGATGTTTACCCAGGTTCGGGCCCTCTCTATGGAGGTAATACCCTACTTCCTGCTTGATTGATCTTGATGAATATGAGTATTACAGGAGTTGATCTACCACGAGATCGTAGAGGCTAAACCCTAGAAGCTAGCCTATGGTATGATTGTTCTTGTCCTACGGACTAAACCCTCCGATTTATATAGACACGGAAGGGGCTAGGGTTACAGTCGGTTACAACGAAGGAGATCTACATATCCGTATCGCCAAGCTTGCCTTCCACGCCAAGAGAGTCCCATCCGGACACGAGACGAAGTCTTCAATCTTGTATCTTCATAGTCCATCAGTCCGGCCAAAGGATATAGTCCGGCTGTCCGGATACCCCCTAATCCAGGACTCCCTCAGTAGTACAACAAACATCAGAAGTCAAAAATTACATCTAAGTCTATAGACCACCTAGCAGCGACTACAAGAACTAGAGAGAGCCAAAGGTGCGTCACCCTCATCGCCCCTTCCCCATTGGAGCCAAACAGACGTTGTTGTAGTAGACAGCCAGGAGGTCATCATGCTAAGGCCCCATAATACCAGCGCCCCATAACAAAAAACAATGCCGATGAAGAGAAGCATAGACCGAAAGGATCCAGCCTATAGACACATGAATGCAGACTAGATCCAAGTGGATCCACCAAAGACAAACGTCGACCGAATCCTACAAGACCCTGGGAGACACACCTCCACATGCTCTCCGAAGACGCTAGAAGAACCAACTAGATGGGGCTAGGAAGGGAAAACCTTATTCCATCTTCAGGGAAACGCAACCGCCTCACCTTCCCCAGCAGGATACAAACCCTAATGAAACGAAAAAACACCTAAAAACAGAGCCCTCCCGTCGGCAGGGTCGAGATCCATCGCGCTTCCATGGTCCTAGTACCACAAGAGATAAGGTAGACCAACATCGACGCAAGCAAGAGGCAGGAGAAACCCTATCATGAATGCCCTTGGTTGGACGAGCGAAGGGGTATGATTGATTTTTTTACGAGGGTGATGAGTCCAGACTCACAATATATGAAAACAATACTTTGACTAGTCAAAATTATTATCGGCGAGTCTTAAATGGCGAAGATCAACACCTCAAATCTTTGGTAGCGAATTTAGTGATTTCTATGTGTCGAATACATTCGTTCAACATACTTTTAGCTTGTTTTTAGTTTCCTACAAACACAATGTATGCATGATGCAATGACTTCGAGTGTATGTTGCATATATTACATTCATGTTGTAAGTTGCTTTTGCGCTACAAGCATTGACTACTATGTTAAATATTTGTGATGACTTTGTTGCATTCATGATCAACATAGAAAGTCAATGCTTGTCAATTTTGCTAGATCAACATAGAAGTCAACAACGCTTGTCCTTGGAGCATGTAGGCGCGGTGGGCCCAATCCTTGTCGGCGGGAGGGTTCCATTTTTATATGTTTTTCTGAGTTTGTTAGGGTTTGTGCCATGCTTAGGAAGTGTTGGGGAACGTAGTATTTCAAAAAAATTGCCTATGATCACGCAAGATCTATCTAGGAGAAGCATAACAACGAGCTGGGAGAGTGTGTCTACGTACCCTTGATGACCCACAAGTATAGGGGATCAATTGTAGCTCTTTCGATAAGTAAGAGTGTCGAACCCAATGAGGAGCAGAAGGAAATGACAAGTAGTTTTCAGTAAGGTAATGTCTGCAAGTGCTGAAATTATAAGTAGCAGAGTAGTTTGATAACAAGATAATTTGTAACGAGCAAGTAACGATAATAGTAACAAGTATGCAGCAAGGTAGCCCAATCCTTTTGAGGCAAAGGATAGGCCAAAACGGTCTCTTATGATAAGCAAAGCCTTGAGGGTACACGGGAATTTCATCTAGTCACTTCCATCATGTTGGTTTGATTTGTGTTCGCTACTTTGATAATTTGATATGTGGGTGGACCGGTGCTTAGGTAGTGTTCTTACTTGAACAAACCTCCTACTTATGATTAACCCTCCCGCAAGCATCCGCAACTATGAGAAAAGTATTAATAATATATTCTAACCATAGCATTAAACTCTAGGATCCAATCGGTCCCTTACGGAATAGTGCATAAAATGGGGTTTAAGTTTCTGTCACTCTCGCAACCCACCATATATTTACTATTCCACAATGCATTCCCTTAGGCCCAAATATGGTGAAATGTCATGTAGTATACGTTCACATGACACCACTAAGGGAATCACAACATACATACCATCAAAATATCGAACACATATCAAATTCACATGATTACTTGCAACATGATTTATCCCGTGACCTCAAGAACGAAAGTAACTACTCACAAACAATAAACATGCTCATGATCAGAGGGGTATTAATATGTATAATGGATCTGAACATATAATCTTCCACCAAATAAACCATATAATAATCAACTACAAGATGTAATCAACACTACTAGTCACCCCTAGCACCAATCTATAGTTCTGGTAACAAGATTGAATACAAGAGATGAACTAGGGTTTGAGATGAGAAGGTGTTGGTGAAGATGTTGATGGAGATTGCCCTCCCCAAGATGGGAGAGTTGTTGGTGATGATTGTGACGATGATTTCCCCCTCCGGGAGGGAAGTTCCCCAGCAGAATCGCTCCGCCGGAGGGCAAAAGTGCTCCTGCCCAAGTTCCGCCTCGAGAAGGCGACGCTCCGTACCGAAAGTCTTTTCTTTATTTTTTCTATGTCAAAATCACTTATATACCAGAAGATGGGCACCGGAGGTGAGCCGAGGAGGCCACTGTTGGAAATATGCCCTAGAGGCAATAATAAAATGGTTATTATTATATTTCCTTGTTCATGATAATTGTCTATTGTTCATGCTATAATTGTATTGACCGGAAACCATAATACATGTGTGAATACATAGACCACAACATGTCCCTAGTAAGCCTCTAGTTGACTAGCTCGTTGATCAATAGATGGTCATGGTTTCCTGGCCATGGACATTGGATGTCGTTGATAACGGGATCACATCATTGGGTGAATGATGTGATGGACAAGACCCAATCCTAAGCATAGCACAAGATCGTGTAGTTCATTTTGCTAGAGTTTTTCTAATGTCAAGTATCGTTTCCTTAGACCATGAGATTGTGCAACTCCCGGATACCGTAGGAGTGCTTTGGGTGCATCAAACATCACAACGTAACTGGGTGACTATAAAGGTGCACTACATGTATCTCCGAAAGTGTCTGTTGGGTTGGCACGAATCGAGACTGGGATTTGTCACTCCGTATGACGGAGAGGTATCTCTGGGCCCTCTCAGCAACGCATCATCAGAATGATCTCAATGTGACTAATGATTTAGCCACGGGATCATGCATTGTGGAACGAGTAAAGAGACTTGCCGGTAACGAGATTGAATGAGGTATGGGGATACCGACGGTCGAATCTCGGGCAAGTAACATACCGATAGACAAATGGAATTGAATACGGGATTGATTGAATCCCCGACATCGTAGTTCATCCGATGAGATCATCGTGGAACATGTGGGAGCCAACATGGGTATCCAGATCTTGCTGTTGGTTATTGGCCGGAGAACGTCCCGGTCATGTTTGCATGGTTCCCGAACCCGTAGGGTCTACACACTTAAGGTTCGGTGACGCTAGAGTTGTTATGGGAAATAGTATGTGATTAGCGAAGGCTGTTCGGAGTCTCGGATGAGATCCCGGACATGACGAGGAACTCCGGAATGATCCGGTGGTGAAGATCGATATATTGGACGAAGGGTATTGGAGTCCGGAATTGTTCCGGGGGTACCGGGTGACGACCGGCGTGTCCGAAAGGGGTTTCGGAGGCCCCGACAAGCGTTGGGGGCCTTATGGGCCAAGGGGAAGGGGCACACCAGCCCACTAAGGGGCTGTGCGCCCCTCCCACCCCCTCTCACGTAACCTCGAGAGGTGGGGGCGCCTCCCCTAGGGCGGCCACCCATCTCGGCTTGGGGGGCAAGTTTCCTAGGGGTGGGGGCGCCCAAACCCATCTAGGGTTTCCCCTGTGGCGGCCGCCCCTCCCCTAGGGAACCCTAGGGCGCCTCCTCCACCCCCTTCCCCGGGAGAGAGAGGGCAGCCACACCCTTCCCCAGGCGCAGCCCTCTCCTCCTCCAACTCCTCCTCCTCCTCCGTAGTGCTTAGCAAAGCTCTGCCGGAGAACGACGAGTTCCATCGCCACCATGCCGTCGTGCTACTGGAGTTCTTCCTCAACTTCTCCTCTCCCCTTGCTGGATCAAGAAGGAGGAGACGTCCCCGGGCTGTACGTGTGTTCAACGCGGAGGCGCCATCCGTTCGGCGCTATATCGATCTTCTGCGATTTGAATCGCCGCGAGTAAAACTCCATGAACCGCGTTCTTCTAACGCTTCCGCTTAGCGATCTTCAAGGGTATGAAGATGCACTCCCTCTCTCTCGTTGCTAGCATCTCCTAGATTGATTTTTGTGACACGTAGGAAAATTTTGAATTATTACTACGTTCCCCAACAGTGGCATCATGAGCTAGATCTATGCGTAGATTCTATGCACGAGTAGAACACAAGTAGTTGTGGGCGATGATTTGTACAATTTGCTTACCGTTACTAGTCTTATCTTGATTCGGCGGCATTGTGGGATGAAGCGGCCCAGACCGACCTTACACGTACACTCACGTGAGACAGGTTCCACCGACTGACATGCACTTGATGCATAAGGTGGCTAGCGGGTGTCTGTCTCTCCCACTTTAGTCTGATCGGATTCGATGAAGTGGGTCCTTATGAAGGGTAAATAGCAATTGGCATATCGCCGTTGTGGATTTTGCGTAGGTAAGAAACGTTCTTGCTAGAAACCCATAGCAGCCACGTAAAACATGCAACAACAATTAGAGGACGTATAACTTGTTTTTGCAGGGTATGCTATGTGATGCGATATGGCCAAAAGGATGTGATGAATGATATATGTGATGTATGAGATTGATCATGTTCTTGTAATAGGAATCACGACTTGCATGTCGATGAGGATGACAACCGGCAGGAGCCAAAGGAGTTGTCTTAATTTATTTTATGACCTGCGAGTCAATGTAAACGCCATGTAATTACTTTACTTTATTGCTAAATGTTAGCCATAGTAGTAGAAGTAATAGTTGGCGAGACAACTTAATGAAGACACGATGATGGTGATCGTGCCGCGCCTCGAAGATGGAGATCAAAGGTGCAAGTTGATATTGGCCATATCATGTCACTTTATAAATTGCATGTGATGTTTATCAGGTTTGCATCTTATTTGCTTAGAACGACGGTAGCATATAAGATGACCCCTCACAAAATTTCAAGGAAGTGTTCCCCCTAACTGTGCACCGTTGCGAAGGATCGTTGTTTCGAAGCACCACGTGATGATCGGGTGTGATAGATTCTGACATTCGCATACAACGGGTGTAGACCAGATTTACACATGCGAAACACTTAGGTTGACTTGACGAGCCTAGCATGTACAGACATGGCCTCGGAACACAAGAGACCGAAAGGTCGAACATGAGTCGTATATTAGATACGATCAACATGGAGATGTTCACCGTTGATGACTAGTCCATCTCACGTGATGATCGGACACGGCCTAGTCGATTCGGATCATGTATCACTTAGATGACTAGAGGGATGTCTATCTGAGTGGGAATTCATTAAATAATTTGATTAGATGAACTTAATTATCATGAACATAGTCTAAATTTTCTTTGCAAATTATGTTGTGGATTAATAGCTCGTGCTTTATCTCCTTGTTTTAATACGTTCCTAGAGAAAGACTAAGCTGAAAGATATTGTAAGCAATTGTGTGGACTAGGGCCGTAGTCTGTGGATTGTCCTCACTGCTACACAGAAGGCTTTAGTCCTTGATGCACCGCTCGGTGTGCCAACTCCTCTGGCGTCGTCTGTGGATGTTGTGAACATCTGGCAGACACATTCTAAGGACTACCTGATAGTTTAGTGCGCCATGCTTTACGGCTTAGAGTCAGGGCTCCAAAAGTGTTTTGAACGCCATGGAACATATGAGATGTTCCAAGAGCTGAAATTGGTATTTCAGGCTCATGCCCATGTTGAGAGGTTTGAGACCTCTGACAAGATCTTTGCCTACAAGATGGGGAGAATAGCTCAGCCAGTGAGCATGTGCTTAGAATGTTTGGGTACTTCAATCACTTGAATCAAGTGGGAGTTAATCTTCCAGATAAGAGAGTGATTGACCAAGTTCTCTAGTCACTATCACCAACCTACTAGAGTTTCGTGATGAACTATATAACATGCAAGGGAAGTTGATCCCGGAGCTGTTCGTCGTGCTTAAGGCCGTAAAGGTTGAAATCAAGAAGGAGCATCAAAGTGTTGATGGTTATCAAGACCACTGGTTTCAAAGAAGGGCAAGGGCAAGAAGGGAAACTTCATGAATGTCAAGCCAGTTGCCGCTCTAGTGAAGAAACCCAAGAACCCAAACCCGAGACGAAGTGCTTCTATTAGGGGGACGGTCGCTGGTAGCGGAACTACCTCAAATACTTGGTAGATAAGAAGGCTGGCAACTTCAACAAAAGTATATTTGATATATGTGTTATTGATGTGTACCTTACTAGTACTCCTAGTAGCACATGGGTATTAGATATCGGTTCAGTTGCTAATATTGGTAACTCGAAACAAAAGCTATGGAATAAACGGAGACTAGCTAAGGGCGAGGTGACGATATGTGTTGGAAGTGTTTCCAAGGATGATATGATCACCATCGCACACTCCCTCTACCTTCGGGATTAATGTTGAACCTAGATAAATGTTGTTTGCATTGGTGTCTGCATTGAGCATGAACATGATTAGATCATGTTTATTGCAATACAATTATTCATTTAAGACAGAGAATAATGGTTATTCTGGTTACATGAATAATACCTTCTATGGTCATGCACCCAATGTGAATGGTTTATTGAATCTCGGTCGTAGTGTTACACATGTTCATAACATTGATGCCAAAAGATGTAGAGTTGATAATGATAGTACCACTTTCTTGTGGCACTGCCGCTTAGGTCATATTGGTGTAAAGCGCATGAAGAACCTCCATGCTAATGGACTTTTGAGTCACTTGATTTTGAATCACCTGACACATGCGAACCATGCCTCATAGGTAAGATGACTAAAACCCCGTTTTCTGGAACAATGGAACGGGCAAGTGACTTGTTGGAAATCACACATGCTGATGTGTGCGGTTCAATGAGTGTTGACCCACGCGGTGGATATCGTTATTTTCTCACCTTCACCGATGAATTGAGTAGATATGGGTATATTTACTTAATGAAGCATAAGTCTGCAACATTTGAAAAGTTCAAGCAATTTTAGAGTGAAGTTGAGAATCATCATAACAAGAAGATCAAGTTCCTACGATCTGATCAAGGGGAGAGTATCTGAGTTATGAGTTTGGCAATACTAAAGACAAGGTGGAATCGTTTCACAGTGATGCCACCTGGAACACCATAGCGTAATGGTGTGTCCGAATGTCATAATCACACCCTATTGGATATGTTGCGATCTATGATGTCTCTTACCGATCTACCGCTATTATTTCGGGGTTATGCATTAGAGACAATTACATTCACTTTAAATAGGGCACCATCTAAGTCCGTGGAGACGACACCGTATGAACTATGGTTTGGCAAGAAACCTAAGTTGTTGTATCTTAAGGTTTGGGGCTACGATGCTTATGTTGATAGGCTTCGGCCAGAAAAGCTCGAACCCAAAGCGGAAAATTGTGTCTTCATACAATACCCAAACAAGACAATTGGGTATACCTTCTATCTCAGATCTGAGGGCAAAGTGTTTGTCGCTAGGAACAGGTCCTTTCTCAAGAAAGAGTTTCTCTCGAAAGAATTGAGTGGGAGGAAGATAGAACTTGATGAGGTTGTTGAACCTTTACTTCAACCAAAGAGTAGCGCAACACATAAAGATGTTTCTGTGGCACCTACCTCAGTTGAAGAGAAAGCTAATGATGATGATCATGTTGCTTCAGATCAAGTTACTATCGAACCTCATAGGTCGACAAGGGTGTGTACAACTTCTGAGTGGTAACCCTGTCTTAAAGGTCATGATTTTTGGACAACGATGAACCTATGAGCTATGGAGAAGCGATGGTGGGCCCGGATTCCAACAAATGTCTAGGAGCCATGAAATCTGAGATAGGATCCATTTATGAGAACAAAGTATGGACTTTGGTGGACTTGCCTGATGATCGGCAAGCCATTGAGAATAATTGGATCTTTAAGAATAAGACAGCCGGTAATGGTAATATCACCATTTGTGAAGCTCGACTTGTCTCAAAGAAGTTTCCGACAAGTTCAAGGGGTTGGCTATGATGAGATTCTCTTAATCATAGCGATGCTAAAGTCTGTTAGAATTATGTTAGCAGTTGCTGCCTTTTCATTTACGAAATCTGGCAGATGGATGTCAAAACAAAGTTTCCTTGACGGTTTCCGTGAGGAAAGGCTGTATGTGATACAACCAAAGGGTTTTGTCAATCCTAAGGATGCTAAAAGGTATGCAAACTCCAGCGATCCTTCTATGGACTGGAGCAAGAATCTCGGAGTTGGAAAATACGCTTTGATGAGGTGATGAAAGCATTTGGGTTTATACAAAGTTTGCAAGAAACTTGTATTTTCAAGAAAGTGAATGGGAGCACTACAACATTTTGATAAGTATATGTGGATGACATATTGCTGATCAGAAATGATGTAGAATTAGCATAAAGGGTTATTTGAATGGAGTTTTTCAAAGGAAGACCTGTGTAAAACTGCTTACATGTTGGGTATCAAGATCTATAGAGATAGATCAAGACACCTGATAAGACTTTCACAGAGCACATACCTTGACATGATCTTGAAGGAGTTCAAGATGGATCAGTCAAAGAAGGAGTTCTTGTCTGAGTTGTAAGGTGTGAAGTTAAGACTTGAAGCTTGACCACGGCAAAAGAAAGAGAAAGGACGAAAGTCGTCCCCTATGCCTTAGCCATAGGCTCTATATGATATGCCATGCTGTGTACCGCACCTGATATAGATGTGCCTTGCCACGTGTCTGGCAAGGGGGTACGAGAGTGATCCAAGAATGGATCATTGGACAACGGTCAAAATTTTCCTTAGGAATAAGGAAATGTTTCTCAATTATGGAGGTGATGAAGAGTTCGACATAAAGGGTTATGTCGATGCAAGCTTTAACACCTATCCGGATGACTCTGATTAGCAAACCGGATACGTATAGTGGAGCAACCATTTGGAATAGCTCCAAGTGGAGCATAGTAGCAACATCTACAATATGAAATAGAGATTTGCGAAGAACACACGGATCTGAATGTTGCAGACCTGTTGACTAAAACCTCTCTCGTAAGCATAACATGATCAAACCTTAGAACGCATTGAGTGTTAATCACATGGTGATGTAAACTAGATTATTGACTAGTAAACTCCTAGGTGTTAATCACATGGCGACGTGAACTAGATTATTGACTCTAGTGCAAGTGGGAGACTGTTGGAAATATGCCCTAGAGGCAATAATAAAAGGGTTATTATTATATTTCCTTGTTCATGATAATTGTCAACTATTCATGCTATAATTGTATTGACCGGAAACCGTACTACATGTGTGAATACATAGACCACAACATGTCCCTAGTAAGCCTCTAGTTGACTAGCTCATTGATAAATAGATAGTCATGGTTTCTTGGCCATGGACATTGGATGTCGTTGATAACGGGATCACATCATTGGGAGAATGATGTGATGGACAAGACCCAATCCTAAGCATAGCACAAGATCGTGTAGTTCATTTTGCTAGAGTTTTTCTAATGTCAAGTATCGTTTCCTTAGACCATGAGATTGTGCAACTCCCAGATACGTAGGAGTGCTTTGGGTGCGTCAAACGTCACAACGTAACTGGCTGACTATAAAGGTGCACTACAGGTATCTCCGAAAGTGTCTGTTGGGTTGGCATGAATCGAGACCGGGATTTGTTACTCTGTATGATGGAGAGGTATCTCTGGGCCCACTTGGCAATGCATCATCATAATGAGCTCAATGTGACTAATGAGTTAGCCACGGGATCATGCGTTGCGGAACGAGTAAAGAGACTTGCCGGTAACGAGATTGAACGAGGTATGGGGATATCGACGGTCGAATCTCGGGCAAGTAACATACCGATAGACAAAGGGAATTGAATACGGGATTGATTGAATCCCCGACATCGTGGTTCATCAGATAAGACCATCGTGGAACATGTGGGAGCCAACATGGGTATCCAAATCCCGCCGTTGGTTATTGGCATGGTTCCCGAACCCGTAGGGTCTACACACTTAAGGTTCGGTGGCGCTAGAGTTTTTATGGGAAATAGTATGTGGTTACCGAAGGTTGTTCGGAGTCTCGGATGAGATCCCGAACGTGATGAGGAACTCCAGAATGGTCCGGAGGTGAAGATCGATATATTGGACGAAGGGTATTGGAGTCCGGAATTGTTCCGGGGGTACCGGGTGACGACCAGTGTGTCCGAAAGGGGTTTCGGAGGCCCCGACAAGCGTTGGGGGCCTTATGGGCCAAGGGGAGGGGGCGCACCCGCCCACTAAGGGGCTGTGCGCCCCTCCCACCCCCTCTCACGTAACCTGGAGAGGTGGGGGCGCCTCCCCTAGGGCAGCCCCTCCCGGCTTGGGGGGCAAGTTTCCTAGGGGTGGGGGCGCCCAAACCCATCTAGGGTTTCCCCTGTGGCCGCCGCCCCTCCCCTAGGGAACCCTAGGGCGCCTCCTCCACCCCTTCCCCTTATATATAGTGAGGGAGAGAGAGGGCAGCCACACCCTTCCCCTGGCGCAGCCTTCTCCTCCTCCAACTCCGGAGAACCACGAGCTCCATCGCCATCATGCCATCGTGATGCTGGAGTTCCCCCTCAACTTCTCCTCTCCCCTTGCTGGATCAAGAAGGAGGAGGCGTCCCCGGGCTGTACGTGTGTTGAACATGGAGCACCGTCCGTTCGGCGCTAGATTGATCTACCGCGATTTGAATCGCCGCGAGTACGACTCCATCAACCGCGTTCTTGTAACGCTTCCGCTTAGCGATCATCAAGGGTATGAAGAAGCACTCCCTCTCTCTCGTTACTAGCATCTCCTAGATTGATCTTGGTGACACGTAGGAAACTTTTGAATTATTACTACGTTCCCCAACAGCCACAACCCACCAGGGAGCGCCAGGGGGGCCTGGCGCGCCCAGGTGGGATGTGCCCACCTGGTGGCCCCCCTCTGGTGTTTATTGGCTCCAGTATTTCATAAATATTCCATAAAAAATCCTCGTGGAGTTTCAGCTCATTTGGAGTTGTGCAGAATAGGTGGCCTGCCGTAGCTTTTTCAGGTCCAGATTTCCAGCTGCCAGAATTCTCCCTCTTGGTGTGTACCTTGCAAATTATGAGAGGAAAGGCATTAGAATTACTCCAAAAAGCATTATTATGGATAAAACATTGTAAATAACAGTAAGAAAACATGATGCAAAATGGACGTATCAACTCCCCCAAGCTTAGACCTCGCTTGTCCTCAAGCAAAAACCGAAACCGAAAAACATGTCCACATGCTTTGAGAGAGACGTGCCAATAGAAACAAAATACGGACATAGAAGCATCATGTTAATTATTATAACAACAACAAATTTAAACATAAAACTTTTATCATACACTTCTCATGAATAAGTAATAGTTCATCACACAATCGAAGTATAAAGCAAAAACTCTATTAAAACCAATAAACTATGCTCTCAGTCAACTTTGCAACTATAATTCACCATCTTTTCAAGAAGGGTCACATGTCGGAGCCTTTAGGCAAGTCCACATACTCAACCATCATATAGTCTTCTATGATTGCTAACACAAACCATGTACACATGAGCAAAACATTTCAACTGGACACATAGAAAGATAGGGGCTTATAGTTTCGCCTCCCAACATACTCACCTCAAGGGTGATGTCAACGATAATAACTCATGCTATCTATATTCAACTGGACATATGTGCCTAGATCTTTCCTCACCACATGATGCTTGATACGTCTCCAACTTATCTATAATTTTTGATTGTTCCATGCTATTATATTATCTGTTTTGGATGTTTAATGGGCTTTAATATACCTTTTTATATTATTTTTGGGACTAACCTACTAACCGGATGCCCAGTGCAAATTGCTATTTTTTGCCTATTTCAGTGTTTCACAAAAAAGGAATATCAAACAGAATGAAACCTTCGGGAGAGTTATTTTTGGAACAAACATGATCCAGGAGACTTGGAGTGGACGTCAAGAAAGCAACGAGGAGGCCTCGAGGCAGGGAGGCGCGCCCAGGGGGTAGGCGCGCCCCCACCCTCGTGGGCCCCTCGTGTCTCCACCGACCACCTTCCTTCGCATATATATACTCCTATACCCCGAAAACATCCGAGAGCACCACGAAACCCTATTTCCACAGCCGCAACCTTTTGTACCCGTGAGATCCCATCTTGGGGCCTTTTCCGGCGCTCCGCCGGAGGGGGAATCGATCATGGAGGGCTTCTACATCAACACCATAGCCTCTCCGATGATGTGTGAGTAGTTTACCATAGACCTTCGGTTCCATAGTTATTAGCTAGATGGCTTCTTCCCTCTCTTTGGATCTCTGAGGGAGTCCTGGATTAGGGGGTATCCAGACAGCCGGACTATATCCTTTGGCTGGACTGTTGGACTATGAAGATACAAGATTGAAGACTTCGTCCCGTGTCCGGATGGGACTCTCCTTGGCGTGGAAGGCAAGCTTGGCAAATACGGATATGTAGATCTCCTCCCTTGTAACTGACTCTGTGTAACCCTAGTCCCCTCAGTGTGTATATAAACTGGAGGGTTTAGTCCGTAGGACAACAACAATCACACCGTAGGCTAGCTTCTAGGGTTTAGCCTCTACGATCTCGTGGTAGATCAACTCTTGTAATACTTATATCATCAAGATCAATCAAGCAGGAAGTAGGGTATTACCTCCATCGAGAGGGCCCGAACCTGGGTAAACATTGTGTCCCCCGCCTCTTGTTACCATCCGCCTTAGACACACAGTTCGGGACCCCCTACCTGAGATCCGCCGGTTTTGACACCGACATTGGTGCTTTCATTGAGAGTTCCACTATGCCGTCAACGTAAGGCTTGATGGTTCCTTCGATCATTGGTAACGATGCGGTCCAGGGTGAGGTCTTCCTCCCCGGACAGATCTTCGTATTCGGCGGCTTCGCTCTGCGGGCTAACTCGCTTGGCCATCTGGAGCAGATCGAGAGCTACGCCCCTGGCCACCAGGTCAGGTTCGGAAACTTGAACTACACTGCCGACATCCGCGGAGACTTGATCTTCGATGGATCCGATCCCATGCCAGGTGCACCGCACGATCACGACGAGCATGATATAGCTTTGCTGTCGGACAGTGTTAGGGAGATCACACCTGCAACTACTTCGGCCCTCGATCCGGAGCAAATTGCACCATCCGAGGACGGGCAGATAGACCCCGCCATGGAGGCCGTACTCTCAGCGGCGATAGAGCTGAACACTGATTTTACCCCTCGCGAGAGCTGTGCTGCCGAACCATTGGATTCGTCCCCGGCCACAGGCTCCGAACCGCCTACGTCCGTGCCTATCGAATCCGATTGGGCACCGACCATGGAGTTTACCTCCACGGATATCCTTCAACACTTGCCTTTCGGCGATGTGCTAAATTCATTAAGGCCCCTCTCCTTGTCAGGGGAACCTTGGCTGAACTGTGTCCGACTAGAGTGGGATGCGGACGACGAAGAAATTCGTTGCCCACCCACCACCCACTTGGTAGCCACTGTCGACGATTTAACCGACATGCTCGACTTCGACTCCGAAGTCATCGACGGTATGGACTCCCTCATCATATATACACAAATGACCGCACAGGAGGCATCATAGTACTTTCAGGCAAAAAGTATAAACACAGCCTTTATAATTTAATAAACATTGTTTTTACAATGGCAATACATGTCATTAGAACATAATATTCTTCGAGCACTGAGCTTCTATTGAACGAGCGCCTTCAAGGACTTCTTCAAAGTAGTGCTCGGCAGCTACACGGCCAACGGCCGAACCCTGGGTTGCAATAGCGGTGGCCTCCATGTCTTCCCAGTATGTCTTGACACGGGCAAGTGCCATCCGTGCGCCCTCTATGCACGCCGACCTCTTCATAGCGTCAATGCGCGGCACAGCACCAAGGAACTGCTGCACCAAACCAAAATAACTGTTCGGCCTTGGCCCTTCCGGCCACAGGCGATCCACAACAGACCTCATGGCAAGCCCAGACAACCTATGGAGCTCGGCCCATTCGGCCATCCGCTCATTCAACGGAAGCGGACGCGCTGGAACATTAAATTGCGACCAGAACAGCTTTTCCACTTCACGATCTTTTTTGTCTTTGAAGTATTCGGCCGCATCCGCGGCACTTGCTGCCAAATCCAGATATGCGTCTGCAGAACTCCACAGCCGATCAAGAGGAGCGTACTTAGGATCTCCAAACTTCATCCGCAGCATAAAGGGCTTCCCAGCCAAGATATCCCCGTCCTGACGTAGCTCCTCCTTCATCGCTCTAATTGTAGAGCGGGCGTCCTTGGCCGCCACCGTGGCCTTCTCCAGGTCCGTCATCTTCGCTCGATTTTCATTTTCGAGAAGCTCGTAACGGCCGGCAGCATCCTTCAATTCCACAGCCATCTTGGCTATTTCATCCTTGCTTCGGCAATGCGCAGCCTGTTCGGCTCTCAGCTCTTCAACCGCCTTTAGGGCGGCCGCATCACTTTTCCTGGCTTGTTCCTTGGCTCGGGCAAGTTCCGCCCGAAGGGCCTCCACGGCGGCAGCTCCATCTGCAGTCACAACATATTAGAGATACTAGCATTATGCTCCTCTTACTATGTGTTGATCACAGGAGAAATCACGTACCCTGTGCCTCGTCGAGCCGTTCGTTCACAAGCATGATGTCGGCATCTGTCGCATCAAGTTGCCGCTTTAACTCGGCAAACTCCACAGTCCGGCTAGACACCGGACCTTCCGCCACCTGCATATGAAAGCGGCCTGATTATTACCTGGGACTATGATCCTCTATTTGCCGCCGTTCTCGACAGCAACCAGAGTCTCAGGGACTACTATCTGCACAGGGCACACCTAACGTGTGCGATACCATAAAAAACATACACTATTTCACGTACCTCAAAGCCTTTCAGCAGACTCATAAAAGCTTCATGCAACCCGCTCTCGGCGGATGAAATCCTCTCAATCACCGTACCCATTAGCGTATGCACTTCTAAGATAGCCGCTTGCTCTAGCAAATCCTTCAGTGCGTCCGGTTGCACACCGGACGGTGCTGGACTCTTTCAGTTGCTCTCTTTAGGAGCCGAATACTGAGGACTTCGGGCAGCCGAAGGATTACCCTCTGGCCTTGCCGGATCAGGAGAATCCCTCCGTGACGACACTTCGGGGTCGCCCGCCTCATGAGGCGGGAGGGCATGGGGAGGCGTTTCGCTCTCCATCATCTCCGGCAGAAGATCCCCCGTAGACGAACTCTGCCGAGAAGGGCTACGATCCGAACTATAAGATAAATGCTTCGGTTATTTTCCTCATAAGTAAAGCAGGATATTTTTACTATTAAGTCCCCTTTTACTTACAGCTCGTTGGAGGGCTGATCCCCTTGCAGGCACTATGCGGCAAGGGTACCGCCCGGTGCAGGACCCTCTGTCGAAGATTTCTTCCCCCGTTTGGAAACCATTGTTTCCGGGTCTTCAAAGGCGGTCCTCTTCCTTCCTTGGGGAGAGGGAATTTCAGATTCTTCTCCCCGGTTATCCTCCTTTGTGGAGGCACTAACTCCCCTGGTTTGGATAAACAGTGAGCGAGGTCCGCTTTAGGCCTCTTTATTCCCCCCCTTTATCTTCCCCTGAGAGCGCTTGATAAGGCACAAGCTCCAACATCCTGGCTAGTACAGGATCCGGTGAGACCTCAGGGAGGGGGGCCGGACACCTGATCATTGTCGTCTTTGTTACTCAGTCCTGGTCAAAGAGCGACTTTTCAGAATAATGTTATGATAAAAAAAAGATAACGTGTTCGGCTACGCGACTGCTTACTTGGGTATCTGGACGATTGCAGCTCCGACCCGCATCCTCGGTGGTGTCCGGACACCTTATTTGTGGTCCGAAGAACAACTTGTACATCTCTTCGAGCGTCATGCCGAGGAAGTGCTGAATAGCTCGCGGTCCTTCCGGGTTGAACTCCCACATACGGAGGGGTCGACGTTTGCAGGCCGGGGCTCGGCGAACTAACATGACTTGCATTACCATGGCCAGACTGACATCTCTCTCGAGGAGATCTCGGATGCGGCTCTGTAGTATCGGCACATCCTTTACTGGCCCCCAGTCCAGCCCCTTGCTGATCCATGACATCAGTCGTGGTGGGGGGCCCGAGCGAAAGGCAGGGGCGGCCACCCACTTGGTGCCCCGGGGAGCTGTGATGTAAAACCACTCCCGTTGCCATAAGCTGGACACCTCCTGGAAGGAGCCCTCTGGCCATGGGACGTCAGCACTTTTGCTTATTACGGCACCTTCGCACTCTGCGTGTCACCCCTCGATCATCTTCGGCTCCACATTGAAAGTCTTGAGCCACAGGCCGAAGTGAGGGGTAATGCGGAGGAAGGCCTCACATACGATGATAAACGACAAAATATGAAGGACCGAGTCTGGGGCCAGGTCATGGAAATCCAGCCCATAATAATACATGAGCCCCCTGACAAAAGGATCTAAAGCGAGGCCTAGCCCTCGGAGAAAGTGAGAGATGAATACAACGCTCTCGCCGGGTTCAGGAGTGGGAATGACCTGCCCTCGAGCAGGCAGCCGGTGCGAGATCTCGCCGGTCAGAAACCTGGCCTCTCTTAGCTGCTTGACATCCTCCTCTGTGACAGAGGAAGGCATCCACCGACCTTGAAGGTTGGATCCGGACATGATTGGAAGTCCGAAGCGCCTGACCTAAGCCTCGGGTGTTGGAACTCGAGGTAGGGGGGGAAGGATTCGATTGAGTTCGAAGGAAAAGGATATGCCTTGGTCTCTTTATAAAGAGGGTGAATACCAAGCGTCCTCCTCGTGACCATTTGGGACTTGCCTACAATCGAGGAGTAATACCAACGGGCACGATTGGGTTACCCGCGTCCGTGTTGATGAGAATCCCGTAATAAGGGGGACACGATCTCTGCTCCGACAAGATGTGCCAGTAAAATTGCCTCGCAAAGCGTGCAGGCTGATTGGAAAAACGGTTCATGTAAAGAACATGCCATGGCGTGATGTCACATTATGAAGGGTCGTCAGCAGATTAGATTTGTGGAATATTATTCTCTCTACGGTGGTATGTGGAACTTGTTTTGCAGAGCCGGACACTGTCCTTGTGTTCAAAATCTTCTATGGAGTATTCGGAGGAGGAACGCGCTATGCAATGTCGAAGACAAACTGCACGTTGGACTCATCGTCATTGAAGCCTGGTTCAAGGGCTACTGAGGGAGTCCTGGATTAGGGGGTATCCGGACAGCCAGACTATATCCTTTGGCCGGACTGTTGGACTATGAAGATACAAGATTGAAGACTTCGTCCCATGTCCGGATGGGACTCTCCTTGGCGTGGAAGGCAAGCTTGGCAAATACGGATATGTAGATCTCCTCCCTTGTAACTGACTCTGTGTAACCCTAGTCCCCTCCGGTGTCTATATAAACTGGAGGGTTTAGTCCATAGGACAACAACAATCATACCATATGCTAGCTTCTAGGGTTTAGCCTCTACGATCTCGTGGTAGATCAACTCTTGTAATACTTATATCATCAAGATCAATCAAGCAGGAAGTAGGGTATTACCTCCATCGAGAGGGCCCGAACCTGGGTAAACATTGTGTCCCCCCCCTCCTGTTACCATCCGCCTTAGACGCACAGTTCGGGACCCCCTACCCGAGATCCGCCGGTTTTGATACCGACAATCTCAATACAAAGTTCTCCTCGATTCTCTTGGAGATCTATTTGATGTAATTCTTTTTGCGGTGTGTTTGTCGTGATCCGATGAATTGTGGGTTTATGATCAAGATTATCTATGAACAATATTTGGTTCTTCTCTAAATTCTTATATGTATGATTTGATATCTTTGCAAGTCTCTTCGAATTATCAGTTTGGTTTGGCCTACTAGATTGATCTTTCTTGCAATGGGAGAAGTGCTTAGTTTTGGGTTCAATCTTGCGGTGTCCTTTCCCAAGGATGCAGGGCAGCAAGGCACGTATTGTATTGTTGCCATCGAGGATAAAAAGATGGGGTTTATATCATATTGCTTGAGTTTATCCCTCTACATCATGTCATCTTGCCTAATGCGTTACTATGTTCTTATGAACTTAATACTCTAGATGCATGCTGGATAGCGGTCGATGTGTGGAGTAATAGTAATAGATGCAGAATCGTTTCGGTCTACTTGTCACGGACGTGATGCCTATATACATGATCATGCCTAGATATTCTCATAACTATGCGCTTTTCTATCAATTGCTCGACAGTAATTTGTTCACCCACCGTAGATTATGCTATCTTGAGAGAAGCCACTAGTGAAACCTTTGGCCCCTGGGTCTATTTTCCATCATATAAGTTTCCGATCTATTTTATTTTGCAATCTTTACTTTCCAATCTATATCATAAAAATACCAAAAATATTTTATTATCTCTATCAAATCTCACTTTTGCAAGTGGCCGTGAAGGGATTGACAACCCCTTTATCGCGTTGGTTGGAAGGTTCTTATTTGTTTGTGCAGGTATAAGGCGACTTGCGTGTAACCTCCTACTGGATTGATACCTTGGTTCTCAAAAACTGAGGGAAATACTTACGCTACTTTGATGCATCACCCTTTCCTCTTCAAGGGAAAACCAACGCATGCTCAAGAGGTAGCAAGAAGGATTTCTGGCGCCGTTGTCGGGGAGGCTTACGCCAACTCAAGTCAAGATTTGATCTCCCAGCAACTAGCCAAGTCTGGCGCCGTTGCCGGGGTGATCTACGCACAAGTCAAGACATACCAAGTACCCATCACAAACTCTTATCCCTCGCATTACATTATTTTCCATTTGCCTCTCGTTTTCCTCTCCCCCACTTCACCTTCGCCATTTTATTCGCCTCTTTCCCGTTTATTTTCTTGCACCATGGCAAAATCAAAAAGGGCTCAAGGTTCTCTCTCGGGTTTTAATACTTTGGATAGTCCCTCTGTCCTCTCTAAGCTCATAAATAATGATGCTATGGAAAGACCTACCGGGGTTATTAATGAGGGTTTGAATAATTTCGATGAAGATGATCCCGGAATTTTCCGTTATTTACTTGATGAGTCTTTGAAAGATGCTTGGGATAGGCTATTAAGGATCCAGCTAGCTATGTGCCCCAATATCAAATTGAAATATACCTAAAAAGCGTTTATGTTGGCTTGCCCTCTTCGTTCAAGCAAGTTTTAGATTCTATTTTTGAAGAAGGTTTTATTGAGGGGGATCCCATAGATACCTATGAAATGATGAAAACTATATTTGGGCACCCCATGAGTGAGAGGGTTGAATCCACCTCTCTTTTGTGCTTTTACCAAAATGAAATTATTAAAGAGATGAAGGCTAGTTAGATGCAAATTTCCGTAGCGTGCTTAATATTTCTTCCACCATTAATGGCCACGTGCTTTCTCAAAATAGAAAGATAAATGCTATAGATAAGAATTTTTCTCATTTCTTTCCCAACACCAAAGATGGTAATACCTAGATCTATTCTCGCTTTTATGCCTAGCTAGGGGTGTTAAACGATAGCGCTTGTTGGGAGGCAACCAAATTTTATTTTTGTTTCTTGCTTTTTGTTCCTGTTTAGGAATAAATAATTCATATAGCCTCTGGTTAGATGTGGTTTTATGTTTTAATTTGTGTTTGTACCAAGTAGAACCAATAGGATCTTCTTGGGTGATAATTATTTGATCTTGCTGAAAAAGACAGAAACTTTGCGCTCACGAAAATAATTGCTAAAATTCACCAGGACGTGATAAATTGCCAATTCTTTTTGCAGTAGATCTTTATACCAATTATCCAGGTTTTTCTAGTTTTTCAGAAGTTTTGGAGTTCCAGAAGTATTCGAACAAATCAGATTGCTACAGACTGTTCTGTTTTTGACATATTCTATTTTTCGTGTGTTGTTTGCTTATTTTAATGAATCTATGGCTAGTATCGGGGGTATGAACCATAGAGAAGTTGGAATACAGTAGGTTTAACACCAATATAAATAAAGAATGAGTTCATTACAGTACCTTAAGGTGTGGTTTGCTTTATTTCGCTAACGGAGCTCATGAGATTTTCTGTTGAGTTTTGTGTTGTGAAGTTTTCAAGTTTTTGGGTAAAGATTTGATGGATTATGGAATAAGGAGTGGCAAGAGCCTAATCTTGGGGATGCCCAAGGCACCCCAAGGTAAAATTCAAGGACAACCAAAAGGCTAAGCTTGGGGATGCCCCGGAAGGCATCCCCTGTTTCGTCTTCGTCTATCGGTAACTTTACTCGAGGCTATATTTTTATTCACCACATGATATGTGTTTTGCTTGGAGCGTCTTGTATGATTTGAGTCTTTGATTTTTAGTTTACCACAATCATCCTTGTTGTACACCTTTTGGGGAGACACACATGAATCGGAATTTATTAGAATACTCTATGTGCTTCACTTATATCTTTTGAGCTACATAATTTTGCTCTTGTGCTTCGCTTATATCTTTTTAGAGCACAATGGTGGTTTATTTTATAGAAATTATTGATCTCTCGTGCTTCACTTATATTATTTTGACAGTTCCTTAGAACAGCGTGGTAATTTGCTTTGGTTATGAATTTAGTCCTAATATGATAGGCATCCAAGATGGGTATGATAAAAACTTTCATATAGAGTGCATTGAATACTATGGGAAGTTTGATACTTGATGATTGTTTTGAGATATGAAGATGGTGATATTAAAGTTGTGGTAGTTGAGTAATTGTGAATTTGAGAAATACATGTGTTAGAGTTTGCAAGTCCTGTAGCATGCACGTATGGTAACCGTTGTGTAACAAATTTGAAACATGAGGTGTTCTTTGATTGTCATCCTTATGAGTGGCGGTCGGGGACGAGCGATGGTCTTTTCCTACCAATCTATCCCCCTAGGAGCATGCGCGTAGTGCTTGGTTTTTGATGACTTGTATATTTTTTCAATAAGTATGTGAGTTCTTTATGACTAATGTTGAGTCCATGGATTATATGCACTCTCACCCTTCCATCATTGCTAGCCTCTTCAGTACCGTGCATTTCCCTTTCTCACCTTGAGAGTGGGTGCAAACTTCGCCGCTGCATCCAAACCCCGTGATATGATACGCTCTATCACACATAAACCTCCTTATATCTTCCTCAAAACAACCACCATACCTACCTATTATGGCATTTCCATAGCCATTCCGAGATATATTGCCATGCAACTTTCCACCATTTCATTTATTATGACATGCTTCATCATTGTCATATTGCCTTGCATGATCATGTAGTTGACATCGTATTTGTGGCAAAGCCACCATGCATAATTTATCATACATGTCACTCTTGATTCATTGCCTATCCAGGTACACCGCCGGAGGCATTCATATAGAGTCATACTTTGTTCTAGTATCGAGTTGTAATCTTTGAGTTGTAAATAAATAGAAGTGTGATGATCATCATTAATTGAGCATTGTCCCATGAAAAAAAGAGAAAGGCCAAATAAAAAGGAAAGGCCAAATAAAAAATAAAAAATAAAGGCCAAATAAAAAAAGGAAGGCCCCAAAAAAGGGACAATGCTACTATCCTTTTTCCACACTTCTGCTTCAAAGTAGCACCATGATCTCCATGATAGAGAGTTTATTATATTGTCACTTTCATATACTAGTGGGAATTTTTCATTATAGAACTTGGCTTATATATTCCAACAATGGGCTTCCTCGAATGCACTAGGTCTTCGTGAGCAAGCAAGTTGGATGCACACCCAGTCAGTTTCTTTTGTTGAGCTTTCATACATTTACAGCTCTAGTGCATCCGTTGCATGGCAATCCCTACTCCTTGCATAGACGTCAATTGATGGGAATCTCCCCAGCCTGTTGATTAGCCGCGTCAATGTGAGACTTTCTCCTTTTTGGTCTTCTTCACACAACACCCATCATTATATACTATTCCACCCATAGTGCTATGTCCATGGCTCATGCTCAAGTATTGCGTGAAAGTTGAAAAAGTTTGAGATTACTAAAGTATGAAACAATTGCTTGGCTTTTCATCGAGGTTGTGCATGATGAGAGCATTCTTGTGTGACCAAAATGGAGCATGACCAAACTATATGAATTTGTAGGGATGAACTTTCTCTGGCCATGTTATTTTGAGAAGACATGATTGCATAGTTAGTATGCTTGAAGTATTATTATTTTTATGTCAATATTAAACTTTTATCTTGAATCTTTCGGATCTGAACATTCATGCCACAATAAATAAAATTACATAGAAAATTATGCTAGGTAGCATTCCACATCAGAAATTCTGTTTTTATCATTTACCTACTCGAGGACGAGCAGGAATTAAGCTTGGGGATGCTTGATACGTCTCCAACGTATCTATAATTTTTTATTGTTCCATGCTATTATATTATCTGTTTTGGATGTTTAATGGGCTTTAATATACCTTTTTATATTATTTTTGGGACAAACCTACTAACCGGGGGCCCAGTGTAAATTGTTGTTTTTTTGCCTATTTCAGTGTTTCGTAGAAAAGGAATATCAAACGGAATCCAAATGGAATGAAACCTTCGGGAGATTATTTTTGGAACAAACGTTGATATGTCTCCAACGTATCTATAATTTTTGATTGCTCAATGCTATTATATTATCTATTTTGGATGTTCAGTGGGCTTTATTATACACTTTTATACTATTTTTGGGACTAACCTATTAACCAGAGGCCTAGCACAAATTGCTGTTTTTTTTGCCTATTTAAGTGTTTCGAAGGAAAGGAATATCAAATGGAATCCAAACGGAATGAAACCTTCAGGAACGTGATTTTCGGAACAAACGTGATCCAGAGGACTTGGAGTGAACGTCAAGCAATCAACAAGGAGGCCACAAGGCAGGGAAGCGCACCTGCCCCCCTGGGCGTGCCCCCACCCTCGTGGGCCCCTCATAGCTCTCCTGACCGACCTGTTTCGCCTATATATATACTCATATACCCTGGAAACATCAGAACAGCAGCTAAAACCCTATTTCCACCACCGCAACTCTCTGTACCCGTGAGATCCCATCTTGGGGCCTTTTCCGGCGCTCCGCCGGAGGGGGCATTGATCACGGGAGGCTTCTACATCAACACCATCGCCTCTCCAATGATGTGTGAGTAGTTTACCTCCCTTCGGGTCCATAGTTATTAGCTAGATGGCTTCTTCTCTCTCTTTGGATCTTAATACAAAGTTCTCCTCGATTCTCTTGGAGATCTATTCGATGTAATCTTCTTTTGCGGTGTGTTTGTCGAGATCCGATGAATTGTGGGTTTATGATCAAGATTATCTATGAACAATATTTGAATCTCCTCTGAATTCTTTTATGTATGATTGGTTATCTTTGCAAGTCTCTTTGAATTACCAGTTTGGTTTGGCCTACTAGATTGATCTTTCTTGCAATGGGAGAAGTGCTTAGCTTTGGGTTCAATCTTGCGGTGCTCGATCCCAGTGACAGTCGGGGAAACAACATGTATTTATTGTTGCCATTGAGGATAAAAAGATGGGGTTTATATCATATTGCTTGAGTTTATCCCTCTACATCATGTCATCTTGCTTAAAGCGTTACTCCGTTCTTGTGAACTTAATACTCTAGATGCATGCTGGATAGAGGTCGATGTGTGGAGTAATAGTAGTAGATGCAGGCAGGAGTCGGTCTACTTGTCACGGACGTGATGCCTATATACATGATCATACCTAGATATTCTCATAACTATGCTCAATTCTATCAATTGCTCGACAGTAATTTGTTCACCCACCGTAATACTTATGCTATCTTAAGAGAAGCCACTAGTGAAACCTATGACCCCCGGGTCTATTTTCCATCATATTAATTTCCTGTCAACAAGCTATTTATGTTGTCCTTTATTTTGCTCTCTTTACTTTTAATCTTATCATAAAAATACCAAAAATATTATCTTATCATCTCTATCAGATCTCACTTTTGCAAGTGGCCATGAAGGGATTGAAAACCCCTTTATCGCGTTGGTTGCAAGGTTCTTATTTGTTTGTGTAGGTAGAAGGGACTTGAGCGTGGCCTCCTACTGGATTGATACCTTAGTTCTCAAAAACTGAGGGAAATACTTACGCTACTTTGCTGCATCACCCTTTCCTCTTCAAGGGAAAACCAATGCGGTGCTCAAGAGGTAGCAAGAAGGATTTCTAGCACCGTTGCCTGGGAGTCTACGCACAAGTCAAGACACACCAAGTACCCATCACAAACTCCTATCCCCCGCATTACATTATTTGCCATTTGCCTTTCGTTTTCCTCTCCCCCACTTCACCCTTGCTGTTTTATTGGCCCTCTTTTCCGTTCGCTTCTTTTTCGTTTGCTTCTTGTTTGTCGTGTGTTGGATTGCTTGGTTGTCACGATGGCTCAAGACAATACTAAATTGTGTGACTTTACCAATACCAACAACAATGATTTTTCTTAGCACTCCGATTGCTCCTCTTACCGAAGCTGAATCTTGTGAAATTAATGCTGCTTTGTTGAATCTTGTCATGAAAGATCAATTCGCCGGCCTTCCTAGTGAAGATGCCGCTACCCATCTAAATAGCTTTTGATTTGTGTGATATGCAAAAGAAGAAAGATGTGGATAATGATATTGTTAAATTGAAGCTATTTCCGTTTTCTCGTAGAGATCATGCTAAAACTTGGTTTTCGTCTTTGCCTAAAAATAGTATTGATTCTTGGAATAAGTGCAAAGATGCTTTTATCTCTAAGAATTTCCCTCCTGCTAAGATCATCTCTCTTAGAAACGATATTATGAATTTTAAGCAACTTTATCATGAACATGTTGCAGAAGCTTGGGAGAGGATGAAATTAATGATACGTAATTGCCCTACTCATGGTTTGAATTTGTGGATGATTATACAAAAAAAATTGCCGGATTGAATTTTGGTTCTAGAAATCTTTTAGATTCGGCCGCAGGAGGCACTTTTATGGAAATCACTTTAGGAGAAGCTACTAAACTCCTAGATAATATTATGGTTAATTATTCTCAATGGCACACTGAAAGATCTACTAGTAAAAAAGTGCATGCGATAGAAGAAATTAATGTTTTGAGTGGAAAGATGGATGAACTTATGATTTTTTTTTCTAATAAGAGTGTTTCTTCTGATCCTAATGATATACCTTTGTCTACTTTGATTGAGAATAATAATGAGTCTATGGATGTGAATTTTGTTGGTAGGAATAATTTTGGTAACAACGCGTATAGAGGAAGCTTTAATCCTAGACCGTTCTCTAGTAATTTCTCTAATAATTATGGTAATTCCTACAACAATTCTTATGGAAATTTAAATAAGATTCCCTCTGAATTTGAAACTAGTGTTAAAGAGTTTATGAATGCACAAAAGAATTTCAACGCCTTGCTTGAGGAAAATTTGCTTAAAGTTGATGAATTGGCTAGGAACGTGGATAGAATTTCTCTTGATGTTGATTCTTTGAAACTTAGATCTATTCCACCTAAGCATGATATCAATGAGTCTCTCAAAGCCATGAAAATTTCCATTGATGAGTGCAAAGAAAGAACCGCTAGGATGTGTGCTAAGAAAGATTGCTTTGTGAAGGCGTGTTATTCTAGTTTTTATGAGAATAATGATGAAGATCTAAAAGTTATTGATGTGTCCCCTATTAAATCCTTGTTTTGCAATATGAATCTTGATAATGATGGGACTGGAGATGAGTCAACTTTAGTTAGAAGGCGTCCCAAAAATTTGGAGTTTTTAGATCTTGATGCAAAAATTGGTAAAAGTGGGATGGAAGAGGTCAAAACTTTAGATAGCAATGAACCCACTATCTTGGATTTCAAGGAATTTAATTATGATAATTGCTCTTTCATAGATTGTATTTCCTTGTTGCAATCCGTGCTAAATTATCCTCATGCTTATAGTCAAAATAAAGCCTTTACTAAACATATCGTTGATGCTTTGATGCAATCTTATGATGAAAAACTTGAGTTGGAAGTTTCTATCCCTAGAAAACTTTATGATGAGTGGGAACCTACAATTAAAATTAAAATTAAATATCATGAATGCTATGCTTTGTGTGATTTGGGTGCTAGTGTTTCCACGATCCCAAAAACTTTGTGTGATTTGCTAGGCTTTCGTGAATTTGATGATCGTTCTTTAAACTTGCATCTTGCGGATTCTACTATCGAGAAACCTATGGGAAGAATTAATGATGTTATTATTGTTGCAAATAGGAACTATGTGCCCGTAGATTTCATTGTTCTTGATATATATTGCAATCCGTCAAGTCCTATTATGCTTGGTATACCTTTCCTTAGAATGATTGGTGCAATCATTGATATGAAGGAAGGGAATATTAGATTCCAATTTTCGTTAAGGAAAGGCATGGAACACTTCCCTAGAAAGAAAATTAAATTACCATGTGAATATATTATGAGAGCCACTTATGTATTGCCTACCAAAGATGGCAATACCTAGATCTATCCTCGCTTTTATGCCTAGCTAGGGGCGTTAAACGATAGCGCTTGTTGGGAGGCAACCCAATTTTATTTTGGTTTTTTGCCTTTTGGTTCTGTTTAGGAATAAATAATACATCTAGCCTATGTTTAGATGTGGTTTTGTGTTTTAATTAGTGTCTGTGCCAAGTAGAACCTCTGTAGTGACCCGACCCGAATGGATCAAGTCTCTGTGCTCCGGTGTCATCCCTGGATCAGTAATGCTGACACCACACAGTACTTCGAAGGATTTATAACAGAGTAGCAATCACACACTTATTACATCGTTTGTCCAGAAGAGGACTTATTACAATAAATATGGCTTAAGGCCATCTAGTAACGATAACAGCGGAAGACTTGGAAGATAAGTGAGTCCATCAACTCCGGCGGCATCACTGAGTATAGAACCACGACCTAAAGCACCTTACTCGTCGTCTGAAAAGTCTGCAACATGAAAAGTTGCAGCCCGAAAACGGGTCAGCACATGGAATATGCTGGCAATGTAACACATAGAGAATAATGAATGATAAGCATGTACTACATGCATATGTGGCTGGTGGAAAAAGCTCTACGGTTACAGTTTTGCATAAAGCCAGTTTTTCCCTACTGCAAAGGAATAAATTTGTTTAACTATCATGGTGGTTGTTAAACATTGAGAATGGTTGACAGCATCCTCAATCCCAATTAAAAGTACTCTTTAAAAACCCAACAATATTAATTAGAGTAACATGTTGAGATTCACATGATATTCAAGTACTAGATACTCAAGATGTCCATAACCGGGGACACGGCTAATCATGATTAGTTTATACACTCTGCAGAGGTTTGCGCACTTTTCCCCACAAGACTCGATCGCCTCTGCTTGGTTTCTCGCACTACATGGTGTTCAAGAAACGGATGACCGAGACATAGTCTTTCAGAAGCGCTAGCACCTTACGATGGGTGGACCGGTACACCTACATCCCCTACATCTGCTAGTCCACCACTATAAGAGTTCGCACGACTTAGTCAACTATGCCAGAGCCCATAATGGCTTGTGGCTGCACACGTAAGTTACTAGTATGAATTATCTTATGATCCCTTTGAGCCTGGGTGGCGGTCCGAAAAAATACAGGCAAGTCCTGATAGAAACCAGGTGCCTCAATCCACCCAGATGTGTGTTTAAGTTGCCACCTTAAATAAACCATTAATTTAACAATCTCACATCTGTCATGGATATCACTCACCCAATCCACGTCTACTAGCATAGCATGGCATAATAAGCAAACGTAGAAGTAACTCCCAAAGGTTTCATAAGTAAAACAGGTAATAGGTACTACCTCAATCTACTTCCCATCCCACAATTTATTTAGATCCAAATCATGCATGTGTTGAGGATTGATCTAATGCATAAAAACTGGGTAGTAGAAAAGGTATGATCAAGTGTTACTTGCCTTGCTGATGATCCGCGAAACCTAGAGATTCGAAGTAACAAGCGGCGCACTCCGGGTGATCTATCGCAGAGAAACAACAAGCATACAATAAGTACTCATCTAATGCACAGGTAAATCTCGAATAAAAGATCTAACCAGAAAGTTCAACTTAAGAACCCTGGTTGCAAAAAGAATCGAATCTAACAAAGCAACGAAAGTCAAACGACGAAAGAAAACAACTCGGTTCTAGCAAGTTGAAACTAGGTCAAATTTTACAGTAGCAAAACTTTGTTTAAGTTGATTAGTCGGAACGGCGGTTTCGAAACGAAACTCCAGGCGCTTGAATCACCTGATTCCGATAAACGAGCGAGAAGATAAACTAGAAAGAAAATCGGATCTGAAATCGCTATCAGAAAAAATAGCGGAATAAATGCGATGAAAAAGAAAACGACGAACGGTTGAACGAACGGACGTTCATTAACCGAAGCAAACCGGTGATCACGTTCGTAAGGAAAACGGTCCGGCGAACGCTTACTAAACAAAACCGGAAAGAAAAACCGGAAAGAAAAACCGGCGAGAAAACCCGATCTAGGGTTTTTGGAAAGAAAACCGATCTAGAAAACCGGAACGGAAATCGGAACGATTTACGAAAAACCGAACCGAGGAAAAGAAAAGGTGACGCGGCGCGGGGCTAGTACCTCGAAGAAGCGAGGGGCTCCGGCGGCGGCGGCGTTGGGTGGCGGCGGCGGCGGTGATGAGGGGCGACGGCGGTGATGAGAGGAGAGGAGAGGTGTTGGTTTGATGTGTTAGAGAGGGGGGTGCTTGGGTATTTATATTGGGGAGGGGAGGGTTTTTGCTTGGAGTAGGGGACAAGAATTAGAGTAGGATTAGGAATCCTAGGAATAAAAAACGGAATAACGAAACGGGTCCAAATCCTACTAGGATTTGTAAAAGAAAAGGAAACCGGGCGGCTCCCTGGCTCCCTTGGTGCGGCGCGCGCGATGGCCTTGGCCTCCTGGCCGGCCGGTGGCTTGGCGGCTTGGGCCTTTGGCCCAAGCGCTCATGACTCTCCTTTTTTAAATCGGTTTCACAAGAAAAAATACAGAAAAAAAATCTAAACGAACTCCAAAATTAATAAAGTAAACTTTCCCCGACTCCTAAAAATGAGTCGAACAAAATGAACTTTACTCGGGCCAAAAATGCAATTTTTGAAAACACGCATTTTTCCCTAAGGCAAATAAACTCCGAGAAAAATCCAAAATTTGATTTATTTATTAAATCTTCATTTTTCCTAAATTTTGGGAAAGTCATATTATTCCCTCTCTTATTTTTGATATTGGAAAAATATTTGAAGATAAAATAAATAAATCCAATGATCCTTTTTTCATAGTTTTGAGAGAACTCAAATATGAAAATTTCGAAATCTCCAACTCTCTCCGAGGGTCCTTGAGTTGCGTGAAATTTCTAGGATCAACAAAATGCAAGAAAATATGATATGCATGATGATTTAATGTATAACATTCCAAATTGAAAATTTGGGATGTTACAACCTCTGGGGAGACTTGGGGAAAGTCTTTGCGATCTTGCTGTAAAAAACAGAAACTTTAGCGCTCACGAGATTAGCTGCAACTTTTTACTGGAGAGTGCTATTTAGTTGATTATTTTTGCATATGATGAATTGATAAATTCCTCACGTCCAGCAATTTATTTTAGAATTTTTGGAGTCCCAGAAGTTTGCTTTAGTTACAGATTACTACAGACTGTTCTGTTTTTGACAGATTCTGTTTTCCGCGTGTTGTTTGCTTATTTTGATGAATCTATGGCTAGTAATGGAGTTTATGAACCATAAAAAGTTGTAATACAGTAGGTTTAACACGAATATAAATAAAGAATGAGTTCATTATAGTACCTTGAAGTGGTGTTTTGTTTTCTTTCGCTAACGGAGCTCACGAGATTTTCAGTTAAGTTTTGTGTTGTGAAGTTTTCAAGTTTTGGGTAAAGATTTGATGGATTATGGAACAAGGATTGGCAAGAGACTAATCTTGGGTATGCCCAAGGCACCCCAAGGTAAAATTCAAGGACAACCAAAAGCCTAATCTTGGGGATGCCCCGGAAGGCATCCCCTCTTTCGTCTTCGTCTATCGGTAACTTTACTTGGGGCTATATTTTTATTCACCACATGATATGTGTTTTGTTTGGAGCGTCTTGTATGATTTGAGTATTTTATTTTTAGTTTATCACAATCATCCTCGCTGATTACACCTTTTGAGAGAGACACACATGATTCAAAATTTGTTAGAATACTCTATGTGCTTCACTTATATCTTTTGAGCTAGATAATTTTGCTCTAGTTCTTCACTTATATCTTTTAGAGCACGGTGGTGGTTTTATTTTATAGAAATTATTGATCTCTCATGCTTCACTTATATTATTTTGAGAGTCTTAATTGCTTTAATTTTGAAATTAATCCGAATGTGATAGGCATCCAAGATGAGCATAATAAAAACTTCCATATTGAATTCATTGAATATCATGAGAAGTTTGATACTTGATAAGTGTTTTGATATATAAAGGTGGTAATATTAGAGTGTGCTAGTTGATTAATTGTGAAATTGATAAATACTTGTGTTAAGGTTGGCAAGTCCTGTAGCATGCACGTATGGTAAAAGTTGTGTGACAATTTTGACACATAAGGTGTTCTTTTATTGCCTTCGTTATGAGTGGCGGTCGGGGACGAACGATGGTCTTTTCCTACCAATCTATCCCTCTAGGGGCATGCGTAGTAGTACTTTGCTTCCAGGGCTAATAAACTTTTGCAATAAGTATATGAGTTCTTTATGACTAATGTGAGTCCATGGATTATACGCACTCTCAACCTTCCACAATTTTCTAGCCTCTACGGTACCGTGCATTGCCCTTTCTCGCCTTGGGAGTTGGTGCAAACTTCGCCGGTGCATCCAAACCCCGTGATATGATACACTCTATCACACATAAACATCCTTATATCTTCCTCAAAACAGCCACCATACCTACCTATTATGGCATTTCCATAGCCATTCTGAGATATATTGCCATGCAACTTTCCACTGTTCCGTTTATTATGACACGCTCCATCATTGTCATATTGCTTTGCTTGATCATGTAGTTGACATCGTATTTGTGGCAAAGCCACCATTCATAATTTTTCATACATGTCACTCTTGATTCATTGCATATCCTGGTACACCGCCGGAGGCTTTCACATAGAGTCATATTTTGTTCTAAGTATTGAGTTGTAAGTAATAAAGGTGTGATGATCATCATTATTAGAGCATTGTCCCACGTGAGGAAACGATGATGGAGACTATGATTCCCCCACAAGTTGGGATGAGATTCCGGACTAAAAATAAATAAATAAAAGAGGCCAAAGAAAAAAAAGAGAAGGCCCAAGAAAAAAAAGGAAAAAATGAGAGAAAAAGAGAGAAGGGACAATGTTACTATCCTTTTTCCACACTTGTGCTTCAAATTAGCACTGTGATCTTCATGATAGAGAGTCTCCTATGTTGTCACTTTCATATACTAGTGGGAATTTTTCATTATAGAACTTGGCTTGTATATTCCAATGATGGGCTTCCTCAAAATGCCCTAGGTCTTCGTGAGCAAGCAAGTTGGATGCACACCCACTTAGTTTCTTTTGTTGAGCTTTCATATATTTATAGCTCCAATGCATCCGTTGCATGGCAATCCCTACTCCTCTCATTGACATCAATTGATGGGAATCTCCATAGCCTATTGATTAGCCGCATCAATGTGAGACTTTCTACCTTTTTGTCTTCTCACATAACCCCCATCATTATACTTTATTCCACCCATAGTGCTATATCCATGGCTTGCGCTCATGTATTGCGTAAGGGTTGAAAAGGCTGAAGCGCGTTAAAAAGTATGAACCAATTGCTCAGCTTGTCATTGGGGTTATGCATGATGATAACATTTTGTGTTACGAAATTGAAGCATGGCCTAACTATATGATTTTGTAGGGATAAGCTTTCTTTGGCTATGTTATTTTGATAAGACATAATTGCTTGGTTAGCATGTTTGAAGTATTATTGTTTTTATGTCAACATTAAACTTTTATCTTGAATCTTTCGGATATAAATATTCATGCCACAATAAAAAGAATTACATTGAAAATTATGCTAAGAAGCATTCGACATCAAAAATTCTGTTGTTATCATGTACCTACTCGAGGACGAGCAGGAATTAAGCTTGGGGATGCTTGATACATCTCCAACGTATCTATAATTTTTTATTGTTCCATGATATTATATTATCTGTTTTGGATGTTCAATGGGCTTTATTATACACTTTTATACTATTTTTGGGACTAACCTATTAACCGGAGGCCCAGCCCAAATTGCTGTTTTTTTTTTGCCTATTTCAGTGTTTTGAAGGAAAGGAATATCAAACGGAGTCCAAACGGAATGAAACCTTCGGGAACGCGATTTCTGGAACAAACGTGATCCAGAGGACTTGGAGTGGACGTCAAGCAATCAACGAGGAGGCCACGAGGCAGGGAGGCGCCCTTGCCCCCCTGGGCGTGCCCCCACCCTCGTGGGCCCCTCGTAGCTCTCCTGACCGACCTCTTTTGCCTATATATACTCATATACCCTAGAAACATCAGCACAGGAGCCAAACCCTATTTCCACCGCCGCAACTCTCTGTACCCGTGAGATCCCATCTTGGGGCCTTTTCCGGCGCTCCATCGGAGGGGGCATTTATCACGGAGGGCTTCTACATCAACACCATAGCCTCTCCGATGATGTGTGAGTAGTTTACCTCAGACCTTCGGGTCCATAGTTATTAGCTAGATGGCTTCTTCTCTCTCTTTGGATCTCAATACAAAGTTCTCCTCGATTCTCTTGGAGATCTATTCGATGTAATCTTCTTTTCCGGTGTGTTTGTCAAGATCCGACGAATTGTGGGTTTATGATCTATGAACAATATTTGAATCTCATCTTAATTCTTCTATGTATGATTGGTTATCTTTGCAAGTCTCTTCAAATTATCAGTTTGGTTTGGCCTACTAGATTGATCTTTCTTGCACTGGGAGAAGTGCTTAGCTTTGGGTTCAATCTTGCGGGGCTTGATCCCAGTGACAGTAGGGGAAACGACACGTATTGTATTGTTGCTGTCGAGGATAAAAAGATGGGGTTTATATCATATTGCTTCAGTTTATCCCTCTACATCATGTCATCTTGCTTAAAGCGTTACTCCATTCTTATGAACTTAATACTCTAGATGCATGCTGGATAGCGGTCGATGTGTGGACTAATAGTAGTAGATGCAGGCAGGAGTCGGTCTACTTGTCATGGACGTGATGCCTATATACATGATCATACCTAGGTATTCTCATAATTATGCTCAATTCTATCAATTGCTCTACAGTAATTTGTTCACCCACCGTAATACTTATGCTATCTTGAGAGAAGCCACTAGTGAAACCTATGGCCCCCGGGTCTATTTTCCATCATATTAATTTCCAGTCAACAAGCTATTTCTGTCGTCATTTATTTTGCTAACTTTACTTTTAATCTTTATCATAAAAGTACCAAAAATATTATCTATCATCTCTCTCAGATCTCACTTTTGCAAGTGGCCGTGAAGGGATTGACAACCCCTTTATCGCGTTGGTTGCAAGGTTCTTATTTGTTTGTGTAGGTACAAGGGACTTGAACGTGGCCTCCTACTGGATTGATACCTTGGTTCTCAAAAACTGAGGGAAATACTTACGCTACTTTGCTGCATCACCCTTTCCTCTTCAAGGGAAAACCAACGCAGTGCTCAAGAGGTAGCAAACGTGATCCAGGAAACTTGGAGTGGATGTCAAGAAAGCAACAAGGAGGCCACAAGGTAGGGAGGCGCGCCCAGGGGGGTAGGCGCTCCCCCACCCTCGTGGGCCCCTCGTGGCTCCACTGACCTCCTTCCTTCGCCTATATATATACTCATATACCCCAAAAATGTCCGAGACCGCCATGAAACCCTATTTCCACCGCCGCAACCTTCTGTACCCGTGAGATCCCATCTTGGGGCCTTTTCCGGCGCTCCGTCGGAGGGGAATCGATCACGGAGGGCTTCTACATCTACACCATAGCCTCTCCGATGATGTGTGAGTAGTTTACCACAGACCTTCGGGTCCATAGTTATTAGCTAGATGGCTTCTTCTCTCTCTTTGGATCTCAATACAAAGTTCTCCTCGATTATCTTGGAGATCTATTTGATGTAATTCTTTTTGCGGTGTGTTTGTCGGATCCGATGAATTGTGGGTTTATGATCAATATTATCTATGAACAATATTTGGTTCTTCTCTGAATTCTTATATGTATGATTTGATATCTTTGCAAGTCTCTTCAAAATATCAGCTTGGTTTGGCCTACTAGATTGATCTTTCTTGCAATGGGAGAAGTGCTTAGCTTTGGGTTCGATCTTGTAGTGTCCTTTCCCAGTGACAGCAGGGGCAGCAAGGCACGTATTGTATTGTTGCCATCGAGGATAAAAAGATGGGGTTTATATCTTATTGCTTGAGTTTATCCCTCTACATCATGTCATCTTGCCTAATGCGTTACTCTGTTCTTATGAACTTAATACTCTAGATGCATGCTGGATAGCGGTCAATGTGTGGAGTAATAGTAGTAGATGCAGAATCGTTTTGGTCTACTTGTCACGGACGTGATGCCTATATACATGATCATGCCTAGATATTCTCATAACTATGCGCTTTTCTATCAATTGCTCGACAGTAATTTGTTCACCCACCATACATTATTCTATCTTGAGAGAAGCCACTAGTGAAACCTATGGCCCTCGGGTCTATTTTCCATCATATAAGTTTCCGACCTATTTTATTTTGCAATCTTTACTTTCCAATCTATATCATAAAACTACCAAAAATATTTTATTATCTCTATCAGATCTCACTTTTGCAAGTGGCCGTGAAGGGATTGACAACCCCTTTATCGCGTTGGTTGTAAGGTTCTTATTTGTTTGTGCATGTATAAGGCGACTTGCGTGTAACCTCCTACTGGATTGATACCTTGGTTCTCAAAAACTGAGGGAAATACTTACGCTACTTTGCGACATCACCCTTTCCTCTTCAAGGGAATACCAAGGAATGCTCAAGATGTAGAAATGCTTGCCAAAGGAGAAAAATAAAAAGGAATAGAAGGAAAACTTTGACTCTTTTCATAAAAGTAAAAGATAGGCCCTTCGCAGAGGGAAGCAGAGGTTGCCATGCGCTTATTTGTTTGCATGCTCAACCCATTAGTGCAAAAGAACATCATGTTACATTGCCCCTTAAGATGACAACCTTTATTGTGTTGCTTTTATTCTTTGTTATCCAAGTTCGTGCAACGCTCAGTTTTCTCTTACACTAAAAGATCTCACATATTTAGAAGCAATTTTATTGCCTTTTTGCACCGATGACAACTTACTTGAGGGATCTAGTTCAATCCCTAGGTAGGTATGGTGGATACTTGAAAAAGATTTGGGTTTAAGGGTTTTTGGATGCACAAGTAGTATCTCTACTTAGTGCGGAATTTTTGGCTAGCAAAGATAGGGGGCAAGCATCACATGTTAAAGGATCTATGACAATATGACTTCTATGTGAATATAAACATACATAAACCATTACGTTGTCTTCCTTGTTCAATGTCAACAATTTTGTCATATAATATTTTGATGAGGGCTCACAATCACAAAAGATTTCTAGGATAGTATATTTATATGTGAATCTTCCCTTCCCTTATTAATTCTTTCATGAGTTGCATCACTGACCAATGCTATGTTTGTCAATCTCTAATAAAATTTTCTTATACTTTTCCTTATATGGTGCTATCACCTACCATAGGATTAGTATATGATCTTATTGATTTATTTCCTTTCTTTTGGTTACTTTCTTTCTCTTTTTCTTTTCTTTATTTGCAACATGAAAGTAAAGAAAGTAAAAACTTGAACTAACTTTATTATATAACTTGCACACGATAACAATGATAGATCACTAAGCAAACTCTCAAAGAAGAAAAGATCGAACTAAACTTTATGCATCTAAGCAAAAGATTGAACTAAGATAAGTGAAAGCAAAAAGATGGTGGGGTGATACGATACCGGGGCACCTCCCCCAAGCTTGGCGGAAGCCAAGGGGAGTGCCCATACCCGATACTAAATTCTCCTTTGGTGGTGATGAAGAAGGTAATGGTGGTGGTGAGAAGATAGGGGATTTGCCCTTTGCTTCCTTCAGCTTCGTCTCGATCTTCATCAGCCAAGCATCTTCTTCCGTATTGTTGGAGGAGCAGGAAGACACGATGCCTGGCTTGATAAATCTGACCGGAAAAAACAAGAAAAGAGAACAGAGGATTTCTTCGCGATACGGTAGTTAACAAGTTCGGGAAGTATATATAGATTTTTTTATCTTGGAGGACAAGTACACAAAAGAAAAACGGAGTCCTAAAGGTGCCCCAGGTGGGCACCAGGCATGCCTGGCACGCCCTGGTGTCTTGTGCCCACCAGGGGACGCTTCTTGGGAGTTTCTTTATTCCCAAAATTCTAAATTATTCCAAAACTGATAAAAAATATTTTTGCAGACTTTTCGGAGTCTGTTTACTTACCGTACTATGTACCTCCTTATTTTGACGATTCTGGAGTGTTCCAGAAGGAATCTTTTATGTGTTCTTCCGGTGTCAAAGTTTAGACAATATTGCTTTCAACATTAATAGGCGTACCTGAGATATAATGTTTTATTCGTTGCCCGTTGACAACCTTCGGGTTAGTGCCTTCGAAATTTTTATTTTGATGGCTCCAGACCGGTAAACCTCCTCGATGACATAAGGACCTTCCCATTTTGGGAGGAGTTTGCCTGCAAAGAATCTGAAACAAGAGTTGTACAAAAGAACATACTCTCCGACTTTAAACTCACGTTTTTGAATTCTTTTGTCATGCCACCTTTTTGAATTCACGTTTTTGAATTCTTTTGTCATGCCATCTAATGAGCTTATATCAAATAGCCTTTTTTCACCAACAAGTTTGAAATCATAGTTGAGTTCTTTAACTGCCCAATATGCTTTATGTTCTAACTCAAGAGGCAAATGACAAGCTTTTCCATAAACCATTTTATAAGGAGACATACCCATAGGATTTTTATATGATGTTCTATAAGCCCAAAGTGCGTCATCTAATTTCTTAGACCAATTCTTCCTGGACCTATTAACTATCTTTTGCAAAATTAATTTTATTTCTCTATTGCTAAGTTCAACTTGACCACTAGACTAAGGATGATAGGGTGATGCAATTCTATGGTTAACATCATACTTAGCAAGCATTTTATGGAAAGAACCATGAATAAAGTGTGAACCACAATCAGTCATTAAATATCTAGGGACTCCAAACCTTGGGAAAATAACTTCCTTAAGCATTTTAATAGAGGTGTTGTGATCAGCACTACTGGTTGGAATAGCTTCTAACCATTTAGTAACATAATCAGCAACAACCAAAATATGTGTATACCCATTAGAAGAAGGAAAAGGTCCCATGAAATCAAATCCCCAAACATAAAATGGTTCAACAACAAGAGAATAGTTCATAGGCATTTCTTGACGCTTATCAATATTACCTATTCTTTGGCATTCATCACAAAATGAGACATACTTACGAGCATCCTTGATGAGAGTAGGCCAATAAAATCCAGACTGCAATACCTTGTGGGCAGTTCTATCTCCAGCATGATGCCCTCCATAAGCTTCGGAGTGACATTTGAATAGGATTTGTCCCTGTTCATGCTCAGGTACACAATGTCTAATAATACCATCACTACAAAAAAATACACTTTCATGATGATACGTGTTTGTCACAGTAGGTCGCGTTTTTTGTCATGCATGTACATCCATGACAAATTTATGATGAATCAAGATAGTCATACACGTCTTCGTCGTAGAAGTGTTCCATGACATTACAAAAATTATCATCACGGAAGTGTCCACTTCCATGACGATAAATCACGCGTCACAGAAGTGCTTTCGTCAAGGGTGACCGACACGTGGCATAGACCGTAACGGAACGCCGTTAAGCTATCGGGTCGGGTTTTGGATCCGATAACCCGTTAACAGCCCCGACCAATGGGGATTTTCCACGTGTAAAATCATCATTGGCTGGAGGAAACACGTGTCGGCTCACCGCTGGGACAGATGTCATCCACTCATTGGACAGAAGGCGCCTATGATACGTCGACACGTGGCACGGCCCAACAAGTTTAATTGGGCCGCCCAATTAAACGCCCACAAGTTTTGCGGACCATAATGGGCTGGCCCAGCTAAAGGCCCACAAGATTTTGTGGACCATAATGGGCCGGCCCAGCTAAAGGCCCACGAGATTTTGCGGGCCATAATGGGCCGGCCCAAGTAAAGGCCCATAAGATTTTGCGGGCCATAATGGGTCGGCCCAGCTAAAGGCCCACAAGATTTTTGTGTGCTATAATGGGTCGGCCCAGGTAAAGGCCCACAAGATTCTTGCAGATCATAATGGGCCGGCCCAGCTAAAGGCCCACGAGATTTCGCCGACAATAATGGGTCGGCCCAGTTGTAGGCCCACAAGATTTTCAGGACCCTAGTAGGCCGGCCCATTAACTGGCTGCCATGTTTTGGGCCAAATGCCGGCCCATATCTGATCCGTTCCATTAATGGCCTGCCACGTTCCGGGCCTAAAAGTGGCCCATATGAGATCCGGCCCGTTATAAGCCTACCACGTTCTGGGCCAAATTACGGCCCAGATCAGGTCCGGCCCTTTAAGAGGCTTTGGGCTCAATTATGGCCCATATCAAATTCGCCCGGCAACTGGACACTTTGCTTTTGGGCCCACTTGCTAAAGGCCCACTTAGTAATTCGGCTTGATATTAGTTTTGGCCTGTTAAGGGCCCGTTTAACATTTCGGCCCTATATTAATTTCGGCTGTTAAAAGCCCGTCATATAGTTGGGCCTAACTACGGCCCGATTTGCATCCGGCCTGCTCGCAGCCGATATCTGATTGGGCCAAACAAGGACCGAGACAATTTTGGCCTGTTAAAAGCCCGTAATTTTATTCCCACAATCATGGGTTGGGATTCATTTCGGGCTGCTGCCGGCCCGTGAGCTGTTTAGCACGTTTCAGGCCCAACCTACATCGTGATTGCATGACGGCCCGATTATGCACCGTAATTTTAGGTTTGGCCGGTTTACTGCGAAGACATGATATATATACAGTAAAATAACTGCAGCATCGTGAATAAGAAAAAACCTAGACTATACAATAAAGAAATTACGGCATATTACATGCACTGGGCATCAAAGTTCGCAACTATGATAATAAAGCACAAGCAGACAACAGATTACATACACTGGGCATCAAAGATCGCCACCAGTGCAAATAAACACGCCGACAAAATAATATACAGAACCGACAGCATTTCAATAGAGTTCAAGAAAGGTTAGCCTTGCTGGGGAGCTGCAGCAAGCAACTGAGCAAGATGATGAGATCTAGCGCTTGTTCAACACTTATATCTTCCTCACTCTGAAAGATAAACAAGCAGACAGATGATAGGTTTTGCACGTAAAAGTATCAGTGCTGACAATTCATCACATTTATTACTGACGAATAAAGTGACACAGTTTAAAATTGCATTAACACAATATGGTATTTTTCAGGTCAAGACATGGCAGGAAATGACATTGTAAAGGAGTTGGCAGCTTCACGACAACATTGGATTACAGATCAAGAACTCATAAGTATCAATGGTTAGTGTGCTGTCAATTTATACCATTTCAAATTGGCAAATAAAGAGAAGGTTTAAATAATAGTAGAATGATATGGCATTGTTCATAGTTAAGACATTGCAGAATATGACATTGTGCTGTAGTGGGTAGGTTCACCACACCACTGGATTACGGATGAAGAAAATAAGCATACATGCAGTGCAAAAGAAGATCACTTGCTCTGTATAGTTTAATTTACATGGTATGAAGAAGGAACTTGGTTGTACAACTGAAAACTTAAATTGAGGATCGACAAACTTTTGTTTATGAACTACATAATAAACTTTAAATAAGCAATTTGATGCAAACACCAAAAATAAACAGCTGTTGCAGTCATGCCTAACCAAATATATACAACAAAGTTTGAAGGCTTGAGATGGACAAACTTACATTATTGGTGAAGACAGGCTCTATAAAGGCCTTGTCCATGCTGATGGGGGGGGCAATTCAAGAAGTTTACCACAGAATCTTCTTCAAAAGCATTGCCTTTATTCTACATTTTGTTAAGAGTAAATATAGATGTGATAATATACGAAAAATGGAGAATATTTAAGATAAGATGAAGAATGATGCTACATAACCAAGTAGCTATAAATGTAAGTGCAGCGATGACAGCAAAAGGTACAGCCAAGAGCAATGCACAGCTAAACTTCTTGATTACCAACCTTATGGTAAGAGTAAATATAGATCGATGTGTAGAAAATGGAGGGCAAAGGAAAATAAGCTGCAGAGTGATGGTACATGAACAACTACTGTCATTATAAGTACAGCGATAAAGGATAGCATGTACTTACAAGAACAATGCAGAGCTAAAAAACATTGGCATTGGATATATTCTACACTAATGTAACCATTCATACAGATCGATAATTTGGAGCAAACAATTGATAAGCAAGCTATCATGCATCTGCTGTCACATAATGAACCGGTATGTATGCAAGTACAGTGATACAGACAACAGGTACTAACAAGAGCAAGGCAGCGGGCAACATATTTGTGATATCCTGTCGTTCTTTTCAAACCGGAATTCTTCTTCGAGCAGATTTCCTGCAAAAAAGATCCATAAGGCACATGCAGAAAAGTAGAAGTTCAAATTGTCATGTGATTTCATAGACAGTACCTCATCCTAGGAACGAGACCATTGCATAACAAGGTTTTTCCATTCAATGTCTTCTAAATTTAGCACAGGAGACTTCACCGGAAATTCGTTTATAGACTTGCCACCAAAGTGTGATTTCCTCAGGTAACACCAATACTGCTCCAATGCTTCCTTGAAAAGCACAAGCAAGCTTTGCTCGTCATGACTATCCAGATTGACCCTCGCCTAGTTACAACAATGTAATGTAAATCATTGATGTGTTCAATCAGCAGAAAACAGGAAAATAATAACCATGAATAATAGCACTTACACGTAAGTTGGACAGGAAGATGTGAAAATGGTGTTTGTCTTCACAATAATCTTCCCATGATGGGAATATATGCACGTAGTCCCTAACAACATTGAAAGCATTGTATTTTAAACTGGGAATAAATGGAATGGGGTTCCAATCTGCAGGAATGGGTCGTCTCTGTAGTTGGGATAGGTCTTCGGCCGGTGGACTTGCTGTACTTTTTTTGGAGTGGGATTTTTACGTGGTACAGCTGGTGCTATGGCAAATGAAATCGGTATACCTTTTCTTTGGAGTGCAGGTCCTGTGTGGTGGGGCTAGTGGTGTGGCCAGTGAAATATGGATACAGATCTGCTGGAGTCGGTCCCACGTTTTGTGTCACCGGTTGTACATCCAATATAAGTGGGGTGTTGTCTGATTTCTCGGCACCACCATGTTTTCAAGGACTTTGTTTGGTGCTCCTTCAGTTCAGCAATCACCCTCTTCCTTTTGATGTATGATGCACACGAACAGCATTTGAGTGAAAAACATGGTATGATGACGATGGAATATGTATTGATAATGGATGGGCATGGCATCTCGACATATATGATGAGTAAACTAAGCAGATGGCGGTGCAACAAAGTAGAAGAAATGCAAGACAACATATGCAAGATACCCGCAATCAATAAAACATTGCCAAATTAGAACAGGCACCTTGATGGGTGAATAGGACAGGCCATCTGCCTTTGACTCCTCGAGGTTAGAATAGTCATTAGGATCATATTCTGAACAAGAGTCAACAGGTGGGAAGCGTATGAGTTTCATTGCATCCAGAATGGCACTCAATGCCTTGGTGCCAATTTTGTAAGTCATTGCAGTGAAGCTTCAAGAGTGGACTATTGCTAGTGCGACACAAAGCAGCTACACAGATCATAGTGTAGATATCACGGGAAAACCTTAAGCATCAGAGTAAAATCAGCAAAGTGGAACTTGCTGGAATATATGTGCTAGTATTGCCGGTACGGCTAGAAAGGCTTCGGATACTAGCTCTCTTCAAGTGAAGGTGCGGTACTGTTAATATCAGTGTAACTCTCAAAGGCGACACATCTCCGCGCATTTCCTTGTTATTCTTATAGGATTCAAGTGGGCAGGCCACTACTAATCCTATTCCTATGTTTACAATATCCTATGAACCAAAGAGGCTCAAAGTTTCCATCACAACCGACCGTATAGACCTCTACACTGCAAATGTCCCTGCTCATCTTCAGTACAAGGAACATACTGTACTACTAGCATACTCCCTCCGTTCCAAAATATAAGTCTTGGTAGATATTTCCACTATGGATCACATACAGATGTATCCAGATACATTTTAGAGTGTAGATTCACTCATTTTGCTCCATATGTAGTCCATGGTGGAATCTATACAAAGACTTGTATTTAGGAACGGAGAGAGTACAAATTAAAGAAGAACGGAAGAGGAACATGGTAAAGAAGAGCAAGCAGATTTTGGATAATAAAATGTTGGTTGCATAGTGCCCACACAAGATGAACCAGATCGCATTAAGAATGCAACTCCCAGCTGTCTCTCGACCATTTCAGGCGGTTGGATGAAGATCCTACGTCTCCTAACCCTTCTTCTTCCTCGTCTCTTAATTCTTCCCATCTGAGACACCGCTTTCAGCCGCCGGCGGACCGCCCCCACCGCCTGTGTTCCTCCGCCACCCCTACCCCCCACCCGCGTCGAGTTTTCTTCATTCGGTGAGGCCCCACAACCAACCGAGCCCCTTGGATCGCACCGGCGAACTCCGGCGAGCTCTGAAAAATCGACTGACCCAATTTTGAAATTTAGTCTACTGTGATTTAACTAGTGTGGAATATAAAAGGGGAAAACCATAAGCATTGGGAGTATAGTGTTGAGCGTGCCATGGCGGATCTGAAGGTGCAAACTGGACAAAGGCAACTTCGCAACCAAGACAAGAAATCAGAGTAAAGCAGTGGCGATCTATTTTCTTGCTGCGATAAATATGTTGAGCAGATACGAAAGAGTACCGCCTCTGGTGCGGCGCCATGTATGCATCTGCTGAGAATTTGACGGTGCTGCGGTAGCGATGGCTGTCGGCGGCGTGGAAGCAGATCTAGGAGGGTAGACGGTGGCGGCGGGGTGCAGTGGACGAGACGGTCGTAGGAGCGGCGTCGGCAAGGTGGACGACGGCGGGGATGAAGCGAGAGGACGAGATGCAAGGATCCCGGTCCGAAGGCGTGGATGAGAGAGGTCGATCTCTTGTAATGGATGGCGCCGTCGGGGTATCAGCTCCGGCATGGTGGAGGAGGACGGCGGTGGATGGGGTGGCGGACGGCGGTGGACGGAGGAGGGTGGGGTGGAGAGGGTGTTTTGGCGCCCACGGAGTACGAATGGGGAAAAGGGAGGTAGAGAGGAAGGGGGGGAACCATGTATTCAGGGCGCTTGTCTCAAATGCGAGGAAATTTACAAACTTAGCCCCCGTTTCAAATTTCTACTACATCACAGCAACATTAGTCGGTTGGGGACAGGACGGTAATCTCGCATACACGAATATTTGCCGACGAGAGTTTGTTTTGGCGCCCAGCGTGTATGAATATGAATCGGGGAGGGAGTCGATTTCGGCCGAGGGCACACTGTGTTTTGGCGCCCAACGTGTATGAATCCGGGTGAGAGGCGGTTACGTCATATTTGGGTGAAATTACAAACCTATCCCTATCGAAACCTATAGAAATCCAACAGATAGGCTTTGCGTGGCGGGATAGGCAGTAGTGATTTCCATCTCACAGATTTTGGTTTGGCGGGTTATCTGCGACTTTCCCCGCTTCGTTCAAATTTTGCACAAAGTGCATGTTTACCGTGCCAACTCAATTCGAATCCCGTTTGTATTCTACTATTTTTTCAAGGGATCCATTTTCAATTGGAATTACATTCTATATACATCAATTTTTTATATATACTTTCAAAAGCACAACAAAGAATTCTGCTCCTTTATATGTATAATATGATTTACAAATACAACGATCTCAAAATCTTAAGGTTGAATTGAAAAAATTAACCAAATTATGTTCTACTAAAATGTATGGATCAGTAATATCTACATATTAAATAACATAGATGTGCGTGAATTCATATGAGTATGCATGTTTGATAGATCAATTTTGGTTCGAGTATAGATTACATGTGTCATCATCTCGAATTCAAATATTTGAATCCCTTTTTTGTTCACTCCTTTCACGCCCATCTCTCTCGCATGCATGCTCCTTCAGGTAGCTATCACTCTCTTTTCTCCAGCTCACCCGCACGCTCACTTCATGTTTCTCCTATCCTCGCAACATGGTCTCTCAACGTCTCCCTTGAGAAGTGTCACACTCTCCCTATCATTATACATTACACGGTTTTCATTATCTCTCATGTCTCTACTGTTCTCTGGTATCACTCGGTACCTAAGCTTTCTTTTTCACCGCCACACACACAGTCTCCACTCGTCTTTCACTTTGTCTTTCTCTCTATGGGATTCTCTCACATACCCTATATGTCTCTACATATGACTCATACCACTAAAATTACTCTCTCTCTCTCTCTCCTGTAGACACAACATTTGTTGCGGTCTCCTTTTCGTCTCCATCCCAGACTGACATTATTCATTTGTTTACCGATCAGACAACCCCGACTACCGTCTCCTCTCTCTCTCTCTCACAGACACACACAAAACTCCTGCTTCCACTCCCCTTCGCGACTACCGTCTCTCTCTCACACACACAAAACTTTCGCTTTCGCATCCCCGACTCATATTTCTCTCACAAACATTTATCGACTGGCTAGCCTCTAGATAGGTTTATACACCCGCACACTCGTGCTTCCACCATCGCATACATGTCTCTCTCCTGCTCCTTGTATCTATGTAGCTTTTCATTCCCTTCTTGAGACACGCCCTCTCGATCGTGCACACACACACTATCGCCTCATTTTAAGCTGATACCTATCACACACACACACTACTTGTGTCTTTGTCACACATGCACTCCGTCTCCTCCACTCTCCCTCTCTCTCACACACACATGGGCTTTTTGCAACAACTAGCAAGATGCCCATGCATTGCGCGGAACATCAAGATGCATTTGTATGAGTAGTTTATCTTGTGGGGGAAAAGGATGAACGAGGGAAGGCCTTATTTGCAAATATGGAGAGGGGTGTGGGTATCATTTTGCAAAATTGCCATTGTTTCCTTCCTATCCGTCAGATATAGATCGGACGGCCTATATTGCAGGATGGCAGGCACACGATCATCATCGACAATGCTTTTTATAAGAGTAGGGATAAAAAATAGAGTTGGTGATGATGGTGGGCCTGCCATCCTGTAATGTAGGTCGTCCGATTTATATCTTACGGATAGGAAGGAAAATATGGCCATTTACCCGCACTCTTCACCATATTTGCGGATAAGGCCTTCCCTCGTTCATCCTTTTCTCCCACAAGATCTTGATGTTCCGTGCAACGCACGGGCATCTTGCTAGTAAGAGTAGAAATTAGACATATACCACTTCTCGAATCTTGAAACCAACAACATTCCTCCCTTATCTCATCAAAACCGCCAAAGGAATATATTTTGAGTGAAACATAACATATTTTTAGTGATATACGTATTTCAAAACTAGACTTTTTTTTCTATCAAATCGGTGAATATGTATTAATCTACTTTGATCGTGTGGCAACGCATTGGCACATTGCTAGTAGTTATTATAATTTTTTGGACACCAGACAAACGGTGGAGTACATATACGAAGAGAAGAGGCGCACGCGCGCAGTCGGCCTCTCGCTGTCTCGCACACATGAGTGTTACGTAAAGGCGACGTTAACAAATAAATCCTAAAACCCTAGGCGCACGATTGCTGCATTCGCGGGTACCGTGCGTGGTGGAGCACCTTTGTAGGAGTTGATGGTCGGGACCACGGTGAACGACTTGGGCGCGGTGGCTCGCCGATTGCCACAGATCGAGTAGCCACGTTTAAAATATCGTTTTTTTAGCGGGGTTAAGAGTTTCGATTTTCAATGGCACGTTATAAGTAGTAAGTAGTTTTTAGAACGATTGGTATGGAGCGAAAATGTAATTCATAGTACTACGTACCTCCTTGGCGTATGATTGTATGGATTTATGTTGCGAGATGTTGAACCTGGTAGTTCTAGGGCAAATACTATGGTTTATATTTAGATGTTGGTTTTCAGTAATCGGAAGGGGAAACCCTTCTTTGATTAAAAAAAACTACTACATCCATTCTGGTTTACTAGTCCCCATCGTACTTTGGGTCAAAGTTTGTCCATGAATTTTACTTGTAAAATGTGAATGGAAAACGAGATTTTGTTATACCCAAACAAAAAAGGACTGGATGGAGTGATTGCTCTGACACGGACGCGACCTCTCATAGCGCAAGCATTGAATCGGCGCGCCGGCCGAGAGGGCCGCACTCGCTGCAGGCCCGGCTGAGCACGCCTCCTCGCCGCGTGCAACCAGCTTAAGACTGCCCCGCCTGCCTTCATTGAATCCGCGCGTGTGCCGGCAACACGTCCTTCCGCGAGCCGGCAGGCATTTTAGAACAGAAAACATGACTAAAATATACTCCCTCCATCTCATAATGTAAGACATTTTTTGACACTATACTAGTGTCAAAAAGCGTCTTATATTATGGAGACGAAGGAAATAATTAATTTACGCATGGTCTTGACTTGTTGTGCTCGCCTAGGTAGCGAGGAACTAGTAGAGGTTTTTCTTTATTTATAACTCTCCTCACATTTTTTTTCCTTTGAAGTGAATCATGGTTGTGGACATTATGTATGAATGTGCAGATATCTGTGAACATGAGTTTGATGTGGAAGTTGAACTTGGAATGTCGGGCTTGCGCGTGAACTATACCATGTCCAATGCTTCGTCTTTTATTGTTTGGAAAGTAATTGTTGTTATTACATGACCCAAAAAAACATTTTGTGCCACATCAGTAGATGCACAGACATCACAACATGCATGCTGACTGGATAAACATTTGAACCTAGCTATTATGAAGGAAATTTTGTATTGACAACAGTTTTAGATAGCAGGAGACGCCTAGCCTGCTCTGCCTCTGCTAGCTTATTTCTGGCTTCTTCCATCTCTTCTTTGGCTTGGGTGAAGAGAGCATCTGATTGCTCTTTTCGGCTTCTTCAGAACTCAGCTACATTCTCAAGGGCTGCTGCACGCTTTCTTTCAGCCTTTACTAATGCCACGAGGACACGAACAGTGACGACTCCACCTGCTTGTGTGTAATCCAGCATCATCTCGAATTTGCACCTTGTGTCTAATCCAGCATCATTAGGGAACTGACACCTTGTGTGTAATCCAGCCTCATTTTGGAAACATGATCTCGAGGTTGACCATACTTCCCTCCTCGCAGGAACTGCATCCTGACATGAAGTTACTTCTTTTTTAGATCAATACTCAGAGAAACCTAGATCCATTTAGTAGAATCCAGATAAACAGAACTCAGAGAAGTGAATTCAAAAGGAAAAGAAATATAAAAATAGACTACAAGGTGAGAACACCCACTTCCTACATCAAGTTAAAAACGAAAGCATTAGGACGATTAAGACTCTTCTTATTACACATCGAAGAACACCACGCTTAAGAGAAACAGAAACTACAACATATACACATTGAAGAACACGAGGCTAAACGAAAGTAATTGAAAGGGTGTTACTTACCAAAGCTCGTTTTACAGGTTTGGTGCAGCTCCTCTTTAACTTGCCACGCTCCTTAAAGATGTCCCGAATATCCCGTGTTTGGTCTTCATCGCTCCTCTGCATGTTCACACTCGTGGTTTTAAAATCTCAACATGGCAAGAAAAATACTACTAGTGATACTCGCGCATCTTGTGGGCAACATTAAAGCACTAAATGCGCCATGTTAGAGCATCTCCAACAGAATCATAGCGCGGGCGCTTTAAAAAGCGTTCTGATCTTGAGATCGAGAAGTAGATACTAGAGAGTAGAGGATAGTTCTCAGCATAGATAGATAAAAAAGATAATTCAGCTACTTCTCGTCGTCCGACTCCTCCTCGGTGATGTCCTCCTCCGACGTCTGACTGTAGACGTGAAGATACCGATCATCGTCGGATTCCCAGGGCGACACTGCTCCTAGCGTCATGTTGAATTGAGCGTCCACTTTTCGCCTACGCTTGTCCTCGCGATAGGCGGCTCGCTCCGCCCTCCTCTTATCCCTCTCTGCCCTCCTTTGCGTGTAGAACTCGCGCTCGTTGATGATGTCCTGCGGGAAGTGTTGGCGCCACAGTGCAATGGCTTCCTCGTCCATCTCGGCAAAGCCGAGACGGTGCTCCCGCCTCCGGTTGTCGCGACGATCCTCGTCGGTGCTAAGCTGCGGCAGAGGCGCGAGCTCCTGCGCCCGCTCCCGCGTCGGCACGTTGGGGAAGTTCAATGTTCTATGAGGCCACCGGAGGCACCACGCCGCCCGCGTCGTCTGCTGGCGGCCTCGTTAGCGATGTCGAAATTGCCGAGGCCGAGCGCCTCCAGCGAACCGGATCTCGGCGGAGAAGCCGCTGGAGGGCGCGCGCAGACGCCGCGGTATCCCCAAGTTTCAATGACGGCGGCGGCATGGTGGCGTGGCGGCGGCGAGGCAAAAAAGAGCGGGGAGAGAGCGGTGGCGAGGCACAGAGCGGTGGCAAGGCACAGAGCGGTGGGAGGGCGTTGGATTTTATAAAGCGCGCCGGACACCGCGCGCCAAAACTAGCGCACGCCCGGCCGCTTTTTCCCGCGCGCGCGATCCTTTCCCGACGTCTCTACTATCTCTACTCTCTTCTCTACGGTTATATTTATTTTATATTTTATATTTATCTCTACTTCCTTTACTATCTACTTTTTTTTCTCTATACTTTTTTTTCTTGCAATATAGGTCGTCCGATTTATATCTGACAGATAGGAAGGAAACAAATGGGAATTTTGCAAAAGATACCCATACCCCTCTCCAGTTGCAAATAAGGCCTTCCCTCGTTCATCCTTTTCTCCCACAAGATAAACTACTCATACAAATGCATCTTGATGCGTGCAACGGATGGGCATCTTGCTAGTTCTAAAACCTTTCCATCATTTGCCACACTACAGGTTGCGGATGAAAAACCTACCAAGCACAGTAGCGATACAGAGCGACGCACAATTACCAGCTGATATTCTGTTGGACAATGGAGGCTATAACCAATTACTTTTACGGGAACAATAGGACCCAGGAAAATTAAAGGGTAGGTATGAACAAAATTGGAACTGCACATGTACTGCTATGTGATTCAATACACACATTACCAATCAAGGAGGAGAATGATGGTCGCGACGGCCTCTGTGAGTCATGGTCGGCAATGGGAGTCAGTTCATTGTCCACGATGGTGGTACTTCTGCGCTTGGCGTCGGCTTCCGGGAAGCAGATCCGAAACCGTGGAAGACGATGCCGGGGAAGAGGCTCCGTCTACGACGACGATGGTGGACCGCTCGGTCTGCGCGTCGAGGTTGTCGATGAGGCGAGATCTTGCTGCGGTGGACGAGTCTTGCCGATGTAAAGGGAGGAGCACGAAGGCTGCGGTGCCGTGGAGAAGTCTATTTTGCGGTGGGGATAGAAAATGGGAGTATTCAGGTGTACTACTCTAGGTGCGGGGTGGGGTTGGCTGGGTAGGGTGAACTGAAGTTACGAAAACAGCCCCTACCAAGCATCGTCCGTAGGCCTATTCGAAGGCTATGATGGTAACTTCCCATGCTCGAATCAGGGTCGCGGAGATTTTCCGCCGACCTCAAAATTTTGTGATCTTGGACTCCCGTGTGGCGTGTTGAGTGATTCGCTAAGCAACTAGCGAGTAGTAGTAGTAAACTCTGCATATTAGGTTTGCGAAGTCAAACTTCCTAAAGTTTGACCAAGTTTATATAAAATATAAACATTTACCATAACAAATATGTATGATGTGGAAGTATATTCAATAATGAATCTAATGTTATTTATTTGTTATTGTATATGTTAATATTTTTTGTTATAAGCTTTCTGAGAGTTTACAAAACTTGACTTTGACCAATGCTCGGACTTCAATAAAAACAGAGGGAGTACACATTTGTTTTCTTAGTTTGTAGTGAACTAATCATTTGTTGAAATTGTGAAATAAATATATTAGGCTATTGACTTTGAATGTAATGGTCTATACAATTCAATAGTTACAATCATTGTCGAATCCCAAGATGTATACAAGGTCTATAGTACTTCACAACATGCTCAAACTCACATAATCCCAGTCAAATGAGAATCTAAATGCATTTCATAGTTATTACTTTGTAGGATGCAACAAAAACAACCAAAACTCTACATCGACCATTATAGAAGCAACATTTTGACATATCCCATTGTGTGAATGAAACGTGCAGAGAGAGCTTTTGAAGATGGAGCAGATAGGTGGGAAAGATTGTATGTATGTGGACGAGAGAGTAGAAGACAAACCTAACGAGAGAGAGAGAGAGAGAGAGAGAGAGAGAGAGAGAGAGGAAGAAGTTAGGTCTGTGAGAAAGATGGAGACATGTAATATATGTGAGATGCGTGTGCATCCGGATTCTGTATACATGGAAAGAGAAGAGACAACATGTTTGATGAGCGAGCTGGAAAAACATGGACGAGAGGGGAAGGATCTCATGGGTTGAGGGGTTGACAATTTTGTGCGGGGGAGAGAGGGATTGGTAATTTTGTGCAAGAGAGAGAGAGGGTGGGGGGAGGAGTCAGTCAGCCGTCGTCACATCACCCTGCTTCCAAATGACCCCACATTTCTCTAGCGCGGTGTGGCCGCGGTCTTCGATCTGCTCGATGCCCTCTTTGAAGATGGAGGTGTTGTGCATGTTGGGGTGCAAAGAAGCACAAGCGAGAGTGGTCGCCGTATAATCTTGGATGGGGATGAATTGTGTGCTCGGGGGAGTGTGCGTGTGTGTGTGTTGCGTGTGTGTGTGTGTGTGTGTGTGTGTGCATGCGCGTGTGTGTGTGTCAGATATTGAGCGAAAACAAACCTAAGGAGAGAAATGGTTATTCACGAAGAGATTGTGCGGGCCTTGAGGTGGGCAGGGGCCGAGTGAGGGTGTCAGAATATGCGCGTTGATGCATGTGTTGCATGCGATCGTGCGAGGGACGGACGAATCGAGAGAGATGGTTGTTGTGTTACGGATGCTCCTCTCTCTCTCTCTCTCTCTCTCTCTCTCTCTCTCTCTCTCTCTCTCTCACACACACACACACACACAAGTAAACTAGAAGACCGTTCTCTCATGTATACATGCTACCTCTTGAGCACTGTGTTGGATTTCCCCGAAGAGGAGAGGATGATGCAGCAAAGTTGCATAAGTATTTCCCTCAGTTTTTGAGAACCAAGGTATCAATCCAGTAGGAGGCCACACAAAGTCCCTCGTACGTGCACAAAACAATAGCTCCTCGCAACCAACGCGATTAGGGGTTGTCAATCCCTTCACGGTCACTTACGAGAGTGGGATCTGATAGAAATGATAAATAATATTTTTGGTATTTTTGGTATAGAGATGCAAAGTGAAAAGTAAAAGGTAAAGTAAAAACAAAGCAAATATTAAAGTGATGGAGATTGATATGATGAGAATAGACCCGGGGGCCATAGGTTTCACTAGTGGCTTCTCTCAAGAGCATAAGTATTCTACAGTGGGTGAACAAATTACTGTTGAGCAATTGATAGAATTGAGCATAGTTATGAGTATATCTAGGTATGACCATGTATATAGGCATCACGTCCGAGACAAGTAAACTAGAAGACCGTTCTCTCATGTATACACAACGTATCGGCATCTGTCTATGTCTCACTCATGCATGATCATTTGCACATTCACACCTCTCTATGTCTGTATCACACGCACACCGTATCCACATTGCCCTTCCGCCACAACACACATATGGACACATACACACGTTCTCTCTCAGTCACACACACAAAATAAGTATTTAAAAAAACTAGGGCGCACCTAAAACGTCCAAATCCAAATAAACACAAATTGGAGCTAAATTCAAATATATGGAAATATTGCAGCGTCAAGAACTTTCCCAGGAAAAAAAACTTGAGTAATATTCGAGGATTGTTTTCACACACACAAAAAGGTTCGGTGGATGTCCTTCGAGCGGGTGACGCACCGTTCTATCAACCGCGCGGCCGCGGTTCACGCGCTTGCACAGGATTCCGTATCGTGGCTGTGGTACTAACTTCAAAAAAATTTAATAAAAGCGCTGCCTAAGTCTAATGTTTACGTGTACTAGTACGGTTTTCTTTTAAGTTTGACCAACCTTATATAAAACTAAAGTAAGCTCCCATACGCGCACTCATCAATGTGCCGCCACCGCCGTTGCGCATGCCGGCGCCCGCCTGCTCCGGCAAACAATTTCTCGCCCATCATCGATGTGTCGCCGCCATCCCTGTGCCATGAAGACGAAGGCTCGCCCGCTCATGTCGTCTGCAGTCCCTCCTCGCCATGCCGCCGCGCTACCAAGCACGCGAGCAGCTGGTGGAGCCATGTCTATGCATGCAGCGTACGAAGAGGAGGATGAGTGCGTGCTCCAGCACGCCGGCGAGGAGGAACTAGCGTGTCATTGTCATCTCCGCCCGCGCGGAGGAGGCGCGCATGGTGGCTGTCGCGGCGGAAGCCGTTCGCGCGCACGTCAAGCCCGCAAACCGGGTGCGGACGCGGAATCTACCTTCGAGACCTTGAATGCCACGTGGATCCTGCAATCTGAAGGAGCAATTTGGGTCAGTCGACTCATGTGAGCCGTTTGATGCAACATGGATGGCTAGAAGGGCTTCTTCCACCTCTTTTGCCGTCTTCTTCCTTCGCTCCGTCGAACTTCTTTCACAAATCGACTGACCCAAATTATACTACTAGTACGAACGTATTAAGTACAGTAGGAACACGAAGATACGAGCAGTAGTACCAACTGCAAGAAGAACAGTAGTAAGACATAGTACTAGTACTACTCTACGTACTAAAGAGTTCAAATAACGAGAAAGAAAATGAACATAGTTCTGCTGGGGCCTCAACACAACACACCCTTGAAAATAAACTAAGCAACTAGTCCGCTTGACACTGCAGTAGAACCAGCATGAGCGACGGCACTGCCACCTACTCGGAGTCCGAGTCCACGTCCTCGACTTCGTCCTCGTCCCTCTTCCTCTTCATCTTCACCGACGCTTCTTTGCTTGAACCGGACACTGGGCTCTGCTTCTTCATCCAACCCATGTAGATATTTAAACAAAGGTAGGCATCCATTGCTGCGTACAGGATGTGATCTTCATCTAATGTCTTCGACTCCCATGCATGATGAAACTCGTGATGAGGTTTCTTCAGTTTAGCGTACGAAGGATCAATCATGGCTGCTGCCAGGGTCAGCATTGAAGGTTGAGAGGAGGACACCAGGCTTGCCTTCTGGAGATCGAAGGGCTGGCCTACAACGAGACCTATTCGACGGAGGACATCTCTGTCGTTCTTAAAGCCTACAGTAACGAATTTCACTCCTTTGTCCTTGAGGAAGTTCTTAAAATCCTGGCACTCAACGTCGGCATGGCATATGTGGTAGACCAAGCAAACGTTATGTACACAAACCTGGATCACGGCGGGCTTCTTCCTTTGTTCGTCCTTTAGATCCTTCTCTCGTCCCAGGACTGTGGTGTACTCAACATCTAGCCCAGCGACCCACTCATCCGTTGAACTGTTGAACATGCGTAGGAAGCGAGCAAGCCATGCTTTCACCGTCGCGGATCCACGTGTGTAGATGACGATGAACTGATCGCCGGTGATGGCTCTAACCTGGTACTCAGCGGCGACCATGGAGATTTGGGAGGCCATGGATTTTGGAGGAGGGTTAGGAGAAGTTGAACTATTGTACCCTGCAAAAATTGGGAGCGAACTAATGTGAAAGGACGAGACAACTGGGAGCGAACTGTTGTGAGGTAGAAGACGGGGACGAGTAGGGCGTGCGAACAGCCTGGGGTTGCTGGCTTGCCCGGTGGATAAACGGCTGCAAGCCCCCAAAGAGTTCTCGAGAACTATGCGGGACCCGCTAGATGTCATGTATACTAGACCCATATCGTAGGCCTTACGGTATAGCTTCTGCCTGTTCTCACGCCATGCCGGCGCGTGGATGTAACTTCACTTAATTCCATCAACCGTCGCGCCTCCCACGACCTTCGCCTCCCTCACGCGGTCGCGCCCTTTGAGACTTCGGCCGGCTATAAATGAGCAATTTTTTTTGCCTACTCCGCATGCATGATACTCCCTCTGGTCCTTTTTACTCCCGTCAACCGTTTGCAAAGTGTTTGAGCAAATATATACTTTTTCTGAACACCACCTTATATTAATTAACCAGCCACACCAGTACACTCATTCGATACAATATTCACCACATAGGGCGGTACGTTATTTACAAGAATACCATCTAATCTATTGTCAAAGCTATACTTAGCGATTAAGTGTGCCACCTTATTGGCCGAACGGCTAATCTTTGACAATTGAAGATTGTTGATCAACTTTGAGATGCTCAACGCTTTCATCATCAGGTCACGCATAGCAGACCTGTCATAGTCCCCCGATGCGAGAGACGCTACCACAAAAGTGCAATCAGACTCTAAAATTACAGGATTATGAAGAGAAATACCTATGTAGAGACCGGCAATGCAAGCCCTAAGCTCCGGTTCCTCACTACTAGGAAAAGGCATGCTAGTGGCGAACCAGTTTTGCCTTCTAATGGCGCACTACTGGTGCGCCACTAGCATCACGCCATTAGAATTTTTTCTAATGGCGCACCACATGTGCGCCATTAGAATCTGGTGTTCTAATGGCGCACCACGTAGTGCGCCATTAGTATTGCCCACAGTGCGCCACTATTATCTGCTATACTAATAGCGCACCACATGGTAGTCGCCATTAGTAACATTTTTTAATTTTTTTCATTTTTCTTAATCTCAGGTCACTATTTCACATATGAGATATCCAACACATATATATACAACAAGCATCCATATAACAATCATATCCAACACACAAGTTTCATCATATATACATACATAGCCAACACATAGTTCCATCGTTACATATTACAAAAGTTTCACATTGTTCATCCAACACCGTTATCCATCAATTCACAAAAGTTTCACATTGATACAAAATAAAAACACAAATGGAAAAGAAGCACTCCATCCATGCAAGCTTCCGTGAATTAAATCAAATCTGCAAAATGATAAACAAGAAGTTAGAAGAAGAAGAAGAAGAAGAAGAAGAAGAAGAAGAAGAAGAAGAAGAAGAAGAAGAAGAAGAAGAAGAAGAAGAAGAAGAAGAAGAAGAAGAAGAAGAAGAAGAAGAAGAGAAGAACAAGAGAAGAAGACTAGAAGAATACTAGAAGAAGAAGAAGAAGAAGAATAAGAAGAAGAAGACTATAAGCTTATTATGTAAACTTGATCATTTTGTGCTAACATAAGTTATTTTGGAGCTAACCTATAGGAAACTAAGCATATAAGCTCTAAGTTAGCATATTAGAGCCAACTTAGGTAAAATGAAGCTAACCTATGTCATTTTGGAAAAGAAGAAGAAGAAGAAGAAGAAGACTATAAGCTTATTATGTAAACTTGATCATTTTGTGCTAACATAAGTAATTTTGGAGCTAACCTATAGGAAACTAAGCATATAAGCTCTAAGTTAGCATATTAGAGCCAACTTAGGTAAAATGAAGCTAACCTATGTCATTTTGGAAAAGAAGAAGAATAAGAAGAAGACTATAAGCTTAGTGTGTAAACTTGATCATTTTGTGCTAACATAAGTTATTTTGGAGCTAATATATAGGAAACTAAGCATATAAGCTCTAAGTTAGCATATTAGAGCCAACTTAGGTAAAATGAAAACTAACCTATAGGAAACTAAGCATATTAGAGATAACATAGGTAACTAAGTATATATATATATATATATATATATATATATATATATATATATATATATATATATATATATTTTTGGAGATCGACATACGACATAGTCCAGTTCTCATTGTTCTTCTCCTTCTCCTTCCTCATTTGATCGCCAAGAGCGGCGAGGCGGTGGAGGCGATGGAGGAGGCATGGGATGTAGTCTTCTACCACAAATGGCGTGGTCATGTCGCCTAGCTATGGGATCGCCGGCGCCACCACCGGTGCGTGGTCATTGTCGAGCACCACCACCATCGCGAGGCCACCTTGAGCGGGGCAGGGCACGACCATCGCTAGGTCATCCTCAGCCACCTCCATCTCTTGCCCATGATCAGCCACCACCATCTCTTGCCCATGGTCAAGAACCACCATCTCTTGCCCTTGGTCACCCACCACCAGCGCTAGGTCATCCTTAGCACGATGGCCATCGTCATCCTGCAGCTCCTCATCCCCACTCTGCTCCTCTTCTCCCGCACTCCATCGGATCATCCTTCTTGTTGTCTTTGCTTGCTGCGAGAATCGCTGCTTTGCTCGCTAAAGCCGAATCATTGTTGCTTTTGCTACAGCCATAGTCGCCTTTGCTTTGGTCTGTAGCTGTCGCTGCTCTCGCTCCCATTGCTGTCCAAATGCAACAATGACCGTTAACAATCGATGTGAGACAAAGCCAAATGTAGAGGAATAAGAAGAGGCAGAACATACTGGCATCATCATCGTCAGCGTAGCGCATGCAACACATAGTCGTGTTGAACACCTTCACGATGAGCATGGTGGCGTCGTCGTCGTACCTGAAGAGAAGGAAGTACCCCAGCCGCAGGTCGTAGGCACGGAAGAACTTCTCCCACCCACGATACAAGTACATGTGGCCCTCCTTGATCACCAACTTCACATCCGACAGCCTGTGTAACCCGCTGCCGGCGTGTCGCAGCTTCACATTATTTGGCGGATCTTCACCCAGCATGTTCATAAAACTGTCAGGCAGCCTCTGCAGTTTGGGACAATGAGTGATGTAGCAAACAACAGATATCATAATGAGATGGGTGAAGGGGATATCTCTCATTTTATATACCTGCGTCATGGATGATACTGAAGTCCCAAGTATGATACCGAAGAACTCAGAAGCATCCAACTCAGATGCATGGTGTGGCAGAGCGGCGGTGGCTGCTTCCCCCCATCTCTGATAAGCAGCAGAAGGGACCAATTAGTACCCTTACAACAGATCATAAAACATGCATGATAACAGGCTGTACTGAAAGTCCAATTGCACTGGACTATAAATTAGGGTAACAATGACACAGAAGATGGGAGCACCAAGTACACATTAGCAAAACAAAAAGGTACCACGCTTAAAAGGAAAGACCACTTGGCTCTATCGCCACCTATGGTTTAATGCAGCAAGAATGGAGGGGTTGTTGATCCTACTTAACTAAGTACTAAGATACCCCGGCCTATGCATTAGTCGCAAGTACCCCATATGTCCTACTTTTAGCAAAGTCATGCTAAAATTCACGGAAAATTTCAGCATGACCTTTGCTGAAAATAGGACATATGGAGTACCCGAATTTGCCGGAGCGGAAGTTAATCGACATTCCGCAAACTCAAGGGCCTCTCGGGTACTGCAAAATCATTATCCCAGCGTAATGAAGTCGCCAATGGGTCATTTCGAAGATCACAAGTAGCATCATCACAAGTACAACATCATCACAAGTACAAAGAAGACAGCAGCAGCAGTGAATCTGAGCATAACAGCAGTAGCAGCATGTTTATTCTTCTTCTTCATAAACATTAATTGGTGTGGGTGACTCTATCTGCCTCTAATGACTCACTCAACTTAACAGGACAACCCACAAGCATTGTTTTGATTCCAACAAATGCTGTAAAATACATCCAAAGAAAGGTGCTCTAAAATCAGAAATACTACCCCCAAATCTTTAGCTCAATTCTGAAAATACATGGTCTTCTAGTTACAATACTACCCCCAACAGTCAAAATTTCAAACCACACACTTACTTTCAACTATAAACAAAACTGACTTGCTGTTAATGAGCAGTGGCTAAAGATATATAAAACTCCATTGCAAATGTGCCATGTCAATAAAACAACTCATGGAAGTAAACTACTAGCAGGCTCAAAAGTCAAGTAAATCGAAGATCATGACATCTTGCAAACACAGGACCATGTCATTATCATGGCAGTCCACTATATATTTTATGACAAAATACATCATTATCGGGGCACATTATGGCCATTTTCTTACATGATGCTAACTGTACCTAATCGAACATATTTCTCACCTTGGAGGTGTTGTTGTTTCTGCTGCACTTTATCGAACTTCACTTCCTTTACCTCCTTGGGAACCTGAAATATGCAGATGTTAGAAGGGTTCTAATTTGTATATGATGATTCTAAGAAAAGGAAAAGGTGTATCAAGAACAGATTCACATGTCGGCTTTTAGCCATTACAAACTTAAATTTATCTATTTCGTATCTCACAAACTATCATAAATGAATAATAGTACACTTAGGAGCTCACTAAAAGCAATGACATATTCATGATCTAGTTTAGCAAAGAGGTTGCAAATACTTAACTGTCTAGAACATCACAGCATGCACAAAGAATAAGAATAATGTAAACATTTGGCTTAGTTATAAGCATAGTATACTTCTTATAAACTGAAAGTGGAACTACTCACAATGAAGAAGTATTAGCAGATAGTTTGTCAACTCATGAAATAACATTTTTTTAGCCCAAAATGGATGCCATTTTATAACATTGCATAGCATTAGTCAGACAGAGCTGAGCCTTTCACCACTATATAATATTGCCATATAAAATTACAAATTTATGTAACCAGGATTTTTTTTGTATGAAACCTAGTCAATGTGACAATATATAAACTACTGATATACTAGTTATCAAGTTGAGAAATTGACCGCGTATAAGCAAAATCAATATCCTACTGATCCTACTTAACTAACTACTGATCTACTGATCTACTAGTTACTTCCTCCACAAGTTGAGAATTGAACACTTGAACCCTAGTAAGCAAAAGCAATGAACACTTGAACCCTAAAATTTTGACTGTAGGAGATCTTATGAACCCTAGAACACTTGCTGTTCAAAACTGACTTACTAGATAACGGCAGCAAAAACTGAACAACAGCAAAAACAGTTGAAGAGAGGCTCACTAGATAACGGCAGGCTGCCGTAGGAGGGCTCCAGCATCGAGGAGGCGGCGAGGAGCGGCGCGTCGAGGAGGAGGCGGCGTGTAGACGGACGTGCAGGCGCGGCGGACGGAGGGGACGGAGGGGCGGCGCATGGGGGAGGCGGGCTCGGAGGGAGGCGGCGCTCGGGAGGAAAGGGAGAGGGAGGCGGCGGGGCGCGTGGGCTGCGGCGACGAAGGCGGCGGATGGCGAAGGCGGGCGGCTGCGGCTGCGGCGCGTTTGGGGTCGATCGAGGGAATCTGGCGAGGAGGAAGGAGGCCACAGTCGAGAGGCAGAGATAGATGGAGGGAGGATTCTAATGGCGCACCTCCCGTAGTGCCCCATAAGTCGACTATTCTAATGGCGCACCTCCCCGGTCGCCATTAGAATTTTGTTTTAATCTAGCCCGACCGTCGGGTTATATACCACCTAACCCTATCTACATCGAAACCCGCCCACTAGCCCGATTGGTCACCACGCAAGACACACACGGGAGGTCTGGGTTCGTTTCCAGAGCTCCCAATTTTTTTTATGCATTTAAAATGTTGTTTGATATTTATTTGTGTTTAAATATGTTCAAACTTGTTTAAATCATAACAGTAATATTTTTTTATAAAAACAGTAATAATTTTTTTTAAAATATGTTCAAATTTGTTATTTGAAAATATTTATGAATATGAAAAAATATTCATATGGGAGGATGGTGCGGTTGGTCGTCGGCGGCGGTGGAGTGGGGAAGGGTGCGGGCGGGGTCATGGCGCGGCGGCGGTGGAGCGGGGAGGTGCGGGGTGCTCGGCGAGGGGGACCGGTCTGCAGCGAGGTGGGATAGCGATCGAGATGGAGGGGGATCGAGATCGAGTGTCCATGAAATTTAAAAACATCCATGAGTTCAAAAAGTGCCCATGAAATACAATCGAGAAATGAAGGCTACAATTTAAATACAATCGATCTTAGCTAGCTATCTGTTCACAATCTTCTTGCCCTTATTTTTCGTAAATGGAATTGTTCTCTTGAACGGACGTCCTTTAGGTAGGGTGGTCCTGCTTCTTCTTGTGGTGTATGTTGATGCTTCATCGTCGTCGTCATGTTCCATCTTCGGGTCGCCGTACTTGTCGAAGTCTTGCTCATTAGCGACTCCATCCATTCTGATGATCTTCCTTTTGCCTCTCCTCATGACAACACGACTGGGCTTTGGCGGGTCGGTAATGAAGAAGCATTGGTCCACTTGGGAAGCCAGTACCCATGGCTCATTTTTCGCGGTGACGTTTGCGCACGCGGTCTTGTATTTGGCTTCGGGTATAACCATGGTGGTGAAATACCGGTCTTATTTTATGACGCTCTTGGCCCATCTGACACGGAACATCGGGACCTTCTCTCCAGCGTAGCTCAGCTCCCAGATCGCCTCGATCCTTCCGTAGTATTTGTCCTTGTCGTTACCGGTGTAGGATTCCATCGTTACCCCGGAGTTCTGATAACCATCGCTCTTCATGTCCTTGTCCTCGGTGTAGAATGTGTAGCCGTGGATATCGTACGCCTCATAGGTCATTAGGTTGTGATCGGCGCCCTGTGACAAGTCGAATATGAGTTGTTCTTCCGCGGAAGAATCCTCGTGTAAAGGGTACGACAGAAGCTTCTGCTTGAACCAACGCGTGAAACATGAGTTGTGCTCTTTGATTATATCTCCGTCCGTCCTCTGTTGGCCTCGGTCATTGTGCGTCTTCTCAATAAAGGTTTTGTGCTCTACCACCCAAGGATCGACCACGTCTATGTGTTGTAGCGCGACTAGATTTGCTCTTTAAAAGTCGGCGAGTCGACCCTCAAAGACGACATGCATTTCGCGGCGACCCTCACGGTGACCCCATCCAGCGAGCCTGACGAGGTGCCTGTTGACGGGCAGACCAACGGGGTCCTCGATGCCTAGATAATTCATGCAGTAGGAGATGCACTCTTTGGTCAGAAAGCCCCTGTCTATGCTTCCTTCTGGACGTGACATGTTGCGAACGTATCCTTTGATGACACCATTCATCCTTTCGAACGGCATCATGTTGTGCAGGAATGTCGGCCTGAGTTGGATGATAACCTCCACGATATGGACCAGCAGATGCACCATAACGTCGAAGAATGCGGGCGGGAAGTACATCTCAAGCTCGCATAGTATCACCACGATCTCTTCCTGTAGCCTTCTGAGTTGCCTCACGCCAACCGACTTCCGAGAGATGACGTCGAAAAAGTTGCATAGGCCAAATAGCGTTTCATGGATGTGCGCGTCCATGATCCCACGGATTGCAACTGGAAGTATCTGCGTCATCAGCACGTGCCAGTCGTGAGACTTCATCCCGCTGAACTTCTGCTTCGCTGGGTCTAGGTATCTGCTTATCTTCCCCGCGTAACCGTAAGGAAGTTTTACTCCTACGAGGCAGGTGAAAAACTGATCGATCTCCTCCTGACTTAGAATGAAGCACGCGGGAGGGTAGTCATTTCCGGTCTTCTTGGCCTTTTTGCCTTTGCGACGACTTTCCGTGTCCTGCTTCGCCTCATCATCATCATGATCATTAGCGTGAAGCTCCTCCCTGATGCCCTTTGATTTCAAGTCTGCCCTTGCTTTCGGCCCATCTTTGGTCCTCTCTGGCATGTTGAGCAGGGTACCAAGCAGACTCTCGCACACATTCTTCATGATATGCATGACATCAAGGATGTGAGGCACACAGTGGATCTTCCAGTACGGCAAGTCCCAGAAAACAGACCTTGTTTTCCCTACCTTCAGCAGCGGCTCTGGCGCCTTTCGCTTCTTTCCCGGCTCTGGCGCCTTTTGCTTCTTTCCTGGCAGTGGGCAATCTTTCCAATTTTTCAACAGCTGGTCTATTTCCTCGCCGCTCCTCGTACGCGGGCGTCTTCGGGGTTCGGTTTCACCATCGAACAGATCCTTGCGTTTCCTCCACGGGTCATCATCGCGAAGCCACCTTCGGTGTCCCATGAACACAGTTTTCGAAGACCCGGGATCTCTATCTAGCTGGCGATACGTTGTGTCATCCATGCACCTGACGCATCCAGAAAATCCATGGACCACCTGCCCCACGAGATATCCGTAACTGAGATAGTCGTGCACCATCATGAGCAGTGCGGCTCTCATAGGGAAATATTCTTTCTGTGCGGTGTCCCACGTATTGGCTGGCGTTTTCCATAGCGTGTCTAGCTCCTCTTTCAGCAGCCCCAGATACAGATTGATGTCGTTCCTGGTTGTTTCGGCCCTTCAATTAGCATACTCATGTGAATGTACTTCCTTTTCATGCACAACCGGGGGAAGGTTGTACATCCACACAAACACAGGCCAGGTGCTATGTGTGCTTCTCGGCTACCAAGCGGATTGACTCCATCGGTGCTTGCGCCAAAGACGATGTTCCTTGGATCCTTCCCAAATTCTGGGTGTTGAAGTTCAACGCTTGCCACTGCTCCCATCCCTAGGGTGACTCGGCATCTTGTCTTTATTATTTATCTCCGGATCATTTGCGTCATCTTCTGCTTCTTCTCCTCCCTATCCGCGTGCCACGCAGGAGCTTTGCTACCTTAGGGTCCGTGAAATACCGCTGCGACGAGGAGTGATCGGAAAGTACCACACCACTTTTCGAGGAGCTTTCTTCCTCTTATTGTATCGAGTGGCGCCGCACACGGACATATGGTAGACTCTGCGTGCTCGTCCCAATAAATGATGCAATTGTTCATGCACATGGTATTTCACGTGCGGTAAATCCGAGAGGACACACGATTTTCTTTGCCTCCTCGAAACTGGTGGGCACTTGTTCCCCTTGGGAAGGCGTTCGCGCCCGAATGACATGTTCTCGTCGAAGCATCGTCGGTCATTCTGTGTTTTACCTTCATCTCGAGCCATGGCGTTACTTTCGAGCAGGTATCCTCGGCCTGCATCCTTCATACAATGGAGTAACCACGTCTATCTCCAGTTGATCCAGCTTGGCTTTCTCTCGGGCGGCAGCTCTTGCGTTATCCGTCTGCTTGAGAAGCAGCTCTTGAACATGAGGGTCCTGCACCCAGCCCATCGATGGTCCATCGTCGTCTGCTCTGCCGGCATCTTCATCTTCATGATCATGCCCTTCGTCTGCTCCGGCATCTTCCTCATCATCATGTCCTGCATCTTCTACATGATGACTGTGTACAGCATCACCGTCGTGATCATGTCCTGGAGATTCTTCGTCTTCTCGCCTGCCCGAGTCTTGCTCATTTCTTGCCGCCCGACCCCCATGGATGACTTCATAGTCATCTTCATCACCTTGCCACCGATAGCCATCCATGAAACCACGCAAGAGCAGGTGGTCCCGCACCTGCCGGAATCCGGTCCGCAATAAGGCTCTTCACTTGCATCTTCGACACGGACATCTTATCTCCGTCTCGTTCTTTTGAAGCATCTCGGCCTTCGCGGAGCTCAAAAACCTATTCGCGATGCCTTCGGTCATCATGCGGACCATGGTCACCTGCGGGGTAGAGCAAAACGATATTTTAGAACCAAGAAAAAATTTGGCATGACTTTCCTAAAATAGGACCAAAAGAATGCATAGTGCCAAAATTCTCCTTGAATCGAAATGAATCAACATTCCGCAAAATATTGGCAACTATCGCATTTCAAATACCGGTACCTGCAAACACAAACATATATGCAACACCACAAACATATGCAACACCACGAACATACATAGATCTAGCTATAGGCCACAAAAAGTGTGTGTGCACGTTGTTGGAGAGGGAGAACAACATAAAGATAGCTTCCCCCTTACTTACCTATCAAAAAAAAGGTAATTTAACCACTTAATTTGGATGAATCTATGGTGCAAATGAGGTGAGGAGGAGGAGGCAGCCGAGACAAGCTTGGAGGAGGAGGTGGAGAGAATAAAGTGGGGAAAGTGAGTGGGTAGGTGGGCTGTCCAAAATATCTTGTTGGTCCCAGGTTACTAATGGCGCACCACCCGCAAATGCGCCATTAGTAACTCTGGTTACTAATAAGCGCACTGCTTCTGGGTGCGCCATTAGAAGTTTTGCAAACAAATAAAAAAGATATTCTAATGGCGCACAGTGGCACAGTGCACCATTACTAGTTTAAACTAGTAATGGCGCACCCTGCCATGATGCGCCATTAGAATCTTTGGAAAAATAAGGAAAAAAGTTTACTAGTGGCGCACCGTGTGCATGGTGCGCCATTAGTGTCTTCCACACTAATGGCGGACCTGCACATGGTGTGCCACTGCTATATAGTAGTGGCGCACCACATGACAGGTGCGCCATTAGTGGCCATCCCATCTATAGCCCTTTTTGTAGTAGTGCCTCCACGCTTTGACAGGCATCAATGAAATCCCACGACCAAATTTATACTAAAAATATCAATATCTACAATACTGATTATAATGAGTATAAGAACTACGTTTTATAGTGAGTGTAAAAATATTGATTTGACATTGTGAATGTTGATACTCCCTCCGTCTAGGTGAGTAAGTCATCTTAGGCTGTGCACCATGACCAAGGAGGAGGGAAAACGAGAGACATTAATGTTTATTTGCTAATTAAATAGTATTGCATGCAATGAACTAACCACGCATGTCATGTTTGATAGTCTTAGGTCATTAAAGCATGCACACCTCATCTCTTATTGGTTGATATGTCAAGAAACAAGAAACGAGGTAGAAGTTAATGCACCGCACCTCGTGTTTTGGGATTATTTGGTTTTCGTAAGATGACTTACACACCTAGCTATTAGAGTACCACTACCTCCCTTCTAGTTTAAAGGGCTCGACTCAAAATTTTCACCTACTCTTAGCAAGATAGTAGAGGCGGTGGAATAGTTTTTTGAAGTCTGCAAAAGTACTCAGCTAATGCTGTCGTTCTTCACAAAAAAATGTGTTTACCAATGCATGCATGAACACTAGTTACTCTAACCCCCCTCTCTTCTTTAATTCTTTGCCACATCAGCATGTTTGCTATTCCCGTGTGCATGATACCAGCTAAGATACCACCATTATTGCCAGCCTTAATCATCGCATGCAATAATTTAGTGCACCTTGAAATATGAACATGTGTGGGGCGTGTATGTTTTTAATGACTTGAGACTATACCTAGCCCGGCATGCAAGATGACTTATTATGCACCATTCCCCATACCTGCAGGAAGCCCGTTCGTCTCCAAATCTTTTCATCCCCATGTGTGGAAACAATATGCCTGCCAAACTCTCCTTCTCCCTCCGGTGGTCCCACCACTCCACCCCGTGTGAAAAAATCTGCATGCATGTCCCTCCTCCCCCCGCGCTTGTCCAATCCGTTGTGACCAGCAATATTTCCACCCCTTCACTCCCCCGTAATTTACTCCAACAAATATGCCCACGTAGCTTTTACTTAACTTCATGTGCATTGGGTCACTGACATACGGGCCCAGCGATGTATCGCCCACATGTCGGTGGCGCAACCGACCTCTGATTAAGTCGATGCAGCTCAGTCCATATCTTACGTAGGTGTGCCATTGCTCACTATAAATACTGCGCCTCCCATGAAATCGCTATCTCCTCCCCCTCACGTTCACGTTCATCGCTATCTCCTCACCCTCCCTCTCACGTCGACCACCATGGCATCGCCCCTCCCAAGCCCTAGGAGCCCCTCGCTGCACCGCGCGGACGGTCACGCGTCGTTGTTCCGTTCCTCGCCGCCACTAGTCGAGGAGGACGCGTCGGCGTTCCGCTCCTCGCCGCGACGCGATGCGTCGCCGTTCCATTCCTCGCTGCCACTAGTCGAGGAGGACGCATCGGTGTTCCGCTCCTCGCCGCGACGTGTCGAGGTGGACACGTCGGCGTTCCCAATCTCCCCAGCACGCGCGTCGGAGGACGCGTCGGCTCCCCGCTACGAGGAGAACGCCCCGCCGCCCGTCGAGCCCCCTAGCCTTGAGGAGCTTTGGCAAGAAATGGATGTCGCCTTGTGGGAGGCTTTGCCTCCAGCAGAGCACGCAAAAATAGAGGCGGAGAAGAAGGTCGGGGAAGAGAAGCGCACCACGCAACAAGCTTTCTGGGAGATCTATGTCGCGTCCGAGAGAGTCAAGCAATTGGTTCTTTGGCAGAAGGCCCGTGCGAGGGCCGTGAGGGTGGCGGAGGACGCCCGTGCCGACGCCCTGAGTGCAGTCGGGCCCAAGCGCCTCATCTACGCTTGGTGGTACGTGGACTGGGTGCACGCTTCCAGCCAGGAGGAGTACCTGTTGGCGCCGGATCACCACACCGATGAGATCACGCTCGCCCGCCGGCAAGCCGCCAATCAGCACCTCGCGAGTTGCGAGGCTGAGGAAGAGGCGTTGTGTCGGTGCGCTTGGAAACGGCCGCGCACCAGGGCACTCGTGGCGCGCCGCAAGCGCTCCTGCGAGCATCGTGGCTTTTAGGAGGAGTATAATTTTTGTTTCGTAAGGCGATCTCATTAGTTTTGGGACGCAAATGATAAATCGAACGTTCAGGAATTTTAGCGTCCTTAATTAAGTATGTAAAAGGAAAGTTTGGAAACGTTGTGTATTATTACGCATTTTGCAAATGCGTGCATATAGCACAAACTTTACTATATACTATCGGACTACGTCTCTCTCGATATATGCTTGCAGACTTTTCTACTCCCTCCGTCCAGGTCAATAAGTCATCTTTGGATGTGCACGGTGACCAAGAAGGAGGGAAGATTTGTACACCTAGACGGAGGGAGTACTACTATTACTTATGTACGTGCAAATGCACGTTTTAACATTACGATGCGGTTTTTGTAAAAGTAGAAAAACAGCACTAGTCAAGCTTGTGAAACGATTCCAACGTGAGTACTACTACTAGTAGGAGTACCAAGGGCCAGTTCTTTTAGGCTTCTAGATTAGTAATCCCATAACTACTACCTCTGTCCTGGTTTATTGGTCCCCATTGTAATCTGTGTCAAATTTTGATCATAAATTTAACTAATGAAATGTTAGTGCATGTCACATGCACTACTCCATCCGTCTAGGTGAGTAAGTCATCTTAGGCTGTGCACCGTGACCAAGGAGGAGGAGAAAACGAGAAACGTTAATGTTTATTTGCTAATTAATAGTATTGCATGCAATGAACTAACCACTGCATGTCGTGTTTGATATCTCAAGTCATTAAAAGCATGCACACTCTTTATCTCTTATTGGTTGATATGTCAAGAAAGAAGAAATGAGGTAGAAGTTAATGCACCGCGCCTAAGTGTTTTGGGATTATTTGGTTTTCGTAAGATGACTTACACACCTAGATGCACCGCGCCTAAGTGTTTTGAGTAACATTTTATCAGTTAAATCTTTGGTCAAAATTTAGCACAAATTACAATGGTGAGGAATAAACCAGGACGGAGTAGTAGTTTAGAAGCCCAAATAAATGAGTGAGGCGCCTTATTGTTACTCTCCACTGTGACTAGTCTTGTGGGAAAAGCTGGGGAAGCCGCCAAAAGAACTAGCCCTAGGAGTAGTAGCTAGGGATCGAGTGTGGGAGATGAACCGGAGAAAGTAAATGCAGAGAGATGAAATGCAAAAAAGATGGAGGGATGTGATGGTTGCTTGTCCGTTTATTTTACCAGGCCACTTATTACTGGGAGTGGTTGGGTTTTGTGATATGACGGCTTTACTGCCGCGCCACGAGTGAGAGGTGAGACTCCCGTGCAGCGCTACCCTCTACACTTGTACTACATCGGTCGTGGTTTATTAGTCCCCCATTGAATTTGACTAAAGATTTAACTGACAAAATGTTAGTGCATGTCAACAAAAACTATATCGTTGGATTCGTATTTGAACATAGTTTTGAATGATATAATTTTAGGTGACATGCATCAGTATTTATCGTACTATATATAATGTTAGTTCAATTTTTGTCATACTAATCTATAGTAGTAAGGTGCCCGTCGTTGCAATCAAGAGTGAAATGCATTGATCGGGAGTTGTTTATTTTGACAAAGGATGTGGGGTCATCTCATGTGTAAGGGTATCGATAGGTTTCTTCGGATATTATCTCATCTCTAGAGCTCACAAACATCCGGGTGAAATAGATAAAAAGGTATCTTTTGCAAACAAAAGCGTTCAACCGTTCAACCTGCATCCAAAACTTGTGAAGAAATAACACTTATTGTGCTTTGCAAGAAATGATCTTTAAGAATTAGTTTTGAGTATCGATTGTTATACATGTTGGCTACAGATGACATGGCACTTTCTTATAGTCAACAGTTGGCTATACTATTAAGTAATATTAACCATGCCCTTATACACCTAGACGGAGGGATTAAATCAGGATGACTTGCAAGGGGCGGAGGAGATGTAAGAAATGGTTCATCGTAAGTCTTTCACCAAGATCTTGTAGTAAAAATTCATACATGGAAGATTCTAGACTAAACCATAAACGGATACACTTTTATTCATGCGCGATACTCCAATAGAGCAAGATCCTGCATGGAAGTCTCCACATGCTTAGACAGCGGATTACATTGAGCGAAGACTAATGATCAACATTTAACTTGATAATGCGTATTTTTTAGAAGAATAGGGAGGCTCCTCCCCGGTTCCATTATCAAATGAAACCCAAAGTGTCTTACATCAGCTCACTGAGAGGAGCAGTTCAAAGGAAGGACTGCGCGAAAGCCACTCAAGTTTAACGACAAGCTTACAAAATCAAAAGCGGCAAAGACACGGGCCATAAGCGCCCACACACACTACATGTTTTCTAAGTGCACTTGATAATGCGTATGTCGGTGAACCTCCTTGAGTCCCGTGCACCGAGTCGGCGGGTAAAGGATGGAACGGATGCCATGGGTTTTCCAAGTCCACATTGGCGGGATAGTCCCAGCTCCTCAGAGTCCAAGTCTGTCCGATGAGGCCGGTTTCGCCGCCCACGCGACCCGGAGGGGTAGTAACATTGACAACACACCCGTACATCTGCCTCGTGTCAGTGTCAGCGTTAGCGGCGACGCCCCTGACGCATGTTACAAAGATGGGGCGGTAGCCTGCGCGGGCCTCGCCGGTGCCCACGATCAAGAGGAAGACGCTGTCGTCCTCCTCCGAGACTAGCAGGCGGCGGTGATCCTCCAGCGACTCCGGTATGGTGAACCGGTAGCACGTGTCGTACTTGATGTTCTCCGCCAAGGGCCAGCAGTGACCGCTGCACGCATCCGTGAGGTGATGCACCATGTCCGCCGGCGAGCCACAAAATGGCATTGGGCACTCATAGCAGTGGACGAAGGGCTCCTTGGAGGCATCGACCAGGCCGTCCATGAAACGGGAGTGGCTGTAGGGGACGTTGCACCAGTTGAATATGTGAGCAAGTTACTACGAGATTTAATCCGAATAAGCACAAAATAAATCATGACGGCTATAACAGAGATGAAACTAATCATGTGGACTAGCATAGTAGTAGGATACAGAGTAGAAACATGAATTCTACCACAATTTCGAACAGGAAGGACAGAAACACATACGGTGCAACGGGAGCAGCACCGTTGGCGTTGAGGTTGTCGCCCATGTCATTGAGGAAGAGGTTGCCGAGGTCGGGGAAGAAGTCGTCGTCGGTGAAGTCGTGGCTGCCAGTAGTCGCGAGAGTGCGCTCCCCAGATTTCAACAGCGCCCGCCGAATGGAACGCAGGAGGGAGTGGCTATATGGGACTTTGCGGACGCCGAATAGAGCGCAGGAGTAGCACACGAAGCAGTAGATGGTGTCCTTACTAGTACTCCCTAGTCTCCATCTATCTATATCTATATATATCTACTCTTATAGAAAACCGAGTTGGTGATGATGGTATGCCTGCCATCTTGTAATATAGACCGTCTGATCTATATCTGACGGATAGAAAGCCAATTATGACAATTTTACAAAAGATACTCGCACCTCTCTCCACCTTTACAGATAAGGCCTTTCCTCGTTCATCGATCCTTATCTCCCACAACCTCGTGCTCCTCCCTATGTCTATATCTCTACTACTTTTTTATAACAAATTGAATAGTGTTGCGCCGTCTGCTGCATGCCCGGCTGAACACGCCTCCTCGCCTCCATCATCACCAACTGAGTCTTTTATAGGAGTAGGAGTAGAGAAAAAATCGAGTTGGTGATGATGGTGTGCCGTGCAATGCACGGGCATCTTGCTATTTTTTTGCATATAAGTCCAAACACCATGTAGACACGGTCTTTGAGCACGGTTCATAGTCGTTCCACGCTCGGGCATTGAAGTTTGTAACTATTTTAGATTAGAATATACTACTCCTCCGGTGCTAGTAGTAGACCATAGTCCTACTCTACTACTCTACTCTAGCAAGCTAGGGCATAGTACTGTAGTAGGTACTGTAGGGAGTACCAGTATTGTGATCACTCAAGCAAGTTGCACGCATCAATATGACCCTCGCTGCTGGTATGTGTCTCGTAAGTCAAGCGGCGTGTTGTAGTCATCATCACATGTCCACTTCCCAGCACATATTCGCTTCTCCATCTTTGTCCGCACATAATCTCGTCCAAGCTTCCATCCCGCTAAAGGCGCCTCCCCTCGTCCAAAACCCAAGCACTAACAATGGCGAGAACCGAGCAGCGTCCGCCGAAAGAGTGGCTGGAATTCGCTCCCCACAGAGGTAATCAAGCTCATTGTTTCGCGTGTGGACAATCTCAGTACCATGTCGCTCGCCGCGTGCTCGTCGGGGTTGTACCGTTTACTCAAAGCCCTCAGGCCGGATCTTTTTAAGCCAGCTCCTTGCTTGCTGATGCCGCCTGATCTTCAGAAACGGCGTGTCACGTAGCATAACCATCGTAGGGTGGCGAGCATAAACCCCCTTCACTGCGATCTGATCCCCTTCAGCCTCAGCTACATTAATGGTATGTACTGGGTCGGCATGAACACGTCTTGGATGGTGCTCGTCGACGGTCGCGGCAGCTGGATGCTTGTGGAGGTCTACACCCGGCGATTGATCCCCCTTCCTTCGATTAACACTGCACTGCTTTGGCACCGCGGCCCAGAATACTCGGAATCTTAACGTAGCCAACATGATACCAAGTTTGATTTGCTCAAGGTTGTAATCTGCCAAGTGCCCACAAGATCTGCGAATTATAAAGATTTCAGGCTAATTGCGTTCTTCAACCGCGGTCTCACCTATCTGACAGGTCACTGCGGTAAGTGGATAAATCTGCACGTCCATCGCAGGATCATACATCCTCCATGGTTCTCTAATGCCATTGAACACAAGGGCTTCATTTACGCTGTCGACTCCTTCTATGGCTGGACGTATTGCTGGCCTACTCCAGTCATCGCTACAAACGGTTGTTACAAAGATTATGTTACTTTCCTATGATATCATGATGGCTTGCTTATATTATCGTCAACATTTATGAAAAAATATTCATGCTCATAACATGTTGTTCTTAAGATTGACTAAATCAAGAGCCCTTTTTATTTGACTCAACTTGATATGATGTTGTAGGCCACCGGTGTCCCTACCCTTCCTAATCCCGAACCTTTCAAAGAAAAGCGGCATGGCGATTGCAGGTGGTTCTGGCTCGATCGCACGACGGCGAAAAGATTGATGATCGTTCGCACATACCGGACGTGTTGTTTCGCGGAATACAATCACAGATCCACGCAAGGTCTTTGAGCAGGATCCCAGCTTCTCGGGCCTTCAGGAATTTTTGACCGAGGCTGGTAAGTAGCCTTAGTACACGCTCTCTGTTTGTCGGACTGAATTATCCGATTAACCGAGGAGATAACCGACGGCAAGGATCATGATGGCAGCGCGGTTTCGTTCATCAGGCAAAACTGTGTGTACACAGGGTACCATGCGTCTCTGCATGCACCATACCCTGATATGTGCCACCATGCTCTGCAGCCCAAAGTAGGAGAGAGGGTCGCAAGTATCAGACTTCGACCTGCAGGCTGGAGTTTCCCCCGTCAGGCACCCATCTGGTTCAAGCCGTCAGCCAATCTCCACAGCAATAAATAGTAACATCTAACTGAGCCAGTTAGTTAGATGCGTACACTTGGTGTAGTAGGATCTTTATTTAGTTTGATGCATACACTTGTTCTTTTTTGGTAGCTCTTTTGTAATGATGGCTGATGTTTGGTTTGGAAGAGAGAGTTGCGTCTTCACTCTTCTGGCCTGCTTACTGCTTCTGTTGCACCCCCAGCCCTGGTTGTTGCTGCTGCTGTTTTAAATGTACAATCAGTAGTATATTTTGTCTGTTGGTTGAATAAATGTGTTGTTTTGGAAGTCGTTGCACGGTTCGATCCTTTAGTGCCCCGTACCGTACGTAGCTCATACTATTTTACTTACGGAACACATTTTCCACTTGTTGATAACATGCAACCCACTGATGAAGGCCCAATAAAGAAGCCCATAATTAACTGGAAGGGAGGCTCTCACATGAATCTGGCCCAGGTACATGCTCATGGTCCCCTAAACATAAATAAGTAAATAAATAAAGCTAAATGCTCATGCACCAGTTCTTTGGGAAAATAGGTAGCCCAGTATATCTTTTTGAAGAATACCCAAGCTAGGTCTATTTGTTTTCTCCGAATTACCGGGCTGCAAATCTTTCAAGACGAGGAGGGATGCATTCCGTCCTGGCCAAAGAGTATGGTCAATGTCTGTTAAAAGTAATATCAAAAGGGTTGAAAATTCCAAAAAATTATAGCAAATGGGATATTAGTTTTTTTAATTTTGTTCTTCACCGATATCTTATAATGTATTTCATTGGATTTAACATGACATAGTACTAATTTATTTTTAAATTTGTTTTACTATGGCTATTAATTTTTGGATTAAGAATGTTTCGCTCTCAAAGAAAAATTTGCGAATTTTCAAAATTTACCACATATTTAGTTAATTTTTGACCACGATCTCGACGAAAAATGGCCGCAATTCTAATAATGGAAACGGGCTGCAATAAATTCCATATGAATTAGAAAATGAGTAAAAATTATAAAATAATAGCAAATGGGCTGTACACGCCACAGATTTTGAGGCTGACTTGTTTACGCAAGGCTTTGTCGGTGAACACACGATTCTAGCAGCGATGATCGTTGGATGTCCATCCAACGGCCGACGGCTCTTCTTCAATCTCTCGATCTTCCTGCTCGGCCCCAAATACGCAGCAGACTGCTGCTCCCTCCTCTTGTGGCCGGCTGTGATACCGCAGCAGCTTCCCCGCCCACCTTACTCCCTCCGCTGGCCTGGCCGCACGCAATCAACTCGCCTCCTTATTACGCTAAAAAATGATTCCTCCCATCGACATCCGGGAGCACCGTTGGGAGGCTGACCTATGGGCCTACTACGTTGACACGTACGCAGGGCTTGTCAACTTAGTCAACAAACGATTCTAGCAGCAGTAACCGTTGGATTTGAATCGAACGGTCCTGCTACTTCTTCAATCGCTGCTCTTCTTGCACCAGCCGCCCAAACCAGCGCCGGGAGACCGCTTTGCTCCTGCCTCCGGTGGCGGTTGTGCTGCCATTGAGGCCTCATCGCCTCTACTACTCCCACCGCTAGCCAGCCCTCGGCGATGGCAGCCTCACACCGCAGCCGAACCAAAGAACCCTCGTACTCCTCTCGCGTGGGCATCCACTGCCGCGTCTTCCCCGGCTCCGCGTCGTCCCCTTCCTAGGCCTCATCGTCGTCCACCGCCTTGGTGCTCTCGGCGCGGCGTGGTCAATGTGGTCAACGGCATTCCATCGGAAGAGTACTGTACGTGGAGAGGCTGACAGCTGGGTCCATGGCCACAGCCCAGTTTTTTTGTGATTTGCCAAGTAAGTCGCTTTGTCAGGCCTGTTCGGTTGCAAATCTTTCAAGACGAGGAGAGCTTTCATTCGGCTGGCCGAGAAAATGGCCCATCAGTAATGAGAAATGGGATGTACATTTTTAAAACACATCAAACCGTTAATTAGTTTCAAATATCTTATTTTTACATTTCGAGATTTTAAATTACATTAATTTTTATACATGCAGAATTTGTTGGATTCTATATTGATATACATTTACTTTTAAAATCAGTTTGAATGTGAGTTGAAATTTCGGGATTAAAAACAGTTCGGACCGCACCGAAATATGCAAAATTTCGTATAATTTTTTAACCGTGGCCACGGTATGGGCTGTAATGCTAACAAAAAGAATATGGGCTCCAAAAAAAACCTTAAGAATTAGCAAATGGGCTGTAAATTATTAGAAATAATGGCAGATGGGCTGTATGTTGTTTTCCACATATTTGAGGCTTTCCTAAAAAAAAGGTTGACGCACAAGCAGTGACTGTTGGATGTCCATCCAACGGCCGTCGTGCTTCTTCAATCTCTGCTCTTCCTGCTCCAGCCGCTCAAACAAGCACCGGCGGGACTGCCTGCTCCCTCCTCCCCGCGGCCGGTTGTGCTGCCGTGCACGCCTCACCACCCCACCGTACTCCCATCGCTGGCCTAGCCATCCCTCTACTCACTCACACCTGCTGTTATTCTCCGGCGACGGCGAGGCGACCAAGAAACCCTTGTACAGTTGTACTCCTCCGCTGGGAAACAACTACCGAGTCTTCCTCGCCTCCGTGTCGTTCCTTCCTAGGCCTCGCCGTCGTCCACCGCCCTGGTGCTCTCGGCGCGGACTGGTCAACATGGTCAACGACCGACATGCATCTGAAGTGGACTGTACGTGGAGAGGCCGACAGCTGGGTCCACGGCCGCACGCAAGGAAATGCCTCCTTATTATGCGGAAAATAATGATTCCTCCAGCTGACATCAGGGACCCACCGAAAGGGCCTCTGTATTTCGTGAAAAAAAACATTACCGCCGCTGACAGCTCGGACCCATCAGCTATATCTTCGCACGCAAGGAAGTGCCTTCTTATTACGCACAAACAAATGAATACTCCCCCTGTTAGCTGGGACCCAGTATAGTGGCAGGCTGACTTGTGGGCCTACTAAGTTGACGGGGACGGAGGGCTTTGTCAACTTAGTCAATATGCATGATTCTAGCTCCAAAGGACCATCGATGTCCATCCAACGGCCGTAGTGCTTCTTCAACCTCTGGTCTTCTTGCTCCAAATTACCAAACCAGCGCCGGTCGTGCCTCGTGCTCCTGCCTCCCATGGTCGGCTGCGATGCGGCGGAGGCCTCACCACCCCTACTACTCCCACCGCTGGCCGTGCCATCCTCTACTCACCCACACCCCTATTATTCTGCGGCGATGGCAGCCTCACACCGCAGCGAACCGTGAACCCTCAGACGCTTCTCTGGCGTGGGCATCCATCGCCGCGTTTTCCCGGCTCCGCGCCGTCTCCCTTCCTAGGCCTCGGCGCCGTCCACCGCCTCGGTGATCTCGGCGCCGCATGGTCAACGTGGTCAAGGAACGGCTTCCATCGGACGTGGATCTGACGTGGAGAGGCCGACAGTGGGTCCACGGCCTCGACAAGGAAGTGCCTCCTTATTACGCCGCAAAAATAATTATTCCTCCACCGACAGCGGGGACCCACCGGACGGGCCACCATATTTCACGAAAAAAACGCTTCGTGGCTGGGACCCACTACCTACACCTTCGCACGCAAGGAAGTGAGTCCGGCAAAAAAATGATTCGCTTCGATCGCTGGGACCCACCAGCTACATCTTCGCATGCAAGGAAGTGCGCTCTAGGCAAAAACAAAACAAAACGATTCGCCCCGACATTGCTGGGACCCACCAGCTACATCTTCGCAGTAAGGAAGTGCTCGATACCGGACCCACCTGGTCGAGTGTACGTGGCGTTGTCATTCGGTCGCTAACGTGTAATGATATATATATACCGGTGGATGTAGAGGCGCGCATGTGTGTAGTAGAGGTGCGCGACGTAGCATGTACACGCACGCACATTGGTGAGGGTGCAAGAAAGAAAATACGCCACGCACGTACATACGGAAGGGTCTCGAACGCCTACTCGTGCATACGTACATGGCTGGGTCGGAACGGAGAAACAGCATCGCTGCCGTGTTCATGGGGAGGCAAATGAACGCGCCGTGTTCATGGGGAGGCAACGGAATGCGCCGTGTTCATCGGGAGGCAACGGAATGCGTGGGAGCCAACCGCTGGGTCGGAACGGAATGCGTGGTCGTGTTCATCGGGAGGGCTTGGACGAACAGCGATGGAAACGAGGCTCGGCGCATCGCACAACGGAGGAAACGGCCTTGTGTTCGACCGCCACGCTCAAACGGGATCCTGTTCATCGGGAGGGGTCTGGCGTACCGCAAAACGGAGGAAACGGACCTCCTATGGTCGAAACGGCATCCTATTGATCGGAGGGTGTGGCGATCAAGAACAGAGGAAACGGACCTCCTACGGTCGAAACGGGGTCCCGTTGATCGGGAGGGTGGCGATCGCAAAACGGACGAAAGGACTTGTGTTGGGCGGCACGGTCAAACGGGGTCCCGTTCATCGGGAGGGTGTGGCGTATCGCAAAACGAGACTCCACGGGATACCGCTCATCTCCACCGCCGACCTCCTCCACCTCCACGGCCTCCTGCTCATCCACCTCCACCGCTAATCCACCGGCCATCGCTCAACCACCCTCCACGGGCACCCTCCACCGCCTCATTGTCCATCCAGCCCTCCACACCACGGGTCCTGCTCAACCACCCTCCACGGCCACCCTCTACCGCCATCGCTCATCCAGCCTCCACACCACGGGTTCCTCGCTCATCCGCAGGAAACGCCACCGCCATCGCTCATCCAACCCCTCGCAACGCCATCGCTCATCCAATCGATCGGCTTCAGCTTAGCAGAAGATGGCGAATCGCCGATTGGCTTCGCTAACACCATCGATCGATCGCTCGCGGCTCAAGAACGCGTAGCGTAGTGCAATCGCCGGGTTCGATTAGAGCCCAACAACGCCGCTTCGGTTCGCGAGCGAATGCCTCGCACACACGCACGCATATACGAGAAAACGCGCATCACTCGCCCCCGACCTCCCACCGTAACCGCAACTCCTCAAATTTTCCTCCACCTCGCTTCTACCATGGTTTTTCCGCCATGGACGGCCCAAAGAATGTCATGCAGCTCTGCCTCCGCCCGCCCAGACGAAAAGCCCATTTTCTGTCATGATTTTTTGTCATAGAAGTAGGATCCCACCACATCTAAGATGATATCGGGTTTTGTCACAATTATCGTCATAGAAGTGTCATATGTATGACAGAAAAAAAATTGTTCGGCCCAAAATGTCACGGATGTGTCTTTTTTTTGTAGTGCATCTACTCCTTTATAAAGCTGTGGGTCATCCCAAAAGTAATGTCTTAAATCATAGATGATTTTTTTTTGTTGGTAAGTAAAGTTGGGTGGCAAATATTTAGCAACAATGTAATTAGCATAATCAGCATACCAAGGAGTACTATTAGCAACATTTATTGCAGCTAACTGCTGACTACGGCATCGATGTGAAGAATGTGCCTCTCTACTGTGACAATGAGAGTGCCATCAAGATTGCTCATAACCCAGTTCAGCACTCGAAGATAAAGCATATTCAGATTCATCATCATTTTCTTTGTGATCATGTGTTGAAGGGCGACATTTCTATCGAACACGTGAAGACTGAAGAACAGCTAGCCGATATCTTCACAAAGCCCTTGGATGAAAAGAGATTTAGCAAGTTGCGGTGTGAGCTAAATATCCTAGAATCTTCTAATGTCCTTTGAAAAGGAAACACATCCTAACACTTATGCAAAATTGATGACTTAGATGTGCAACACACGAAGTAACGTCTTTCTTCAATCAATGAAGACTAACCCTCTAAGTGTGAAGAAATTAACGGAGAATTTGATTCTCAGAGCCCTACGACAATTGTACGCAACGTCTGGAATCAGCATTCTTATATGGTGGGTCACGCCACCAACAAAAGTTGAAAATCTTCAATTTGAGTTTTTCTTCAGTTTTCTGAAATTCCTCAGTTGTTCAATTTCTTCAATTTTGCATTGTCTTCACTCTTTCCGTCGTTGTTCTTCATTGCTATTTCTTCAAGTTGTCTTTTCTGCTAAGTGAATGTGATCGAACCCTTCTCCCTCTATGCTAAACTCAACCCAATCTGTTCCCAAAATCTTCATGTGCGTTCTATTTGAAACCCGTTCAAAATCTTCACTATGTCCTTGTTAGCTAAAGAATTTGCGAACGAAAATCTTAAAATATTCTAATCTGAATTTTTGGCTTTTGCCGCTCAAACCGTTCCACCTCCCACGGTAGGATTTATATATTCACCCACGATCTCACACGATCTCCATCGCTCTGTACGTGGGTGACACAAGTCGCTAGGATGAGAAGGGTCAGGGGCACGTTCATCCAATTTCCTCGGGTGAGCGGTTTTTCACCTCGGCTATATATACCCCTCCCTTCCTCAGACTACATTTACCCTGCTCGACCTCACTTCCCCTTGCTCGAGCTTCCAGACCTAGCGCCGCCGCTACTTCCATCGTCGCCGGTGAGGAAGAGCTTCATCGCTCGACCTCGCTGTCGTCAGATCGCTGACGGTCATGATTTCTTCTCTCCGCCGCCGCCGTAGCTGTCTTCCTCTGCCAAGTTAGGGCGTGGAAGATCTGTACTAACGAACTTCCAATCTCCTAATCCCATTTTGTCGTGTTCTTTGTCAAGGGTAATTAAATGTTACTTTTACTGCCCTTGTTGATTCTGTTGATTTCTACAAAATCTTCAAAAGGTGTTTATCTTCAATCTCCACACTCTAAACACCTCACACAAGCATCTGATCTTGATATGTTTCTCTAAGCAACATTTTTCTTCAAGATTCCTCAATTGTGTGGATTTTCAATCTATACAACTCTGGAACCTAAGTCAAAAATTCTTAGTGAAATTCCTCAAGACACCACTGGTCAAATTCCTCAAACTTGTTCTTTTTGCAAAAACTTCTGAGAATGCATATGACCTCTCCAAATTCTTCGCACCTATACTCTGTTCACAGGTACTCATGTCCGCTGGCGAATCACTAGGTTCTCATCAACTTAACTCATTTGTCGTGTTCCTCGAAGAAAAATTGCACACCTCTTGAGAGAACTCAATTGTTCAAAATCCTAAGCTGAAGAATATGGCAGAAGGCAAGAAACCTCAGAAGGGAGGCAAGAAACTGGAAGTCAACACAGCATTTGAGAACCCTGAGGACATTTATGAAGAATATTGTACTCTTGATGAAGCCAAGCATTGCAAGGAGAACAAAAATCAGCGCAAGGTGCGCATTCAAAGGATCGAACGGAGATGGGCACGGGAATGGAGGGAGTACAGATATGTCACTCCAAAGTACATGAAGAAATTCGCTCTTCACCCTCCTTGGTGAGAAAAAATGGAAATATGGATAGGGGAGGAAGGTGAAGAAAGCTCTGTATAAGAAAGAGTGATTTATGAAGCGAAATGTTTTGACGCTATCACCTGATGAACTTGTCGCTCTACAATCAGAGATCAAGAATCTCAGTGATGAATTTGATTGATACTATGTTGACTGGCTTGGAGCCAAAGTCAGATTCGTCAAGCTGACCAAGGGATTCACTTCAAATGTTGCTGCATCATCGCAACATGAATCTCCTCAGGCTGAAGCATCTACCCAGCCGACTGAAGAACATGCCAGCACCGCCGATGAAAATAAGGCTGCTGATGAAACTGCAAGTACCATGGCTGATGAAGATATGTCAGTCGGTGATGAAATTGCCAGGGCAACCACTGGTGTTGCGCCTAAAGAACAAGCCAGGCCAGTTGAAGCATCTGTCGCTGATCATGAAGAAATCGAATAGCTGTGGCAATCGATCGGCGCATACCGAGGTAAATGAACCAATTTCCTCTGCTCCTCCTGCACCAACGTCAAGTCTCGTTCTTCCTTCTGCATCAGAAGCGGAGAAAACCAAAGTTGTAGAGCGAGTAGCAGTGAAGAAAAGGAAATCATCCGCCGCCTCAGAGTCTTCAGCACCAAAGAAAACGAAGACTTTGACAAGCTCGTTTGAGAATCCAATAGATGTCGTTCCTGTCTCAAGCATGCCATCAAAGGAGATTGTTCCCTTTGGTGAGGATTATGAGATCCGAAGCGGATCTGATGAACATGTTCCTTCTGCTGCTTCGTCAGAGCAGTTGGACGAAGAAATTGAAGTGGATGATATCCCTTCAACCCCACTGGTATCATCGCACATGCCTCAGTTCACAGCTGAAGAGGCAGACGTTGAAGAAATTGAAGTGGATGATATCCCTTCAACCCCACTGGTATCATCGCCCATGCCTCAGTTCACAGCTGAAGAGGTAGGCATTGAAGAAATTGATGAAGAAGATGAAGATGTGGACACTGGGTGCACCACTCCAGTACTGAATGATGACTATTGGGAAAGTCATCACCCCAATTCACCCATGTTCACCCCACTGCAACAGATTCCTCAGTCCCCAGTTCAGACTGAAGAAGTTCAAATGGGCTCTGATGAGCATCAAGCTTCACGGCTCACCATTCCTGAAGAAATTCTAGCCACTAGTGCTGATGCTCATGCTGCTGAAGAAGTGGAGACCCAGGCTGCCACTGAAAATGTTAATTTTGAAATTCCTCAGCCTACAGCTCCTGAGACTGTGATTCCTGAGGCTGTGAAGACATTGACTAACACTCCTCAGCCCAATCCGAAGAATCCCTTCTCAAAGAAGCAGAAGTTCAAAGCTGATGACTTCTTCCATGAGCATGTACTCTTCACTGACTTCAACCCATATGACGCTGCTCGTCTTTGCCGCAAGCGTTTCTGGACAACAAGTTAGATGAATTTCTATTCTTCTCTGCTTTTCAACAAAGCCAAGATCTTCGACCATGAGCATATTCCTCATGTTGATATGGAGTCGCTGCCTTGCTTCACCCAGTCCTAAGTGTTCTTCATGATGCTGGGCTGCTCAATTTCTGCACTGACATCGTTGACTGGAATGAAGAACTAATCTTCAGTTCTATGCTACATTGCACATCACCGGCAACGCTGAAGATGTGAATTCATGGGTGCTGGACTGGATGACAGAGAACACGCACTATAAAGCATCGGCCTCTGAATTGCTTCATGCCCTGCCTGTTAGTCCTCCCCTTGAAGGTGCGCAGCTCATCTACCATGAAGCCTAGTCAAGCCCCCAGAACCAAATTCCTCGTGAAGGAATTGCTATATGTGCCGAGGACTGTCTATCGAATTCTGACCAAGATCCTGAGTCCTATCAAAGGCCACGATTCTAATGAAGAAGAAGCCGTTGGCATCATGAAGAATCTGCTATTCAACATCATCCATGGCATTCTTGTCAACTACCATGATTCCTTCATGAGGACTCTGGAAAATGTTGCATTGTCACCTTTTGAGTTGAAGCCTTATGCTCCTTGGATTATGAGATTCCTCAGATCAAGGTCTTCAATCAATTATAAGGCTGACACACTTAACCATGGAAGCTACATGCCCCCTATTGAAGTCCTAGAGCAGACATTTCCCTCAGCTGATGAGAAAGGCAAGGCGACTGCGGTTATTGATGAAGGCATTCGCCCATTGGATGGCCAGTTTCGCAAAGCTGCATCCTACTCCACCAATGATGACTCTGCCACCCATGACTCTGCCGCTAATGCTTCTAAGCAAAATCCTCAAGGCACAGCTCCAAGGGTGATGACTGATCATGAGCTTCTCCTCAGTCTTCACCAGAAGTTTGATCGCAACCATAAGTGGGTTAAGCGTCAGTTTGGTTCAATTCTTCAGAACATGGCCATCACTCAGAATTCAGTGAAGAAGAACCATTACTACCTCCATGAAGTATTTGATCGCACCTGGGCTGTTCTGTCTCATCTCTACGGTGAAGAAGATCTTAAACAGATGGGCTTCAAGCAGGACTTTGACTGGTCTCAGCGACCTTCGAAGAAATTCAAGAAAGTCCAAATTCCTCACTTGGTGGCCAGCTCTTATTCTTCATCACGCGAGACTGATGAAAATGAATACTTGGACGACACTGCGGACGCCCTACTTCAAAAACCAACCCCAACAACGCTGGCGCTCCTCCATCGACTTCATGATGATATTCTTCAGGGGCGTTAGTCCTCATTTTTCGTCCCTTTTGGTCATTCGATGACAAAGGCGGAGAAATTTGAGTTAGTCTTCAAGCGGGTCTATATATGGGCATTTTTTTGCTAAGTTACAACTCTCGTTCTTTTGAAAACTTTGTTGGATCGAGTTGTAATCTTAACTCTGATGGTGGTTTGATACTTTTGCTATGTTCTTCTGCATGCTATTTCCACATATATATTAATGCACGCATGCTGAATTACATCAGTCACCATATTTCATCATGCATTTCAAATTCTTCATATTATATGTTAAATGCATGTATGGATTACAAGATATAGGGGGAGATCTACATAATTCTACTCTTCAACATGCATTGCTTCTCAAAAGCAATTTCCTCACATATGCACATCTTAGGGGGAGTTCTTCTATATCTTGCAATCAAATTCCTCAAAATCAGTCTTTACACTTCATATGTTTATCCCTGTTGAAAACTTAACCTATATTGTCATCAATCACCAAAAAGGGGGAGATTGTAAGTGCATCTAGTGCCCCTTAGTGATTTTGGTGTATTGAAGACTTATAGGTAAAGGGACTAACATGTTTGTGAGTGTACACAGGTCTATAAGTCTATGAGGAGTTTGGTATTTACAGAGAAAGTCGACCCCTAAAAATGAATGTTTTCAACTGAAGACTTTGGCTTTCTGAAGACTTTGAAAGTGAAGAAATTGGTGTGACCGTGAAGACTTGTTATTCATGCGAGGAACATGAAGCGTGAATACTTTTGTTTTCTTAGTTTCATTTTCTCTTTCTTGTGTCCTAGGAAACACAATACAGTTAAAGGGGGTCGAGGAAAAACTAAGGAAAAGTTTCCAAGTGATGCTCATCTCAAAATCCTAAACCTACCAATCCCTTCGAGTGAAGCCATTGGAAATCTCATACAGTCAAGTCAATTTCTTCAGTGACAGAGACGAAGTTCTTCTGGTATCTGAGGAATTTGTTCTGACTGAGGAGTTAGGAATTCGCCGGTGCGGATTGCCTACAAGTGAGGAACATGATAGCCCTGAGGAATTTGAACCTCAAATTTCCGACCGTTGTTGTGCTATGCGCGAGCTGTCCCAAAATATCTTATCCACCTAACGGTCATATCATTGAAGGGCATTTATGTCTTATCATGTCGGGATGCTCCCTAGGCTATAAATAGCCGCCCCCCACAACCACTAGCTGGTTAGCTGCTCTGAGAGAAATAGACACTTGTCATTGAGAGCATCACATCCTCCAAGGACTATGAGCGAAAATCATCAAGTGAGGAAAACCAAAACCCAAACACCTACAAACCAAAAGTGATTGAGCATCACAGAAGAGATTGTTCCTATGTGGATCCGACGGTTGTTACCTTTGAAGACTGTGCATCTTCCAGACAGTTAGGCATCATGGTCTAGAGCATCCAAGAGGAAATTGTGGATCGCTGAGTGACCAAGTTTGTGAAGGTTTGAAGTCACCTGAAGACTTACCACGAGTGATTGGGCGAGGTCTGTGTGACCTTAGCTCAAGGAGAATACGGTGAGGACTGTGTGTCCTCAGGTTTAAATACCTAGCCGCTCCAACTAGACGTACAAATGTCACAGCAGTTGGAACTAGTCTACCAAATCACTGTCTTCACCGTGCTAACTGGTTCTATTTCCTTAACCCTTTCATTTCTTCATAACTATGTTGTGTGCTTGATCGTTACTGTTTGAAGACTTTGACTGAAGACTTTCTCAATTTCCTCGTTCAGTTTCTTCAGTCAGTTAGTCTTCAGCCTGCTTATCCTGTGTTTACGCTTTCTGTACTCTGTGCTTGTTTTCATTTCATCATGATGATTGTGCTTCTATTCTGTTATGCTTGCATCTGAGTACTTATTTTGCTGCTATTCGTTGGTGACTTAGGAATTTCCTCACCCTGAAATCCCTCGGTGACGAATTTGTAAAAATCGCCTATTCACCCCCCTCTAGTCGACTTAACGCACTTTCAACTGCTCATCAGGAAAACTATCATCAATAGGAAGTGGGTCATCAAGCACATTTTCAAGCCTAGACAAGTTATCAGCTACGGGGTTCTCAGCTCCTTTTCTATCAATAATATGAAAATCAAATTCTTGTAACAAGAGAACCCAACGAATAAGTCTAGGTTTAGCATCTTTCTTTTCCATAAGATATTTAATAGCAGCATGGTCTGTGTGAACAGTTACTTAGGAATCAACAATGTAATGTTTAAACTTATCACAAGCAAACACCACAGCTAAGAATTCTGTTTTAGTAGTAGCATAATTTCTTTGAGCACTGTCTAGAGTTTTACTAGCATAATGAATAACATTCAATTTCTTATCAACTATTTGTCCTAGAATAGCACCAACAGCATAATCACTAGCATCACACATGATTTCAAAAGGCAAGTTCCACTCAGGTGGTTGAACAATAGGTGCAGAAATTAAGGCTTTCTTGAGTGTTTCAAAGGCTTCTAAACAATCATCATCAAAAACAAAAGGGATATCCTTTTGCAAGAGACTAGTGAGAGGCCTAGAAATTTTAGAAAAGTCTTTGATAAACTGTAACATCCCAAAATTCTAAATTTTGGAATGTTATATTAAATAAATAGTTTTGGTTGATTGCTTGATTGTGGTGTGGTTGCTTGTGTGAAATTGAGTGAAATTTGAAACTCTTTGAAAGTTAAATGAGACGGAATAAAATGACTTTCCCAAAACTTTCATTTTGCTTTTATGATCTCCATGAATTCAAATTCATTTCGTCACAAAACCCTAGAGTGAAGATTATATGACTTCTTCCATTTATAAAAGGGTTCTGAAAATATTTGAATTCATTTGGAACTATTTGAAATTCAGAAACTTTATGCAACTCAACGATTTTCATGAGAGAAGATAAAATGACTTCTTCAAATCATATGAAATATGAGTTGGAAGTTTAGAAGAATCAAATTTAAAGTCCCTTTGAAATTATTTTCAATTTGGAGCTATTTGGTTTTTATTCAAATTATTTTTCTCCGTAAATAAAATATATTGAAAATAAGGTAAAATGATTCCCTACAAAGATAAAATTGGAGAGAAATGAGTTTGAAATCATTTTGGTATTTTTAAAATATTTTTATTTGTTTTTTAATAAACCAGTAGCACTCTTTGCTTTATTTAAAAAAATTGGAACTTATTTGACGCCAAAAAAATGTTCATGTTGTAGAAAATCTTTTTCTGAAAATTTTGATATATAATAAGCTATATATAATTTTATTATTATTTTGCTATTTAGTTTTTTTTGTTGTGTGAGTTTTGAAAGAAAAAAACTTTGTCTTCCGCCGACTGGGTCGGCCCAGCTCCAGCCAGGCCGTGGCCCAGCCCAGCTCGCCCGTCGCCTCCGTCCCCGAGCGAGATTCCGCTCGGGAGTCCGCCGCCATGCCCGACCCGGTCACCGCCCGCCGCCTTTGCCCCTCCCGTAAGCCGCGCCTCCCTCCCTCCTACAAAACCCATGCCCGGCCCTGCTTCTCCTCCTCAAGACGATGTCGCTTGCCTCTCCTCGCCAAGATTTCGCTAATCGCCGCCTGTCGGTGTCAAACCGCGGATCTCGGTAGGGGTCCCAACTGTGCGCCTAAGGCGGATGGTAACAGGAGGCGGGGACACGATGTTTACCTGTGTTCGGCCCTCTCGATGGAGGTAATACCCTACTTTCGCTTGATTGATCTTGATGATATGAGTATTACAAGAGTTGATCTACCACGAGATCGTAGAGTCTAAACCCTAGAAGCTAGCCTATGGTATGATTGTTGTTGTCCTACGGACTAAACCCTCCGGTTTATATAGACACCGGAGGGGGCTAGGGTTACAGAGTCGGGCCATAAGGAGGAGATCTACATATCCAGACAAGCTTGCCTTCCACGCCAAGGAGAGTCCCATCCGGACACTGTGACTAAGTCTTCAATCTTGTATCTTCATAGTCCAACAGTCCGCTGTCCGAGGACCCCTAATCCAGACTCCTCAAGAGCCCCTCGAACCAGGCTTCAATGACGATGAGTCCGATGCATAGATTGTCTTCGCATTGCAAGGCGGGTTCCTCCTCCGAATACTCCATAGAAGATTTTGAACACAAGGATAGTGTCCGGCTCTGCAAAACAAATTCCACATACCACCGTAGAGAGAATAATATTTCCACAAATCTAATCTGCTGACAACCTTTCATAGCGTGACATTCTGCCGTGGTCTGGTCCTGACGAACCGTTTTTCCGAGCCTGCCACTGCACGTGTTGCGAGGCGGTTTTATTGGCACGTCCTGTCGAAGCAGAGATCGTGTTCCTCTTTTCATGGGATTCTCATCAATACGGGTATGGGTAACCCAATCGTGCCTATTGGCATGACTCCTCGATTTTAGGAAAGTTCCAAACGGCCACGCGGAGGACGCTTGATATTCACTCTCTTTATAAAGGGGCCAAGGCCTGTCCTTTTCTTCTCGCACTCAATCGAATCCTTCCCCCACCTCGAGTTCCAACACCCAAGGCTCAGGCTAGGCGCTTCGGACCTTCAATCATGTCTGGTTCCAACCTTCAAGGTTGGTGGGTTGATGATGATCTCCTGTGTCAAATTCGAGAAATTCCATTCCATTTATACGAGAAGTGTCGATCCCTTTTTTAGAATAAAAGGGGGGTTTGAGGGTGTCCCAGCCGGTTCCCATGGCCACAAAAAGCGAGTGGTTGCCCTCCTCTGTCACAAAGGAGGACATCAAGAAGCTGAGAAAAGCCAGGTATCTGACCGCTGAAATTTCGCACAGGTTGCCTGCTCGAGGGCAGGTCATCCCCACTCCCGAACCCAACGAGAGTGTCATATTTATTTCCCACTTCCTCTGGGGGCTAGGCTTAGTCTTGATCCCTTTGTCAGAGGGCTTATGTTCTACTATGGGCTCGATTTCCATGATCTGGCTCCGGATTCCATCCTTCACATCTCGTCATTCATCGTCGTGTGTGAAGCCTTCCTCCGCATCACCCCACACTTTGGCTTATGGCTCAAGACCTTCAATGTGAAGCCGAAGATGATTGAGGGGCGACACGCAAAGTGCGGAGGCGCCATGATAAACAAAGGCGCTGATGCTCCATGGCCAAAGGGTTCCTTCCCGGAGACATCCAAGTTATGGCAACGGGAGTGGTGTTACATCACAGCTCCCTGGGGTACTAAGTGGGTAGCCGCCGCTTCCGCTGGTTCTCGCCACAACCGCGCCGTGGATCAACAAGGGCTGGACTGGGGCCAGTAAATGATGTGGCAATATTGCAGAGTCGCATCCGAGATATCCTCGAGAGAGATGTCAGCCTTGTTTAAGGTAATGCAAACGTCGACCTCTCTGTATGTGGGAGTTCAACCCAGAAGGACCGCGAACTATTCAGAACTTCTTCGGCGTGACGCTCGAAGAGATGTATAGGTTGTTCTTCGGATCACAAATAAAGTGTCCGGACACCTCCGAGGATGCAGGTCTAAACTGCAATCGTCCAGACACCCAGGTAAGTAATTCCACGGCCGAACACGTGGTCTTTTAATTTACCACAACGCTATTTCAAAAGTCGCTTGACCAGATCGATAAAAAGGCGAAGATGATCAGGTCTTCGGCCCCCCTTCCCAAAGGCCCGACAGATCCAGTATTGGCCAGAATGCTTGAGCTTGCACCTTATCAAGCGCCATCAGGGGAAGATAGAGGGGGGAATAAAGAAGCCGAAAGCGAGCCTCACTCATTATTCATCCAAACCGGGGGAATAAGTGCCTCCGCGAAGGAGGATAACTAGGGAGAAGAATCTAAAATTCCTTCTCCCCAAAGAAGGAAGAGGGCCGCCTCTGAAGACTTGGAAACAATGGTTTCCAAACGAGGGAAGAAACCTTCGTCGGGGGGCCCTACCCCGGAGGGCATCCTTACCGCACAGTGCCCACAAGGGGACCAGCCTTCCACCGAGCTGTAAGTAAAAAAAAGTACTTCACAGTAAATATACCCTGCTTTATTTCTGAGAACAATAACCGAGACGTATGTCTTGTAGTCCGGATCGTAGCCCTTCTCGACAGAGTTCGTCTTTCGGGGATCTTCTTCCGGAGATGATGGAGAGCGAAACGCCTCCCCGTGCCTCCCTGCCTCGTGAAGCGGACGACCCTGAGGTGTTGTCACAGAGGATTTCTCCTGATCCGCCCAGGCCAGAGGGTAACCCTTCGGCCACCCGGAGTCCGGAGTATTCGGCTCCTAAGGAGAGCAACAGAAAGAGTTCGGGACTGCCCAGTGCGCGACCATACGCACTTATGAATCTTCTGGAGCAAGCAGCTATCTCAGAAGCGCATCGTACGCTAATGGGTACAGTGGTTGAGAGGATTTCATCCGCCGAAAGCGGGTTGCATGAAGCTTTTATGAGCCTGCTGAGAGGCTTTGAGGTACGCAAAGTAATATGTATTTTTGACGGTACCGCACACGCTAGGTGTGCCCTATGCGATAGTAGCCCCGAGACTCGTTGCTGCCAAAAGGATGGCAAATAGAGGATCATAGTCCCAGGTAATAACCGTGCTGCTTTCATGTGCAGGCGGCTGAGGGTCCAGTGGCTAGAAGGACTGGTGAGTTTGCCGAACTGAAGCGGAAACTTGATGCGGCAGATGCCAACATCATGCTTGTAAACAAGCGGTTTGACGAGGCACAGGGTACGTATTCTCCTCTAATCAACACATATTAAGAGGAGCATGATGCTAGTATCTGTAATATGTTGTGACTGCAGATGGAGCTGCCGCCGTGGAGACCCTTCGGGCGGAACTTGCCCGAGCCAAGGAACAAGCCAGGAGGAGTGATGCGGCCGCCCTAAAGGCGGTCGAAGAACTAAGAGCCGAACAGGCTGCCCATTGCCAAAGCAAAGAGAAAATAGCCAAGATGGCTGTTGAGCTGAAAGATGCCACCGACCGTTATGAGCTTCTTGAAAAGAAAAACCGAACGAAAATGATGGACCTGGATTTGGCGGTAAGTGTTGCTGATGTGACCAAGTTTTTCGAAGATCAAAAAGATCATGAAGTGGAAAAGTTGTTATGTTCGCAGTTCAATGCTCCAGCGCGTCCGCTGCTGTTAAATGAGCAAATGGCCGAGTGGGCCGAGCTCCATAGGTTGTACAGGCTTGCCATGAGGTCTGTTGTGGATTATCTTTGGCCGGAAGGACCAAAGCCGAATAGTTATTTTGGCTTAGTGCAACAATTCCTTGGTGTTGTGCCGCATATCGACGCTATGAAGAGGTCGGCGTGCATAGAGGGTGCGCGGATGGCTCTTGCCCATGTCAAGACATACAGGGCAGAGATGGAGGCCACCGCTATTGCGTCCCAGAGTTCGGCGGTAGGCCGGGTTTCGGCCGAGCACTATTTTGAAGAAGTCTTAAAGGGCGCTCGTTTAATAGAGGCTCAGTGCTCGAAGAGTATCATGTTCTAGTGACATGTATCCCAATTGTAAGAACGATGTTATTTGAATTATAAAGGTTGTGTTTATACTTTTGCCTGAAAGTATGATTATGCCTCCTGTATGTCGTTTATGTATGTATGTATGTATATATATATATATATATATATATATATATATATATATATATATATATATATATATATATATATATATATATACATATCCTGAAAGTTTGCAATGTTTTTTCATTTCCCCACATATATAATGCGGGGTGTTCGCAAAAGCGCTGCTTCACACTTGATCCAACGTCTTGGTCCATTAAGGAGGTGGTACGCTGCGAACGAGGCAATCGGACTATATTTCTTTAACACTTTCACTTAACCATAGGAGTTTGACAGTGGGGCTACTATATAGCCCCTAGTATTTCCGCGGCTATCCGAACAAGGTGCGCGTACGTGCGTGACCGGGGAAACCGGTCCTTCGTTAATGCGGAGGAATCCCGAAGATTCCGATGAGTCATCGAGTGGTTGACCAGTCTCACACTTTATCATGACAGTCAGTTTTCGGCTTTCTCTACTGAGGTGCTCATCCGAATGAACCAGGGCACAATCGCAGTAGTTCTCCCGGTGCCACCTTAGCCGATAGAGCGAAACGTAAGGTAGCAAAACGCGGGAGCCGGGAAAACACAACATTTGACCAAAGACATGATTCAGAGCTGATGCATATAAGGCCAAACTCGCGACGCTGAACACTCCCTAAGGTATTCGGTCTTTACAACATATACCGGGCTGAACAACGCCCTTGATAATGATCCCTGAGTGTCCAGGTACGTGCATCATTCTGACGTGGTGAAATGCCAATAACGCCAGCATCGCTCTCGGTTATGCTGAGTATCCGGAGGATGTGAAGCAACAAGAGACAGTAAAAAAGGTTTACGCAGGGTCTTAATCTAAAAAGAAACCTTTGAGCGGGGCCCTGCTGCACGTCTGCGCCTATGTCTCCATTGTGCCGTATCCTGGAAGGGTGTAGCACGATTACCATCTGTAAAAGAGAAGAACTTAGGTGAAAGTTGTCGTGCGAAAAATTGGTTGTTCTCAATAAACCATTAAAAAATCAAGATACGTAAGGTCAAGCCGAACTATAGTCCTTTTACATGCGGGAAGCCCCTGGTACCGCCTATGGGGGTATATCCGTCAAACCAATCTCAGGTTTATCTAAGCTGTTACAGCTAGTGATGCGCCGGACTCGTCTAGCCGTGTCTGCGATCTTGACGACCGATCGCTTATTCTGATTGGAGGGGCCGTTTAGTGCTCGGCTGCTAATGCCGCCACACGTTCTTCCGCGCGCAAGGAACGCTCATATTTCCGCTAATTGTGATGATGCCACGTGGACCGGGCATCTTAAGCTTAAGAGAAGCGTAATGCGGTACTGCGTTAAAACAAGCGAAAGTTGTTCTTTCGAGTAGTGCTTGATAGCCGCTTCGGAATGGAGCGATGTCGAAGGTTAACTTTTCACTTCGGAAGTTGTCGAGAGAACCGAATACAACCTCTAGTACTAGAGAGCCCGTACAGTGGGCCTCTGTGCCTGGTATTACTCCTTTAAAGGTAGTATTACTGTGGCTGATTTTTGTCGGGTCTATCCCCATTTTGCAGACTGTGTCCTGATATATCAGATTAAGACTACTGCCGTCGTCCATGAGGACTTGGGTGAGATGGTATCCGTCGATAATTGGGTCTAGCACCAAGGCAGCCAATCCTCCGTGCCGGATACTTGTCAGATGATCCCTGCGATCAAAAGTGATCGGGCAGGCCGACCAAGGGTTGAACCTAGGGGTGACGGGCTCTACGGCACGTATGTCTCGGAGTGCATGTTTGCTTCTCCTCTTCGTCACGTGAATCATGTTCACTGTTTTGACCTCTGGTGGGAATTTTTTCTGTCCCCCAGTGCTTTGCTGGCGAGGTTCATCCTCGTCTTCACTTGGTGTGTCCCTCCCCTTGTGTTCGGCGTTTAACTTGCTGGCCTGCTTGAAGACCCAGCATTCTTTGTGGGTGTGATTTGCAGGTTTATCGGAGGTGCCATGAATCTGACATAATTTGTCTAGAATCTTGTTTAGGCTAGATGGTCCATCTCTGTTGCCTTTGAAAGGCTTTTTCCACGACCGGTCGAGAGCTTTAAATCCGCGCCACCGCCGTGTTGTCTGGGTTGTCTTCTTTATTCTGACGCTTGCTTTTATTACATCGTGGTTTTCCATTACCATCCCTGACTTTAGATGTTCTTGGGTCGCTGGTGCTACTACGGGCCAGCTAGCTATCTTCGCCCGCGCAAAAGCGGGTCATAAGGCTTGTTAGGGCTGCCATTGTCCTTGGTTTTTCTTGGCCGAGGTGTCTGGCGAGCCATTCGTCTCGGACGCTGTGTTTGAAAGCAGCTAAGGCTTCGGCGTCTGGGCAGTCGACAATTTGGTTCTTCTTAGTGAGAAATTTGTTCCAAAACTTTCGGGCTGACTCTCCGGGCTGTTGAATTATATGACTTAAATCATCTGCATCCGGAGGTCGGACATAGGTCCCTTGAAAGTTAGCCCTAAAAGCATCCTCAAGCTCCTCCCAACTTCCAATTGAATTTTCGGGGAGGCTCTTCAGCCAGTGCCGAGCTAGTCCTTTCAACTTGAGGGGCAAGTATTTGATGGCGTGAGATCGCCTCCATGAGCCATATGAATATGGAGGATGAAGTCTCAATCCGCACTTCTGTGGTCTATCGTTCCGTCAGACGCCTCTATGTTCACGGGTTTGAATCCCTCTGGAAATTCGTGATCCAACACCTCATCGGTGAAACATAGGGGGTGCACGACACCCCTGTATTTGGATATGTCATGGCGTTCTGACGGTTGCAGTATCCAGTTTTGATTATGCGCTGGAGCGCGCTTCCTAGATCCATAGATGGATCTGATCACGTCGGCCTTTTGATGTGAGTCCTCACGTGGATCGTGTGCTGACTTATGTGCGGCCTCGTTAGCCGCCCTATCGCGGCCATGACGTGGTCGATCCGACCGGTCGGCCGTTTTATTTTTCGGTTGTGTGGGCACTAAGGCGCCATCATCGATTCAGTGCAACAGCTTGCGCTTTGATAGTTTCTTTGTGTGGCGATCGCCACCATACTTTTCTTCGTCGAGCACTTTGTTCCATCTATCGTTGAGCGTATTCGCGCTGCCTTAAGCCTTTGCTTCGCTTCTTCGCACTCGTGGTGGCAATAAGCCTTCACGGAGGTTCTCTTGTTCCAAGTGCCTTTCCGGATGATGTGTGCATCCTCGTCCGGACTGTTTTCCTCTCCGGAGGGAGGTTGATGAGCTTTATCCTTGGCGTGGCTGTGTTTGGACAGTGGATCCATACTATGTTCGCCGTCCGCTAATTCATCATGTTCTGTCGCTGGGTCGATGTGGTCGTCGTTTCCTCTGGAGTCGACCGGGGTGTTATTTTTCCTTGTGGTGTTATCACTGTTCTTGCCGAGGCGGGATTTGGAGCGCCGTCGCTTTGGTTGCTTCTCGAGGGAGCTATTGATGTCTACTACACAACCTTCTTCTTGTAGACGTTGTTGGGCCTGCAAGTGCACAGGTTTGTAGGACAGTAGCAAATTTCCCTCAAGTGGATGACCTAAGGTTTATCAATCCGTGGAGGCGAGGGATGAAGATGGTCTCTCTCAAACAACCCCGCAACCAAATAACAAAGAGTCTCTTGTGTCCCCAACACACCCAATACAATGGTAAATTGCATAGGTGCACTAGTTCGGCGAAGAGAAGGTGATACAAGTGCAAAATGGATGGTAGAAATAGGTTTTGTAATCTGAAAATATAAAACAGCAAGGTAACAAGTGGTAAAAGTGAGCGAAACGGTATTGCAATGATAGGAAACAAGGCCTAGGGTTCATACTTTCACTAGTGCAAGTTCTCTCAACAATAATAACATAGATAGATCATATAACAAGCCCTCAACATGCAACAAAGAGTCACCCAAAGACACTAATAGCGGAGAACAAACGAGAGATTATGGTCGGCACGAAACCACCACAAAGCTATTCTTTAGGATCGATCTATAAAAGAGTTCGTACTAGAATAACACCTTGAGATACAAATCAACCAAAACCCTAATGTCACCTAGATACTCCATTGTCACCTCAAGTATCTGTGGGCATGATTATACGATATGCATCACACAATCTCAGATTCATCCAACCAACATAAAAGTACTTCAAAGAGTGCCCCAAAGCTACTACCGGAGAGTCAAGAACGTGTGCCAACCCCTATGCATAGGTTCCAAATGTCACGAAACCCGCAAGTTGATCACCAAGACATACATCAAGTGTTCTCATAAAAGACTCAATCCGATAAGATAACTTCAAAGGGAAACTCAATTCATCACAAGAGAATAGAGGGGAGAAACATCATAAGATCCAACTACAATAGAAAAGCTCGATACATCAAGATCGTGCCATAGATTGGAACACGAGAGAGAACACGAGAGAGAGATCAAACACATAGCTGCTGGTACATACCCTCAGCCCCGAGGGTGAACTACTCCCTCCTCGCCATGGAGAGCGCGGATGATGAAGATGGCCACCGGTGATGGATCCCTCCCAGCAGGTACCGGAAAGGGGCCCATTGGTTTTTGGTGGTTCTCGAGGCTTGCGCGCGGAACTCCCGATCTAGGTTCTGTTCGGAAGTTTTAGGGCACGAGGTATATATGGGTGAAAGGAGTACGTCAGGAGTTACGGGGCCCACAAGGCGGGGGCGCCCCCACCCTCGTGAGCACCTCCCGTATCTTCCGACATGGGGTCCAAGTCCATCGTGTGTTTCCTTCCAAAATAACTTCTCCAGCTTGATTTCGCTCCGCTTTGACTCATTCGATATTCCTTTTCCTCAAACACCGAAATAGGCATAAAACAACAAATGGGCTGGGCCTCCGTTAAAAGGTTAGTCCCAAAAATAATATAAAAGTGGATAATAAAGCCCAATATTGCCTAAAACAGTAGATAAAGTATCATGGAGCAATCAAAAATTATAGATACGTTGGAGACGTATCAGCTATCCTTCGCTGCATCCTTCCGTTCCTCGTCATTGTTTTCTTTGGGTGTATCCACCATATATATCGTGTGATGAAGTGGCTGTACAGCGCCCTGTGGGCGGTGTTTCCTGTTCCTCTCCTGCATCGTCGTCCATATCGTCGATGTCTTCGGAGTCGAAGTCGAGCATGTCGGTTAAATCGTTGACAGTGGCAATTAAGTGGGTGGTGGGTGGGGAGCAAATTTCTTCGTCGTCCGCATCCCATTCTAGCCGGACATAGTTCGGCCAAGGGTCTCCTGACAGGGAGAGAGACCTCAACGAGTTTAGCACGTCGCCAAAGGGCGAGTGCTGAAATATATCCGCGGAGGTAAACTCCATGATCGATGCCCAATCGGATTCGATAAGCACGGACGCAGGCGGCTCGGGGCCCATGGCCGGGGACGAATCCAATGGTTCGGCAACACGGGTCTCAGAGGAGGTGAAGTCAGTATTCGGCTCTATCGCCGCTGAGTGTGCGGCCTCCATGGCGGGGTCCATCCACCCGTCCTCAGACGGCGTAATCTATTCCGGATTGAGGGCCGGAGTAGTTGCAGGCGTGATCTCCCGAACACTGTCCGACGACAGAGCTAAATCATGTTCATCGTGATTGTGAGGCGCACCTGACAAGGGCTCGAATCCGTCGAAGATCAAGTCTCCGCGGATGTCGGCAATATAGTTCAAGTTTCCAAACCTGGCTCGATGGCTAGGGCGAGCTCGATCTGCTCCGGATGGCTGCGAGTTGGCCCGAGACGGGCCGCCAATACGAAGATTTGTCCGGGAGGAAAACTCACTCGGATCGCATCGCTGCCGATGATCGAAGGAGACATCAAGTTTTATGTTGACGGCACAAAGGAACTCCCAATGAAAGCACCAATGTCGTGTCAAAACTGGCGGATCTCGGTAGGGGTCCTGAACTGTAAGCGCCTAAGGCGGATGGTAACAGGAGGCGGGGACACGATGTTTACCTGTGTTCGGCCCTCTCGATGGAGGTAATACCCTACTTCCTGCTTGATTGATCTTTATGATATGAGTATTACAAGAGTTGATCTACCACGAGATCGTAGAGGCTAAACCCTAGAATCTAGCCTATGGTATGATCGTTGTTGTCCTATGGATCGAACCCTCCGGTTTATATAGACACCGGAGGGGCTAGGTTACACACAATGGTTACAAGGAGGAGATCTACATATCCGTATTGCCAAGCTTGCCTTCCACGCCAAGGAGAGTCCCATCCGGACACGGGACGAAGTCTTCAATCTTGTATCTTCATAGTCCAACAGTCCGGCCAAAGGACACAGTCCGGCTGTCCGAGGACCCACTAATCCAGGACTCCCTCACCGCCGCCGCTGATGAGATCTGCAGCCGCCGCCGCGCTCCGTTCCGCCTCCCTCTCCTAGCGCCGACGCTGTCGTCACCTTCGCCTCGCAGCGCCGCGCCTCCCCGTGCATCCGCCCGGAGCACGCCGTTGCCGCCTGATCCGCCGCCGCCGGTTTTCACCACCCGAACCGGTAAAAACCCGCAAAAAAATCGATCTGGTTTTCTTCGGTTTTTCTTTTTAAATTCGTTTATCTTATTAGGTTAGTTTATTTAGCGAACGTTCATTTGTTTAGATCTGTTAGTGAATGTTTTCATTCGTTAGTTTCTGTTAGCGAACGTTCGTTCGGTAGTTTTCTCTTTTATTTTTGTTTTCGGCCAGGGACCTAGATGCAATTACTTTTCTTACAAATTAGTACATGATCTTCAGACCCTCACAACTTTTACACCGTTTATCCAAATCCAACGAAACCAATGCCCACTCCTTCTTTATGATTCCATCTGTCCAGATAACCAACTTAAACATATTTTTGGAAGTTTAAAATTTGATTTCAAACAGATTTGAATTTGAATTTCGTTTGATCATAACTTGAGTTCCATAACTCTGAATTAGTGGATTCTTTTTGCTAATTGAAGCTCTTGACATAAACTTTCTGATAAGGCCAAATCCACCCAATTTTGGTACTGTTAGAAATTGTTTTCTGTTGCAATAGTTAATTGCTTGTTTTCGAAGTTTTCCGGGATCTTTTCTTCGATTCTTTTGCATGATTGCTTATGTGTGGTTACTATTGCTTGCTCACGATAGATTGAACGGAGTGTGACGAGTAGAACTATCAGGAATTATGAGTGCGAAGGATCTTCATCAACAATACAAGGCAAGTTCGCACTTTGATCATATTTTTTTTCATACCTAGTTTTTATGCATTAGTTTCAACCCTCAAATATTGCATGAGTAGGATTGAGAACAGGTGGGATTTGCTATGTAGTTGATGAGGTAGGAACCTATTACCTTCTTGAAACACCCCGGGAATATTCGTTATGCTCAAATTGCTTAGCCATGCTCGTAGACGTGGATTGGTATGTGTGATTCATGAAAATTGTGAGAGTAATATTAACTAAGGGAAACTTAAGGTGGCTACTTAAATACACATATGGGTGGATTGGTTGGGGCACCCTGGAGCACCCAGTGGTTTGCCCGGGCACCTGGAGAACCCAGTGCTTGCCCAAGGGGATCCCAGAGTACCCGTGTGATCATCCTATTGAATGCCACCCAGGCTCAAAGGGATCATAAGATTATTCATGCTTGAAACTTCCATGTGCGGCCATGATACGTCTTCAACGTAATTTTTGATGTATTCATGCCATGTTTATAATATTTTTACATGATTTTGGTATGATTTGGTTAAAACTAACCGAGACTGGCGTTGTTTTCAGCAGAACTACTGTGGTGTTGTTTTTGTGCAGAAATAAAAGTTCTCGAAATGCAATGAAAATCGACGGAGATTTTTTTGGAAAATATAAAAAATACTGGAAGGAAGAGTTACCGGAGGGGAGTCCCGTGGGCCCCATGAGAGTGGAGGGCGCGCCCACCCCCCTAGGGCGCGCCACTGTGCCTCGTGGAATTCCTGTGGGGCCTCCTGACTTGTTCTCGACGCCAACCTCTCTTTTAATTCCCCAAACCTCCAAAAAATAACCTAGATCGGGAGTTCCGCCGCCGCAAGCCTCTGTAGCCACCAAAAACCAATGGTACCCTGTTCCGGCACCCTGCCAGAGGGGGGATCCATCACTGGTGGCCATCTTCATCATCCCGGCGCTCTACATGACGAGGAGGGAGTAGTTCACCCTCGGGGCTGAGGGTATCTACCAGTAGCTATGTGTTTGATCTCTCTCTCTCTCTCGTGTTCTTGATATGGCACGATCTTGATGTATCGCGAGCTTTGCTATTATAGTTGGGTCTTATGATGCTTCTCCCCCTCTATCTTCTTGTAATGGATTGAGTTTTCCCTTTGAAGTTATCTTATCGGATTGAGTCTTTACGGATTTGAGAACACTTGATGTATGTCTTGTGTGGGATACCCGTGGTGACAATGGGGTATTCTATTGATTCACGTGATGTGTGTTTCGGTGATCAACTTGTGGGTTCCATGAAATTGGGAATCTATGCATAGGGGTTGGCACACGTTTTCGTCTTGACTCTCTGGTAGAAACTTTCGGGCACTCTTTGAAGTTCTGTGTTGGTTGAATAGATGAATCTGAGATTGTGTGATGCATATCGTATAATCATACCCACGGATACTTGAGGTGACATTGAAGTATCTAGGTGACATTAGGGTTTTTGTTGATTTATGTCTTAAGGTGTTATTTTACTACGAACTCTAGGGTTGTTTGTGACACTTACAGGAATAGCCCAATGGATTGATCGGAAAGAATAACTTTGAGGTGGTTTCGTACCCTACAATAATATCTTCATTTGTTCTCCGCTATTAGTGACTTTGGAGTGACTCTTTGTTGCACATTGAGGGATTGTTATATGATCCAATTATGTTATTATTGTTGAGAGAACTTGCACTAGTGAAACTATGAACCCTAGGCCTTGTTTCCTATCATTGCAATACCGTTTACACTCACTTTTACCACTTGCTACCTTGTTGTTTTTGTATTTTTAGATTACGACAACCTATATCTACCACCAATATTGCACTTGTATCACCATCTCTTCGCCAAACTAGTGCACCTATACAATTTACCATTGTATTGGGTGTGTTGGGGACACAAGAGACTCTTTATTATTTGGTTGCAGGGTTGTTTGAGAGAGACCATCTTCATCCTATGCCTCCCACGGATTGATAAACCTTAGGTCATCCACTTGAGGGAAATTTGCTACTGTCCTACAAACCTCTGCACTTGGAGGCCGAACAATGTCTACAAGAAGAAGGTTGTGTAGTAGACATCAAGCTCTTTTCTAGCGCCGTTGCCGGGGAGGTTAGTGCTTGAAGGTATATCTTTAGATCTTGCAATTGAATCTTTTAGTTTCTTGTTTTATCACTAGTTAGTTTATAAAATAAAACTACAAAAAGAAAATGGAATTGAGGGTGCCTCATATGTTGCATCTTTTTAATGTCTTTCGTGAAAATAAGGATTCCGATGATTGTGCCAAAGTGTTAGAAGAAGAATGCAATAAAATGTTTGGCATACAATCTTTGAATAATCAGCATGATTGCAATGTTGTTAGTATGAACTCTTTGAATATCCATAGTACTAATGATGATTGCACTAGTAATGATAAAAATGTCTCTTATAAGCATGTCAATTTTTGTGGAGTGCATAGAGCTTGCAAGCACACACCAAATAGGGAAGATAGATTTTGCAAGAGGCATAAGTATTTAGAAACTAAATGGTTGCAAGAGAGGCTAGATGCTTGTGCTGAAAATTTAAAATTTCTTTGCCATCCTTGTGAACTTTGCAATGAACATGATCATTTAAATCTCCAATGCAAATTGTTTCATGATCGAATCGTGTCCAAAAATTGTGATGACTTGATTTCCCTTGCACATTATAATGAACTTAGTTCGCTTGTGGGTTATGAAGAAATGAAACGTATAACTAAGGATCTTCCAAATTTGTCCTTGATAAAGTTCTTGATTTTGATCTAGAGGAAATTTATATGTATTGTGCGGTGAATTGCATTGAAAATCCTTATATTGCCAATTACATAAAGACAAGAAAACAAATAGAAGATGAAGATAATGCTAATGAAAGGGAAGAGGTTTCCCCGTATCCTCCTATTCTTTCTTATAATGAATCAGGTAACGAGGAGGAGCTTTCTATTCAACCAATCTCATTAATAAGGAGCTCCAAAAAGAGGATTAAACCCACACATAATGTGAAGAAGAAAAAGAAAAGACGGAGAAGCAAAGGTAAAAAGGTATCCTCCCAAACGATGTTGCTCCTATTACTCATTGTGATGATGATAACTGCTATACTATTGGTGATATCCATACTATTAATGATGAGAGTGATTATGCTTATGATATGCAAAGGCCCAAGCTTGGGGATGCTATGTTTGATGAGAATGACATGTTTGAGAATTTATTTGCTGCAATTAATGTTTGTCCCAAGCTTGGGGATGCTATGTTTTATGAAGATGATATTTTTAACCTCCCAAGTTTTGATATGCAAATTTATTATGATTATAGCATGCCTCCTATTTATGATGATTATATTGATGAAAGTGGGTTTGGAAGAGTGTCAACTTTAGGAAGTAATGATCCCACTATTTTCGAGGGTGTTGAATCTTATTGTGACAATTATGAAAGTGGATTTGGAGAGGTCATGACTTTATTTAGTAATGATTCCACTATCTTGGAAGAGGTTTCAATTGATTATGATGAGAACGAAGTTGCTACTTATGATGATTATTGTGATGACACTTATGCTATAAAAAGTAGTGATGATTATATTAAAACTTGTCATGATTATGATTACCCTTTTTCTGAGCATTACTCTTTTAATGTGGAAACAATTTAGAGTATCCGAGTTTCTTATGATACTACCACTATTCCGAATGAGAAGAATTTTGCTTATGTGGAGAGTAATAAAATTTATATGCTTGTGCATCACGAAAATAGTGCTTTATGTGATAGTTATATTGTTGAATTCATTCATGATGCTACTTAAATTTATTATGAAGGAGGAACATATGCTTGTATAAATTGCAATAATATCAAGTTTCCTCTCTATCTGTTGAAAATCTTGAAGCTATGCTTGTTTTGCTTTCCTATGCTAGTTGATTCTTGTTCCCATAAGTTGTTTGCTAAAAAAATCCCTAAGTATAGGAAGTGGGTTAGGCTTAAATGTGCTAGTTATATTCTTCATGATGCTCTCTTTGTATTTCAAATCTTATCTTTTATGTGAGCATCATTGAAATCATCATGCCTAGCTAGAAAGGCATTAAAGAAAAGCGCTTGTTGGGAGACAAACCAATATTTGCCCCTACTTTTTTTGTGTGTCCACATGATTAAGCTACTGTAGTAATCATGTTTTATAGCTTTTGTTTCAACAAAGTTCCAAGTAGAACCTTTGGGAATACTTGGGTGAAAGTTAATGTGATCTTGCTGTAAAAAACAGAAACTTTGCACTCACGAGATTAGCTGTCATTTTTTACAGAAGAGTGTTTTTAAGTTGATTATTTTTGCAGAAGATTAATAGACAAATTCCTCATGTCCACCAATTTATTTCAGAATTTTTTTAGTTACATAAGTATTCGAGAGTTACAGATTACTACAAACTGTTATGTTTTTGACCGATTTTGTTTTCTATTTGTTGTTTGCTTATTTTGATGAATCTATGAGTAGTATCAGAGGGTATGAACCATAGAGAAGTTGGAATACAGTAGATATTACACCAATATGAATTTATAATAAGTTCACAATAGTACCAAAAGTTGTGATTTATTTGCTTATACTAACGGAGCTTACGAGTTTTCTATTGAGTTTTGTGTTGTGAAGTTTTCAAGTTTTGGGTAAAGATTCGATGAACTATAGAATAAGGAGTGGCAAGAGCCTAAGCTTGGGGATGCCCAAGGCACCCCAAGGAAATATTCAAGGACAACCAAGAGCCTAAGCTTGGGGATGCCCCGGATGGCATCCCCACTTTCGTCTTCGTTCATCGGTAACTTTACTTGGAGCTATATTTTTATTCACCACATGATATGTGTTTTGCTTGGAGCGTCATTTTATTTTCTTTTGTTTGGCTTGCTGTTTGAATAAAATCCCAAGATCTGAAATTCTTAAATGTTAGAGAGTCTTCACATAGTTACATAATTATTCTACTACTCATTGATCTTCACTTATATCTTTTGGAGTGGTTTGTCATTTGCTCTAGTGCTTCACTTATATCTTTTTAGAGCACGACGGTAGTTTTATTTTGAAGAAATAGATGGACTCTCATGCTTCAATTATCTTCTTTTGAGAGTCTTAAACAGCATGGTAATTTGCTTGGGTTATAAAACTAGTCCTAATATGATGGGTATCCAAGAGGGATGTAATAAAAACTTTCATATAGAGTGCATTGAATACTATGAGAAGTTTGATTCCTTATGATTGTTTTGAGATATGAAGATGGTGATATTAGAGTCATGCTAGTTGAGTAGTTGTGAATTTGAGAGATACTTGTGTTAAAGTTTGTGATTCTCGTAGCATGCACGTATGATGAACCGTCGTGTGGTGAAGATAGAGCATAGCCAGACTATATGATTTTGTAGGGATAGCTTGCTTTAGCCATCTGATTAATTTATTAGTATGCTTGAAGTATTATCGTTCTTATGTCAATATTAAAAATTTGTGTTGAATCTTATGGATCTGAATATTCTTGCCACAATAAAGAAGATTACATTGATAAATATGTTAGGTAGCATTCCACATCAAAAATTCTATTTTTATCATTTACCTACTCGAGGACGAGCAGGAATTAAGCTTGGGGATGCTGATACGTCTCCAATGTATATATAATTTTTGATGTATTCATGCCATGTTTATAATATTTTTACATGATTTTGGTATGATTTGGTTAGAACTAACCCGGACTGGCACTGTTTTCAGCAGAACTACCGTAGTGTTGTTTTTGTGCAGAAATAAAAGTTCTCGGAATGCGCTGAAAATCGACGGAGATTTTTTCTGGAAAATATAAAAAATACTGGAAGGAAGAGTTACCAGAGGGGAGTCCCGTGGGCCCCATGAGGGTGGAGGGCGTGCCCCTGTGCCTCGTGGACTTCCTGTGGGGCCCCTTGACTTGTTCTCGACACCAACCTCTCCTATAAATCCCCAAACCTCCAGAAAATAACCTAGATCGGGAGTTCCGCCGTCGCAAGCCTCTGTAGCCACCAAAAACCAATCGGGACCCTGTTCCGGCACCCTGCCGGAGGGGGGGATCCATCACCGGTGGCCATCTTCATCATCCCGGCGCTCTCCATGACGAGGAGGGAGTAGTTCACCCTCGGGGCTGAGGGTATGTACCAGTTGCTATGTCTCTCTCTCTCTCTTGTGTTCTTGATATGGCACGATCTTGATGTATCGCGATCTTTGCTATTATCGTTGGATCTTATGATGTTTCTCCCCCTCTACTCTCTTGTAATGGATTGAGTTTTCCCTTTGAAGTTATCTTATCGGATTGAGTCTTTAAGGATTTGAGAACACTTGATGTATGTCTTGCGTGGGATACCCGTGGTGACAATGGGGTATTCTATTGATCCACTTGATGTATGTTTTGGTGATCAACTTGCGGCTTCCGCCCATGAACCTATGCATAGGGGTTGGCACACGTTTTCGTCTTGACTCTCCGGTAGAAACTTTGGGGCACTCTTTGAGGTTCTATGTGTTGGTTGAATAGATGAATCTGAGATTGTGTGGTGCATATCGTATAATCATACCCACAGATACTTGAGGTGACATTGGAGTATCTAGGTGACATTAGGGTTTTGGTTGATGTGTGTCTTAAGGTGTTATTTTACTACGAACTCTAGGGCTATTTGTGACACTTATAGGAATAGCCCAATGGATTGATCGGAAAGAATAACTTTGAGGTGGTTTCGTACCCTACCATAATCTCTTCGTTTGTTCTCCGCTATTAGTGACTTTGGAGTGACTCTTTGTTGCACATTGATATGATCCAATTATGTTATTATTGTTGAGAGAACTTGCACTAGTGAAACTATGAACCCTAGGCCTTGTTTCCTAGCATTGCAATACCGTTTACACTCACTTTTACCACTTGCTACCTTGTTTTTTTTATATTTTTAGATTACGAAAACCTATATCTACCACCCATATTGCACTTGTATCACCATCTCTTCGCCTAACTAGTGCACCTATACAATTTACCATTGTATTGGGTGTGTTGGGGACACAAAAGACTCTTTGTTATTTGGTCGCAGGGTTGTTTGAGAGAGACCATCTTCATCCTACGCCTCCCACGGATTGATAAACCTTAGGTCGTCCACTTGAGGGAAATTTGCTATTGTCCTACAAACCTCTGCACTTGGAGGCCCAACAATGTCTACAAGAAGAAGGTTGTGTAGTAGACATAAAGCCACAAGCCATTATGGGCTCTGACATAGTTGAGTATGTTGTGTGACCTCTTTCAGTGGTAGGCTAGCATATGTAGGGGAAAGTAGGTGGTACTGTCTACCCAGAGTAAAGAGTTAATGCTTTGGAAAGACTGTGTCTCGATCATCCGTTTCTCAAACATCATGTAGTGCAAGAAATTCAACGGAGGAGATCTAGTCTTGTGGGGAAAAGTGTGCAAACCTCTGTAGAGCGTACAAACTAATCATGATTAGTCGTGTCCCCGGTTATGGACATCTTGAGTATCTGGTATTTGAATTATTGGTTGATCTCGTCACGTTACTAATTAATGTATTGGGTTATTAATAATTTGGGAATTTTTGGGATTGAGTTGGAGGAACCTTCTCAACATTGGCATCAACTTGGTACAAAAATAAAATGTATTCCTTTGTTGTAGGGAAAAATTAGCTTTATGCAAATTAAAATTAGAGCCTCCACCAGCCAAATATGCATATAGAGATAGACAATTCTCCTTATTTTTCTATGGTGTGAAATTTCCAGTACATTCAATGTACTGACCTACATGGTTGCAATGTCTCATGTTGTAGGAATCTTACGACGAGTAAGTGATACATTAGGGTTACGATGTCTACACTCAACTTTGCCGTTGGTGTTGTTGGGACTCCACAACTTTGTTGTTACTTCCGCTATATGGATTGAGGTAATAATATTTACGTTACTTTTACATGTGATTGCACTCTGTTATAAATCCTCGAGTACTATGTGTGTCAGCATACCGATCCAGGGATGACACTTAAGCACAGAGACTTGATCCATTTGGGTCGGGTCGCTACATAAACCTCCTATAGAAACCAGCATGACCTAGGAAACTACGAATACCTTTGATGTCCTTAGGACATGGCATTTTCTCAATTGCATCAACCTTAGCTTGGTCCACTTCAATACCTCTTTCAAAAAATTTATGACCCAAGACAATGCCTTCATTAACCATAAAGTGGCACTTCTCCCAATTCAAGACAAGATTTGTTTGTTCACATCTCTGCAAAACTCGCTCAAGATTGCTTAAACAATCATCAAAAGACTTCCCATAAACGAAAAATTCATCCATGAAAACCTCAACAAAAATCAGAGAATATAGCCATCATGCATCTTTGAAAAGTAGCAGGTGCATTACATAAACCAAAAGGCATACGTCTATAAGCATAGGTCCCAAAGGGACAAGTAAAAGTGGTCTTTTCTTGATCAGGTTGAGAAACAGGTATTTGTGAAAAGCCAGAATATCCATCAAGGAAGCAAAAGTGTGTGTGCTTAGATAATACTTCAAGCATTTGATCAATAAAATTAAAAGGGTAATGATCTTTCCTAGTAGCTTTATTTAATTTTTTGAAATCAATTATCATTCTATAGCCTGTAACAATTCTTTGTGGAATAAGTTCATTCATATCATTAGGAACAACAGTAATACCTCCTTTATTAGGGACACAATGAATAGCACTTACCCATCTACTATCAGCTATGGGATAGATTATACCTGCTTCCAAAAGTTTTAATATTTCCGTTCATACCACCTCTTTCATCTTCAGATTTAACCGACGTTGGTGATCAACAACGAGCTTAGCATCAGGTTCCATATTAATTTTGTGCTGACATAGAGTGGGACTAATGCCTTTTAAATCATCAAGAGTATATCCAATAGCAGCTCGATGCTTCCTTAGAACTTTCAATAATCTTTCTTCTTCATGTTCTGAAAAGTTAACACTAATAATAATAGGATATATCTTCTTTTCATCGAGATAAGCATATTTCAAAGTGTCTGGCAATTGCTTTAATTCAAACACAAGATCACCTTTAGGTGGAGGAGGACCTCTGAGAGTTTCAATAGGAAAATTGTGTTTAAGCAGAGGACGTTGTTCAAAGAAAATATTATCTATTTCATTTCTTTCATGCATATGTAAATCATTCTCATGGTCTAGCAAGTACTGTCCTAAAGGACCAGTAGGTGGCACAACAATAGAAGCAAGACCAATTAATTCATCCTTACTAGGCAATTCTTTTTCATGATGATTCCTACTAAACTTGGAAAAATTAAAATCATGAGACTCATCACCAAAGCTAACACCCACAGTATATTTCTTACAATCTATATTAGCATTAACTATGTTCAGGAAAGGTCTACCAAAGATAATGGGACAGAAGTCATCTTGTGGGGAACCTAGAACCATAAAATCAGTAGGGTATTTTATTTCCCCACACAAGACTTCAACATCTCTAATAATCCCACAAGGTGATATGGTGTCTCTATTTGCAAGTTTAATAGTAACATCTATGTCTTCTAACTCTGTAGGTGCTATGTATTTCCTAAATTCTTGATACAAAGTGTAAGGAATGGCACTCACACTAGCACCCATGTCACATAAACCATGATAACAGTGATCTCCTATTTTAACTGAAATGACAGGCGGGACAACAACTGGTCTATTTTTATCCCTTTTTTCGGGTTTAGCAATTCTAGAAGCTTCTACACAGAAGTAAATAACATGCCCATCTATGTATTGTTCTAAGAGATCTTTAACAATAGCAACATTAAGTTCCACTCTAATTTGTTCATCAGGTTTGGGTGTTATAACATAGCTTTTGTTAACCACAGTTGAAACTTTAGCATGTTCCTTTATCCTAACAGGAAAAGGGGGTTTCTCAATATAAGAAGTAGGAACAACTGGATCAACATTATAGAGTATAGTTTCTTCTTTAACTGGTACCGGTTCTTTAATTTCTTCTTTAATAGGTGGGTGATATTTAAGACACTTCTCTTTAGGGAGTTCAACATGAGTAGAAAATGATTCACAAACGGAGGCTACTATCTCAGAGTCAAGTCCATATTTAGCGCTAAACTTTTGAAAAGCATCAGTATCCATAAAAGATTTAACACAATCATACTTAAGTTTAATACCTGACTCCTTACCTTCGTCGAGTTCCCAATCTTCAGAGTTGCGTTTAATTCTTTCCAGAAGATCCCACCAGAATTCAATAGTTTTCTTCATAAAAGAACCAAAGCACAAGAAGTATCCAACATGGTTTGATCATTACGAGAAAGCTGAGCATAAAAGTTCTGAATAATAATTTCTCTAGAGAGCTCGTGATTGGGGCATGAATATAACATTGACTTAAGCCTCCCCCAAGCTAGAGAGATACTTTCTCCTTCACGAGGCCAAAAATTATATATATAATTCCGATCACGATGAACTAGATGCATAGGATAATTTTTTTGGTGGAATTCCAATTTTAAACGATTCCAATTCCATGATCCAATATCATCGCATAGCCTATACCATGCCAATACTTTTCCCTTCAAAGATAAAGGGAAAAGCTTTTTCATCACCTCATCTCCGGGTAAACCTGCAAGCTTGAACAATCCACAAATTTGTTCTACATATATCAAGTGCATATCAGGATGTTCTGTTCCATCTCCTGCATAAGGATTAGCTAGCAGTTGCTCTATCATACCCGAAGGAATTTAATATTCAATATTTTCAAAAGGTGCAGTAGGTTGAGGGGCAATTAATTGTGGTTTCGGACGAGGTGAAGATACCCCGAACAAACCCCTCAAAGGATTGTTTTCCATAGTAACAAGTGACGATAAATTTCAGCACACTATATAAATGTTTCCTTACCGAATTCCACTTACCAAAGGTGTTTCACCCACCGGCAACGACGCCAGAAAATAGCTTTGATGACCCACAAGTATAAGGGATCAATTGTAGCTCTTTTCAATAAATAAGAGTGTCGAACCCAACGAGGAGCAGAAGGAAATGACAAGTAGTTTTCAGTAAGGTAATGTCTGCAAGTGTTGAAATTGTAAGTAGCAGAGTAGTTTGATAGCAAGATAATATGTAACGAGCAAGTAACCATAATAGTAACAAGTATGCAGCAAGTTAGCCCGATCCTTTTGAGGCAAAGGACAGGCCAAAATGGTCTCTTATAATAAGCAAAGCATTCTTGAGGGTACACGGGAATTTCATCTAGTCACTTCCATCATGTTGGTTTGATTTGTGTTCGCTACTTTGATAATTTGATATGTGGGTGGACCCGTGCTTTGGTGTTGTTCTTACTTGAACAAACCTCCTACTTATGATTAACCTTCCCGCAAGCATCCGCAACTATGATAAAAGTATTAAGAATAAATTCTAACCATAGCATTAAACTCTAGGATCCAATCGGTCCCTTACAGAATAGTGCATAAACTGGGGTTTAAGTTTCTATCACTCCCGCAACCCACCATATATTTACTACTCCACAATGCATTCCCTTAGGCCCAAATATGGTGAAGTGTCATGTAGTCGATGTTCACATGACACCACTAAGGGAATCACAACATACATACCATCAAAATATCGAACACATATCAAATTCACATGATTACTTGCAACATGATTTATCCCGTGACCTCAAGAACGAAAGTAACTACTCACAAAAAATAAACATGCTCATGATCAGAGGGGTATTAATATGCATAATGGATCTGAACATATAATCTTCCATCAAATAAACCATATAATAATCAACTACAAGATGTAATCAACACTACTAGTCACGGCCTAGCACCAATCTATAGTTCCAGTAACAAGATTGAATACAAGAGATGAACTAGGGTTTGAGATGAGATGGTTCTGGTGAAGATGTTGATGGATATTGTCCTCCCCAAGATGGGAGAGTTGTTGGTGATGATTGTGACGATGATTTCCCCCTCCGGGAGGGAAGATCCCCCGGCAGAATCGCTCCGCCTGAGGGCAAAAGTGCTCCTGCCCAAGTTCCGCCTCGAGACGACGGCACTCCGTCCCGAAAGTCTTCTCTTTATGTTTTTTCTAGGTCAAAATCACTTATATACTGAAGATGGGCACGGAGGTGGGCGAGGAGGCCACAACCCACCGTAGGCGCGCCAGGACTGGCGCACCAGTGGGTTGTGCCCACCTGGTGGGCCCCTCTGGTGTTTATTGGCTCCAGTATTTCTTAAATATTCCATAACAAAATCCTCGTGGAGTTTCAACTCATTTGGATTTGTGCAGAATAGGTGGCCTGACATAGCTTTTTCAGGTCTAGATTTCAGCTGCCAGAATTCTCCCTCTTGGTGTGTACCTTGCAAATTATGAGAGGAAATGCATTAGAATTACTCCAAAAAGCATTATTATGGATAAAAACATTGTAAATAACAGTAAGAAAACATGATGCAAAATGGACGTATCAACCTTCGTAGACCGAAAGCAGAACCGTTTATTAACGCGGTTGATGCAGCCGAACGTCATCGCGATCTAACCGATCCAAGTACCGAATGTACGGCACCTCCGCGATCAGCACACGTTCAGCTCGGTGACGTCCCTAGAACTCTTGATCAAGTTGAGGCGAGGGAGAGTTTCGTCAGCACGACGGCGTGGTGACGGTGATGATGAAGTTACCGGCGCAGGGCTTCGCCTAAGCACTATGACGATATGACCAAGGTGTGTAACTGTGGAGAGGGGCACCACACACGGCTAAAAGATCGACTTGTGTGTTCTAGGGTGCCCCCCTCTCCACGTATATAAAGGAGGGAGGGGGAGGCCGGCCGGTCAAGCTAGGCGCGCCAGGAGAAGGGGAATCCTACTAGGACTCCAAGTCCTAGTAGGTTTCCACCTAAAGGAGAAGGGGGAAGGAAGGGAGAGGGGGGCCGCACCCCCAAACCCTTGTCCAATTTGGACTGGGCTTGGGGGGGGGGCACGCCGCCTCCTGGCTGCTGCCTCTCCTTCCTACTAAGGCCCACTAAGGCCCATCAACTCCCCGGGAGGTTCCGGTAACCTCTCGGTACTCTGAAAAATACCCGAACTTCTCCGGAACCATTCCGATGTCCGAATATAGTCTTCCAATATATCAATCTTTATGTCTTGACCATTTCGAGACTCCCTGTCATGTCCGTGATCTCATCTAGGACTCCTAACAAACTTTGGTCATCAAATCACATAACTCATAATACAAATCGTCATCGAACGTTCAGCGTGCGGACCCTACGGGTTCGAGAAATATGTAGACATGACCGAGACACATCTCCGGTCAATAACCAATAGCGGAACTTGGATGCTCATATTGGCTCCTACATATTCTATGAAGATCTTTATCGGTCAAACCGCATAACAACATACGTTGTTCCCTTTGTCATCGGTATGTTACTTGCCCGAGATTCGATCGTCGGTATCATCATACCTAGATCAATCTCGTTACCAGCAAGTCTCTTCACTCGTTCCGTAATGCATCATCCCATTACTAACTCATTAGTCACATTGCTTGCAAGGCTTATAGTGATGTGCATTACCGAGCGGGCCCAGAGATACCTCTCCGATACACGGAGTGACAAATCCTAATCTCGATCTATGCCAACTCAACAAACACCATCAGAGACACCAGTAGAGCATCTTTATAATCATCCAGTTACGTTGTGACGTTTGATAGCACACAAGGTGTTCCTTCGGTATTCGGGACTTGCATAATCTCATAGTTAGAGGAACATGTATAAGTCATTATGAAAGCATTAGCAATAAAACTAAACAATCATTATGCTAAGCTAACGGATGGGTCTTGTCCATCACATCATTCTCCTAATGATGTGGTCTCGTTCATCAAATGACAACACATGTCTATGGTCAGGAAACTTAACCATCTTTGATTAACTAGCTAGTCTAGTATAGGCATACTAGGGACACTCTGTTTTGTCTATGTATTCACACATGTATCAAGTTTCCGATTAATACAATTCTAGCATGAATAATAAGCATTTATCATGACATAAGGAAATAAAATAATAACTTTATTATTGCCTCTAGGGCATATTTCCTTCAGTCTTCCACTTGCACTAGAGTAAATAATCCAGTTCACATCGCCATGTCATTTAACACTAATAGTTCACATCACCATGTGATTAGTTCACATCGCCATGTGACTAATACCCAAAGGGTTTTTTGGAGTCAGCAATCTTGTTCACATCGCTATGTGATTAACACCCAAAGAGTTCTAAGGTGTGATCATATTTTTATTGTGAGAGAAGCTTAGTCAATGGGTCTGTCACATTCAGAGCCGTATGTATTTTGCAAATTTTCTATGTCTACAATGCTCTGCATGGAGCTACTCTAGCTAATTGCTCCCACTTTCAATATTAATCCAGATTGAGACTCAGAGTCATCCAGATCGGTGTAAAAGCTTGCATCGGCGTAACTCTTAATGACGAACTCTTTATCACCTCAATAACCGAGAAATATCTCCTTAGTCTTCTAAGGATAATTTTGACTGCTGTCAAGTGATCCACTCCTGGATCAATATCGTACCCCCTTGCCAAACTCATGCTAAGGTATACAATAGGTTTGGTACACAGCATGGCATACTTTATAGAACCTATGGCTGAGGCATAGGGAATGACTTTCATTCTCTCTCTATCTTGTGCCTTGGTCGGACTTTTGAGTCTTACTCAACTTCACACCTTGCAACACAGGGAAGAACTATTTCATTGACTGTTCCATTTTGAACTACTTCAAAATCTTGTCAAGGTATGTACTCATTGAAAATCTTTATCAAGCGTCTTGATCTATCTCTATAGATCTTGATGCCCAATATGTAAGCAGCTTCACCGAGGTATTTCTTTTGAAAAACTCCTTTCAAATACTCCTTTATGCTTTCAAGAAAATTCTACATCATTTTCGATCAACAATATGTCATTCACATATACTTATCAGAAAAGGCAGTAATGCTCCCACTCACTTTCTTGTAAATACAGACTTCACCGCAAGTCTGTATAAAACTATATGCTTTGATCAACTTATCAAAGCGTATTTTCCAACTCCGAGATGCTTGTGTTGGGGAACGTAGTAATTTCAAAAAAAAATTCCTACGCACACGCAAGATCATGGTGATGCATAGCAACGAGAGGGGATTGTTGTCCATGTACCCTTGTAGACCGAGAGCGGAAGCGTTAGCACAACGCGGTTGATGTAGTCGTACATCTTCACGATCCGACCGATCCAAGTACCGAACGCACGGCACCTCCGAGTTTAGCACACGTTCAGCTCGATGACGTCCCGCGAGCTCCGATCTAGCAAAGCTTCACCGGAGAGTTTCGTCAGCACGATGGCGTGATGACGGCGATGATGATGCTACCGACGCAGGGCTTCACCTAAGCACCGCTACGATATGATCGAGGTGGATTATTGTGGAGGGGAGCACCGCACACGGCTGGGAGAGATCAATAGATCAACTTGTGTGTCTAGAGGTGCCCCCCTTCCCCCGTATATAAAGGAGCAAGGGGGGAGGCCGGCCGGCCCTTGTTGGCGCGCCAGGAGGAGGAGGATCCTCCTAGTAGGAGTAGGACTCCCCTCTTTCCCACTCTTACTAGGAGGGGGAAAGGAAGGGGGAGAGGGAGAAGGAAAGGGGGGCGCCCCACCCCCCTCCCCTAGTCCAATTCGGACCAGAGGAGGAGGGGCGCGCGGCCTACCCTAGGCCAGCCCTCTCGCTCTCCACTAAGTCCCATAAGGCCCACTATTTCTCCCGGGGGGTTCCGGTAACCCTCCGGCACTCCGGTTTTCTCCGAAACCACCCGGAACACTTCCGATGTCCGAATATAGTCGTCCAATATATCAATATTTACGTGTCGACCATTTCGAGACTCCTCGTCATGTCCGTGATCATATCCGGGACTCCGAACTACATTCGGTACATCAAAACACAAAAACTCATAATACCGATCGTCACCGAACTTTAAGCGTGCGGACCCTACGGGTTCGAGAACTATGTAGACATGACCGAGACATGTATCCAATCAATAACCAATAGCGGAACCTGGATGCTCATATTGGCTCCTACATATTCTACGAAGATCTTTATCGGTCAAACGGCATAACAACATACGTTGTTCCCTTTGTCATCGGTATGTTACTTGCCCGAGATTCGATCGTCGGTATCTCAATACCTAGTTCAATCTCGTTACCGGCAAGTCTCTTTACTCGTTCCCTAATGCATCATCCCGCAACTAACTCATTAGTCATATTGCTTGTAAGGCTTTATAGTGATGTGCATTACCGAGTGGGCCAGAGATACCTCTCCGACAATCGGAGTGACAAATCCTAATCTCGAAATACGCCAACCCAACAAGTACCTTCGGAGACACCTGTAGAGCACCTTTATAATCACCCAGTTATGTTGTGACGTTTGGTAGCACACAAAGTGTTCCTCCGGTAAATGGGAGTTGCATAATCTCATAGTCATAGGAACATGTATAAGTCATGAAGAAAGCAATAGCAACATACTAAACGATCAAGTGCTAAGCTAACGGAATGGGTCAAGTCAATCACATCATTATCCTAATGATGTGATCCCGTTAATCAAATCAACTCGTGTCAATGGTTAGGAAACTTAACCATCTTTGATTAACGAGCTAGTCAAGTAGAGGCATACTAGTGACACTATGTTTGTATATGTATTCACACATGTATTATGTTTCCGGTTAATACAATTCTAGCATGAATAATAAACATTTATCATGATATGAGGAAATAAATAATAACTTTGTTATTGCCTCTAGGGCATATTTCCTTCAGTCTCCCACTTGCACTAGAGTCAATAATCTAGATTACACAGTAATGATTATAACACCATGGAGTCTTGGTGTTGATCATGTTTTGCTCGTGGAAGAGGCTTAGTCAACGGGTCTTCAACATTCAAATCCGTATGTATCTTGAAAATCTCTATGTCTCCCACCTGGACTTGATCCCGCATGGAATTGAAGCGTCTCTTGATGTGCTTGGTTCTCTTGTGAAATCTGGATTCCTTTACCAAGGCAATTGCACCAGTATTGTCACAAAAGATTTTCATTGGACCCAATGCACTAGATATGACACCTAGATCGGATATGAACTCTTTCATCCAGACTCCTTCATTTGCTGCTTCCGAAGCAGCTATGTGCTCCGCTTCACACGTAGATCCCGCCACGACGCTTTGTTTAGAACTGCACCAACTGACAGCTCCAACGTCCCATATAAACACGTATCCGGTTTGCGATTTAGAATCGTCCGGATCAGTGTTAAAGCTTGCATCAACGTAACCATTTACGACGAGCTCTTTGTCACCTCCATAAACGAGAAACATATCCTTAGTCATTTTCAGGTATTTCAGGATGTTCTTGACCGCTGTCCAGTGATCCACTCCTGGATTACTTTGGTACCTCCCTGCTAAGCTAATAGCAAGGCACACATCAGGTCTGGTACATAGCATTGCATACATGATAGAGCCTATGGTTGAAGCATAGGGAACATCTTTCATTTTCTCTCTATCTTCTGCAGTGGTCGGGCATTGAGTCTGACTCAACTTCACACCTTGTAACACGGGCAAGAACCCTTTCTTTGCTTGATCCATTTTGAACTTCTTCAAAACTTTGTCAAGGTATGTGCTTTCTGAAAGTCCAATTAAGCGTCTTGATCTATCTCTATATATCTTGATGCCAAATATATAAGCAGCTTCACCGAGGTCTTTCATTGAAAAACTTTTATTCAAGTATCCTTTTATGCTATCCAGAAATGCTATATCATTTCCAATTAACAATAAGTCATCCATATAATATTAGAAATGCTATAGATCTCCCACTCACTTTCTTGTAAATACAGGCTTCTCCAAAAGTCTGTATAAAACCATATGCTTTGATCACACTATCAAAACGTTTATTCCAACTCCGAGAGGCTTGCACCAGTCCATAAATGGATCGCTGGAGTTTGCCACTTTGTTAGCTCCCTTTGGACTGACAAAACCTTCTAGTTGCATCATATACAACTCTTCTTCCAGAAATCCATTCAGGAATGCAGTTTTGACATCCATTTGCCAAATTTCATAATCATAAAATGCGGCAATTGCTAACATGATTCGGACAGACTTAAGCATCACTATGGGTGAGAAAGTCTCATCGTAGTCAACCCCTTGAACTTGTCGAAAACCTTTCGCAAGAAGTCGAGCTTTGTAGACAGTAACATTACCGTCAGCGTCAATCTTCTTCTTGAAGATCCATTTATTATCTATGGCTTGCCGATCATCGGGCAAGTCAACCAAATCCACACTTTGTTCTCATACATGGATCCCTGATATGTCTCCAACGTATCTATAATTTTTTATTGTTCCATGCTATTATATTATCCATCTTGGATGTTTTATGGGCTTTACTATGCACTTTTATATTATTTTTGGGACTAACCTATTGACCCAAAGCCCAGTGCCAGTTCCTGTTTTTTCCCTTGTTTCAGTGTTTCGAAGAAAAGGAATATCAAACGGAGTCGAAACGGGATGAAACCTTCTGGAGAAGTTATTTTTGGAAAGAAAGCAACCCGGGAGACTTGCAGTGCATGTCAGGAAAGCAAAGACGGAGGCACGAGGCAGGAGGCGTGCCCCCCCCTGGGCGCACCTTCCACCCTTGTGGGCCCCTCGTGGCTCCCCTGACGTATTTCTTCCGCCTATATATATATATATCCATATACCCTAAAACGATCGAGGAACAGAATAGATCGGGAGTTCCGCCGCCGCAAGCCTCTACAGCCACCAAAAACCAATAGGGACCTGTTCAAGACCTGCGGAGGGGGATCCTCACCGTGGCCATCTTCATCATCCCGGCGCTCTCCATGACGAGGAGGAGTAGTTCTCCTCGGGGCTGAGAGTATGAGAGTATGTACCAAGAGCTATGTGTTCTCTCTCTCTCTCTCTCTCTCTCTCTCTCTCTCTCTCTGTTCTTGATTTAGCATGATCTTGATGTATCGCGAGCTTTGCTATTATAGTTGGATCTTATGATGTTTCTCCCCCTCTACTCTCTTGTAATGGATTGAGTTTTCCCTTTGAAGTTATCTTATCGGATTGAGTCTTTAAGGATTTGAGAACACTTGATGTATGTCTTGCGTTGGATACCCGTGGTGACAATGGGGTATTCTATTGATCCACTTGATGTATGTTTTAGTGATCAACTTGCGGGTTCCGCCCATGAACCTATGCATAGGGGTTGGCACACGTTTTTGTATTGACTCTCCGGTAGAAACTTTGGGGCACTCTTTGAGGTTCTATGTGTTGGTTGAATAGATGAATCTGAGATTGTGTGATGCATATCATATAATCATACCCGCGGATACTTGAGGTGACATTGGAGTATCTAGGTGACATTAGGGTTTTGGTTGATGTGTGTCTTAAGGTGTTATTTTACAACGAACTCTAGGGCTGTTTGTGACACTTATAGGAATAGCCCAATGGATTGATCGGAAAGAATAACTTTGAGGTAGTTTCGTACCCTACCATAATCTCTTCGTTTGTTCTCCGCTATTAGTGACTTTGGAGTGACTCTTTGTTGCATGTTAAGGGATAGGTATATGATCCAATTATGTTATTATTGTTGAGAGAACTTGCACCAGTGAAAGTATGAACCCTAGGCCTTGTTTCCTAGCATTGCAATACCGTTTACGCTCACTTTTATCTTTAGTTACCTTGCTATTTTTATATTTTCATATTACAAAAACCTATATCTACCATCCATATTGCACTTGTATCACCATCTCTTCGCCGAACTAGTGAACCTATACAATTTACCATTGTATTGGGTGTATTGGGGACACAAGAGACTCTTTGTTATTTGGTTGCAGGGTTGCTTGAGAGAGACCATCTTCATCCTACGCCTCCCACGGATTGATAAACCTTAGGTCATCCACTTGAGGGAAATTTGCTACTGTCCTACAAACCTCTGCACTTGGAGGCCCAACAACGTCTACAAGGAGAAGGTTGCATAGTAGACATCAAGCTCTTTTCTAGCGCCGTTGCCGTGGAGGTGAGTGCTTGAAGGTATATCTTTAGATCTTGCAATCGAATCTTTTTGTTTCTTGTTTTAGCACTAATTTAGTTTATAAAATAAAACTACAAAAAATGGAATTCAGTTTCCCTCATATGCTTCATCTTTTTAATGTCTTTCGTGAAAATGATGGGAAGGAAAATTGTGCTCAAGTACTAGAAGAAGAATTACATAGAATGCTTGGCATAAAATACGTGAATGATGAGCATGATTGCAATGTTGTTAGTATTAATTCTTTGAATACCCATGATGCTAATGATATGCAAAGCCACAAGCTTGGGGATGCTATGTTTGATGAAGATGATATGTTTAGTCCCCCAAGTTTTGATGAGCAAATTTATTATGATGAAAGCATGCCTCCTATTTATGATGATTATTGTGATGACACGTATGCTATAAAGAATAAAGATAACCATGAAAATTGTCATCATGATTTTAATTTTCAATTGGATTATGCTTCACATGATAGTTATTTTGTTGAGTTGGCTCCCACTACTATTCATGAGAAGAATTTTGCTTATGTGGAGAGTAGTAAAATTTATATGCTTGTAGATCATGAAAAGAATGCTTTAGGTGCTGGTTATATTGTTGAATTCATTCATGATGCTACTGAAAATTATTATGAGGGAGGAATTTATGCTTGTAGAAATTGCAATAATATCAAGTTTCCTCTCTATGTGCTTAAAGTTTTAAAGTTATGCTTGTTTTGCCTTCCTATGCTAGTTGATTATTGTTCCCATAAGTTGTTTGCTCACAAAATCCCTATGCATAGGAAGTGGTTTAGACTTAAATGTGCTAGTCATATTCTTCATGATGCTCTCTTTATGTTGCAATTCTTATCTTTTATGCGAGCATCATTGAAATCATCATGCCTAGCTAGGGGCGTTAAACGTTAGCGCTTGTTGGGAGGCAACCCAATTTTATTTTAGTTATTTGCCTTTTGCTCCTGTTTAGAAATAAATAAATCATCTAGCCTCTGGTTAGATGTGGTTCTATGTTTTAATTAGTGTTTGTGCCAAGTTAAGCCTATAGGATCTTCTTGGATGATAGTTTGATGTTGCTGAAAATTCCAGAAATTTTCTGTTCACGAAAACAATTGTTAAAAATCACCAGAACGTGATAAAATATTCAAATTGCAGAAGATCAATAAACAAATTGTTTAGGTCGTCCTATTTTGGATGAATTTTGGAGTTCCAGAAGTTTGCGTTAGTTACATATTACTACAGATTGTTCTATTTTAGACAGATTCTGTTTTTCGTGTGTTGTTTGCTTATTTTGATGACTCTATGGCTAGTAAAATAGTTTATAAACCATAGAGAAGTTGGAATACAGTAGGTTTAACACCAATATAAATAAAGAATGAGTTCATTACAGTACCTTGAAGTGGTGTTTTGTTTTCTTTCGCTAACGGAGATCACGAGATTTTCTGTTAAGTTTTGTGTTGTGAAGTTTTCAAGTTTTGGGTAAAGATTCGATGGACTATGGAATAAGGAGTGGCAAGAGCCTAAGCTTGGGGATGCCGAAGGTACCCCAAGGTAATATTCAAGGATAACCAAGAGCCTAAGCTTGGGGATGCCCAAGAAGGCATCCCCTCTTTCGTCTTCGTTCATCGATAACTTTACTTGGAGCTATATTTTTATTCACCACATGATATGTGTTTTGCTTGGAGCGTCATGTCGTTTTATTTTGTTTTGCTTGCTGTTTGAATAAAATACCAAGATCTGAAATTATTAAATGGGAGAGTCTTCACATAGTTGCATAATTATTTGACTACTCATTGATCTTCACTTATATCTTTCGGAGTAGTTTGTTGTTTGCTCTAGTGCTTCACTTATATCTTTTAGAGCACGGCGATGGATTTATTTTGAAGAAATAGATGAACTATCATGCTTCACTTATATTATTTTGAGAGTCTTAAACAGCATGGTAATTTGCTTAATCCTAATATGCTAGGTATTCAAGACTAGTAAAAACTTTCTTATGAGTGTGTTTAATACTAAGAGAAGTTTGATGCTTGATGATTGTTTTGAGATATGGAGGTAGTGATATTAAAGTTGTGCTAGTTGAGTAGTTGTGAATTTGAAAAATACTTGTGTTGAAGTTTGTAAGTCCCGTAGCATGAACGTATGGTAAACGTTATGTAACAAATTTGAAACATGAGGTGTTCTTTGATTGTCCTCCTTATGAGTGGCGGTCGGGGACGAGCGATGGTCTTTTCCTACCAATCTATCCCCCTAGGAGCATGTGCGTAGTGCTTGGTTTTTTATGACTTGTAGATTTTTGCAATAAGTATGTGAGTTCTTTATGACTAATGTTTAGTTCATGGATTAACGCACTCTTACCCTTCCATCATTGCTAGCCTCTTCGGTACCGTGCATTGCCCTTTCTCACATTGAGAGTTGGTGCAAACTTCACCGGTGCATCCAAACCCCGTGATATGATACACTCTTTCACACATAAACCTCCTTATATCTTCCTCAAAACAGCCACCATACCTACCTATTATGGCATTTCCATAGCCATTCCGAGATATATTGCCATGCAACTTTCCACCATTCAGTTTATCATGACACGTTCATCATTGTCATATTGCTCTGCATGATCATGTAGTTGACATAGTATTTGTGGCAAAGCCACCATTCATAATTCTTCCATACATGTCACTCTTGGTTCATTGCATATCCCGGTACACCGCTGGAGGCATTCATATAGAGTCATACTTTGTTCTAGTATCGAGTTGTAATCATTGAGTTGTAAATAAATATAAGTGTGATGATCATCATTTTATAGAGCATTGTCCCAAGTGAGGAATAAAAAAAAGAGAAAGGCCATAAAAAAGAGAAGGCCCAAAAAATGAGAGAAAAAGAGAGAAGGGACAATGATACTATCCTTTTACCACACTTGTGCTTCAAAGTAGCACCATGATCTTCATAATAGAGAGTCTCTTGTTTTGTCACTTCCATATACTACTGGGAATTTTTCATTATAGAACTTGGCTTGTATATTCCAACAATGGGCTTCCTCAAGTGCCCTAGGTCTTCGTGAGCAATCAAGTTGGATGCACACCCACTTAGTTTCTTTTGTTGAGCTTTCATATATTTATAGCTCTAGTGCATCCGTTGCATGGCAATCCCTACTCCTTGCATTAACATCAATCGATGGGCATCTCCATAACTCATTGATTAGCCTCGTTGATGTGAGACTTTCTCCTTTTGTGTCTTCTCCACATAACCCCCATCATTATATTCTATTCCACCCATAGTGCTATATCCATGGCTCACGCTCACGTATTGCGTGAAGGTTGAAAAAGTTTGAGATTAATAATGTATGAAACAATTGCTTGGCTTGTCATCGGGGTTGTGCATGATGAGAGCATTCTTGTGTGACGACAATGGAGCATGACTAAACTATATGATTTTGTAGGGATGAACTTTCTTTGGCCATGTTATTTTGAGATGACATAATTGCTTAGTTAGTATGCTTGAAGTATTATTACTTTTATGTCAATATGAACTTTTATCTTGAATCTTTCGGATTTGAATATTCATACCACGATTAAGTAGAATTACACTGAAATTATGCCAAGTAGCATTCCACATCAAAAATTTTGTTTTTATCATTTACCTACTCGAGGACGAGCAGGAATTAAGCTTGGGGATCCCTGATACGTCTCCAGCGTATCTATAATTTTTGATTGTTCCATGCTATTATATTATCCATCTTGGATGTTTTATGGGCTTTACTATGCACTTTTATATTATTTTTGGGACTAACCTATTGACCCAGAGCCCAGTGCCAGTTCCTGTTTTTCCCTTGTTTCAGTGTTTTGAAGAAAAGGAATATCAAATGGAGTCAAAATGGAATGAAACCTTCTGGAGAAGTTATTTTTGGAAAGAAAGCAACCCGGGAGACTTGGAGTGCACGTCAGGAAAGCAACGAGGGAGGCACGAGGCAGGGGCGCCCGGGTGTGCCCTCCACCCTCGTGGGCCCCTCGTGGCTCCCCTGACGTATTTCTTCTATATCCATATACCCTAAAACAATCGAGGAACAGAATAGATCGGGAGTTCCGCCGCCGCAAGCCTCTATAGCCACCAAAAGCCAATCGGGACCCTGTTACGCACCTGCCGGAGGGGGATCCTCACCGTGGCCATATTCATCATCTCGGTGCTCTCCATGACGAGGAGGAGTAGTTCACCCTCGGGCTGAGGGTATGTACCAAGAGCTATGTGTTTGATCTCTCTCTCTCTCGTGTTCTTGATTTGGCACGATCTTGATGTATCGCGAGCTTTGCTATTATAGTTGGATCTTATGATGTTTCTCCCCCTCTACTCTCTTGTAATGGATTGAGTTTTCCCTTTGAAATTATCTTATCGGATTGAGTCTTTAAGGATTTGAGAACACTTGATGTATGTCTTGCGTGGGATACCCGTGGTGACAATGGGGTAGCCTATTGATCCACTTGATGTATGTTTTGGTGATCAACTTGCGGGTTCCGCCCATGAACCTATGCATAGGGGTTGGCACACGTTTTCGTCTTGACTCTCCGGTAGAAACTTTGGGGCACTCTTTGAGGTTCTATGTGTTGGTTGAATAGATGAATCTGAGATTGTGTGATGCATATCGTATAATCATACCCACGGATACTTGAGGTGACATTGGAGTATCTAGGTGACATTAGGGTTTTGGTTGATGTGTGTCTTAAGGTGTTATTTTACTACAAACTCTAGGGCTATTTGTGACACTTATAGGAATAGCCCAATGGATTTATCGGAAAGAATAACTTTGAGGTGGTTTCGTACCCTACCATAATCTCTTCGTTTGTTCTCCTCTATTAGTGACTTTGGAGTGACTCTTTGTTGCATGTTGAGGGATAGTTATACGATCCAATTATGTTATTATTGTTGAGAGAATTTGCACTAGTGAAAGTATGAACCCTAGGCCTTGTTTCCTAGCATTGCAATACCGTTTACGCTCACTTTTAATTTTAGTTACCTTGCTGTTTTTATATTTTCATATTACAAAAACCTATATCTACCATCCATATTGCACTTGTATCACCATCTCTTCGCCGAACTAGTGCACCTATACAATTTACCATTGTATTGGGTGTGTTGAGGACACAAGAGACTCTTTGTTATTTGGTTGCAGGGTTGCTTGAGAGAGACCATCTTCATCCTACGCCTCCCACAGATTGATAAACCTTAGGTCATCCACTTGAGGGAAATTTGCTACTGTCCTACAAACCTCTGCACTTGGAGGCCCAACAACGTCTACAAGGAGAAGGTTGCGTAGTAGACATCAATCCCATCTCAGATTTCATGGCTTCAAGCCATTTTGCGTAATGTGGGCTCACCATCGCTTCTTCATAGTTCGTAGGTTCGCCTTGGTCAAGTAACATGACCTCCAGAATAGGATTACCGTACCACTCTGGTGCAGATCTTATTCTAGTGGAACTACGAGGTTCGGTAGTAAGTTGGTCTAAAGTTTCATGATCAATATCATTAGCTTCCTCACTAATTGATGTAGGTGTCACAGGAACCGGTTTCTGTGATGAACTACTTTCCAATGAGGGAGAAGGTACAGTTACCTCATCAAGTTCTACTTTCCTCCCACTCACTTCTTTCGAGAGAAACTCCTTCTCTAGAAAGGATCCATTTTTAGCAACGAATGTCTTGCCTTCGGATCTGTGATAGAAGGTGTACCCAACAGTTTCCTTTGGGTATCCTATGAAGACACATTTCTCCGATTTGGGTTCGAGCTTATCAGGTTGAAGCTTTTTCACATAAGCATCGCAGCCCCAAACTTTAAGAAACGACAACTTTGGTTTCTTGCCAAACCAAAGTTCATAAGGTGTCGTCTCAACGGATTTCGATGGTGCCCTATTTAACATGAATGCAGCCGTCTCTAAAGCATAACCCAAAAACGATAGCGGTAAATCAGTAAGAGACATCATAGATCGCACCATATCTAGTAAAGTACGATTACGGCGTTCGGGCACACCATTACGTTGTGGTGTTCCGGGTGGCATGAGTTGCGAAACTATTCCACATTGTTTCAAATGTAGACCAAACTCGTAACTCAAATATTCTCCTCCATGATCAGATCATAGAAAATTTATTTTCTTGTTATGATATTTTCCACTTCACTCTGAAATTCTTTGAACTTTTCAAATGTTTCAGACTTATGTTTCATTAAGTAGATATACCCATATCTGCTCTAATAATCTGTGAAGGTGAGAAAATAACGATACCCGCCGCGAGCCTCAATATTCATCGGACCACATACATCAGTATGTATGATTTCCAACAAATCCGTTGCTCGCTCCATTGTTCCGGAGAACGGCGTTTTAGTCATCTTGCCCATGAGGCATGGTTCGCAAGTACCAAGTGATTCATAATCAAGTGATTCCAGAAGTCCATCAGTATGGAGTTTCTTCATGTGCTTTACACCAACCTGACCTAAACGGCAGTGCCACAAATAAGTTGCACTATCATTATCAACTCTGCATCTTTTGGCTTCAACATTATGAATATGTGTATCACTACTATCGAGATTCAATACAAATAGACCACTCTTTAAGGGTGCATGACCATAAAAGATATTACTCATATAAATAGAACAACCATTATTCTCAGATTTAAATGAATAACTGTCTCGCATCAAACAAGATACAGATATAATGTTCATGCTTAAAGCTGGCACCAAATAACAATTATTGAGGTCTAAAACTAATCCCGAAGGTAGATGTAGAGGTAGCATGCCGACGGCGATCGCATCGACTTTGGAACCATTTCCCGCGCGCATCGTCACCTCGTCCTTAGCCAGTCTTCGCTTAATCCGTAGTCCCTGTTTCGAGTTGCAAATATTAGTAAAAGAACCAGTATCAAATACCCAGGTGCTACTGCAAGCTCTAGTAAGGTACACATCAATAACATGTATATCACATATACCTTTGTTCACCTTGCCATCCTTCTTATCCGACAAATACTTGGGGCAGTTCCGCTTCCAGGACCAGCCTGCTTGCGGTAGAGAGCACTCGGGCCTCGGGCTTAGGTCCAGACTTGGGTTTCTTCTCTGAGCAAAGAACTTGTTTGCCATTCTTCTTGAAGTTCCCTTCTTCTTCCCTTTACCCTTTTATTGAAACTGGTGGTCTTGTTGACCATCAACACTTGATGCTCCTTCTTGATTTCTACCTCCAGCTTTTAGCATCGCGAAGAGCTCGGGAATTGTCTTATCCATCCCTTACATATTATAGTTCATCACGAAGCTCTTGTAGCTTGGTAGCGATGATTGAAGAATTCATCAATGACACTATCATCCGGAAGATTAACTCCCGCTTGAATCAAGTGATTGTTATACCCGGACATTTTGAGTATATGCTCACCGATTGTAACTATTCTCCTCCATCTTGCAGCTATAGAACTTATTGGAGACTTCATATCTCTCATCCGGGCATTTGCTTGAAATATTAACTTCAACTCCTGGAACATCTCATATGCTCCATGAAGTTCAAAACGTCGTTGAAGTCACGATTCTAAGCCGTAAAGCATGGCACACTGAACTATCGAGTAGTCATCAGCTTTGCTCTGCCAAACATTCTTAACGTCATCAGTTGCATCTGCAGCAGGCCTGGCACCCAGCGGTGCTTCCAGGACGTAATTCTTCTGTGCAGCAATGAGGATAATCCCCAAGTTACGGACCCAGTCCTTGTAATTGTTACCATCATCTTTCAACTTTTCTTTCTCAAGGAACACATTAAAATTCAATGGAACAACATCACGGGCCATCTATCTACAATAACATAGACAAGCAAAATACTATTAGGTACTAAGTTCATGATAAATTTAAGTTCAATTAATCATATTACTTAAGAGCTCCCACTTAGATTGACATCTCTCTAATCATCTAAGTGATCACGTGATCCAAATCAACTAAACCATAACCGATCATCACGTGAAATGGAGTAGTTTTCAATGGCGAACATCACTATGTTGATCATATCTACTATATGATTCACGTTCGACCTTTCGGTCTCAGTGTTCCGAGGCCATATCTGCATATGCTAGCTCGTCAAGTTTAACCCAAGTATTCTGCATGTGCAAAACTGGCTTGCACCCGTTGTAGATGAACGTTGAGCTTATCACACCCGATCATCACGTGGTGTCTCGACACGACGAACTTTGGCAACGGTGCATACTCAGGGAGAACACTTTTATCTTGAAATTTAGTGAGAGATCATCTTATAATGCTACCGTCAATCAAATCAAAATAAGATGCATAAAGGATAAACATCACATGCAATCAATATAAGTGATATGATATGGCCATCATCATCTTGTGCTTGTGATCTCCATCTTCGAAGCACCGTCATGATCACCATCGTCACCGGCATGACACCTTGATCTCCATCGTAGCATCGTTGTCGTCTCGCCAACTATTGCTTCTATGACTATCGCTACCACTTAGTGATAAAGTAAAGCAATTACAGGGCGATTGCATTGCATACAATAAAGCGACAACCATATGGCTCCTGCCAGTTGCCGATAACTCGGTTACAAAACATGATCATCTCATACAATAAAATATAGCATCATGCCTTGACCATATCACATCACAACATGCCCTGCAAAAACAAGTTAGACGTCCTCTACTTTGTTGTTGCAAGTTTTACGTGGCTGCTATGGGCTGAGCAAGAACCGTTCTTACCTACGCATCAAAACCACAATGATAGTTCATCAAGTTAGTGCTGTTTTAACCTTCTCAAGGACCGGGCGTAGCCACACTCGGTTCAACTAAAGTTGGAGAAACTGACACCCGCCAGCCACCTGTGTGCAAAGCACGTCGGTAGAACCAGTCTCGCGTAAGCGTACGCGTAATGTCGATCCGCGCCGCTTCATCCAACAATACCGCCGAACCAAAGTATGATATGCTGGTAAGCAGTATGACTTGTATCGCCCACAACTCACTTGTGTTCTACTCGTGCATATAACATCTACGCATAAACCTGGCTCGGATGCCACTGTTGGGGAACGTAGTAATTTCAAAAAAAATCCTACGCACACGCGAGATCATGGTGATGCATAGCAACAAGAGAGGAGAGTGTTGTCCATGTACCCTCGTAGACCGAAAGTGGAAGCGTTACCACAACGCGGTTGATTTAGTCGTACGTCTTCACGATCCGACCGATCCAAGTACCGAATGCACGGCACCTCCGAGTTCGGCACACGTTCAGCTCGATGATGTCCCGCGAGCTCCGATCCAGCAAAGCTTCGCCGGAGAGTTTCGTCAGCAGAACGGCGTGATGATGGTGATGATGATGCTACCGGCGCAGGGCTTCGCCTAAGCACCGCTACGATATGATCGAGGTGGATTATGGTGGAGGGGGGCACCGCACACGGCTGGGAGATATCAACAGATCAACTTGTGCGTCTAGAGGTGCCCCCCGCCCCCGTATATAAAGGAGCAAGGGGGGAGGCCGGCCGGCCCTTGTTGGCACGCCGGGAGGAGGAGTCCTCCTCCTAGTAGGAGTAGGACTCCCCTCTTTCCTACTCCTACTAGGAGGGGGAAAGGAAGGGGGAGAGGGAGAAGGAAACGGGGGCGCCGCCCCCTCTCCTAGTCCAATCCGGACCAGAGGGGGAGGGGCGTGCGGCCTGCCCTAGGCCAGCCCTCTCTCTCTCCACTAAGGCCCATAAGGCCCACTATTTCTCCCGGGGGGGGTTCCGTAACCCTCTGACACTCTGATTTTCTCCGAAACCACCCGGAACACTTCCGGTGTCCGAATATAGTCGTCCAATATATCAATATTTACATCTCGACCATGTCGAGACTCCTCATCATGTCTGTGATCATATCCGGGACTCCGAACTACCTTCGATACATCAAAACACAAAAACTCATAATACCGATCGTCACCGAACTTTAAGTGTGCGGACCCTACGGGTTCGAGAACTATGTAGACATGACCGAGACACGTCTCCGGTCAATAACCAATAGCTGAACCTGGATGCTCATATTGGCTCCTACATATTCTACGAAGATCTTTATCGGTCAAACCGCATAACAACATACGTTGTTCCCTTTGTCATCGGTATGTTACTTGCCCGAGATTCGATCGTCGGTATCTCAATACCTAGTTCAATCTCGTCACCGGCAAGTCTCTTTACTCGTTTCGTAATGCATCATCCCGCAACTAACTCATTAGTCACATTGCTTGCACGGCTTTATAGTGATCTGCATTACCGAGAGGGCCCAGAGATACCTCTCCGACAATCGGAGTGACAAATCCTAATCTCGAAATACGCCAACTCAACAAGTACCTTCGGAGACACCTGTAGAGCACCTTTATAATCACCCAGTTACGTTGTGACGTTTGGTAGCACACAAAGTGTTCCTTCAGTAAACTGGAGTTGCATAATCTCATAGTCATAGGAACATGTATAAGTCATGAAGAAAGCAATAGCAACATACTAAACGATCAAGTGCTAAGCTAACGGAATGGGTCAAGTCAATCACATCATTATCCTAATGATGTGATCCCGTTAATCAAATGACAACTCATGTCAATGGTTAGGAAACTTAACCATCTTTGATTAACGAGCTAGTCAAGTAGAGGCATACTAGTGACACTATGTTTGTCTATGTATTCACACATGTATTATGTTTCCGGTTAATACAATTCTAGCATGAATAATAAACATTAGGGAAATAAATAATTACTTTATTATTGCCTCTAGGGCATATTTCCTTCAGCTTGCACCAGTTCATAGATGGATCGCTGGAGCTTGCACATTTTGTTAGCACCTTTAGGATTGACAAAACCTTCTGGTTGTATCATATACAACTCTTCTTTAATAAATTCATTAAGGAATGCAGTTTTGATATCCATTTGTCAGATTTCATAAAATGTGGTAATTGCTAACATGGTTTGGACAAACTTTAAGCATTGATACGAGTGAGAAAATCTCATCGTAGTCAACATCTTGAATTTGTCAGAAACCCTTTTTGACAAGTCGAGCTTTGTAGATAGTAACACTACTATCAGCGTCCATCTTCCTCTTGAAGATCCATTTATTCTCAATGGCTTGCCGATCATCGGGCAAGTCCACCAAAGTCCACACTTTGTTCTCATACATGGATTCTATCTCAGATTTCATGGCTTCAAGCCATTTGTCGGAATCTGGGCTCATCATCGCTTCCTCATAGTTCGTAGGTTCATCATGGTCTAGCAACATGACTTCCAGAACAGGATTACCGTACCACTCTGATGCGAATCATACTTTGGTTGACCTACGAGGTTCGGTAGTAACTTGATCTGAAGTTTCATGATCATCATCATTAACTTCCTCACTAATTGGTGTAGGCATCACTGGAACTGATTTCAGTGATGAGCTACTTTTCAATTCGAGAGAAGGTACAATTACCTCACCAGGTTCTACTTTCCTCCCACTCACTTCTTTCGAGAGAAACTCCTTGTCTAGAAAGGATCCACTCTTATCAACAAAGATCTTGCCTTCAGATCTGTGATAGAAGGTGTACCCAACAGTTTCTTTTGGGTATCCTATGAAGACGCACTTCTCCGATTTGGGTTTGAGCTTATCGGCTGAACTTTTTCACATAAGCATTGCAACCCCAAACTTTAAGAAACGACAGCTTATATTTCTTGCTAAACCACAGTTCATACGGTGTCGTCTCAATGGATTTTTAGACGGTGCCCTATTTAACGTGAATGCAGTTGTCTCTAATGCATAATCCCAAAATGATAGTGGTAAATCACTAAGAGACATCATAGATCTTACCATATCTAATAAAGTACGGTTACGATGTTCGGACACACCATTACGCTGTGGTCTTCCAGGTGGCATGAGTTTGTGAAACTATTCCACGTTATTTTAATTGAAGACCAAACTCATAACTCAAATATTCATCTCCACGATCAAATCGTTGAAACTTTATTTTCTTGTTACGATGATTTTCCACTTCACTCTGAAATTGTTTGAACTTTTCAAATGTTTCAGACTTATGTTTCATCAAGTAGATATACCCATATCTGCTTAAATCATCTGTGAAGGTCAGAAAATAACGATACCTGCCGCGAGCCTCAACACTCATCGGACCGCATATCAGTATGTATTATTTCTGATAAGTCAGTTGCTCGCTCCATTGTTCTGGAGAACAGAGTCTTAGTCATCTTGCCCATGAGGCATGGTTTGCAAGCATCAAGTGATTCCAAAAGCCCATCAACATGGAGTTTCTTCATGCACTTTACACCAATATGACCTAAACGGCAGTGCCACAAATATGTTGCACTGTCATTATCAACTTTGCATCTTTTGGCATAAATATTATGAATATGTATATCACTACGATCGAGATTCAATAAACCATTCAGCTTGGGTGTATGACCACATAAAGTTTTATTCATGTAAACAGAATAACAATTATTCTTTGACTTAAATGAATAATTGTATTGCAATAAACATGATACAATCATATTATGCTCAACGCAAACACCATATAACATTTATTTTTAGGTTCAATGCTTATCCCAAAGGTAAAGGGAGTGTGCGATGGTGATCTTATCAACCTTGGAATTACTTCCAACACACATCGTCACCTTGCCCTCAACTAGTCTCTGTTCATTTTGTAACTCCTGTTTCAAGTTACTAATCATAGCAACCGAACCAGTATCAAATACCCATGGGCTACTATGAATACTAGTAAAGTACACATCAATATCATGTATATCATATATACTTTTTTTTCACTTTACCATCCTTCTTATCTGCCAAGTATTTGGGGCAGTTCCGCTTCCAGTGACCATTTCCTTTGCAGTAGAAGCACTCAGTTTCAGGCTTGGGTCTAGCTTTGGGCTTCTTCATGGGAGTGGCAACTTTCTTGTCATTCTTCTTGAAGTTCCCTTTCTTTCCCTTGCCCCTTTACTTGAAACTAGTGATCTTGTCAACCATCAACACTTGATGCTTTTCTTGATTTCGCCGATTTCAGCATCGCGAAGAGCTCGGGGGATCGTTTTCGTTATCCCTTGCATATTATAGTTCATCATGAAGTTCCAGTAACTTGGTGATAGTGACTAGAGAACTCTGTCAATCACTATCTTATCTGGAAGATTAACTCCCACTTGATTCAAGCGATTGTAGTACTTAGACATTTTGAGCACATGCTCACTGGTTGAGCTATTCTCCTCCATCTTGTAGGCAAAATACTTGTCAGAGGACTCATACCTCTCAACTCGGGCATGAGTCTGAAATACCAATTTCAGCTCTTGGAACATCTTTATATGCTCCTTGTCGTTCAAAACATTTTTCAAGTTCCGATTCTAAGCCGTAAAGCATGGCGCACTAAACTATCAAGTAGTCATAATACCGAGCTTGCCAAACGTTCATAACGTCTGCATCTTCTCCTGCAATAGGTCCGTCACCTAGCGGTGCATCAAGGATATAATTCTTTTGTGTAGCAATGAGGATAATCCGCAGATCACGGACCTAGTCCGCATCATTGCTACTATCATCTTTCAACTTAATTTTTCTCTACGAACATATCAAAAATAAAACAGGGGAGCTATACGCGAGCTATTGACCTACAACATAGCTATGCAAAACTATCAGGACTAAGTTCATGATAAATTAGAGTTCAATTAATCATATTACTTAAGAACTTCCACTTGATAGACATCCCTCTAGTCATCTAAATGATCATGTGATCCATATCAACTAAACCATGTCCGATCATCACGTGAGATGGAGTAGTTTTCAATGGTGAACATCACTATGTTGATCATATCTACTATATGATTCACGCTCGACCTTTCGGTCTCAGTGTTCTGAGGCCATATTTGCATATGCTAGGCTCGTCAAGTTTAACCGAGTATTCTGCGTGTGCAAAACTGGCTTGCACCTGTTGTATGTGAACGTAGAGCTTATCACACCCGATCATCACGTGGTGTCTCGACACGATGAACTGTAGCAACGGTGCATACTCAGGGAGAACACTTGTACCTTGAAATTTAGTGAGAGATCATCTTATAATGCTACCGCCGTACTAAGCAAAATAAGATGAATAAAAGATAAACATCACATGCAATCAAAATAAGTGATATGATATGGCCATCATCATCTTGTGCCTTTGATCTCCATCTCCAAAGCACCGTCATGATCACCATCGTCACCGGCTTGACACCTTGATCTCCATCGTAGCATCGTTGTCGTCTCGCCAACTGTTGCTTCTACGATTATCGCTACCGCTTAGTGATAAAGTAAAGCAATTACATGGCGATTGCAATTCATACAATAAAGCTACAACCATATGGCTCCTGCCAGTTGTCGATAACTGTAACAAAATATGATCATCTCACACAACAATTTATATATCATCACGTCTTGATCATATCACATCACGGCAAGCCCTGCAAAAACAAGTTAGACGTCCTGTACTTTGTTGTTGCAAGTTTTACGTGGTTGTTATGGGCTTCTAGCAAAAACCGTTCTTAGCTACGCATCAAAACCACAACGATTTTTCGTCAAGTGTGTTGTTTTAACCTTTAATAAGGACCAGGTGTAGTCAAACTCGATTCTACTAAAGTTGGAGAAACAGACACCCGCTAGCCACCTGTGTGCGAAGCACGTCGGCAGAACCAGTCTCATGAACGCGGTCATGTAATGTTGGTCCGGGCCGCTTCATCCAACAATACCGCTGAATCAAAGTAAGACATGCTGGTAAGCAGTATGACTATTATCACCCACAACTCATTGTGTTCTACTCGTGCATATAACATCTACGCATAGACCTGGCTCTGATATCACTGTTGGGGAACGTAATGTTTCAAAAAATTGCCCATGATCACGCAAGATCTATCTAGGAGAAGCGTAGCAACGAGTGGGAAGAGTGTTACTACGTACCCTCGTAGACCGAAAGCGGAAGCGTTTATTAACGCGGTTGATGTAGTCGAACATCTTCCCAGTCCAACCGATCCAAGTACCGAACGTATGGCACCTCCGCGATCAGCACACGTTCAGCTTGGTGACGTCCCTCGAACTTTTGATCCAGTTGAGGCCGAGGGAGGGTTCCGCCAGCATGACAGTGTGGTGACGGTGATGATGAAGTTACCGGCGCAGGGCTTCGCCTAAGCACTACGACGATATGACCGAGGTGTGTAACTGTGGAGGGGGGCACCGCACATGGCTAAAAGATCAACTTGTGTGTTCTAGGGTGCCCCACCCCCCACGTATATAAAGGAGGGAGGGGGAGGCCGGCCAGTCAAGCTAGGCGCGCCGGGAGAAGGGGAATCCTACTAGGACTCCAAGTCCTAGTAGGTTTCCACCTAAAGGAGAAGGGGAAGGAAGGGAGAGGGGGGCCGCGCCCCCAACCCCATGTCCAATTTGAACTGGGCTTGGGGGGGGGGGCACCTCCTAGCTGCTGCCTCTCCTTCCCAATAAGGCCCATCAACTCCCCGGGAGGTTCCGGTAACCTCTCGGTACTCTGGAAAATATCCAAACTTCTCCGGAACCATTCCGATGTCCGAATAAAGTCTTCCAATGTATCAATTTTTATGTCTCGGCCATCTCAAGACTCCTCGTCATGTACGTGATCTCATCCGGGACTCCGAACAAACTTCGGTTATCAAATCACATAACTCATAATACAAATCATCATCGAACGTTAAGCGTGCGGACCCTACGGGTTCGAGAACTATGTAGACATGACCGGGACACATCTCCGGTCAATAACCAATAGCGGAACCTGGATGCTCATATTGGCTCCTACATATTCTATGAAGATCTTTATCGGTCAAACCGCATAACAACATACGTTGTTCCCTTTGTCATCGGTATGTTACTTTCCCAAGATTCGCTCGTCGGTATCATCATACCTAGTTCAATATCGTTATCGGCAAGTCTCTTTACTCGTTCCATAATGCATCATCCCGTGACTAACTCATTAGTCACATTGCTTGCAAGGCTTATAGTGATGTGCATTACTGAGAGGGCCCAGAGATACCTCTCTGATACACGGAGTGACAAATTCTAATCTCCATCTATGCCAACTCAACAAACACAATCGGAGACACTTGTAGAGCATCTTTATAATCACCCAGTTACGTCGTGACGTTTCATAGCACACAAGGTGTTCCTCCGGTATTCGGGAGTTGCATAATCTCACAGTGAGAGGAACATGTATAAGTCATGATGAAAGCATTAGCAATAAAACTAAATGATCATTATGCTAAGCTAACGGATGGTTCTTGTCCATCACATCATTCTTCTAATGATGTGATCTCATTCAAACACATGTCTATGGTCAGGAAACTTAACCATCTTTGATTAACGAGCTAGTCTAATAGAGGCATACTAGGGACACTCACACATGTATCAAGTTTCCGGTTAATACAATTCTAGCATGAATAATAAACATTTATCATGATATAAGGAAATAAAATAATAACTTTATTATTGCCTCTAGGGCATATTTTCTTCAGGAAGATGGGGCGGCGACGACTTCTTGAAGATGAAATAAGGTTTTCCCCGCCTAGCCCTCGTTCAGGTGATGCTTCAAGCATCGCTTAAGGGCGTGTGGAGGCGTGTCTCCGGTGAATCTTGTGTGATTCGTCAACGTTTGTCCTCTTTGGATCCGCCTGGATCCGGTCTTCGTTCGCTTACGTCTGTGTGTCTGGAGGCTGGATTCTTCCGGTCCGTGTTTCTCTTCATCGACGGCAGTTGTTGTTCTGGTGCGCTGGTTCTATGGAGCCTTATTACGACAACTTCCCGACCGTTTATTACAACAATGTTTGCCCGACTTCGACGAGGGAGGGGCGATGACTGCGCGCACATTCGGCTTGCTCTAGTGCTTGTAGTCGTCGCTAGATGGTCTACGTACCTGAATATAAATTATATTTCTAGTTTTCTTTATACTACCTTCACAATTGATGAATAGATCGAAAGTTTCTCGAAGAAAAGAGGGACATGTCACGGTACACACATAAATTGACATGCTCTAGATATTGTTTTTGCCATTTGCATGTAATTTTGAGGGGGGTGGGGGTGGGGCGGGGAGAGTAAAGGGATAGGACACGACCTGTGTTGTTTCCTCACATTGTCACGGAGAACGAACGTTCGTGTCGTTCGCTAAAAAGGGTTGCATTGGAGCGAACGTCGAACGGCACCCCACGACAATTGTCATGTGTCATTCACGCACACCATCAAACACATCACAGACCACTCGTTCAGAAAACCATTCCCAAGAACGGTCACTCTATAACAGTTGTCAAAATCAAAAGTTGCGAAATGTTGATGACTTTGTATGAGATTTGCAAAAAGAATTGATAACCAACCAGTCACTAGCAAACATTTGACATTTGTCAAATATTGGTGGTATGGCAACTTGTGCCGCTATTCCATGACAGAAAACAAACTGACGGGAGAGTAGCCAGGAAACTCTGTTTTGCGTAAGTAGCTGTCGGCGTAATCATCTCACACAGAACAGAACAGTAGCGCTCACAGGGGGAAAGTAAAACCCTATCAGCCGGCGCGTCCTCCCATGGCGGCGCCGCCGGGGATCCTCGAGGTGCGATGCGCGGGGTGCGGCGAGACCCTGGAGGTGGAGCATGGCCTCACGGAGTTCGCCTGCCCCGACTGCGGCATGGCGCAGTCGCTCCCGCCGGAGCTCATGCCGCCACGCCCTCGCCGCGCGCTCCCGCTCCCCGGACGAGGCGCCGCCCCCTACGCCGCGCCCGCCCCGCCCGCCGCGCCCGCTCGAGTCACGTGCGGCGGATGCGGATCCGTGCTCAGCGTGCCGCACGGCCCCGGGCGATTCGCCTGCCCGCTCTGCGGCGTCGAGCTCGCGTCCTTCCCCCTCGCCGCAGTTCCGGTCGTGGTGTCGCCCACAGCCGTCCCAATCTCCTCCCCCCGGCCAGTGAATGCCTCAGAGGTACTGCTCGCAGCCGTTCGCTCTAAGGGATTCCATTGCCATGCATTGTTGCTTAGCGTAGTGCCCCTGGTTGTTGCTACGATGCTAACATTTCTGGCCATATGAGCTTGAAGATGCTACTAGAAGCATTGCTAAGAATGTGTACTGCTTGTGTCGTCGCTGTTTAGTTATTGAACATTTCGGACTTGTCTAATAATTCTAGCCAGTGAGGTTAAATCAGGACAGGAATTTAGTGCTAGGATAATTCACTTTACTTTTCAATAGCTTGGTTCAGTAAGCTGTGGCCAATGTAGGGTCCCTGTCTTCCCGATTTTGTTGTAGCAGTCTGCATTTTTCTCTTGTTCGGCTAGAAACAGACAAGGTTAAAGACTACCTGCAGAGTTAAGGATTGCCGGTCCTATTTAGAACAATGAATTATACTCCTGGCAATATTAAGGAAGTTCGGTGAAAAATTAATCAAAGAAACAGCTTAAGAAAGGGATACAAGTGCAGGAAGTGCTTCAGATAGCTCAAGATTTGTGCTAATTGATAAGTTATAGTGAGTCACAAACAACTTTATTTACTGAAACCAGTGTGGCTATGGAATGTGGGTTTAGATGCTTTGAAAATTTTAGACAACCTCATTGGATGTGATATTTCTTGTTCCGCTCTTCATTCCAAAAACCAATATTTAGGAGTCAGATGGTCTCGTCGATCTCTGACTGGCTGGGGAACTAACTCACCAACTATACAAATGCCACACTATTATAATAGAAGATATGAAGGCAGGGAGGGGAGACGAACCTGAAGTCAGAAGCATCTCCCATGTTGTACACTACCCAAATCAGAGCATGATCTGTGTCTCAGAGAAGCTACTACTGTGGCACAACAACTTGTACTGCTGTTGGACCCAAAAAACAGAGGGAGAAATGCTAAGCAAAGGAGCCAGCAAACCAGACTTAGTTCAGAGGACCAACAACCATGCACCTTTGTGACATGGGTGGCTGATGAGGACCAGGTCAAGGAGAAGAGTTGTCTTGGTCGGTGTCCAGCGGCAGCATGTTGGTAGGGTCCCTATTCCAGTGCCAAGTATCAACTTGTAGACTCGTCAGAGTGAATCGTAATGTTACTGCCACTGACCATGGAAAAAGTGTTCTTTTTACACATTTAAATTTAATTTATTTGTTTGTGCAAATTGAACCATTGGTTTTATTACCTTATAGCAAAAGCTTCAAAATATCAAGATTATGCACAGAAAATTGTTTATCAGCTCCATGGAGAGCTCCATGGAGCCATAGCTCCACTCGCTATCGCCGTTGGATGCTTCACTGGAATTTGTGCCCGTTATTAATATGTATTCATGATAAACTTATACAGTTATCATGTGATCAATCCAATTTTTGTTAACATGTTGGTCAAAGTTGACAAAGAATTGTCCGCATTTGCCAGTGTGATATTTTTTTAGTAGAGGGAGTATATCATGCACTGTATCTATTGTTCAATTTTCTTCTCTTTGTTGACCCATATTGTGCAGCAGATGCAGCAGCCTTCGAGTCAATCAGCTCGTGTAGGCATGGTTCAAAAGCCCATTCATTCAGAGCCGACACATAGTCAACAATACAAGCATTTTTTTGGAGAGGAGTCCTTCAACTCATTTCGAGCTGAACCAAGAACACAGGTTGATGCAGCAAGGACGCTACTAATTGAGCCTCCTAATCCTTCAGTCCGTTGGGATGAGTCACATACTGAACCTGTCCAAGGAACTCTTGCCAGGCCTGGCAAGAGGACACAAATTGATGCAGCAAGGACACTACAAAATGAGCTTCCTATTGCTTCAATCCACAGGGAGGAGTCACATACTGAACCTGTCCAAGGAAATATTGCCAGGTCTGGCAAGAGGACATATAGATTTGTATTTGGTCCAAAATCGTGGCAAGAAGGAAATGTCCAGAGAGAGCAGCCTAACCAGGTTGTCCATGCATCACAGGCTCAAGTTATGCCCACAGAGTCTTCAGTTCATACAAACCAGGCAGCAGGAAGGTTTCCTGATGACCCAATTCCGATTCACAGCAAGCAGATAACTGAACATGTGGATGTCCCTAGTGCTACCGAGCATGGGCAGATGCGTTCTCAGCATCAAGTTGTCCATGAACAGCAGGCAGGTGAAAATCCTATTGACACAGTCCACATGGAGCAGGAAAAGGTGGAGTTTGCTTGCAAGCCATCAAGCGAAAATAGGAAGAGCGCCGAAAATACTGAAGGAAATCATAAGAGGAAAAACAGTAATTTGATAAATGTCCATGCATCACAGGCACAAGTAATGCCCACTGAGTCTTTGGTTCATATAAACCAGGCAGACGGAGGGTTTCCTGATGACACAATTCCAAAGCACGGCAAGCAGAGAACTGAACATGTGGCTGTCCCTAGTGCTATCGAGCATGAGCAGGTACGTTCTCAGCATCAAGTTGACCATGAGCAGCAGGAAGGTGAAAATCCTAGTGACGGAGTCCACATGGAGCAGGAAAAGGTGGACTCTGTCTGCAAGCCACCAAACAAAAATATAAAGAGCACCGAAAATACTAAAGGAAATCGTAAGAGGAAAAACAAGAGTTTGATGAATTCTTCTAATGAGCGGCCTCAGCTTAGGCGCAGTAAACGCCTGTCAAAGGGATCATCACCAGACCTTATTGATGTTGAGCCTATCCAGAAGTTAGATGCTTCCCCCCATCAAAATCATTCAGAAGCTCCACAGACTGAGAGTAGCATAGCTGGTCAAACACTCTCTCCAGAGACTGGGTGGGCACTTCCTAATCCTGGTTCTAGTTCATCGCATGAGCATGAGATTCCCCAAAAAAGCTTTAATGGGATTGACCAGCTTGATGGAAGTGATGAGGAAGCACATTCAAGTCCATCAGATGGTCAAAATCAGTATATGGATGGACAAGTGGCAGAAGCAGCTTGCAGTGGCAAGAACCACTCAGAGCAGGTGCGACTCAAGCCTCACAGTAAGAATTTTGCAGAGCATGGCAGGCCGATAAACTTGGCTGCTTCATGCAGCCACCTTGCTGCCTTGTGGCCTGTTCCAGCTTCCGCTACTTTGCCCACTATTTCCTCGCTTTCTTCACCTGAAAGTATGTCCCTCTCTGCAACCTATTTGGTAATCTCTATTGAGAGCTGTGTATCACTAACATGCGCCTCCCATTCTTGCAGAGCTACCACCTCAGTGCAGCAGTCCAATAACACCGCATAACCAACCACGAGCAGTTATATATTCCCAGGTCCCTCTCCTCACCCCTTCTTTACTGAACTTTGTTTTCAATGCATGGTCAGAAGTGTTATGTGTGATGTGCAGTGTTCGTCTGACAGCAATGCATAGTGTCACTTGTAACTGTTGTGCCGCCATTCAAATGTGTTCTTGCCAATGGCTTGGTGAGATGGGTTTACATTATTACCATTGGATATGTTATAAGTTTCTTCCTCTTGATACTATGGATAACTTTCCGTTATGTAACCCTCTTTTCTTCCTCTTGATATAATTAAAATGGGTACTCGGGTTCAAATACCCATGGATTTTTTGTTTCTTTACTGGCTTCATATAATTCTGAAAACACAAGTTTTCTTGAAGCCTCTTGCTCATATCTCTCATCAAAGGGTGCTATTCTATAATGTTTCTTTAGCAGATCCCCCGCTAATCCGAGCGAGCTTTCAAATATTTGTCCCACATTCATTCGGGAGGGATTTTTTTTTTGAGAACGTTAGCTTGAAAAAAAAATTGTCAGTTAAAAGGTGTTGGCATGAGTTTCATCTGTAGTAGCTTTCCTTTGGTTTAGTGTTAATGTTTCATGCTAGATTAATTGTATTACAAATGGAAAGCCCTGTATTGTCAATGGGATCTCCTCCAAGCTGTAAGGCTACCCGAAATGGCGCCCTGCATGTCCTTCTGGGACTGGCTGTTGTTGTTAAAGGACTGTTAGGTGTCCATTATAAGGTGTGTTTTCAGTTTACCCTCCATTTCCGTGGTTTGTAGCGACAGGCACTGTTTGGCATCCGCCTTATGTGTTGCCTGTCGTAGGACTCATTATCGGCCGTTGTCTTTCCTCATGGTTTCTGTGTTGGACTGTATGTGATTTTGGTGTATAGGATTTAGGGATTGAAGTTGTCCAAAGAGTATATTTCTTTCCTCAAAGGTCTGTTGGTCATGGGTATGGATGTTTTACTTGTGGATGCGTCGTGTTGTCTTCTTTCTTGTGGTATGTCTTAATCTCTTAATTCTTGCGTATCTTCTTAAGCGGCACGGCAAGGCACACCAAAGGTTCTAGTTATGATAGAAACACCCAAGGATGTAACTTTTGCAAGAGGTGTTCTTTTTTTCCGAAAAATTAAGAATTTCATCTCTTCATGGAAATCTTCGTGATTGTCTGATATCGAGCAATTTCAGGATGCACAGTGTGATGATATGCTATCAGGATCTCTTAGCAAGTCATCGAAAAAGCGCAAGGGGCGTGGCCCTTCATTGCTAGTGGAACCACGCGAAGAAGCTGATAGGCCTGTGTTGACGCCCAGTGGTACAGAGTAAGTATCCACCCTGCCTTTATGTTTGTCGATGGTCGGAGCTGATGCATTCTGTTCTTCATGTGTCAATTTAATTTGTAACCAGCAACTGGAGTGTCCACCCGCCGTTTCCTAAGAAGGTAGCAACTACCATCTCCCTTCTTATCAAGCAGAACTATCCTGGGACCTGTATTTCAGTGGATGACGAGGGAAGATCCTGTGAGGTTGTGGTTCACTATTGGCACCAATGCCCTCCAGATGTACGGGCTATCGTGTTGGATGAATTCCTTGTGAGTAACTAATCAGGACGTCTCAAACTATGTTTTGCTCACTGTAAGATTTGCAAGTGATGATTTCCTGTCATTTGAATACTGCAGAAACGCTACAAGTGGGCCCCTGGCCACGAAGAGGAATGCCAGAAGATCTTTGAGCGAAAAGCAGTTAGACAGTTAGTTAACCTCTTTTGCTATGAGAAGCAAAGGGTTAGAGAGGAGTTGGCAGCAAAGAAGTTCAAAGGATCTTCGGCGGTTGGTAGGGCCAATGGAGAATTAGAAAAAGGAGACGATAGAGAAGATTCAGAGGAACGACAGGGAGATGGGTCCGTTGTGTCGATCGACCATGATGATCCACTGAATTGGAAACCGTTTGTCCCTGATTGGATGCAACCAGCATGGTGGGAAATGTTGTGTGACCATTGGGCCCAAGACGAATTTATGAAGGTTTCGTACCAAAAAAGGAAGAATCGGAGTGCAGGAGGCCACCCCTCTGGTGCTGCAGGCTCACAAATCATAGCAATGCATCAGCACCCTAAGGTAATAAGTTAATAACTAAGAATGCAGTTTCTGGGTGCTATGATTTTCAGAATGCATTGATGATTCTGTTTTGTTCTACTTTTCAGGATACCACATCCCGGCATGCTGAGGAGGCCAGAGATCCTCTGCTAGGCCCCCATCCTGTGCAAGAGCAGGCGGGGAGCTCGAAGCATGGGAGGTACCAAGGTACTCCTGTTGCCAGCAAGAAGGCCCAGACTGATTCATCGTCAAAATCCTCCCCAGATTTCTTGAGCAGACAGGGACAACAGCCAAGATTCACACAGGAGCAGGTGCAGCTTATGATTAACGAAGCTCTACAAGGACTGAATGAAACTTGGGAGAAGAAGTTTCTGTCCTTGGAGCAAAACATGCGCAGCGTACCCTCGGCACGTGCTGTTCCTGTCGTAAGAAAAAAAGCCTGACATTTTAACTCGTTTAACAGGGGTTTGATGTCTATTTTATCATTTCTGACACATCCTTTTGTAGGGTGCTAAGAGATCAGCGGTGGCTGTTGCAAGGGACAAGCGATGTCAAATTTCATGGCAGGTAATGATAAAATATACCTCATATCTGTACATACATCTATAGATAATGGGTGGGGGGAGAAGAGGCCCCTCGGTATATTCAAGGGAAGAAAGTAGCTTCTGATGGGTGGGGTCTGTGGGGATAAAATCCGGGTTTTTTCGCATGTACTCCCTCTGTTCCTAAATATAAGTCTTTTTAGAGATTTCAAATGGACAACCACATACGGATGTATATGTATATAGACATATTTTAAAGTATAGATTCACTCATTTTGCTCCGTATATAGTCGCTTGTTGAAATCTCTAGAAAGACCTATATTTAGGAACAGAGGGAGTATATGTCTGCAGATACATGCGCATGCACCCAAGTATTGGGTAGCAGTAATATGTTTTGCATTGCATATGTATAAGAAACTGAGGTCTTTTTTAAGTTGGTTGGCGGTCGGTGATCTGTAGTACTCCCTCCGTCCCACAATGTATGATGTTTTTGCAAGCTAGTTTAGCATGCAAAAACGTCTTACATTGTGGGACAGAGGGAGTAATAGTTAAGCAAACTGCAGAAATTGAAACAGAAACCATGAACCACGGTGGGCAAAACCTTTTAGACCATGTGAATTCATATTGAAACTGTCCAAAATCATCATTCAACTATTCACCAGATGCATGCAGTAGTACTTTCAGTACTTGGCAGCATGCAGCTTGTGAAACTCTGGTTGCCAAATTCTTTCTTCCACTGGGTTTCGCACTTGCAGAAGATTTCACATCCATTGGTCATATCTATGTATCCCAGTGCAATACATGCACTGTCTCTGAATTTGCCCATGCGGCTCTCCAGCCCAGACTGGCCGGAGAGAGAGAGAGAGAGAGCAAGCTGACACGGTTTCACTTCCGATGCCTTGCAGGACACATTGGATTCGGCGGAGGGAGAGGAAGATCCAGACGACGGCGAGGAGCAGGATGATGTGCGTTGGAGTTAGACCCAACGCGGGCCTACTGTTGCGGCTCAGATTTTTGTCTATCGGAGGACGGTGCATCTGCACGGGAGCAATCAATCAGCCCCGCGTGCGTGCAGCTCAGGGTGTAAATCATGTGCGAATCCCTTTGACCCAGATAGATCATGTGCATATGTTTTCAAAGTCGTCACTCCGAACCCGCTTCTCCGACGCGGCTTTGTGGTGGCCGTGTTGGTTTGTTTGGCGCGGAGGCGTCGTGACCTTCGCTTTACCGCCGGCCATCACGCGGTGCAGCACGCCACCTGCGCGTGCCCACGCGCTGGCGCTGGCGGCCCCGTCCGTCGTGGGCAACGTGACGCCTGTCTGCCTGCCCCGGTTTCCCTGCATCCTCCTGCTCGCTCCTGTCGCCGGTCTTTGGACATAAAATAAGGTTCGTCAGACGTGTTTGAATAAGATTGATCAGGATGATTAGTTCCTATCCTAGGTTGGTTGTTCGATCGTCTCATCATCCAATCCAGTCGCTCTTGGCGTCAAACCACCGGCAGCGAGAGGGAGAGTCCGTCCATCAATATTCAAAATTCTGAACTTCAATTCCCGTTCCGAAGCCCTGGCACATCGCACCTGAAACTTCTCTACTCTACGAGGCCGACCAGAAAATCGAACGCTTCGTAGCTTTACAAGACGTGGAGTGGCCAGTCAACCGATTCGGTCGGCCACGGCCGAGGGAGCCCGCCCAACCACCCGTCGTCGGTCGGTTTGCGGTTGCAGCCTTGCAGGTGTAAAAGAGACCTGTCGGCGTGGTCAGACAAAAGGCGAATCGGGTCCGCGAGCGACCGCACAGCGCGCCGGAGCGGAAAGCCACGGCGAACGGGGAAACGGCGACGTCACGGCGGGCCCCGCGTGGCGCCGGCCGCCGATCCACGCCCCACTATTAAAATAGCAAAACAAAGCGCGGATATCCCATCCCATCCACTGGCCGAGCGGCGGCCGGGCGCACACGCGTGTGGAACGGGGGACCCCGGGGCCCCCACCGCCACACGGCTCCCCACCCCGTCCGCCCGCCGCCGCCCCAGCAGTCGTGCCCGTCCCCACCGATCTGCCTGGCTGCCTGCCCGGGCGCGCTGACATGTGGACGCCGCAACGGTGGACGCGCGCGCGCGCGATCCGGGAAGCGCGGGGAGCGCGACACGGGCCCTGTTTGGATCATGGGGTTAGAGCTAGTTTGGGTTAGTTAGAGGCTTAAATAACCCAAAAGTATCCAAACAGGGAGGGTTAGAGTGGGTTAGTTCCATCTAACCCAACTATTCCGATGAAGAGGTGCTTATTTAGGTTAGAGTGGGTTAGGAAATACTACCTGAAATCTAAAAAGTGGCCGCGCACTTTTTAATCAAACCGAGCGGCCGGCTCTCACAGCGCATGCATGTGGTAATTTATTTGTCTGCTAGTGCATGTAGGCGTGGCATTAACTCCGGCATTAAATACGTTCACACTGCTCCTTTAGTTTAAGAAAGACAAATCCATCTGCATTTATTTCGGGTTTTTAAAAATTCAAAAAGCTATATCTTTCAAACCGCGCGTCGGAATTCAAATCCGTTTTCACCATTGAAATCCTCGCCACGATATCTTTGAAACTAGATCCCGCATGGGTATATTTTGACGAATTTTTTTCGATGCCAACTTTGGAGCTATATAGTGCAACTCTATTACTGCATTGTGCAACTTTATTACTACATCGTGCAACTTTTTTCCAAAACTAATGTTTGGAGCTGCGCCTTCGTATGAGGTTACAACCTAGCAACCACGACAACTTTGATGTGCGACTAGTCTATTGCCTCGACGAAAGTCGATGTGCAATCTCCTCTTGTAATGTAGTCTAGTCGCACACACATTGATGTTTAGTTGGCTTGTAATGTAGTCTAGTTGCACATATATTGATATTTAGTTGGCTTGTAATGTAGTCTAGTTGCACACATATTAATGTTTAGTTGGCAGGAAGACTAATTGCACACGCATATGCTTAGTTGGCTTGTAATTTAGTCTACTTGCACACACACTGATGTTTAGTTGGCGGGACATTAGTTGCACACACATATGCTTTCGATTAGGCGTGGCAATCTAGTCTAATTGCACACACATTGATGTTTAGTTGGCAGGACTTTTTGGCACACACATATGCTCAGTTAGCGGCAATCAATCTAGTCTAGTTACACACATTGATGTTTAGTTGGCAGGACTTTTTTGGCACACACATATGCTCGGTTGGCGCGGCAATCTAGTCTAGTTGCACACACATTGATGTTTAGTTGGCAGGAAGACTAGTTCGTCGAAACATCCCCATGCGGGATATAGTTTTGAAGAGCACGTCGCGAGGATTCCAAAGAATGAAAACGATCTTAATTCGACGCGGTTTGAAAGATATAGCTTTTTGAATATTTGAAAACTGAAACAAATGCATATGTGATCTGTTTTTTCTAACTGATAGTGACCGATGTGAATGTATTAAATGCTAAAAGATACCTGCGCTAGCGGACAAAAATTACACACATGTATAGCTATGCAGAGCAAACGCTAACGGATAAAAAAAATTTTATTTTAGGCCGGCCGCTCGCGCATGCCAGCGAGCAGCCGGCCGCTACGTAGACTCGTCCTAGGAAATAACTCTAACTCTAACTGTGTTAGAGTATCAGGCCACGGACACGGACGGACGGTGTGAAAACCTGCGGTGGGCGACGCGGGGCGGTGGGACTTGTGGGGATCTGCGTGCGGTGTGAGGTGTGCGGGGTGCGGGGACGTGACGCAACGCGGCACCCACCACCCACCGCGGCGAGTGCCTCGGCCCCAAAAGCAGGCGGCTGGAGCGACTCCGTGATCCGCTGCGGTGGAGGACGTGGACGCCCCAGGGGCGCTGGAGTTAGCGCAGCGAATGCGAGTGCCATATGACGCCGAGCATGCTGCGTCGTAGAGCAAAACCAGTTTCGTTGCACTTGCACGGTTTGGTACGTGCACGGTGCACGCAAAGCATTTTGGCTGTTCACAGAGCATCTACCAATAGATGCCAGAAACAGCCGTCGGTGCAAAGAAATTGTCATTTGAGACACTTTAGGCACAAAACACACACACCTCCCATGCTCTGTCTCTATGAAGTGATGTTTTCTTACATCTGCCCTAAATTTTTGCGGCAAATATTGCGTATATTTGCATGGGCTGCCTGAAAACAAAAACGACTCACGGCGGGAACCCAACCGTCACGATGAAACTTCCCCTCCATCAATTGTCCCCACCCACGTCAATTTCGCCCAGTTCTTGCCGCTGCCGCGACTCCGTGGGCCGCTCGCAACTGCGATGTTCGACACCCGACTCCGGATGTTCCCTAACCCGCCACCACACACATACGACGGTTAGGGGCCACCGCGACCCCCATGTGCCCGCCGGCGAGCCGCTAGTCCTTGTTGAGCTCTCGATGCTTGGTCAGCGCGCCATCGCTAGATTTGGCAGCATCCCACGGCTCCCCTCCGGCCCATGCCCCGTCCTCACCGCGTTTCCTCAGCATCGGGCAACCTTTGCCAGCCAAAATCGAGCTCTGACACCTAGCAACCGTCAAATCTGCCTCCCCACCTTCTGATCTCATGTTTTAATTACTTCCCAAATTTTAGGGCACTAGTTATGGCAAGAAAAAAATACAAATGGACAAAAAAGGAATCGCTTGGAGATGAAGATGGACAACGTCCAAGCATGAACTCCAAGGTGGAGCCTTCAAGAAGGGCACGACACGGGATGCCCCCACCACCTGATCCGAGGGATTAAGTGTTCACACATAGCAGCACTAATGAAAGGGAACAACCATGATGGAGCATTCGAGAAGGGAACGTCGCCTATAGATGCCGCTCCTGTCGTCCTGGAGAATCCAGACAAGATAGTCACCCTGACGTTTCCACACCTCTGCCGAACCGGAGTGCCACCAGACATGGGAGCACTTGCAGCACCATTGTTACACCACACCGCACACCAACAACCATGCCACCCACATGACCATAGTAGGTAGTGCACAGCCGACCGCCGCCTTGAGCACTATGTCTCCCACTGCCAGCATTGACACCCTACAACCCGACACCCCACTCCCCCGAGACCCACCAAAGATACGTGCTTTGCCCCGACCAGCACCCCTACGACTAGCGGAGCCGCCAGCAAATTCCCTGCTTCAAACATCGTCAGATCATAGACCAAGCAGCACCAAGGCGGGGGAAAGGGGAGGAGTAGCGGATCGAGTCCATGACCAGCACCCCCATGCATCGGTGATGGGAGGGCCAACCACCTCAGACTCCCATCCATCTTGCCTACCTTCCCAGCGTCATCCAACCATGGATGCCGCCTCGAATCAGCGCGAAGCCACCCACCGTTGCCTGCCAACCGACGAATGGACCAGACAGGCCGCCATCAACAACCGAGGAAACCCAGGGTAGCCGCCCCGCGCCACCCGCCGTCGTCCAGGCGCTGCATCCAAGAAGGTCCGACCAGACGCAGGCGTGCAATCCTTTAGATCTAGATACCATGAAGCCTTCGCACAGCTAGCGAACGCCCAGGCCACCGTTGCCGAGCCGAAGCCAGACGCAAGCGTCGTCGCGCAACTGCCCTCACCGCTGAGCATGGCTCCTCCGCTCAGTCTAGCCGTGCCACACCAGCCGATGAAGAATGAGTGCAATGGAGGAGGGCGTCGCCGCCTCCAAAGCCAGCTGGGCTTCGCTCGATGATGCTTGTTGGCGGTGGAGGGGGAGAAGGGCAGGGATGGGCGGAGAGTTGACTGACAGCTAGCGTTCCCCTCAGTCACTTGCGAGCGCGACGTGGGGGGAAGGGAGTGTAAACGGTGTAATTTAGATACACATCATCTTAATGGAGCGTAACTTTATTAAAATTACGAGTCTAGTTATAAGACATCCTAAGCTTTTGTACTTCCTCAGTATCAAAATATAGGATGTTTTCGTAGGTTAGTTTAGCTTAAAAAAGTCTTATATTTTGATAAAGAGGTGCTTCATCCGCTTCATAATATAAGAACGTTTTTACACTATAATATATACATTCTTATATTAGTGTAAAACACTGTTCGGAGGGAGTAGTATATACTGTAGTGGAGATGCTATTCATTGGGACATGACACGGTTTTATGCAAGTAAATTTTGCACCAGATAGACAAAATCTAGTTTATCTACTCCCTCCGTTCTTAAATAATTGTCTTTCTAAATTTTTTAACAAGTGACTTACATTTTTTTTAGAAAAGGAGGATGTACCCCCGGCCTCTGCATCTGGACGATGCATGCAGCCATATTATTAATTATTCACAGAAACCATACAAGGTGATACATCAATAAGCCTAAAACCACCATCTTGGCAACACCGTTGCTACTCCTATCCCTTGATGAAGGCGTCAATGTCCGGCCTAATACCAAATGACATCACATCAAAGCCTAACATCTAAAGCCGGTGTCCCATCCAAGCCACTACCGGATTGGGTCCCACACCGTCCGGCACACTCCCGCTGAGCACCGCACGCGCAAGGGCCGCCACCTCCATCATCCCTCGGTCCATCTCCGAGCATAGTTGATGCACCAACCTTGCCAGCCTCTCGCCATCAACGCCACCATGACGCCAGATGCCTTCCTCCTCCGCGCGAGTCCATCTCCGCGCACGACACCGAGTCTTCACAGCGCCACACCGCCGAGAACCGCCACCATCAATGTGGAAGATGAAGCACCGCTTCACCAAAGACGCCATCCTCCGGTCCCACGAGCCCGTGCATCTCCAAGAATGATGCCCCAAGGGGAAACGACACCATAGAGCCGCCGTCATCCGATCTCATCGATCTAGGGTTTCCGGAGATAGTAGAGAGTGGCCTTGAACTTCTCACGGCGATGCCTTCAAAGGAAACGACGCAGACAAATAGCCGCCGCCACCGCCTTGGCCATAGCCAAAAGCAGTTTTCACCCGATCCGATCAAGACCTCCATCTCGTGCACGGGCCGCCGCCATCCCTCGCTGGGATCTCAACGAAGACTCAAGGAGTGGATCGGCGCCAAGGCCGCTATCGTTAGGGTCGCCACACCGCCAAGGGTCTCCCCGATCCCAAGAGCCCCACCATCCGCCATCGCCCACCACCCGGATCCGGCGAGCAAGGCCACACGAAGCCCGATCGAGCGGGATAAGGTGAAGGAAATGAAGCTAGCGCAGTCGATCCAGATTTGGCGGCCGGCCGACGGATCACGCCGCCATGAGATCCCACCACTGTCCTCGCCTCCACGCTACCGCAAGACGAAAGCAGCCCAGGGTGGTTGTCGATCGAGGCGCCAGGATCGCCGCACCGCCACCGCCACGGAGGCCGCACGTCCATTACCAAGGCCGCGAGAGAAGATCCGCCAGCACCGGTCCGCCGGCAGGCTTTGCCCGGCGACGTAAGCCAGCGGCGGCGAGGGGGAGACGCCAAGAAGGAAGCGTCGGCGGCGGAGATTAGTTTCCACCCGTGCCGCCCGTGAGGAGCGACGCGGAGATTAGTTTCCGCCCATTAACAAGTGACTTACATACGGAGTAAAATGAATGAATCTACACTCTAAAACATGTCTAAATACATACGTATGTTGTAGTTCATTTAAGATGGCTAGAAAGACAATTATTTGGGAAACGGAGGGAGTAGTATACTAATCGAAACAGTCATTACAAATGCGGCCGTACACCTTAAACACTGCTAAACGAGCAAGCACGAAGCTTCGAGGCGACGCAACCAACAACTTTCCCCCCTTCGGCCGCCGGCAGCGGGCAGCGAACAGCGAGACAAATCAATTCTCCGCTGGCTTTCGTATTCACCGTCCGAACAGGAACGGCGGCCACCGGCCGGTACCTCCGGCCCGATCCAGACACACGTAGCACAGCACGTCGACCAATAACACAATACTCCGCCCCCACGCGCGAGCAGTTTCGCACGCAGATCTCCCGCGAATCTGCCTGGACCGGACCGCTGCCGCCGCCGCCGTGCCAGGCAAGGAAGGCGCGGTGCAAGTGCGGTGCGGCGGCCCCCTCCTCCGGATTATTTTTGCGGATTAATTAAAAAAACGAGACCGCTTCCCTTTTCCCCCGTCCCCGTCGGCCCGTCGACGTCCCAACACGTAGGCCGCACCGCACCGCGGGCCACGCGGCCCGCCGCGAGACCCGGCCCCACGCGGCGGCGGGGGCGTGGCCCGTGCGCGCGCGCGCGCGGTGGGAAACTGCATGCTCGGCGGGCGCACGTCGTCGGGTCGGTCGGGTGGTGGAGAGCGATCGGGGTGGGCGGACGGGGACGGCGATACCGTTGGCTCGCTCGCGGCCGCAGCAGCGCCGTTGCTGTCTGTCTTTGTGGCCGGGCGCACGGAACTACCACCGAATCGCACTAGCGCACCACCACCGGCCGGTCGCTTTGCAGCGGCAGCACTTGACGCGAAAACACACGACCGACCACGTACGTACCTCAGGGCTCAGGCCCAGTCAGTGGACCGAACCAAAGGAACGATAGCGAAGAAGACTCCTAGTAGAAAGACCCGATTTCTGTATGGTCTGGTAATTACCTTTCGCTGCTCCATCTGCAAGCACAAGCTTCGGCGGTGATTAAATCCGTGGACATTGGTAACGGTTGCTCTCGGTACAAGACGGGCCACGTGCCTTTGCTCTAAGAAAGGACGCCACTCGTGCTGCAACATACGCATACCGAACCAACTAACGCAGGCGTACGTGTACGACGATGGAGGCGAGACGTAACTGAAGCCTGAAACGTGCGGGATTACCGTTTTCACGCTCATCTATCCATGGCCGGAATAAAAAGTTGTCCAAAAGCGAGAGCGGACGGCACCGCTTGTAGAGAATCGGGGCACCTCACCCTAACCAAACCAGCACTGCTCAGTATAGTACAGTACAGAGTGACCAAGCGACCAACCAACCACACCGCACCTGCACTGCACTCGCGCACCAGTACACACACCACCAAATAATCGAAAGAAAAAAAAAAGTTAGAGGGAGAGAGGTATTAGCGGAGGAACAGACGGCGCGGGGCGGCGCGTCCACCTCCCCTCCTCTGGCTGGCTGTGGGTCAAACCGCCCCTCCCGCCGGCCCCTCCGCGCCTCCCGCCTCCGCTATTAATACCGCGCCCCCCATCACCTCTCCTCCCCCAGCTCCAACCAGCCAGACCAACCAACCAACGCCGCACCGCAACAACAACCGCCGCGCACGGTCGAACACTCGGCGCTCCGCCTCCCATGGCTCCCAAGAACGCGCTCCCCGTCGTCGCCGCCGCCGCCGCGGACGGCGGCATGGAGCCCAGGTTCCGCGGCGTGCGGAAGCGGCCGTGGGGCAGGTACGCGGCGGAGATCCGCGACCCGGCCAGGAAGGCCCGCGTCTGGCTCGGCACCTTCGACACCGCCGAGGCCGCCGCGCGCGCCTACGACGCCGCCGCGCTCCACTACCGCGGGCCCAAGGCCAAGACCAACTTCCCCGTCGGCACCGTCGCCGCCTTCACGCACGTCCCGTTCCCGCCGCCCAAGGCGCTGGCCGTCAGCCCCAGCAGCAGCACCGTCGAGTCCTCCTCCCTGGACACGCCGGCCGCGCCGCCCGCCGCCCCTGCTGCTGCTGCCCCCGCCGCCCCGCCGGCGCTCGACCTGAGCCTGGCGATGCCGGCCATGGTGGCGGCGCAGCCGTTCCTGTTCCTGGACCCCAGGGTCGCGGTGACCGTGGCCGTGGCCGCGCCGGCGCCGGCCCCCTGCCGGTCAGCGGCGATCAGCGGCATGAACAAGGTGGCGTCCCGCGAGGAAGAGCAGAGCGACACCGGGTCGTCGTCATCCGTGGTGGACGCCTCGCCGGCCGTGGGCGTGGGGTTCGACCTGAACCTGCCGCCGCCGGTGGAGATGGCGTAGGAGATGGACCGATCTCGGTCGCCCGATGACGACGCGGCCCGGAAGTAAAGCAAAGCTCTCTCGTGGTAGAATTTAAAGTTTAGAAGAATGGCGTGTACTTACTAGTAAGAGGTTAATCGGCCGTTTAATTGCCAGGATCGATCCATCGATGGGTAAGGGTAAGTAGGTGTACATAGATCGCGTGCGTGCGTTTTTTGCATGGGGAGGCAGGTGGCATGAGAAACATCCATCTATCTGCTCCCAATGTTACTTACAATTTCCTTAAAAGCAAGGGGAAAAAGACAAAAATGGAAGAAGCCAGTAGTAGAGCATTTTGTTCTTCAGTGTACAATATTTGATCTCTGTCTCTGATTAATGTGAAATTTATGATTTCCATTCCATTCTTAACCGTGTGTATGTGTTGTTCTTCCTTCTTCGGTGTATGGCTGTTGTGTATGTTTTGTGATTTATCTCTGATTAGTTGATCTGTCTTGATTACTTGCTAGCATGCTAACAGTAATCATAACTTGTTTTTCCAAGGAAAGATGTTCGATCGTCGAAAAAGTAGAAAGTTCTTATGTTCGGACCAGCAAAAGAAACTACTCCGTCAAGGCACACTCAGTCCCTCTAGCATGGCAGCTAAAGATTACCCTTGGTTACCAAAGGCACGTTCATCGTCGTCCCGATTGCAAAAGCGCAGAAATGCGTACGCAGATGATACGCGTCGTTGAATTGAACGGTGCTGTTCAATTTTTTTTGAACGGTGCTGTGTGTCGACGAAACTGCGTAGCGCGGCTGCTCCGCCCGTCGACCGACAGCCCACACGGACTGACACGCGGGGCATCCTGAGAGGCGGGCGGGGGAAACCGCGGCGGCGACTTGGAGCCGACGACGCGCGGTGCATGGCCTGGCCCGCCCCCCGCGTGGAGCAGGGGTCCCCCGATAGGAACGAACGGGTCCGCCCGTACACACCACACACGGCGCGCGGACCGGAGAGCGATCGCGTGACTCGCGTCGCGTCGCCAGGCAGCGGGGGCAGCTGAGCGAGTGAGAGTCACGCGGTCGCGCTCGCGCGATCCCGCGCCGCAACGCAACAGCCGGCCGCGCACGTTTGACGCCGTCCTGCCTGCCACCTCCCTCTAGCTTCGGACCGCGGCAATGACCCACCCGTGGGCCCTTGCCTCCACCGTGTGTGATCGCGTGGTGCCGTTGGCCCGCCCGATATATCTTTGTTTACCACGGCACCGGCACGGGCACGAGCGATCGCGGATGTGATAGTTCGTGGCTGGATGCTCAGAGCGAAGGCTGCTGCGTCCACTGGTTTGGCTACGGTTGGAGGGAGGCTCTTGCAAGCAAGCATATCCACTTTTACACAAGATCGCTTCAACATCTTATCTTCTTATTACAGGCGCCTCAACAAAATTTTGACGTTGGCGCAGTCGTCGTGATTGGCTTTGCCCATAGAATCAAGCGGCATGCTAGTGGTTAGCTAAGTCAGAAGTATAATACTTGTATTACTCAAAACTATCCACGGTTACAATCACAACCAAGCGGGGACGCTCGCCGTGGACTGGCAGGAGAGGGGAAGGTCTAGCGCTGCCGGACTCTGCGGCCGGCGTTTGCGGAGTCGGCCAGGCTGGGATGCTTCGGGCGAAAGCCTATTGTCAACCTCGTCCGCGACGATGATGACAACGTCTTTTGGCGCCGTGTCCCTTCGTGAAGGCATCATTGGGGAGCTACCGTTGCCAGCTATTTCTCTTTGCTTCGGGCGAAAGTCTCAGATCCTTCTCTGGATCGGACGACGATGACATCTTCAATGTTGTTTCTCCCTTGAGGGCGTCGTTTCAGGAGCCAGAGATCCGCGATTGGTCGTCCGATGTCTGGGTTGGAGTGTTGGTTCAGGTTGCTGGTTTGTAGGGCGGTGGCGGTGGAGGTGCTCTGTGGCGGCGACCAGTACCTTGGTCATCCCATGCTGATGGTTGACCTCTCTTTTTGGGGCTCGTGGCGGCCGTGAGGTCTCGGTGTTCGGCACCCTTCGACGGCTTTTGAGGTTTGGTGGCCCGCAGATTGCTATGGTTCTCTCTATTTTGTGATGGTGGCCGTGGTGTGGCTCAGAGGATGTGTAGGACTATCTCGGCAGAAAATTTCCCTTCAGCATAGTCTGTGGCTTTCTCTGCCACGACGTTCCTAGGCAGTAGGATGCTCTTCGATGGTGGCTACGATCTCCTAGCTCTTCAACGTGCAGAGATCGCATGGTAGCAGACAGCTTCTTCTCTACGTCTTCTTGGTGGCGGATGTCCTTTCGACGGATCCAACAAAGCTAGGTCCCGCTCTTCTCGGTCCACTGTTGGTGATGGATGCTAAGCTCTTGGTGTTGGCTGCTTGTCATACCTCGCTTTTGGTTCTTTTTCTGTTGTTCCTTATTCCATCTTCTATTGCGCTGTTCCTGGTTCCTTCTCCTATGTGTCGGATGATATCTATTGTAATTGTCGTGTTGTATCTCAATCTTATCTATAATGAAAATGGTTCAGGCTGGCATAAGCCTGCCGTAGCACCGTAAGAAAAAAACAATCACGACCGGCAATGTCGAGCAGTTCATCAGGACCAGATCCAAGCCACACAACAGTTTGTCACTGTGATCGTCCAAAATTTGCCAAAAAGTGACTAGCATTATTTTTGCAGCGCATAACATGAGTTATACAAGAATTACGCTCGATCAAACTAGCTTTGATCTCCTCTATCAGAAAAGCATATTTTGATCTATTCATATCTCTAGTATGAATCATCTTCACTGCTTCAAGGTTGTCTGATTCTTGGTTCTGATTTTCATATTTTGTAGGGGTGCTTTGTATCATTGCTCAGTTTGATTTCCCTTTGGAGAGGAGTTTGCTTGTTGTCAAATCAGGCTGCAAGTGGAACCGGATCGTCACCTACGACCACGCCATGAGCTGGCAGAAATCAAGGATGGATTACAGCGTGTGTGAGGCCGAGGCGTGCGGCAGCTGGAGCTCCGCCGCTAGCTCCGCGTCCATACTTCGTCCCGCTCTGCTGCGACAGAGAAGGCGCTGCTCCGTCGGGTTCCTTCCCACGCACGCCCATGTAGAACAGCTTTGCCAGAGGCCCGCCGCTGCGGACGGCGCTCGTACGTAGACCCTTGTCGAACCACACCTCCGTCTTAGCTCTCTCGCTTGGTTAAGCTAGCAGCGCCGCAAGATCGCAGGACCGGCCGTTGCCGCCCTTCACACCCTCACCAGTCGCGTGGTCCATCTCAAGCGTACGCATTAAGCAGTCATGGCTTGTGTGGGTTTATGTGGGCTTATGCGGACGCCGCTTAATCTGCATCGTTCTTGTGGACAAGCCGGTAAAGCCCACATAACTTAGTGGGACGCTGTGGGCATAAGTGGGCAACCCGTGGACGGTCCCACTTGCAGCCTGATTGTCAATCATCAGTTTCGAAACTAACCCGGTCAAGGTGCGTAAAAAAGGTAGTTATAGCTCAGGTGGTTGCTCTTCTTTTGGAAACTAGCAAGTTTTCCCCATCTACTCCCTCCGTTTCTAAATAATTGTCTTTTTAAAGGTTTCAATAAGTGACTACATACGAAGCAAAATGAATGAATCTACACTCTAAAACACGTCTACATACATCCGTATGTTGAAGTCCATTTGAGGTGGCTAGAAAGACAATTATTTGGGAACGGAGGGAGTATCGAATAACCTCGAATATTCTGTGAAAACAACGTTTACCTCGCAGTCAAATTGCCAATATTGCATCCTGGGCGGAACAACAGTCTGCAGAAGATGTGAAAAGCTGGACGGTGAACTGGTCGCGCTCCTCGACTCGAGTCAGTCTTGTCTTCACCGTCAAGGCACTGCTCGAGCACGCAGTACTTCGTTCAGGAATACCGCTGTCCTTTTCGGCCCTGAACCCGAGCGAGCCGGCCGGCCAATGAGGAATCAGCATGCGTCAGCACGGGCCCACAGCTGGCGGGCGTCGGCGGCTTTGGTTTGGATGCGACGGCGCCGGGCAGAATAAAATACAGTAGCTAGCGGATCACGAGCCGCGCGCTGCCTGCTGGCAAGGCATGGCAGGTCAGGTGCGTCGAACCGATCGAGTGGCGCCGTGCCGCGAGCGCTCCTCCAGCTGAGGCGGCGCCGAACCTACCTGCCCGCCCGGTGGCCCACGCGCGCTTCTACGGTGGAAACAAGGCGCGTCCCCGTGGTCGTGCCCCCCAGCCAGCCAGCCAGCCGCCGCCGACGACGAAATTGTGCACGCAACGGCAAGTCAACAATGCGCGCCATCGGACTCGCTAGATTCCATGGCCAGCTACCCAGCGCAATCCGCGCGGTTAGCCCGTCGTGCAGCGCATGGTTTCCTCCCTTCCATCCGAGCAGGCCAAGAACGACACGTCGACGCCGCACGGGCAATTCCACGCACAGCAGAATTTAGGTGCCGCCACGGCGTGGTCTCCTGGTGCGACCCCGGCGACCGACAGCCACACGTACCGGTACCGAGACGGTGGAGATCGGGAGGGCTGACGCGCGTCGGCGTGGCCGCGGAGGACACCCGCGGCAACGGCTGGGAGGCGACGACGAGGCGCGGTGTCGCGTGGAGGAACGAGTCCGCACGTACGTACACACTGCGCGCGGGCGGAGCGGAGAACGGTGACGTCGCGTCGCCAGACAGGCAGTGCAGTGCAGTGGGGGGCAGAGGGTCACCGGTCGCGCGCTCGCGCTCTCCCACGCCGCAACGCAACCGCAACAGCCTGCCACGCACGCACGTCCACGCTCGTTTCACGCGCACCTTCCCGTCTGTCGCCCTACTAGCTTCCTTCGGAACGCGGTAAGGCCAACTCGAGCGCACGACCCAAACGGACGTCCGTTTGGGCATGTTTTCGTCGGTTTGAATAGGCGAACGAGTCGATTCTGGCACGCCCCGAGATCGCGCGATCAGATACCCAAAGGCTTGGACGATCCTCGCCATGGCGAGCCGGATTTGAAGTATAGGAAGGGCCGAGACGATATTAATCGAATCTCGCTGATAATTACTAGTTGCTTTACTAAAATTGTTGATCGCTGGGGAGGGGGGGGGGGCAGGCCTTGCTCGTCCCTCCTGGCTCCGCCCCTGCGCATCCTTTGGCCCTATCCGGTCCACCACAACTAAAAAAAGGCCATTCATATTTCAATGTTCAAAACAAGTTTGCACGTTTAAATATTAATTGTCTGATAATAAAAATAGTTTTACAACCCAATCAAAATTATCTCTAATAAAATAGTTTTACAACCAAATCGAAATTGTTTAGAATGAACATAATGAATCAATACTTCTATTGGTTGCCAATGTGATTCCACACGTGCTCAACCAAGTCAGTTTGAAGATCCAAATGAGTGTGCCAATTACGCATTTCATGATAAAATTGGGCAAACTGTTCAAACGTGGCTGGTTCTTGGTGCAGGCGTGGCCGGCTACGACGGCGACGGCCAAATCTCATCCAAGTGACGGCCAAAACTCCTACGAAAGCGTGGGCGTGGTGGCGGCCATGTCGAAGCGTGGTTTGGTATGGACGGCCGGGGTGAACAGTGAGGAGGCGGCCGAAGAATAGTGATGGCGCTGGCGGCCGGAGAATAGTGGCGGCGCCAGCGGCCGGGTGGGGCGGGGGAGAGTGGGTGGAGGCGTTGGAAAGGAGTGCACTACTAGTGTCCCCGACAGGCGGGCCATGGGGGGACAAGGGCGTGCGTCGAACCCGTCCGCGCGATGTCCGTTTCACCTCAAACTCGGCGTAAGTTTGGTCAGAGAATGGACCGAAAACAGATAAAATCCGGATATTTGTCCGTTTGGGGCCGCATTATTCGTTCGTCCTACCCCAAACGAACGCACCCGGACAAGATGGAATCGCGCGCTGGAGTTGGCGTAAACCCCACCTCCCACAGCCCTGGCCGAGCTACACATGATCGACGCGTGCGCCCCCAGTGGGCCCCATTCTCCGGCGCAATGGTCGGGCGGTGGTGCCGGTGCCGGTGCCATTGCCCGGCCGATATATCTTTGTTTAGCGTGGCACCGGAAACCGGTGGAGTAGTTCACTGTTCACTCTTTGATCTGCAAAGGCTGATCTATCTGTCAACTACCGTTTCTTCTGCGGCTGGATGGATTCTCTTGCAAGCAAGCAAGCGAGCATATCGTAGTATCACCTTTACCACTCCTAATTGAGTTGACTCGATGAAAAAACGGCAGCAGTAGTTGTTGACGGAGTTGCAGCTTCGATCGGCGGCAAAATTTCATGTTTTAACCCTTTTCAATTAGTTTAACCAAATTTGACCTGGTTCATTTTTTTTTTGAAATTTGATGCTTTTTCTTACTGCGACAGAGCTTGGCGGTAGGTATTCATAGGTTACCGCCAGAATCCGCGGCGATAGCTGACTAATCCACATCAGCAGCTAACTGACGGCCGCCGTGAGCTCTGGTCGACCCTACCGCCACAGGGTCCGGTGGTACGATGTGAGACCCTACCACTGGACTATCCGGCGGTAGGGTCGGGGCACATATAAGCCCGCGCCGCGCCTTCCCTTCTTCCCCCCTCTTCCCCATCTCTCCCACCCCGCTCTCTCTCTCTCTCTCTCTCTCTCTCTCTCTCTCTCTCTCTCTCTCTCTCTCTCTCTCTCGTCCCCTCCACTCTCCCCCTCAGATCTCTCTCGTTTCTTCATCATTCTTGCGGATCGAGATGACTCCGAAATGAGTAAAGTACGCTCCTTCGATCCATCCAATTAATTTTTCTCAAATAGCTTCCGATTCGATGCATTATTTGATTCAAGCCCACCCTAGTTCACGTAAAAAAAATTCTTGATATGATGCTTATTGAAGGAATGAACTCATAGGTTTGTTTTGATGCGATGAACCTTGATATGTATCAACCATATGAACCTTTGCGATGAATCTTGATATGTATTTACTTATTTTTGAACTACATGATGAACCCTAGTTCATGTTCATGTTAAAAAAATCTTGATATGCTTACTGAAGGATTGCACTCATATTTTTTTTGATGTGATGAACCTTTGTGATGCATCTCAACCATATGAACCTTTGTGATGTATCTATATGTATTTACTTATTTTTGAACTACATGATGAACCCTAGTTCATGTTAAAAAAATCTTGATATGCTTACTGAAGGAATGAACTCATATGCTTATTGCAGACTAAGGCATAGCCTAGTGGTGGGAAGGGGCTGATGCCTTCCCACCCACTCAGGTTCAAGGCATGGTACCTGTAATTTGGGTTTGTTGCACCAATTATACTGTAGGTTCCCTTACAGTCTTTTTGTCAAAAAACTCATATACTTATTGAAGGAATGAACTACATGATGCGATGAACCTTTGTGATCAACCATATGCATAATGACCCTTATTTCCATCCTTGAACCAAATCTTTTGAATTGATGAAAATAAGTTGCTAATTATTTGGTTCTTCATTTTGACATATGCTCCTGCCACTGCGGATGAGGGGTCACAAGACGGCCGTTTTGATGGAGTACGACGACCGGTACACACCGTTCTACAGGAGAGCCCGATTGTTTGGTTTCGTCCTGCAGTTCAAGCGTAAGCCACCGACGCTCGTCCACTCATCTCTCACAGCTTTGATCGACAGGTGGCGGACAGAGACGCACAATTTCCATCTTCCATGTGGGGAGATGATGGTGACCCTCCAGGATTAGGGGATGATTACGGCCCAACCGTTCGAGGGTCATGCTCTCACTGGACGAGTGGAGAGGAAGAACTGGCATGATAGGGTTATCGCCCTCATTGGCGACTGCCCCCTCCCACCCGCTAAGGGTAACCTGACTTCCGGTGTACCGCTTTCCTCGCTCCTGAAGCACCGGAGCAAGTGCCCGGAAGGTGGAGCAGTACGCCAGGGCCTACCCGTGGTATCTTCTCACAGAGGTCGTGTTTCCAGACTGCTTTGGGGACAATGCCCTATGGATGTATCTCGACTTCCTAAAGGACTGGGATGCAGGGTACAGCTGGGGGTCCGCCGGCCTCGCCTACCTATACTATTTCGGTAAGAGAATATCACATTGTTTCAAATATCATAGATGTATGCTGCTTTAGATTATGTCATCTTATCATCTATACTTGTTTTGTAGCTTGACGACGCAACCCAAAGGGCGGAAGATACGTCCGTATGTGTGCATGTGTCACGCCCAAGATGCGACCCTATCCTAAAGGAACTCGAAGGTCCCACCAAGGATAGAAGCGCATCTTGAAGACGCTTTTGCAAGGTGGATATCATTACATCAACATTACATAATAGTGGGGGATACATACATAAGGCATACAATGCCACACGAATACAACAATACAACATACAGGATCAACATCCGACTACGGATGAATCATAAACAAAAACTCAAACAATATCCACCCTGCTAGCCCAGGCTGCCGACCTGGAACCTATCCCCTGATCGAAGAAGCAGAAGAAGAACTCAACGCAAGCAAGTGTTGGGGAACGTAGCAGAAATTCAAAATTTTCCTACGAATCACCAAGATCTATCTATGGAGAGACTAGCAACGAGAGAGAGGGAGAGTGCATCTACATACCCTTGTAGATCGCTAAGCGGAAGCGTTCAAGAGAACGGGGTTGAAGGAGTCGTACTCGTCGTGATCCAAATCACCGGAGATCCTAGTGCCGAACGGACGACACCTCCGCGTTCAACACACGTACAGCCCGGTGACGCCTCCCACGCCTTGATCCAGCAAGGAGAGAGGGAGAGGTTGAGGAAGACTCCATCCAGCAGCAGCACAACGGCGTGGTGGTGGTGGAGGAGCGTGGCAATCCCAGCAGGCTTCGCCAAGCACCAAGGGAGAGGAGGAGGAGGAGAGGGGGCTGCACCAAGAGGAGAAGTTCTCATGTGTGGCAGCCCCAAACCTCAACTATATATAGGGGAAGGGGCTGCGCCCCTTTAGGGTTTCCCCACCCCAAGGGTGTGGCCAGCCCTAGATCCCATCTAGGGGGCGTCCATGGGGAGGAGTGCCTCCCAAGTCAAGTGGAGGCCTCCCTTTAGGGTTTTACCTTTCCCATGCGCATGGGCCTTGGGGGCTGGTGCCCTGGCCCATTAAGGCTAGGGCGCCCCCTCACAGCCCATGCTACTGTATTGGACGTGGTGGAACACTTTACGGACCTCCGACCCTCCGAATCCTCCGAACCTTCCGAAGCTTCCTCACAATACCGAAAAACCCGAACTTTTTCCTAACCCAACAACAACTTTCCATATATAAATCTTTACCTCCGGACCATTCCGAACTCCTCGTGACGACGGGATCTCATCCGGACTCAACAACATTCGGTAACCACATACAAACTTCCTTTATAACCCTAGCGCCATCGAACCTTATGTGTAGACCCTACGGGTTCGGGAGACATGTAGACATGACCGAGACGTTCTCCGGTCAATAACCAACAGAGGGATCTGGATACCCATGTTGGCTCCCACATGTTCCACGATGATCTCATCGGATGAACCACGATGTCAAGGACTCAATCGATCCCGTATACAATTCCCTTTGTCTAGCGGTATTGTACTTGCCCGAGATTCGATCGTCGGTATCCTATACCTTGTTCAATCTCGCTTCCGCAAGTCTCTTTACTCGTTCCGTAACACATCATCCCGTGATCAACCCCTTGGTCACATTGTGCACACTATGATGATGTCCTACCGAGTGGGCCTCGATACCTCTCCGCTTACACGGAGTGACAAATCCAGCCTCGATTCGTACAACCCAATGACACTTTCGGAGATACCGTAATGCACCTTTATAGCCACCCGCCACGCCAGGACGCTTGGTACACCCAAAGCATTCCTACGGTATCCGGAGTTGCACAATCTCATGGTCTAAGGAAAAGATACTTGACATTAGAAAAGCTTTAGCATACTAACTACGATCTTTGTGCTAGGCTTAGGATTGTCTTGTCCATCACATCATTCTCCAAATGATGTGATCCCGTTATCAACGACATCCAATGTCCATGGTCGTGAAACTGTAACCATCTATTGATCAACGAGCTAGTCAACTAGAGGCTTACTAGGGACATGGTGTTGTCTATGTACCCACACATGTATCCGAGTTTCCTATCAATACAATTATAGCATGGATAATAAACGATTATCATGAACAGGGAAATATAATAATAACTAATTTATTATTGCCTCTAGGGCATATTTCCAACAGTCTCCCACTTGCACTAGAGTCAATAATCTAGTTCACATCGTCATGTGATTAACGCTGATAGGTCACATCGCCATGTGACCAACATCCAAAGAGTTTACTAGTGTGTGTAAACTAGTTCACATCATCATGTGATTAAGACTCAATGAGTTCTGAGGTTTGATCATGTTTTGCTTGTGAGAGAGGTTTTAGTCAACGGGTCTGAACCTTTCAGATCCGTGTTTACTTCGCAATTCTCTATGTCATATTGTAAATGTTGCTTCCACGCTCCACTTGGAGCTATTCCAAATGGTTGCTCCACTATACGTATTCGTTTTGCTACTCAGAGTCATTCGGATAGGTGTTAAAGCTTGCATCGACGTAACCCTTTACATCGAACTCTTTATCACCTCCATAATCGAGAAACATGTCCTTATTTACTCCAAGGACAATTTTGATCACTGTCCAATGATCCATTCCTGGATCATTCTTGTACCCTTGATCGACTCATGGCAAGGCACACTTCCGTGCGGTACACAAGATAGCATACTATAGAGCCTATGTCTCAAGCATAGGGACGACCTTCGCCCTTTCTCTCTTTTCTGCCGTGGTCGAGCTTTTAACTCTTAACTTCATACCTTACAACTCGTGCAAGAACTCCTTCTTTGACCGATCCATCTTGAACACTTTCAAGATTATGTCAAGGTATGTGCTCATTTGAAAGTACTATTGAGCGCTTTTGATCTATCCTCATAGATCTTGATGCTCAATGTTCAAGTAGCTTAATCCAGGTTTGCACTTGAAAACACTTTTCAAATAACCCTATATGCTTTACGTAAAATTCTACATCATTTCGATCATCAATATGTCAACAACATATACTCATCGAAATTCTATAGTGCTCCCACTCACTTCTTTGGAAATACAAGTTTCTCATAAACTTTGTATAAACCCAAAATCTTTGATCATCTCATCAAAGCGCACATTCCAACTCCGAGATGCTTACTCCAGGTCCTTAGAAAGGATCACGGAGCCAAGATACCTTTTAGCATCCTTAGGATCGACAAAACTTTCTCGATTGTATCACATACAACCTTTCCTTACGAAGACCGGTAAGGAAACCCGCTTTTGACATCCATCCGCCAGATTTCATAAATGCAGCTAATGCTAACATGATTCCGACGACTTAAGCATCGCTACGGATGAGAAAATCTCATCGTAGTCAACTCCTTGAACTTGTGAAAACTCTTCGCCACAAGTCGTGCTTCATAGACGGTGATATTACCGTCCACGTCCGTCTTCTTCTTAAAGATCCATTCATCTCAATGGCTTGCCGATCATCGGGCAAGTCCACCAAAGTCCATACTTTGTTCTGATACATGGATCCTATCTCGGATTTCATGGCTTCTATCCATTTGTCAGAATTTGGGCCCACCATTGCTTCTCCATAGCTCGTAGGTTCATTGTTGTCTAGCAACATGACCTTCAAGACAGGATTGCGTACCACTCTTGAAGTAGTACGCCTCCTTGTCACCCTATGAGGTACGTTGGTGACTTGATCCGAAACTTCATGATCACTATCATAAGCTTCTACTTAAATTGGTGTAGGTGCCATGGGAACAACTTCCTGTGCCCTGCTACACACTAGTTGAAGTGACGGTTCAATAACTTCATCAAGTCCCCACCATCCTCCCACTCAACTTTTCGAGACAAACTTTTCCTCGAGAAAGGACCCGATTCAAGAAACAATCCCTATTGCTTTCGGATCTGAATTAGAAGGAATACCCAACTGTTTTGGGTGTCCTATGAAGATGCATTTTATCCGCTTTGGGTTCGAGCTTATCACGATGAAACTTTTTCACATAAGCGTCGCAGCCCCAAACTTTTAAGAAACGACAACTTAGGTTTCTCCAAACGGTGTCGTCTCAACGGAATTACGTGGTACCCTATTAAAGTGAGTGCGGTTGTCTCTAATGCCTAACCCATGAACGACAGTGGTAATTCGATAAGAGACATCAAGGTACACACCATATCCAATAGGGTGCAACTATGATGTTCGGACACACCATCACACTATGGTGTTCCAGGCGGTATTTATTGTGAAACAATTTCCACAATGTCTTAATTATGTGCAAAGCTCAGAACTCAGATACTCATCTCTATGATCATATCATAGACATTTTATCCTTTTGTCACGATGATCTTCAACTTCACTCTGAAATTACTTGAACTATTCAATAATTCAGACTTGTGTTTCATCAAGTAAATATACTCAACATCTACTCAAATCATCCGTGAAGTAAGAACATAATGATATTCATCTGCATGCCTCAACACTCATTGACTGCACACATCAAAATGTGTTACTTCCATCAAGTTGCTATCTTGTTCCATCGAACTCAAAAACGAGGCTTTTCACCATCTTGCCCATGTGGTATAATTTGCATATCTCAACTGATTCAAAATCAAGCGAGTCCAAACGATCCATCTGCATGGAGTTTCTTCATGCGTATACACCAATAGACATGGTTCGCATGTCTCAAACTTTTCAAAAGCGAGTGAGTCTAAAGATCCATCAACATGGAGCTTCTTCATGCTTTTATACCAATATGACTTACATGGCAAAGGCCACAAGTAAGTGGTACTATCATTACTATCTTATACCTTTGGCATGAAAATGTGTATCACTACGATCAAGATTCAATAAACCATTCCTTTAGGTGCAAGATCATTGAAGGTATTATTCAAATAAATAGAGTAACCATTATTCTCCTTAAATGAATAACCATATTGCAATAGACATAATCCAATCATGCCTATGCTCAACGCAAACACCAAATGACAATTATTCTGGTTTAATACTAATCTTGATGGTAGAGGGAGCGTGCGATGTTTGATCACATCAAACTTGGAAACACTTCCAACACATATCGTCAGCTCACCTTTTAGCTAGTCTCTGTTTATTCCGTAGCTTTTATTTCGAGTTACTAACACTTAGCAACCGAACCGTATCTAATACCCTGGTGCCACTAGGAGTACCAAGAAAGTACACATTAACATAATGTATATCCAATATACTTCTATCGACCTTGCCAGCCTTCTCATCTACCAAGTATCTAGGTGGTTCCGCTCGTGTCCGCTCCTCTCATTACGTAAGCACTTAGTCTTGGGTTTGGGTCCAACCTTGGGTTTCTTCACTAGAGCAGCAACTGTTTTGCTGTTTCATGAAGTATCCCTTGTTGCCCTTGCCCTTCTTGAAACTAGTGGTTTTACCAACCATCAACAATTGATGCTCCTACTTGATTTCTACTTTCGATGTGTCAAACATCGCGAACACTTCAAGGATCATCATATCTATGCCTAATATGTTATAGTTCATCACGAAGCTCTAGTAGCTTGGTGGCAATGACTTTGGAGAAACATCACTATCTCATCCGGAAGATCAACTCCCACTCGATTCAAGTGATTGTTGCACTCGCATAATCTGAGCACAAGCTCAACGATTGAGATTTTCTCCCTTAGTTTGCAGGCTAAGAAAATCGTCGGAGGTCTCATACCTCTTGACGTGGGCACGAGCCTGAAATCCCAATTTCAGCCCTTGAAACATCTCATATGTTCCGCGACGCTTCAAAACGCCTTTGGTGCCTCAACTCTAAACCGCTTAATCGAACTATCACGTAGTTATCAAAACGTATGTCCGATGTTCGCAACTTCCACAAATGACGCTTGGGGTTCAGCACACTAAGCGGTGCATTAAGGACATAAGCTTTCTACTGTCCGCATAATCGCCATCGTCAACTTTCAACTATATTTTCTCTAGGAACATATCTAAACAAAGGAACTAAAGCACGAGCTTACGACATAATTTGCAAAGATCTTTTGACTATGTTCAGATAATTAAGTTCATCTTATGAACTCCCACTCGATAGACATCCCTCTAGTCATCTAAGTGATTACATGATCCGAGTCAACTAGGCCGTGTCCGATCATCACGTGAGACGGACTAGTGATCATCGGTGAACATCTTCATGTTGATCGTATCTACTATACGACTCATGCTCGACCTTTCGGTCTCGTGTTCCGAGGCCATGTCTGTACATGCTAGGCTCGCTGTTAACCCTAAGTGTTCCGCGTGTAAATCTGTCTTACACCGCTGTATGTGAACGTAAGAATCCATCACACCCGATCATCACGTGGTGCTTAGAAGCTTACGAACTTTAGCAACGGTGCACGCTTAGGGAGAACACTTCTTGAAATTGTTGTAAGGATCATCTTATTTACTACCGTCGTTCTAAGTAAACAAGATGCATAAACATAATAAACATCACATGCAATTATATAGTAGTGACATGATATGGCCAATATCATATAGCTCCATTGATCTCCATCTTCGGGCTCCATGATCATCATCGTCACCGCATGACACCATGATCTCCATCATCATGATCTCCATCATCGTGTCTTCATGAAGTTGTCTCGCCAACTATTACTTCTACTACTATGGCTACCGTTAGCAATAAAGTAAAGTAATTACATGGCGTTGTTCAATGACACGCAGGTCATACAATAAATAAAGACAACTCCTATGGCTCCTGCCGGTTGTCATACTCATCGACATGCAAGTCGTGAATCCTATTACAAGAACATGATCAATCTCATACATCATATATCATTCATCACATTCTTCTTGGCCATATCACATCACATAGCATACCCTGCAAAAACAAGTTAGACGCCCTCTAATTGTTGTTTGCATGTTTTACGTGGCTGCTATGGGTTTCTAGCAAGAACGCTTACCTACGCAAAACCACAACGTGATATGCCAATTGCTATTTACCCTTCATAAGGACCCTTTTCATCGAATCCGCTCCGACTAAAGTGGGAGAGATCGGCACCCGCTAGCCACCTTATGCACCAAGTGCATGTCACCGGTGGAACCCGCCTCACGAAGAGTACGTAAGGTCGGTCCGGCCGCTTCATCCCACAATACCGTCAAACAAGATTGGACTAGTAACTGTAAGCATATTGAACATCATCAACGCCCACAACTACTTTGTGTTCTACTCGTGCAAAGAATCTACGCAATAGACCAAGCTCATGATGCCACTGTTGAGGAACGTAGCAGAAATTCAAAATTTTCCTACGAATCACCAAGATCTATCTATGGAGAGACTAGCAACGAGAGAGGGAGAGTGCATCTACATACCCTTGTAGATCGCTAAGCGGAAGCGCTCAAGAGAACGGGGTTGAAGGAGTCGACTGTCGTGATCCAAATCACCGGAGATCCTAGTGCCGAACGGACGGCACCTCCGCTCAACACACGACAGCCCGTGACGCCTCCCACGCCTTGATCCAGCAAGGAGAGAGGGAGAGGTTGAGGAAGACTCCATCCAGCAGCAGCACAATGGCGTGGTGGTGGTGGAGGAGCGTGGCATCCCGCAGGCTTCGCCAAGCACCAAGGGAGAGGAGGAGGAGGAGAGGCAGGCTGCACCAAGAGGAGAAGTTCTCATGTGTATGGCAGCCCCAAACCTCAACTATATATAGGGGAAGGGGCTGCGCCCTTTAGGGTTTCCCCACCCCAAGGGTGCGGCCATCCCTAGATCCCATCTAGGGGCGGCTAAGGGGAGGAGTGCCTCCCAAGTCAAGTGGAGGCCTCCCTTTAGGGTTTTACCTTTCCCATGCGCATGGGCCTTGGGGGCTGGTGCCCCTGGCCCATTAAGGCTAGGGCGCCCCCACAGCCCATGCTACTGTATTGGACGTGGTGGAACAATTTCCGACCTCCGACCCTCCGAAATCCTCCGAACCTTCCGAAGCTTCCGGTACAATACCAAAAACCCGAACTTTTTCCTAACCCAACAACAACTTTCCATATATAAATCTTTACCTCCGGACCATTCCGAACTCCTCGTGACGTCCGGGATCTCATCCGGACTCAACAACATTCGCAACCACATACAAACTTCCTTTATAACCCTAGCGCCATCGAACCTTATGTGTAGACCCTACGGGTTCGGGAGACATGTAGACATGACCGAGACGTTCTCCGATCAATAACCAACAGCGGATCTGGATACCCATGTTGGCTCCTACATGTTCCACGATGATCTCATCGGATGAACCACGATGTCAAGGACTCAATCGATCCCGTATACAATTCCCTTTGTCTAGCGGTATTGTACTTGCCCGAGATTCGATCGTCGGTATCCTATACCTTGTTCAATCTCGCTTCCGCAAGTCTCTTTACTGTTCCGTAACACATCATCCCGTGATCAACCCCTTGGTCACATTGTGCACACTATGATGATGTCCTACCGAGTGGGCCCCGAGATACCTCTCCGCTTACACGGAGTGACAAATCCCAGCCTCGATTCGTGCCAACCCAAGACACTTTCGGAGATACCGTAATGCACCTTTATAGCCACCCGCTTACGCCAGTGACGCTTGGTACACCCAAAGCATTCCTACGGTATCCGGAGTTGCACAATCTCATGGTCTAAGGAAAAGATACTTGACATTAGAAAAGCTTTAGCATACTAACTACGCATCTTTGTGCTAGGCTTAGGATTGGGTCTTGTCCATCACATCATTCTCCTAATGATGTGATCCCGTTATCAACGACATCCAATGTCCATGGTCGAAACCGTAACCATCTATTGATCAACGAGCTAGTCAACTAGAGGCTTACTAGGGACATGGTGTTGTCTATGTACCCACACATGTATCTGAGTTTCCTATCAATACAATTATAGCATGGATAATAAACGATTATCATGAACAGGGAAATATAATAATAACTAATTTATTATTGCCTCTAGGGCATATTTCCAACAGCAAGCATCGCTCTCGCGTCATGATCATCGCATAACCTGTACCTGCAACTGGTGTTGTAGTAATCTGTGAGCCACGAAGACTCAGCAATCCCATTACCATGGGTATCAAGACTAGCAAAGCTTAATGGGTAAGGAAGAGGTAAAGTGGTGAGGTTGCAGCAGCGGCTAAGCATATATGGTGGCTAACATACGCAAATGAGAGCGAGAAGAGAAACAAAGGAACGGTCGTCAACTAGTAATGATCAAGAAGTGATCCTGAACTCCTACTTACGCCGACATAACCCGTAAACCGTGTTCTCCTCTCAATCAACCCCAAAAGAGACACTCACTACATGCATTACGGTTGGTGTATTTTAGAAGAGTTAACTTCAAGTTTACTACAACCGGATATTAACAAATTCCCATCTGCCACATAACCGCTGGCACGGCTCTCGAAAGTTTATACCTGCAGGGTGTCCCAACTTAGCCCATGATAAGCTCTCACGATCAACGAAGGATATTCCTTCTCCCGGAAGACCCGATCAGCCTCGAATCCTGCTACAAGACATTTCGACAAAGAATAAAACAAGACCAGCAAAGCCGCCCGATGCGCCGATAATCCCGATAGGAGCTGCACATATCTCGCTCTCGTGGCAACACCGGATGAGACTAGCTACGAGTAAAACCAGACCTCGAGTTTCTCGAGGGGCCCCGCAGTAGCTGTTCAGTTCAAGACTTAGAGAAGCAATCGCCCCGGGGGCTAAAATAAAGATGACCCTTGGGTTGGCCGACCCAAGGGAAGGGTATAGGTGGTGGTGAGGCAAATGGTAAAACCAAGGTTGGGCCTTCTTTGGAGGAGTCTTATTCAAAGCGAATCGTCAAGGGGTCCCATAAACCACCCAACCGCGTTAGGGACGCAAAATCCGGGAACATAATACCGATATGACGGAAACTAGGGCGGCAAGAGTGGAACAAAACACCAGGCATAAGGCCGAGCCTTCCACCCTTTACCAAGTATATAGATGCATTAATTAAATAAGATATATTGTGATATCCCAACAAGTAAACATGTTCCAACAAGGAACAACATCTCCATGTTCCAACAAGGAACAAACTTCATCTTCACCTGCAACTAACAACGCTATAAGAGGGGCTGAGCAAAGCGGTAACATAGCCAAACAACGGTTTGCTAGGAAGGGTGCAAAAGGTTAGAGGCTAACATGGCAATTTGGGAGGCTTGAAGAGCAAATGATAGGTAGCGCAGCAAAGCGATAGAACGAAGCAACTAGCATAGCAATGATAGTAATGAGATCCAAGGTGACGGTCATCTTGCCTGAAATCCCGCAAGGAAGAAGAACGAGTCCATGAAGAAGACGAACGGGAGTAGTCGAACGAATCCTCACAATCGCAACATTACCGGAACCAAGAAGCAACACCGGAAAGAAACAAACAACATGGTAAATGCACAAGCATAAACATGGCACGATGCACAATCAAGTATGATGCATGTCCGGTTTAATGAGGCATGGCATGGCAAAGTGCAACAAACAATACTACAAATTAAGTGGAGCTCAATATGCAACGAGTTGCATATTGACAAAACACCACATTGACATATTTAGTTTGATCTCGTTTAAGCTACCAAACAATATTAAATGTTGTTAAACATGGCAAGAGGTGGAGCATAATTAAACTACCTATCTAGGCAAGTTTAAATGAGGCCGGAACAACAAACAACAATTCCGGAAAATCTTCATGAGCAATATTTTAGATTCGGTGCTGTTCTTCCCTAAAACATATTTTATTGTTGTTAAACAGGAAAATAAACTGCACCATGTTAAACTAGGCATTTTTCCACCCCATTTACATATAAAGTTTATTTAAAACCGAGCTACGGTTAATTAGGTATGAATTAAATCATTTTAACATGGCATTTAGGAAAATTAATGCAAACAGCAAGTTAAACATTTTTAACATAAATGAAAGTGGCATATTATTAATCTACACAAAATTCTAAGCATTTTACATGTTTAAATCATTTAATTCCGATGCACCATTTGTGAGTTATTAAATGCATGAAGACTAGGGACTTATCTGCAAATCTGTAATGCACTGGATAAAGTTAAATCGCAGATCTGGAAAAAAAAACATACACGGGCCGAATCTGGTGCACTGCTGGGCTGAACAGGAGGGGTTGTGGGAGCTCACCCATGGGCCAAGCCCACCGGTGGAGAGGGAAGCAGGAGGTCGAAGGGGCGCCATGGAGCTGGGCCTCATGCGAAGGGAGCCGGGCCTCATGACGGAGGGGAGCCGCTGGGCCGAAGCAGAGGTGGCCCAGGCGCGGGCACTGGGGGCGTCGTGCTTGTTCGTTCGACATGGGAAACAGCGGCAACAGCAGGGGAGCAGCAGCGCGATGCAGGGGGCTCCGGCGACGCGGCCTCGACGGAGACCGACCGGAACGGGACTGGGACGACGGGATCCGACGGAGGGGCCGAATCTGGAGCAAACGGTGGCGGCTTGAGGCGCCGAAGCAGCAGAGGTCAGCGAGGCCATGGCGCGGGGGTTGCTCCTGTCGACAGAGAAAGAGAGAACATGGAGAGATGTTCAGATAAGCAGAACAGAAAGGGAAGAAGAGAGAAGGCGAGGGCGACGGGCACGCTGGCGACCTTGATGCAGGGGAGAGGTGGAGGCGTGGATTCGGCGAGGCGGCGGAGTCGCGAGGGTGAGGCGGAGGCGCCGGTCGCCGGCTACTGCTGCTACTCCGGCGAGGAGGCTCGGGGCGAGCTGGTTGGTCTCGGGATGAATCCAGAGGGGTTGTGGGAGCGAAGGCAGCGCCTTGATCCATTCGGGATCGAGCGCGGGGTCGATTCGAGAGGGAGAGGTCGGGGAGGATTTGGATCATGGGTGCGGGCTCTCGTTGGTGGGGAACCGAGGGAGGCAGTGGATCGATGGATTGGATCGAGCAGGTGGAGAGGTGGTTGGTAGGTTGGGGATGGATCCCGAGGGGGGGATTTGGTAGAGAGTGGCGGCGGCGGTGGAATGGGAAGGATGGGACAGCTCCCCTAGATTTTAGGGTTGCCCCATTTATATAGCGAGTGGAATTTGGGTAGGGGTTATTAGGTCCCTCCGATCATAATCGGACGGACGAAAATAAATAGGCTAGGTAACCCAAATAAGGAAATGGAGATATTTTATAGATGTTAGGAGATGATCTGAATGCAACGGTGATGACTGAGCGGTTCGGGTTTGGGGCAGTTTTCGGACGCACGCAAGAGGGGGTCGGTGGTTGTGCAGAGAGGTTGCGTAGGCAGACAAATAAGAGGGCAACGAAACTCGGTTGGACTGGAACGACCAACGAAGGAAAAGCGGTCCGAGGAGGTCAACGAGGACAAGGGGCCTGACAAAATGACAACGGAGGCAAAGAGAGAAAGGGTAACTACGAACGGCTACGAGTTTTATGAAAATATGCAAATGCAATGCGCATGATGCTATGAGATGAGATGCCTGACATGAACACAATACAAAACAAGAGACAAAAACCCAACCACGAAGGAAATAAAATAACACATCTCCGGAAAAGGCAAGAGTTGGAGTTACCGATATAGAAAGTTGTATCCGGGGCGTTACAACACTCCACCACTACGAGAGGATCTCGTCCCGAGATCTAGGATGGCACCGGAGAGAAAACGGAAGAGGACGATAAGAGGTAAAACTAAGTTGCTTCTTGACAATAGAGTGAAACCACGAACCTTGAGAGGTTGAGCAATTTAAAAGAAAGAGTACAATAGAGATGAACGAGATTGCAAACAATCCGGTCGAAAAGAGGAACAAGGAGTATTACGAGAACTTGAAGGTTGCAAAGACATGAATCAAGAGTTTAATGGACAAGATAGAATTCGAAACCACTCCAGTTAAAACAAGATGAGAGAGGAAGAATGATATAATTTGGGCAGCACTCCGACTGTAAATGGAAGGAGTTGAACATGAACTTGACAAATGAGAGGATACTTGATGAAATCAACAACACAATCGCAATGGGTAAGAGGGATTTCAGACAGCACTCAAAGTTGAAAAAGAGGCAAAACCTTGATAAGATGAAAGAACTTGAATGAGAACACAACACTCCGGCTAAACGGATAAGCAAGGAAAATAACATGATCTTGACAAAAGAAGATAATTGGTAGAAGAGAGCAACATCACAAAGCCTCCGGAACGAAAGAATAGAAGCTAGACCGTTGGGATAAAGGGACGGAGAAGAAAATGACAACTTCTACCACAATTGAATTTGGAAGGCATCCTTGCAAGAAGGTTAGAATAGAGTTGTTGGAAGACCAACAACGAAAAGAATAAGTTTGTAGTGGGCTTATGGAAACATCTCAACATTATGAGGTGACAACCGACCACTAAAGGAAACAAATAATATAATTGATAACACCGACGAGATGAAAAATTTCTACCACCAAGATGATAGAGAGATAACTTGGATCATTGATAAGCACCACAAAAGCAACATTCCTTAGGGAAGGCTTTAGGTGAAATATAACCCAAGATAACTCCAATGAAGAGATTGATGGATTTAAAATACCTCATTCTTGACAATATGTGAAACATGAAGCAGGAGGAGAATGAAGGAAATATGCCCTAGAGGCAATAATAAAGTTATTATTTATTTCCTTATACCATGATAAATGTTTATTATTCATGCTAGAATTGTATTAACCGGAAACATAATACATGTGTGAATATATAGACAAACAGATGTCACTAGTATGCCTCTATTTGACTAGCTTGTTAATCAAAGATGGTTATGTTTCCTAACCATGAACAAGGAGTTGTTATTTGATTAACAAGGTCACATCATTAGTTGAATGATCTGATTGACATGACCCATTCCGTTAGCTTAACACTTGATCGCTTAGTATGTTAATGCTTTCTTCATGACCCATACATGTTCCTATAACTATGAGATTATGCAACTCCGCTATCGGAGGAACACTTTGGTACTACCAAACGTCACAACGTGAATCGGGTGATTATAAAGGAGTACTACAGGTGTCTCCAAAGGTACTTGTTGGGTTGGCGATTTGAGATTAGGTTTTGTCACTCCGATTGTCTGGAGAGGTATCTCTAGGCCTTCTCGGTAATACACATCACTTAAGCCTTGCAAGCATTACAACTAATGAGTTAGTTGTGAGATGATGTATTACGGAACGAGTAAAGAGAATTACCGTAACGAGATTGAACTAGGTATTGGATACCGACGATCGAATCTCGGTAAGTAACATACCGATGACAAAGGAACAACGATGTCGTTATGCGGTTTGACCGATAAAGATCTTCGAGAATATGTAGGAACCAATATGAGCATCCAGGTTCCGCTATTGGTTATTGACCGAGAATGGTTCTAGGTCATGTCTACATAGTTCTCGAACCCGTAGGGTCCGCACGCTTAACGCTTCGATGACAGCTCATTATGAGTTTATAAGTATTGATGCACCAAGGTTGTTCGAGTCCCGGATGTGATCACGGACATGACGAGGAGTCTCAAATGGTCGAGACATAAAGATTGATATATTGAAGCCTACATTTGGACATCGGAAGTGTTCCGAGGAAATCGAATTTATCGAGTACCGGAGGTTACCGAACCCCCGGAACTTCATGGGCCCATAGTGGGCCTTGGAGGAAAGGAGAAAGGGCAGCCCTAGGTGGCGCGCCCCCTTCCCTAGTCCTATTAGGACTAGGAAAGGTGGGCCGCCCCTCTCTCTCTTTCCCTCCGAATCCTAATCCAACTAGGATTGAGGGGAATCCTACTCCCGAGGGAGTAGGACTCCTTGTCGCGCCTCCCCTTGGGCCGCCACCTCCCCTTGGCTCCTTTATATACGGGGCAGGGGCACCCCATGACACACAAGTTGATCTACGGATCTTTCTTAGCCGTGTCGCGGTGCCCCTTCCACCATATTCCACTTCGGTCATATCGTCATGAGCTTAGGCGAAGCCCTCGCGCGGAGAAGTCATATCGTCATGAGCTTAGGCGAAGCCCTCGCCGGTGGAGCATCAACATCGCCACCACGCCGTCGTCTTGACAAAACTCATCCCGACACTTTGCTGGATCGGAGTCCGGGATCGCCATCGAGCTGAACGTGCGAACTCGGAGGTGCCGTGACGCTCGGTGCTTCGATCGGTCGGATCGTGAAGACGCACGACTACATCAACCGCGTTGTTATAACGCTTCCGCTTTCGGTCTCACGAGGGTACGTGGACGACATTCTCCCTCTCGTCGCTATGCCATCACCATGGTCTTGCGTGATCGTAGGAAATTTTTGAAATTACTACGCCCCCAAAGATGGCATCCGAGCCTGGTTTTATGCGTTGATGTCATGTGCACGAGTAGAACACAAGTGAGTTGTGGACGATACAAGTCATACTGCCTACCAGCATGTCATACTTTGGTTCAGCGGTATTGTGAGATGAAGCGCCCGGACCGACATTACGCCAGACGCTTACGCGAGACTGGTTTCACCGCCCGAGCACTCGTTGCTTAAAGGTGACCGGCGGTGTCTCGTCCTCTCACTTTAGTTGAACCGAGTATGACTACGCCCGGTCCTTGAGAAGGTTAAACGGAGTCTATTTGACAAACTATCGCTGTGGTTTTGATGCGAGGTAAGAACGGTTCTTGCTCAGCCCGTAGCAGCCACGTAAAACTTGCAACAACAAAGTAGAGGACGCCTAACTTGTTTTTGCAGGGCATGTTGTGATGTGATATGGTCAAGACGTGATGCTATATTTTATTGTATGAGATGATCATGTTTTGTAACCGAAGTTATCGGCAATCGGCAGGAGCCATATGGTTGTCGCTTATTGTATGAAATGCAACGCCATGTAATTGCTTTACTTTATCACTAAGGAGTAGCGATAGTCGAGAAGCAATAGTTGGCGAGACGACAACGATGCTACGATGGAGATCAAGGTGTCGCGCCGGTGACGATGGTGATCATGACGGTGCTTCGGCGATGGAGATCACAAGCACAAGATGATGATGACCATATCATATCACTTATATTGATTGCATGTGATGTTTATCCTTTATGCATCTTATCTTGCTTTGATTGACGGTAGCATTATAAGATGATCTCTCACCAAAATTATCAAGAAGTGTTCTCCACGAGTATGCACCGCTGCCAAAGTTCGTAGTACCCGCACACCATGTGATGATCGGGTGTGATAAGTTCTACGTCCATCTACAACGGTGCAAAACAGTTGCACGCGCGAATACTCAGTTAAACTTGACGAGCCTAGCATATAATGATATGGCCTCGAACACGGAGACCGAAAGGTCGAACGTGAATCATATAGTAGATATGATCAACATAGTGATGTTCACCATTGAAACTACTCCGCCTCACGTGATGATCGGACATGGTTTAGTTGATTTGGATCACGTGATCACTTAGATGACTAGAGAGATGTCTGCCTAAGTGGGAGTTTATTAATATGATTAATTGAACTTAAATTTATCATGAACTTAGTACCGATAGTATTTTGCTTGTCTATGTTTACTGTAGATAGATGGCTCGTGTTGTTGTTCCGTTGAATTTTAATGCGTTCCTTGAGAAAGCAAAGTTGAAAGATGATGGTAGCAATTACAAGGACTGGGTCCGTAATTTGAGGATTATCCTCATTGCTGCACGTAAAAATTACGCCCCGAAGCACCGCTGGGTGACAGTTGCTGCGAGATGCCGAGCCGTGTTGTGAACGTCTCGCAAAGCAAAGCTGATGACTACTCAATAGTTCAGTGTGCCATGCTTTACGGCTTAGAACCGGTCTTCAACGACGTTTTGAACGCCATGGAGCATATGAGATGTTCCAGAGTTGAAGTTAATATTTCAAGCAAATGCCCGGATTGAGAGATATGAAGTCTCCAATAAGTTCTATAGCTGCAAGATGGAGGAGAATAGTTCATTAGTGAGCACATACTCAAAATGTCCGGGTATAACAATCACTTAATTCAGCTGGGAGTTAATCTTCCGGATGATAGTGTCATTGACAGAATTCTCCAATCACGCCACCAAGCTACAAGAGCTTCGTGATGAACTATAATATGCAAGGATGACTAAGACAATTCTGAGCTCTTCGCGATGCTAAAAGCATGCGAAGTAGAAATCAGGAAATAGCATCAAGTGTTGATGGTCAACAAGACCACTAGTTTCAAGAAAAGGGCAAAGGAAAGAAGAAGGAAACTTCAAAAGAACAGCAAGAAAGTTGCTGATCAAGAGAAGAAACCCAAGTCTGGACCTAAGCCTGAAATCGAGTGTTTTACTTTGCAAGCGATCGACATCGAAGCGGAACTGCCCCAAGTATTTGGCGGATAAAAGGATGGCAAGGTGAACAAAGGTATATGTGATATACATGTTATTGATGTGTACCTTACTAGAGCTCGTAGTAGCACTGGTATTTGATATCGGTTCTGCTAATATTTGCAACTCAAACAGGACTACTGGAATAGACGAGCACCGCAAAGGATGAGGTGACGATCTTGGCGTGGGAAATGGTTCCAAAGTCAATGTGATCGCGGTCGGCACGCTACCTCTACATCTACCTTCGGATTAGTTTTAGACCTAAATAATTGTTATTTGGTGCCGCGTTGAGCATGAACATTATATCTGGATCTTGTTTAATGCGAGACGGTTATTCATTTAAATCGAGAATAATGGTTGTTCTATTTATATGAGTAATATCTTTTATGGTCATGCACCCTTGAAGAATGGTCTATTCTTGTTGAATCTCGACAAGAGTGATACACATATTCATAATGTTGAAGCCAAAAGATGCAGAGTTGATAATGATAGTGCAACTTATTTGTGGCATCGCCGTTTAGGTCATATCGGTGTAAAACGCATGAAGAAACTCCATACCGATGGGCTTCGGAATCACTTGATTATGAATCACTTGGTACTTGCGAACCGTGCCTCATGGGCAAGATGACCAAAACGCCGTTCTCCGGAACTATGGAGCGAGCAACTGATTTGTTGGAAATCATACATACCGATGTTTGTGGTCCAATGAATGTTGAGGCACGCAAGGGTATCGTTATTTTCTCACCTTCACAGATGATTTGAGCAGATATGGGTATATCTACTTAATGAAACACAAATCTGAAACATTTGAAAAGTTCAAAGAATTTCAGAGTGAAGTGGAAAATCATCGTAACAAGAAAATAAAATTTCTACGATCTGATTGTGGAGGAGAATATTTGAGTTACGAGTTTGGTTTACATTTGAAACAATGTGGAATAGTTTCGCAACTCACGCCACCCGAACACCACAGAGAAATGGTGTGTCCGAACGTCGAATCGTACTTTACTAGATATGGTGCGCTCTATGATGTCTATTTCCGATTTACCGCTATCGCTTTGGGGTTATGCTTTAGAGACGGCCGCATTCACGCTAAATAGGACACCGTTAAAATCCGCTGAGACGACGCCTTATGAACTGTGGTTTGGCAAGAAACCAAAGTTGTCGTTTCTTAAAGTTTGGGGCTGCGATGCTTATGTAAAGAAACTTCAACCAGATAAGCTCGAACCCAAATCGGAAAATGTGTCTTCATAGGATACCCAAAGGAGACTGTTGGGTACACCTTCTATCACAAATCTGAAGGCAAGATTTTCGTTGCTAAATTCGGATCCTTTCTAGAGAAGGAGTTTCTCTCGAAAGAAGTGAGTGGGAGGAAAGTAGAACTTGATGAGATAATCAGATCTCGCTCCCTTATTGGAAAGTAGTTCATCACAAGAAATGGTTCTGTGACAACTACACCAATTAGTGAGGAAACTAATGATGATGATCATGAAGCTTGAGATCAAGTTACTATGAACCTCGTGGGTCAACCAGAGTAAAATACGCACCAGAGTGGTACGGTAATCCTATTCGAAGTCATGTTACTTGACCATGGCGAACCTACAAACTATGAAGAAGCGATGGTGAGCCCAGATTCCATAAAATGGCTGGAAGCCATGAAATCTGAGATGGGATCCATGTATGAGAACAAAGTATGGACTTTGGTTGACTTGCCCGATGATCGGCAAGCCATTGAAAATAAATGGATCTTTAAGAAGAAGACCGACGCTGATGGTAATATAACTGTCTACAAAGCTCGACTTGTTGCGAAAGGTTTTCGACAAGTTCAAGGGGTTGACTACGATGAGACTTTCTCACCAGAAGCGATGCTTAAGTCTGTCCGAATCATGTTAGCAATTGCCGCATTTTATGATTATGAAATTTGGCAAATGGATGTAAAACTGCATTCTTGAATGGATTTCTAGAAGAAAAGTTGTATATGATGCAACCAGAAGGTTTTGTCGATCCAAAGGGTACTAACAAAGTGTGCAAGCTCCAGCGATCAATTTATGGTCCGGTGCAAGCCTCTCGGAGTTGGAATAAACGCTTTGATAGTGTGATCAAAGCATATGGGTTTGTACAGACTTTTGGAGAAGCTCAGATTTACAAGAAAGTGAGTGGGAGCTCAGAGCATTTCTAATATTATATGTGGACGACATATTATTGATTGGAAATGATATAGAATTTCTGGATAGCATAAAAGGATACTTGAATAAAAGTTTTTCAATGAAAGACCTCGGTGAAGCTGCTTACATATTGGGCATCAAGATCTATAGAGATAGATCAAGACGCTTAATTGACTTTCACAAAGCACATACCTTGATAAAGTTTTGAAAAGTTCAAAATGGATCAGGCAAAGAAAGGTTTTTACCTGTATTACAAGGTGTAAGATTGAGTCGACTCAATGCCCGACCACAAAGCAGAAGATAGAGAGAAAATGAAAGATGTTCCTATGCTTCAGCCATAGGCTCTATCATGTATGCAATGCTGTGTACCAGACTGACGATGCTTAGCTGTAAGCTTGGCAGGAAGGTACCAAAGTAATCCAGAGTGGATCATCGGACAGCGGTCAAGAACATCCTGAAATACGAAAAGGACTAAGGATATGTTTCTCGATATGGAGGTGACAAAGAGCTAGCCGTAAATGGTTACGCCGATGTAAGCTTTGACACGATCCGGACGATTCTAAATCGCAAACCGGATACGTGTTTTTATTAAACGGTGGAGCTGTCAGTTGGTGCAGTTCTAAACAAAGCGTCGTGGCGGGATCTACATGTGAAGCGGAGTACATAGCTGCTTCAGAAGCAACAAATGAAGGAGTCTGGATGAAAGAGTTCATTTCCGATCTAGGTGTCATACCTAGTGCATCGGGACCGATGAAGATCTTCTGTGACAATATCGGTGCAATTGCCTTGGCAAAGGAATCCAGATTTCACAAGAGGACCAAGCACATCAAGAGACGCTTCAATTCCATTCGGGACCAAGTCCAAGTGGGAGACATAGAGATTTGCAAAATACATACGGATCTGAATGTTGCGACCCATTGACTAAGCCTCTTCCACGAGCAAAACATGATCAGCACCAAGACTCCATGGGTGTTAGAATCATTACTATGTAATCTAGATTATTGACTCTAGTGCAAGTGGGAGATCAAGGAAATATGCCCTAGAGGCAATAATAAAGTTATTATTTATTTCCTTATACCATGATAAATGTTTATTATTCATGCTAGAATTGTATTAACCGGAAACATAATACATGTGTGAATATATAGACAAACAGATGTCACTAGTATGCCTCTATTTGACTAGCTTGTTAATCAAAGATGGTTATGTTTCCTAACCATGAACAAGGAGTTGTTATTTGATTAACAAGGTCACATCATTAGTTGAATGATCTGATTGACATGACCCATTCCGTTAGCTTAACACTTGATCGCTTAGTATGTTAATGCTTTCTTCATGACCCATACATGTTCCTATAACTATGAGATTATGCAACTCCGCTTACGGAGGAACACTTTGGTACTACCAAACGTCCACAACGTAATCGGGTGATTATAAAGGAGTACTACAGGTGTCTCCAAAGGTACTTGTTGGGTTGGCGATTTCGAGATTAGGTTTTGTCACTCCGATTGTCTGGAGAGGTATCTCTAGGCCTTCTCGGTAATACACATCACTTAAGCCTTGCAAGCATTACAACTAATGAGTTAGTTGTGAGATGATGTATTACGAACGAGTAAAGAGACTTACCGTAACGAGATTGAACTAGGTATTGGATACCGACGATCGAATCTCGGGTAAGTAACATACCGATGACAAAGGAACAACGATGTCGTTATGCGGTTTGACCGATAAAGATCTTCGTAGAATATGTAGGAACCAATATGAGCATCCAGGTTCCGCTATTGGTTATTGACCGAGAATGGTTCTAGGTCATGTCTACATAGTTCTCGAACCCGTAGGGTCCGCACGCTTAACGTTTCGATGACAGTTCATTATGAGTTTATAAGTATTGATGCACCGAAGGTTGTTCGGAGTCCCGGATGTGATCACGGACATGACGAGGAGTCTTGAAATGGTCGAGACATAAAGATTGATATATTGGAAGCCTACATTTGGACATCGGAAGTGTTCCGAGTGAAATCGGGAATTTACCGGAGTACCGGGAGGTTACCGGAACCCCCCGGGAACTTCATGGGCCCATAGTGGGCCTTGGAGGAAAGGAGAAAGGGCAGCCCTAGGTGGCGCGCCCCTTCCCTAGTCCTATTAGGACTAGGAAAGGTGGGCCGCCCCCTCTCTCTCTTTCCCTCCTAATCCTAATCCAACTAGGATTGGAGGGAATCCTACTCCCGAGGAGTAGGACTCCTTGCGCGCCTCCCCTTGGGCCGCCACCTCCCCTTGGCTCCTTTATATACGGGGGCAGGGGCACCCCATGACACACAAGTTGATCTACGGATCTTTCCTTAGCCGTGTCGGTGCCCCTTCCACCATATTCCACTTCGGTCATATCGTCATGAGCTTAGGCGAAGCCTGCGCGGAGAAGTCATATCGTCATGAGCTTAGGCGAAGCCCTGCGTCGGTGGAGCATCAACATCGCCACCACGCCGTCGTGTCGACAAAACTCATCCCGACACTTTGCTGGATCGGAGTCCGGGATCGCCATCGAGCTGAACGTGTGCGAACTCGGAGGTGCCGTCGCTCGGTGCTTGGATCGGTCGGATCGTGAAGACGCACGACTACATCAACAGCGTTGTTATAACGCTTCGCTTTCGGTCTACGAGGGTACGTGGACGGACACTCTCCCCTCTCGTTGCTATGCCATCACCATGGTCTTGCGTGATCGTAGGAAATTTTTTGAAATTACTACGTTCCCCAGCAGAGAAATTGCCAAGGATGACATAACACCATCTCAAAAGATAAGGTAGAAAGAATTGCACTTTGGAATGCAAGATGAAGATTACTTGAACTCCTCAAAACAAAACATGTGTTGAGCACCATGTTTATTTTAGAGTATAGCTTGGCGGATCATAACTTCGAGAGAAATCTTGAAGAACAATTGAAGAATGAAAAGAATCCTTGACGAACCACCATGTAGAGCTTCCATGAAGAACTCCGGTAATAAAAGGATGATAAAAATTAGGAGAAGTTGAAAACACAAGGTTAAGCCTTGCAGTGATAAGAAGAAGCTTTGAAATGATATAACCGAGAAAACTTTGAACTCCGGAAAGAAAAGATGAAGCATCTCGGACCGAGAGTGTGATATGATGAACAAACTCTGGAAAGAAGAGATGAACAACTTAGAACTGAGAAATTGATACCATTACGAACTCCGGAAGAATGAATCAATCACTTGGATGAAACAAGAACAAGAATTATGTTATGCGTATTCTTCACCAATTTAGATTGATTACAAGCAACGGATTAGGCATACTACTTATTCTCGTTGAAAAAGGATTGAAGAGAGATATTGCTCAACTTGGGAAGGTCTTCAACGATCCGCCGGTAGGATTCGGGAAGACGAATGAATCTATATAATAACGAAGGAAGAGAAATCTTGAACGAACCACCGTAAGAATTGAGAATGAACGTAGCAAAGGCACAATTCACCAGGAAGAATTGGAAAACGAATGAAGATATTTGAGGGGATTTAGATACAAGAGAATGAAGAGATCATGAACTGATTAGAGGATATTTGAACGATTCACCGGTAAGATTTGGAGAATGATAGCTACACGCTGAGAATGAAGAATTATGACATGATGGCCTTCGGAGGAAAGAAATGGAAACAACTCATGAAATGCTCTGGATGGGTGAAAAGAATTCCCACAATCAAAAACAATTATGAGACGATGGCATCAAACTAGAACCATGAATCTTGAAGTGAATGGAGCAAGGTTTAAGAGAAACTCTTCTTCGGTCTTCAAATGCTGAGAATTACGAGGAGAAACACCACCAAATTGTTGAGAAACTCCGGAAGGATTAAAAGAGGAAACGTTGAGCCAGAGATGAAAAGAGTTTGAAAGCGGCCTAGGAGAAGGCATGTGACTGATGAAAATTCTTACATCACAAATGAAAAGAATTGAGAAAAACTCCGGGGAAATTAGAAGAGTCAGGTAAGATCCTGGGAAAGACCTATGGGTTAGGGCCCACTCAAAAGAAAACACCGTTGAACGATTTTGAAGAGAGATTGCACCAGTTGAATTAAATAGCTTGAATGAGAGAAAAACTTGAAGTAACTCGAACAGATTAAGAAAGGAAACATGATTCTTCTGAGATATCTTGAGCACTCCGGACAAGAATAGAGGGAGGTGAACAATTAAGAGGTGCACCGACATGGAGAAACATTTGAAACGAGGAAAAGAATATGATCAACACTGAAAGCTTGATTTAAATCCACCATAGAAGAAACAACGATGAAGGATGATGAGCTTGAAACTGTTGAGCATCTTCATGGGAATCACCGGATAAGAACATTGATTGAAAAGAATGAAGAGACTTCACATGAATAAATGGATACTTGATAAAAAAATCTGAGTCCTTGAAGAAAAAGGGTGGGAGGTCGGGAAAACAAAGACAACTTGGGACGGATGGGACAAACACCGTTGAGAAAACTTGGAATTGATCTCGCAAATGTTGAAATGATCGGATCCACTCGAAGAGAAGCACGCCGGTTTGGAAAAAAATTGACATGGCAACCTCGATGATCAAGAAGGATTAGTATTCACATAGCAATATGAGAACACCGTTTAGGGAAGGTATGGATCAACATTTGACTTCAAAGCAACTCGAATACCACAAATAAAACAAAACAAAGGATTGGCTTGCAGAATAAGCCGGAACAAATACATATGATAGAGATTTACCCAATCCCATATCATGCATCTGTCGGAAAGATATTCTAGGAGCTACTTGAATTCCCACCTATAAAACTCCCGAAACTTTCTGGTTATGCAATCAGGTGTTGGGGATACAGGGGACACAAAATATATCACCCAAACTAACAATACCTAGATCCAGCTGTATCCATCCGTCAACACATAACCAAGAAAACTCCGGAAATCGTGTACCTCCACCTTCGAAAAGCATCCGTTATACAAGCTATGGCAATACTCCCGAACTCGCCCCAAGATCAAGGGTTATCGGGTTATCTCACCAACAACTGTATAAAAGAGATTTTCGATGTCGGCAAAGCTCGGTATTCCGAACTCGCAACGATAAAATTGTGACGACAACACCTCGGAGCTCAACTCCCGGGACACCGCCACAACCCCTAAATGTCGAGGCACCAAGAACAATGTTTTCGTCACAAGACTATCGGAACGATTCCAAGATACCCGCGTGATCCTAAAAAAAATTTCGTGAAATTTGAGGAGAGGAAAGACAAAACATCTACGTCAGGAGGCCTCACCAGAGCGACGAAGGGACTGAGGAGTAAAAAGAATCCAACTCTCCGATATATATAATCCTAAGACTCAACATAGTTTTCTTCTAGACTCAACAACGGCCAACAAACAAGGGGGCTCCTAAGGTCGGTTGAGGCTCTGATACCAACTTGTCACGCCCAAGATGCGACCCTATCCTAAAGGAACTCGAAGGTCCCACCAAGGATAGAAGCGCATCTTGAAGACGCTTTTGCAAGGTGGATATCATTACATCAACATTACATAATAGTGGGGGATACATACATAAGGCATACAATGCCACACGAATACAACAATACAACATACAGGATCAACATCCGACTACGGATGAATCATAAACGAAACTCAAACAATATCCACCTCGCTAGCCCAGGCTGCCGACCGAACCTATCCCCGATCGAAGAAGCGAAGAAGAACTCAACGCAAGCAAGCATCGCTCTCGCGTCATGATCATCGCATAACCTGTACCAGAATCGGTGTTGTAGTAATCTGTGAGCCACGAGGACTCAAAGAATCCCATTACCATGGGTATCAAGACTAGCAAAGCTTAATGGGTAAGGAAGAGGTAAAGTGGTGAGGTTGCAGCAGCGCTAAGCATATATGGTGGCTAACATACACAAATGAGAGCGAGAAGAGAAACAAAGGAACGGTCGTCAACTAGTAATGATCAAGAAGTGATCCTGAACTCCTACTTACGCCGACATAACCCGAAACCGTGTTCTCCTCTCGATCAACCCCAAAAGAGACACTCACGGTTACGCATTACGGTTGGTGTATTTTAGAAGAGTTAACTTCAAGTTTACTACAACCGGATATTAACAAATTCCCATCTGCCACATAACCGCGGGCACGGCTCTCGAAAGTTTATACCTGCAGGGTGTCCCAACTTAGCCCATGATAAGCTCTCGTGATCAACGAAGGATATTCCTTCTCCCCGGGAAGACCCGATCAGTCTCGGAATCCCGGCTACAAGACATTTCGACAGCAATAAAACAAGACCAGCAAAGCCGCCTGATGCGCCGACAATCCCGATAGGAGCTGCACATATCTCGTTCTCAGGGCAACACCGGATGAGACTAGCTACGAGTAAAACCAGACCTCGAGTTTCTCCGAGGGGCCCAGCAGTAGCTGGTTCAGCCAGCACTTAGAGAAGCACTGCCCCGGGGGGGCTAAAATAAAGATGACCCTTGGGTTGGCCGACCCAAGGGAAGGGTATAGGTGGTGGTGAGGCAAATGGTAAAACCAAGGTTGGGCCTTGCTGGAGGAGTCTTATTCAAAGCGAACTGTCAAGGGGGTCCCATAAACCACCCAACCGCGTTAGGGACGCAAAATCCGGGAACATAATACCGATATGACGGAAACTAGGGCGGCAAGAGTGGAACAAAACACCAGGCATAAGGCCGAGCCTTCCACCCTTTACCAAGTATATAGATGCATTAATTAAATAAGATATATTGTGATATCCCAACAAGTAAACATGTTCCAACAAGGAACAACATCTCCATGTTCCAACAAGGAACAAACTTCATCTTCACCGCAACTAACAACGCTATAAGAGGGCTGAGCAAAGCGGTAACATAGCCAAACAACGGTTTGCTAGGAAGGGTGCAAAAGGTTAGAGGCTAACATGGCAATTTGGGAGGCTTGAAGAGCAAATGATAGGTAGCGCAGCAAAGCGATAGAACGAAGCAACTAGCATAGCAATGATAGTAATGAGATCCAAGGTGACGGTCATCTTGCCTGAAATCCCGCAAGGAAGAAGAACGAGTCCATGAAGAAGACGAACGGGAGTAGTCGAACGAATCCTCACAATCGCAACATTACCGGAACCAAGAAGCAACACCGAAAAGAAACAAACAACATGGTAAATGCACAAGCATAAACATGGCACGATGCACAATCAAGTATGATGCATGTCCAGTTTAATGAGGCATGGCATGGCAAAGTGCAACAAACAATACTACAAATTAAGTGGAGCTCAATATGCAACGAGTTGCATATTGACAAAACACCACATTGACATATTTAGTTTGATCTCGTTTAAGCTACCAAACAATATTAAATGTTGTTAAACATGGCAAGAGGTGGAGCATAATTAAACTACCTATCTAGGCAAGTTTAAATGAGGCCGGAACAACAAACAACAATTCCGGAAAATCCTCATGAGCAATATTTTAGATTCGGTGCTGTTCTGCCCTAATACATATTTTATTGTTGTTAAACAGGAAAATAAACTGCACCATGTTAAACTAGGCATTTTTCCACCCCATTTACATATAAAGTTTATTTAAAACCGAGCTACGGTTAATTAGGTATGAATTAAATCATTTTAACATGGCATTTAGGAAAATTAATGCAAACAGCAAGTTAAACATTTTTAACATAAATGAAAGTGGCATATTATTAATCTACACAAAATTCTAAGCATTTTACATGTTTAAATCATTTAATTCCGATGCACCATTTGTGAGTTATTAAATGCATGAAGACTAGGGACTTATCTGCAAATCTGTAATGCACTGGATAAAGTTAAATCGCAGATCTGGAAAAAAAACATACACGGGCCGAATCTGGTGCACTGCTGGGCTGAATAGGAGGGGCTGTGGGGAGCTCACCCATGGGCCAAGCCCAGTCGGTGGAGAGGGGAAGCAGGAGGCTGGAAGGGGGCGCGCGGAGCTGGGCCTCGCGGGCGAAGGGAGCTGGGCCTCGCGCGACGGAGGGGAGCCGCTGGGCTGAAGCAGAGGTGGCCCAGGTGCGGGCACTGGGGGCGTCGTGCTCGTTCGTTCGACATGGGAAACAGCGGCAACAACAGGGGAGCAGCAGCGCAATGCAGGGGGCTCCGGCGACGCGGCCTCGACGGAGACCGACCGGAACGGGACTGGGACGACGGGATCCGACGGAGGGGCCGAATCTGGAGCAAACGGTGGCGGCTTGAGGCGCCGAAGCAGCAGAGGTCAGCGAGGCCATGGCGCGGGGGTTGCTCCTGTCGACAGAGAAAGAGAGAACATGGAGAGATGTTCAGATAAGCAGAACAGAAAGGGAAGAAGAGAGAAGGCGAGGGCGACGGGCACGCTGGTGACCTTGATGCAGGGGAGAGGTGGAGGCGTGGATTCGGTGAGGCGGCGGAGTCGCGAGGGTGAGGCGGAGGCGCCGGTCGCCGGCTACTGCTGCTACTCCGGCGAGGAGGCTCGGGGCGAGCTGGTTGGTCTCGGGATGAATCCAGAGGGGTTGTGGGAGCGAAGGCAGCGCCTTGATCCATTCGGGATCGAGCGCGGGGTCGATTCGAGAGGGAGAGGTCGGGGAGGATTTGGATCATGGGTGCGGGCTCGTTGGTGGGGAACCGAGGAGGCAAGTGGATCGATGGATTGGATCGAGCAGGTGGAGAGGTGGTTGGTAGGTTGGGGATGGATCCCAGGGGGATTTGGTAGAGAGTGGCGGCGGTGGAATGGGAAGGATGGGACAGCTCCCTAGATTTTAGGGTTGCCCCATTTATATAGCAAGTGGAATTTGGGTAGGGTTATTAGGTCCCTCCGATCATAATCGGACTAACGAAAATAAATAGGCTAGGTAACCCAAATAAGAAAATGGAGATATTTTATAGATGTTAGAGATGATCTGAATGCAACGGTGATGACCGAGCGGTTCGGGTTTGGGGCAGTTTTGGACGCACGCAAGAGGGGTCGGTGGTTGTGCAGAGAGGTTGCGAGGCGGACAAATAAGAGGGCAACGAAACTCGGTCGGACTGGACGACCAACGAAGGCAAAGCGGTCCGAGGAGGTCAACGAGGACAAGGGGCCTGACAAAATGACAACGGAGGCAAAGAGAGAAAGGGTAACTCTGAACGGCTACGAAGTTTTATGAAAATATGCAAATGCAATGCGATGATGCTATGAGATGAGATGCCTGACATGAACACAATACAAAACAAGAGACAAAAACCCAACCACGAAGGAAATAAAATAACACATCTCCGGAAAAGGCAAGAGTTGGAGTTACCGATATAGAAAGTTGTATCCGGGGCGTTACAGCATGTGTCTAGGGCCTCTCCATTTGGATGTGGGAGCGAAACCCGGTGGGGCGTCCAGAGAAGCTGCACCCACGTGAATGGACTGATTATGGCGAAGATGACGAAGATGATCGATACCCGACCGTCGCATACGCTTGGGACATGGTGGGTGTCTACACGGGCACAACCAATGCTTTGCACAAGGTCTTCACCAATGAGCTTGATGCTCTGACGGCTTTCCAGGTATAAGAACTAGATTTTGAATGTTTTCGATGACACTTTCACGTGAGCTTACCATTTTTGGTACTAGGTTAATTGGAGCCGTATGATAAACGAGAGTGGGGGTTCGAGCTGAACATGATGTGCAAGCATCTGGCGGTGCATCGTGCCCATGATTTGTGTCTATGCCGTCGAGTACCACTTTCCACAACGCATTGCCGCACAATTTGGCAGGGAACAACGTACACCATGATACGTCTCCAACGTATCTATAATTTTTGATTGCTCCATGCTACTTTATCTACTGTTTTAGGCAATATTGGGCTTTATTATCCACTTTTATATTATTTTTGGGACTAACCTATTAACCGGGGGCCCAGCCCAGATTTGCTGTTTTATGCCTATTTCAGTGTTTCGAAGAACAGGAATATCAAACGGAGTCCAAACGGAATGAAACTTTCGGCAACGTGATTTTTTGGAAGAATATCACCCAGGAGACTTGGAGTTCACGTCATAAGACCCACGAGGAGGCCACGAGATAGGAGGGCGCCCCCCCCTATAGGGCGCGCCCCCTGTCTCGTGGGCCCCTCGAGCATCCCTCGACCGACTTCTTTCGCCTATATATACCTACGTACTCTAAAACCATCAGAAATCAAGATAGATCGGGAGTTCCGCGCCTCAAGCCTCTGAGCCACCAAAACCTCTCGGAGCCCTTCCGGCACCACGGAGGGGGATCCTTTGCCGGTGGCCATCTTCATCATCCCGGCGCTCTCCATGACGAGGAGGGAGTAGTTCACCCTCGGGGCTGAGGGTATGTACCAGTAGCTATGTGTTTGATCTCTCTCTCTCTCGTGTTTTCTCTCGTGTTCCCTCTATGGCACGATCTTGATGTATCCCGAGCTTTGCTATTGTAGTTGGATCTTATGATGTTTCTCCCCCTCTACTCTCTTGTGATGAATTGAGTTTCCCCTTTGAAGTTATCTTATCGGATTGATTCTTTTATGAGAACACATGATGTATGTCTTGCCGTGCTTATCTGTGGTGACAATGGGATATCATGTGCCTCTTGATGTATGTTTTGGTGACCAACTTGCGGGTTCCGCCCATGAACCTATGCATAGGGGTTGGCACACGTTCTTGACTCTCCGGTAGAAACTTTGGGGCACTCTTTGAAGTACTTTTATGTTGGTTGGATGAATCTGAGATTGTGTGATGCATATCGTATAATCATGCCCACGGATACTTGAGGTGACAATGGAGTATCTACATGACATTAGGGTTTTGGTTGATTTGTGTCTTAAGGTGTTATTCTAGTACGAACTCCTTTATAGATTGATCCGAAAGAATAGCTTTGAGGTGGTTTCGTACCCTACCATAATCTCTACGTTTGTTCTCCGCTATTAGTGGCTTTGGAGTGACTCTTTGTTGCATGTTGAGGGCTTGTTATATGATCTATCTATGTTATTATTGTTGAGAGAACTTGCACTAGTGAAAGTATGAACCCTAGGCCTTGTTTCCTATCATTGCAATACCGTTTACGCTCACTTTTATCATTAGTTACCTTGCCGTTTTTATTATTTGAGATTACAAAAACCTTTATCTACCATCCATATTGCACTTGTATCACCATCTCTTCGCCGAACTAGTGCACCTATACAATTTACCATTGTATTGGGTGTGTTGGGGACACAAGAGACTCTTTGTTATTTGGTTGCAGGGTTGTTTGAGAGAGACCATCTTCATCCTACGCCTCCCACGGATTGATAAACCTTAGGTCATCCACTTGAGGGAAATTTGCTACTGTCCTACAAACCTGTGCACTTGCAGGCCCAACAACGTCTACAAGAAGAAGGTTGTGTAGTAGACATCAAGCTTTTTTCTGGCGCCGTTGCCGGGGAGGTGAGTGCTTAAAGGTATATCTTTAGATCTTGCAATCGAATCTTTTTGTTTCTTGTTTTATCACTAGTTTAGTTTATAAAAGAAAACTACAAAAAAATGGAATTAAGTTTGTCTCATACGCTTCATCTTTTTAATATCTTTCGTGAGTATGATGGAAAGGAAAATTGTGCTCAAGTGCTAGAAGAAGAATGTATTAAAATTCTTGGTACTAAATCTTTGAATGATGAGCAGGATTGCAATGTTGTTAGTGTGAATTCCTTGAATATCTATGATGCTAATGATATGCAAAGCCACAAGCTTGGGGAAGCTATGTTTGATGAATATGATATATTTAGTCCCCCAAGTTTTGATGAGCAAATTTATTTTGATGAAAGAATGCCTCCTATCTATGATGATTATTGTGATGACACGTATGCTTTAAAGAATAATGATAACCATGAAACTTGTCATCTTGATCTTAATTTTCAATCACATGATAGTTATTTTGTTGAGTTTGCTCCCACTATTATTCATGAAAAGAATTTTGCTTATGTGGAGAGTAGTAAATTTTCTATGCAAGTAGATCATGAAAAGAATGATTTAGGTGCTGGTTATATTGTTGAATTCATTCATTATGCTAGTGAAAATTATTATGAGGGAGGAACATATGCTTGTAGGAATTGCAATAATACCAAGTTTCCTCTCTATGTGCTTGAAGTTTTGAAGTTATGCTTGTTTTACCTTCCTATGCAAGTTGATTCTTGTTCCCATAAGTTGTTTGCTCACAAAATCCCTATGCATAGGAAGTGGGTTAGACTTAAATGTGCTAGTAATATTCTTCATGATGCTCTCTTTATGTTTCAATTCTTATCTTTTATGCGAGCATCATTGAAATCATCATGCCTAGCTAGGGGCGTTAAACGTTAGCGCTTGTTGGGAGGCAACCCGATTTTATTTTAGTTTCTTGCTTTTTGGTTCTTTTTAGGAATAAATAATCCATATAGCTTCTGGTTAGATGTGTTTTCATGTTTTAATTAGTGTTTGTGCCAAGTAGAACCTTTGGGAAGACTTGGGTGAAGTCTTTATGATCATGCTGTAAAAAACAGAAACTTTAGCGCTCACGAGATTAGCTATAACTTTTTACTGGAGAGTGCTATTCAGTTGATTCGTTTTGCAGATTATTACTATACAAATTCCTCAGGTCCACCAATTTCTTTTAGAATTTTTGGAGTTCCAGAAGTTTGCGTTAGTTACAGATTACTACAGACTGTTCTGTTTTTGACAGATTCTGTTTGCATTGTGTTATTTGCTTATTTTGATGACTCTATGGCTAGTAAAATAGTTTATAAACCATAGATAAGTTGGAATACAGTAGGTTTAACGCCAATATAAATAAAGAATGAGTTCATTACAGTACCTTGAAGTGGTCTTTTGTTTTCTTTCGCTAACGGAGCTCACGAGTTTTCTATTAAGTTTTGTGTGGTTGAAGTTTTCAAGTTTTAGGTAAAGCTTCGATGGACTATGGAATAAGGAGTGGAAAGAGCCTAAGCTTGGGGATGCCCAAGGCACCCCAAGGTAATATTCAAGGACAACCAAGAGCCTAAGCTTGGGGATGCCCCGGAACGCATCCCCTCTTTCGTCTTCGTTCATCGGTAACTTTACTTGGAGCTATATTTTTATTCACCACATGATATGTGTTTTGCTTGGAGCGTCATTTTCTCTTGTTAGTTTTTGCTTGCTGTTATTTAGAATAATGTTTTGCATCTTTAGTTTCAATAAAAAAGGTCAAGGATAGCCTTTGCCATGGTTATTTTGCTAGTATACATGTTGCTCTTTGAAAACAGAAAGTTTACCGCTGTTGCAAAAATTCCCTAGAAAAGTCAGAGAGTGGTATAATGTTGAATCTTTTTGCATATTGAGCTCTGATAAATTTATTACAGTGGGAATTTAGGTCATAATTTTGGGAGTCAGGGAAGTATTGATACTCTTGCATTCTTTACATACTGTACTGTTTTGGCAGATTGCTGTTATGTTTGCACTGTTTGCTTATGTTTGCTTGTTTAATGATTCTATTTGAGGATAGGAGTGTTAAATATGCAGAGGCATTTAGTATGCAATGTGGAATAATAATTTTAGTAATTTGTTACAGTAGAAAATGATAAGGTTTTGCATTGGTTTATACTAACCTATCTCACGAGTTCTTGTTGAGTTTGTTGTGGATGAAGCTTTTGAGAAATAGAGAAACCATGATATGAGAGGAATTAAGAAGACACAAAAGTTCAAGCTTGGGGATGCCCAAGGCACCCCAAGATAATATTCCTAGAAATCTCAAGCATCTAAGCTTGGGGATGCCCCGGTAGGCATCCCACCTTTCTTCTTCAACAACTATCGGTTAGTATCGGTTGAGCCTAAGTTTTTGCTTCTTCACATGAGTTGTGCTATCCTTGCAATGTAGTTTTCTTTAACTTTGCTTTCTGTTTGAATAAAGTATCAAGATCTAAAATTATTAAATGGGAGAGTCTTCACATAGTTGCATAATTATTTAACTACTCAATGATCTTCACTTATATCTTTCAGAGTAGTTTGTCATTTGCTCTAGTACTTCACTTATATCTTTTAGAGCATGGTGGTGGTTTTATTTTGAAGAAATAGATGAACTCTCATGCTTCACTTATATTATTTTGAGAGTCTTAAATAGCATGATAATTTGCTTAAATAATCTTAATATGCTAGGTATTCAAAAATAGTAAAAACTCTCTTATGAGTGTGTTGAATACTAAGAGAAGTTGATGCTTGATGATTGTTTTGAGATATGAAAGTAGTGATATTAGAGTCATGCTAGTTGAGTAGTTGTGAATTTGAGAGATACTTGTGTTAAAGTTTGTGATTCCCGTAGCATGCACGTATGGTTAATCGTTATGTGATGAAGTCGGAGCATGATTTATTTATTGATTGTCTTCCTTATGAGTGGCGGTCGGGGACGAGCGATGGTCTTTTCCTACCAATATATCCCCCTAGGAGCATGCGCGTAATACTTTGATTTGATAACTTGTAGATTTTTGCAATAAGTATATGAGTTTTTTATGACTAATGTTGAGTCCATGGATTATAAGTACCCTTCTTCCTTCCACCATTGCTAGCCTCTCTAATACCGCGCACTTTTCGCCAGTATCATACACCCACCATAAACCTTCCTCAAAACAGCCACCATACCTACCTATCATGGAATTTCCATAGCCATTCCGAGATATATTGCCATGCATCTTCCCACCGTTCCGTTTATTATGACACGCTTCATCATTGTCATATTGCTTTGCATGATCATGTAGTTGGCATCGTATTTGTGGCAAAGCCACCGTTCATAATTCTTTCATACATGTCACCCCTTAGTCATTGCACATCCCGGTACACCGCCGGAGGCATTCATATAGAGTCATAATTTGTTCTAAGTCTCGAGTTGTAATTCATGAGTTGTAAGTAAATAAAAGTGTGATGATCATCATTATTAGAGCATTGTCCCAAGTGAGGAAAGGATGATGGGGACTATGATTCCCCCACAAGTCGGGATGAGACTCCAGACGAAAAAATAAAAAAAAGAGGCCATAAAAAAAGAGAAAAGGCCCAAATAAAAAAATAAATAAAAAAATAGAGAAAAAGAGAGAAGGGACAATGTTACTATCCTTTTACCACACCTGTGCTTCAAAGTAGCACCGTGATCTTCATGATAGAGAGTCTCCTATGTTGTCACTTTTATATACTAGTGGGAATTTTCATTACAGAACTTGGCTTGTATATTCCAATGATGGGCTTCCTCAAATGCCCTAGGTCTTCGTGAGCAAGCGAGTTGGATGCACACCCACTTAGTTTCTTTTGTTGAGCTTTCATATACTTATAGCTCTAGTGCATCCGTTGCATGGCAATCCCTACTCACTCACATTGATATCTATTGATGGGCATCTCCATAGCCCGTTGATACGCCTAGTTGATGTGAGACTGTCTTCCCTCTTTTTTGTCTTCTCCACAATCACCATTCTATTCCACATATAGTGGTATATCCATGGCTCACGCTCATGTATTGCGTGAAGATTGAAAAAGTTTCGAAAATGTTAAAGTATGAAACAATTGCTTGGCTTGTCATCGGGGTTGTGCACGATTTAAATATTTTGTGTGGGGAAGATGGATCATAGCCATACTATATGATTTTGTAGGGATAACTTTCTTTGGCCATGTTATTTTGAGAAGACATGATTGCTTTGTTAGTATGCTTGAAGTATTATTATTTTTATGTCAATATTAAACTTTTGTCTTGAATCTTCGGATCTTAATATTCATATCACAAGTAAGAAGAATTACAATGAAATTATGCCAACTAGCATTCCACATAAAAAATTCTGTTTTTATCATTTACCTACTCGAGGACGAGCAGGAATTAAGCTTGGGGATGCTTGATACGTCTCCAACGTATCTATAATTTTTGATTGCTCCATGCTACTTTATCTACAGTTTTAGGCAATATTGGGCTTTATTATCCACTTTTATATTATTTTTGGGACTAACCTATTAACCGGAGGCCCAGCCCAGATTTGCTGTTTTATGCCTATTTTAGTGTTTCGAAGAAGAGGAATATCAAACGGAGTCCAAACGGAATGAAACTTTCGGCAACGTGATTTTTTGGAAGAATATCACCCAGGAGACTTGGAGTTCACGTCAGAAGACCCTCGAGGAGGCCACGAGATAGGAGGGCGCCCCCCCCCTATAGGGCGCGCCCCCTGTCTCGTGGGTCCCTCGAGCATCCCCTGACCGACTTCTTTCGCCTATTTATACCTTCGTACCCTAAAACCATCAGAAATCAAGATAGATCGGGAGTTCCACCGCCGCAAGCCTCTGTAGCCACCAAAAACCTCTCGGGAGCCCTTCCCGGCACCCTGCCGGAGGGGGGATCCTTCGCCGGTGGCCATCTTCATCATCCCGGCGCTCTCCATGACGAGTAGGGAGTAGTTCACCCTCGGGGCTGAGGGTATGTACCAGTAGCTATGTGTTTGATCTCTCTCTCTCTCTCTCTCTCTCTCTCTCTCTCTCTCTCTCTCGTGTTCTCTCTCGTGTTCCCTCTATGACACGATCTTGATGTATCCCGAGCTTTGCTATTGTAGTTGGATCTTATGATGTTTCTCCCCCTCTACTCTCTTGTGATGAATTGAGTTTCCCCTTTGAAGTTATCTTATCTGATTGAGTCTTTTATGAGAACACTTGATTTATGTCTTGCCGTGCTTATCTGTGGTGACAATGGGATATCATGTGCCTCTTGATGTATGTTTTGGTGACCAACTCGCGGGTTCCGCCCATGAACCTATGCATAGGGGTTGGAACACGTTCTTGACTCTCCGGTAGAAACTTTGGGGCACTCTTTGAAGTACTTTTATGTTGGTTGGATGAATCTGAGATCGTGTGATGCATATCGTATAATCATGCCCACAGATACTTGAGGTGACAATGGAGTATCTAGGTGACATTAGGGTTTTGGTTGATTTGTGTCTTAAGGTGTTATTCTAGTACGAACTCTTTTATAGATTGATCCGAAAGAATAGCTTTGAGGTGGTTTCGTACCCTACCATAATCTCTAATTTTGTTCTCCGCTATTAGTGGCTTTGGAATGACTCTTTGTTGCATGTTGAGGGCTTGTTATATGATCTATCTATGTTATTATTGTTGAGAGAACTTGCACTAGTGAAAGTATGAACCCTAGGCCTTGTTTCCTATCATTGCAATATTGTTTACGCTCACTTTTATCATTAGTTACCTTGCTGTTTTTATTATTTCAGATTACAAAAACCTTTATCTACCGTCCATATTGCACTTGTATCACCATCTCTTCGCCGAACTAGTGCACCTATACAATTTACCATTGTATTGGGTGTGTTGGGGACACAAGAGACTCTTTGTTATTTGGTTGCAGGGTTGTTTGAGAGAGACCATCTTCATCCTACGCCTCCCACGGATTGATAAACCTTAGGTCATCCACTTGTGTAGTATACATCACACCACTAGGCGGTCTCATCGATACTGGTGGCTCCGACCTACACTTGTGAGTGCATTCTTCTCCATTTCCGTGTTTTTGTTTTGATGTTTTACATTCTGTCTTATGGTGTTTTATATTCTTTATTATGCCTTGCAGGATGAGCAGGCAGAACAATCAGTCGATCATAGATTGGGGAGAGCAACATGCCAGATAGGTGAAGGAATGGAACGAGTGAAAAACTCACAAATATGTGGAGAGGAAAGTGAGATGGACTGGAATGAGTACGATGATCACATGCGGTGGTACAATGATGACATCAATCATCGTCTGTGCGTGAGGCCCCAGTGGACGACAGCAGATGCCGAAGAACTGTACGATGATGACTCCGAGAATGAGGCCTACCATGACAACATCAGAGAGCTAAAAGGCGGATTTAGGGAGTATGGACCCCTCATGAACAGAATGGTAAGTTGTTTTTATCTGTTTTCAACCGGTGGTTGGATGAAATCTACTTTACTGAGTGTGACTCATTTATTGTTTTACAGTCTTCGGAGCTGAACAAAAGCATTTTTGAAGCCTCGGATGCGCTAAGTTCTATCCCCGGGATTCGAGATAGTGAGAAGAAGTTGAGGGGAATGGTGAAGGTAACATCGAGCCTCCTACAATTATGTAAGTGCATCTAGTGCCCGTTAGTGATTTTGGTGTATTGAAGACTTATAGGTTAAGGGACTAATGTGTTTGTGAGTGTACACAGGTCTATAAGTCTATGAGGAGTTTTATATTTACGATGAAAGTCGACCCCTAAAAATGAATGTCTTTAGCTGAAGACTTTGGTTTCCTTGAAGACTTTGAAAGTGAGGAAATTGGTGTGACCTTGAACACTTGATATTCATGCAAGGATTATGAAGCGTGAAGACTTTTGTTTTTGTAGTTTCACTTTCTCTTTCTTGAGTCATAGGAAACACCGTACTGTTAAAGGGGGTCGAGGTAAAACTAAGGAAAAGTTTCCAAGTGATGCTCATCTCAGTATCCTACACCTACCCAATCCTTTCGAGTGAAGCCATTGGAAATCTCATACAGTTCAGTCAATTTCTTCAGTGACAGAGACAAAGATCTTCTGGTCTCTGAAGAATTTGTTCTGACTAAGGAGTTAGGAATTCGCTAGTGCGAATTGCCTACAAGTGAGGAACATGATAGCCCTGAGGAATTTGATACTCAAATTTCCGACCGTTGCTGTGCTATGCGCTAGCTGTCCCAAATTAAAATATCTACCCACCTAACAGTCATATCATTGAAGGGCATTTATGTCTTATCAAGTCGGGCTGTTCCCTAGGCTATAAATAGCCGCCACCTACAACCACTAGTTGGTTGGCTGCTCCGAGAGAAACTGACACTTGTCATTGAGAGCATCCTATCCTCTGAGTACTTTGAGCAAAAATCATCAAGTGAGGAAAACCCAAACCCAAACATCTTCAAACCCAAAGTGATTGAGCATCACTGAAGAGATTGTTCCTGTGTGGAACCAACACTTGTTACCTTTGAGGACTATGCATCCTCCATATGGTATAGGCATCATGGTCTAGAGCATCCAAGAGGAAATTATGGATCGCCAAGTGACCTACTCTGTGAAGGTTTGGAAGTCACCTGAAGACTTACCACGAGTGATTGGGCGAGGTCTGTGCGATCTTAGCTCAAGGAGAATACGGCGAGGACCGTGTGTCCTCAGGTTTAAATACCTAGCCCCTCCAACTAGACGTACAACTGTCACAGTAGTTGGAACTGGTCTACCAAATAATCGTCTTCACCAAGCTACTGGTTCCATTTCCTCAACCCTTTCATTACCTCATTCATGTGTTGATGAACTTGATCGTTACTGTTTGAAGACTTTGACTGAAAACTTTCTCAATTTCCTCAATCCCAATTCTTCAGTCACTTTGTCTTCAGCCTACTTATCCTGTTTATACGCTTCCTGTACTCTGTGCTTGCTTTTATTTCATCATTATGACTGTGTTACTACTCTGTTACGCTTGCACCCGAGTAATTATTCCGCTGCTAGTTGTTCGTGACTTAGGAAATTCCTCACCTTGAATTTCCTTAGTGGCGAATTTGGAAAAATCTCCTATTCACCCCCTCTAGTTGATACAACGCACTTTCAATTGGTATTAGAGAAAGGTACTCCCTTGTTCTGTGTGATTTTGGTTTAACCACCTGGAGTTTTAGTTATGTCAACTGCAGGAATGATCAAGGTCTCGGCTGGGTGTCCTACCTTCGATGGGATGGACTACTCCTACTGGAAGAATAAGATGCGCATGCATCTTGAGGCAATTGACAATGATCTTTGGTACGTTGTGGAAAATGGCGTTACGTCCATCACTCCTTTTGTGAACGCTAATGATGTGAAGAGATTCAAGCAACTCGACTCTCAAGCGAAGAATATCATATGTGGCCATCCGAGCAAAGGGCAGTATGGCAGAGTGAGTGCTTTGGAGACAGCTAAGCTTATCTGGGATAGGTTTTCCAAGGTTAACGAAGGAGTATCAACACAACGTGACTCTCGAGTTGACGTTCTTCGCAATCTCTTCAACCGCTTCAAAAGACTCGACAATGTTCAACAAACCTTCGATCGCCTCACTGACATCTCAAATGAGCTTCAAGCACTTGGTGCCACTGACATCAGCGACCATGAGGTGGTGAAGAAATTGCTGAGATCGCTTGATTCCTCATTTGACACTCTTGCACTGATGATTCAAGAACATGGAGACTACAAGTCACTTGATCCTGCTGATATCCTCGAGAGGCTAAATACTCATGAGTTCCAACTTGCTGAGAAGAGAGATCTCTACAGAGCGAGCTATGGTAGATCACGCGCACTAAAGGCCAAGGCAGTCTCTGAATCTGAAGAAGAGGGTTCTGGTAGAAGCCTTGGTAATCCTGAAGAACTGATTCAGGAGCTAGCAATGCTCGTGAGGAAATTCCAGAAGTTCTCAAGACGTGGTCACTTTGGTAAATCCTCAAGAGGTGATGACATGAGATCAGATTCCTCATCCCGTGCCTACAAGAAGAGGACTTTCCACAAATGCAAGAAACCTGGTCACTACATTACTGATTGTCCTCAGGTGGAGAAGGAATCAAAGAAGAAGAAATACAAGGATGATAGTTTTGATGACTCGAAGAAGAAGAAGAAATCTTTGAAGTCCTCATCGTCAAAATCTTCATCTCACAAGAAGAGCAGCTCCAAAAAGGCTCGGGCATTCATTGACAAGGAAATGGACTCTAAAGCTGAATATGAGGAAATTGAGGAAGAGGAGGCATGTGAGGAGTCAGACTCTGGTGTGGCGAGCCTAGCTCTCGCTACTGCTTTCGTCAGCAAGTCCATCTTCAACTCTGAGGAAAATGGCTTCCCCAACACTACTGACGACAGTGATGATGACTACGCTCCCACCTAATGCTTCATGGCAAAAGGTGCCAAGGTACTCAAATATCCCTCCTTTGAATCAAGTGAGGATGAATCTGATGAAAATCTCAAGCCTAGCTATTCTAAACTTGGTAAGATTGCTGTGAAACAATAAAAGGCTTTTGAAAAGGTTCAAAATATGCTAGACAAAAGCGATGACATGTTGGGTGAAGAAATGGATCGAACTCAGACTGTGACTGAAAATCTTCAAAGACTTCAGTCTAAGTTTGATAATCTTCAGAGTCATCATAACACTCTCTTAGCTGATCATGAGAAACTTTCTTATGAATTTCTTGAAAGAAAGCAAGATCTTGAGAAGCTAAGGCTGAGTTATGAAGATCTTCGGAAGGAACGTGATTCATTTCTTGGTCAACAGATCAGTTCCGCTTAGGTTGAATTCATTCCACCATGTTTGAAATGCATTGAACGTGAATCTACTAATTCTTCACCTGAAAGTTAAAATGCTTCTATTGCTGCAAATTCTTCAGCTGTCTCTGTGGTTACAAATTCCTGATCTGAGGATACCACAAGTATCACTGACAATGCAGGGTTGAAGGAATTGTATGTGTTAGGCATGTACAAAAGCCTCAAAGGGCATCAGGCTCTTTGTGATGTGTTTAAAAAGCATATCCTCAACAGGAACCCTAGGAAAGAGGGTATTGCCTTTAAGAGGAAACTCAATGCTGATGGGACCTACTGGAAACCTGAGCAGTATCCCAAAACCTCATGGGTTGCTGCAAAGGGATCTCATGTAGATCCATCCACTTATTTTACCGTGAACAGTAGGATATGCTCCTACTGAGTAAATATATTAAAGAAAATAATAAGTGCACTGTACATGTGAGTATTTACATTAGATCCATCCACTTTATCTGGCTTTACATGTGAATCTTCATATTCTTCTGATGAGTGATACGTCTCCGTCGTAGCTATAATTTTTGATTGTTACATGCCAATATTCTACAACTTTTACATACTTTTGGCAACAATTTATATGATTTTCTTGGACTAACATATTGATCCAGTGCCCAGTGCCAGTTCCTGTTTGTTGCATGTTTTTTGTTTTGTATAAAATCCATATCGAACGGAGTTCAAACGGGATAAAAACTTACGGAGATTTTTTTGGAATACATGTGAATTTTGGGAAGTGTAATCAACGCGAGACGATGCCCGAGGGGCCAACAAGGGTGAGGGGCGCGCCCTGGGCCCTTGTGGCCACTCCGTAAGGCGGTTTATGCCCTTCTTTCGCCGCAAGAAAGCTAATATCTAGACAAAAATCGTGTTAAAATTTTAGCCCAATCGGAGTTACGGATCTCCGGGAATTTAACAAACGGTGAAAGGGCAGAATCTGGGAGCACAGAAATAGAAGAAAACATAGAGATAGATCCAATCTCGAAGGGGCTCCCGCCCCTCCGCCACCATGGAAGCCAGGGACCAGAGGGGAAACCCTTCTTGCATCTAGGGGGAAGGTCAAGAAAGAAGAAGAAGAAGGGGGGCTCTCTCCTCCTCTCTCCCGGTGGCGCCGGAACGCCGTCGGGGCCATCATTGTGACTGCGATCTACACCAACAACTTCACCACCGTCATCACCAACTCTCTCCCCCTCTATGCAGCGGTGTACACCTCTTCTCCCCGCTGTAATCTCTACTTAAACATGGTGCTCAATTCTATATATTATTTCCCAATGATGTATGGCTATCCTATGATGTTTGAGTAGATCCGTTTTGTCCTATGGGTTGATTGATGATCGTGATTGGTTTGAGTTGCATGTTTTATTATTGGTGCTGTTCTATGGTGCTCTCCGTGTCGCGCAAGCGTGAGGGATCCCCGCTGTAGGGTTTGCAATATATTCATGGTTTGCTTATTGTCCGCGTTGCGTGAGTGATAGAAACACAAACACTAATAAGTGGGTCGTGGCGCATGGAATAAAGAGGACTTGATACTTTAATGCTATGGTTGGGTTTTACCTTAATGATCTTTAGTAGTTGCAGATGCTTGCTAGAGTTCCAATCATAAGTGCATATGATCCAAGAAGATAAAGTATGTTAGCTTACGCCTCTTCCTCATATAAAATTGCAATAATGATTACCGGTATAGTTATCGATTGCCTAGGGACAAATAACTTTCTTGTGACAAAAAGCTCTCTACTAAAACTAACTTAGTTGTGTCTTTATCTCGACATCCCCTAGTTTTTATTTACGTGCCCTTTATTATCTTGCAAACCTATCCAACAACACCTACAAAGTACTTCTAGTTTCATACTTGTTCTAGGTAAAGCGAACGTAAAGCGTGCATAGAGTTGTATCGATGGTTGATAAAACTTGAGGGAATATTTGTTCTACCTTTAGCTCCTCGTTGGGTTCGACACTCTTACTTATCGAAAGAGGCTACAACTGATCCCCTATACTTGTGGGTTATCAAGACCTTTTTCTGGTGCCGTTGCCGGGGAGCAAGAGCGTGGGTTGAATATTCTCGTGTGTGCTTGTTTGCTTTATCACTAAGTAGTTTTTATTTATTGTTCTTAGTTGTTCTCTATCTTTAGTTATGGATATGTAACACGAAATACCAAAAAAATAGGTGTACTTGCTACTCATGGAGATGGGGAACCTCCTAAAACCTTCGATGCTCATTATGTGAAAGATATTATGCACTACTTTAATAATCCTGAGAAAACCACGTTCAATTATATAATGGTAGACATGTTGGATCAACGTGAATACTTTAGCGATTATAGCTTGACTCAAAAAGGGAAACTATTATGCGATCAAATTTATATGTTGCATTGGTATGCTTGGAATTTATGCCAGAGATATGATTATACCTGTTGCTCTAGGATGAAGGCTCAACACCTTCCCTTTTCATGCAAATTTAATGATAATGAAACCTTGGCTTCTTATGCTAATGGTATATATGATTACTATGATGTGGAACGAATAGAAGAATTTGTTGCTTTTAAGGGTGCTTATGAAATTGAATCTTTGTTTGAAAAGTATGAAGATTTTGATGATGATGTTTATAGGCCTTAAAATTTTGCTATACTTAAATATTGCTATGAGAATTATGAATACAATTCCAATATTTATGCATTTATTGAGAAAGTCTCCGCTGTCCAAGAAGAGACTAATATTTTGCAGAAAACTATGGAAGAAGAAATTGATGACAATGTGAGCTCATTGGATGAAAAAGATGAGGAGGAGAGCAAAGAACAAAAGGAGGAAGAGCGGATTGATCACCCGTGCCCACCTTCTAATGAGAGTAACTCTTTATCTCATACATTGTTTAATTCCCCTTTATGCTTACCGAAGGATGATTGCTATGATCCCTTTGATTCATTTGAAATATCCCTTTTTGATGAACTTGATGCTTGCTATGCTGGTGGTCGTGATGCCAATATAAATTATGCTTATGTAGATTAACTTGCTATAGTTCCTTATGTTAAGAATGAAATTGTTGCTATTACACCCACACATGATAGTCATATTATCTTCTTGAATTCTCCAAACTACACTATATCGGAGAAGTTTGTTCTTATTAAGGATTATATTGATGGGTTGCCTTCTAACATTGCACATGATAATTTTGATGAATGTAATATGCATGTGCTTGCTGATCCTACTTGCAATTATTATGATAGAGGAACTACATCTCCACGTCAACACGATAAAATTGCAAGAAACTGTTTATACTATGCATTGGCCTTTACTTTGTGTGCATGAATTGTTCTTTTATGACATGCCGATGCATAGGAGGAGAGTTAGACTTCATCATTAAATGATATATGTTACTTTGTGCTAACTACTAAATGCCAAATCATTGCTAATTAAAATTGGCTTTGATATACCTTGGGATCCGGGTGGATCCATTACTTGAGCACTTTATGGCTAGCTTAATGGATTTAAAGAAAGCGCTGCCAGGTAGACAACCCGGAAGTTTTAGAGTCATTTCTTTGTGTTGAGTGCTTTTATAAAGTTCAAAAACAAAAAAAATAAAGAGGGGAACCTAAAACTTTTTCAAAAAGAAAAGTGAAAGTAAGAGAGACGAGCATTGTTAAAATGGGAGCATGCCTTAAACTTTGTTCATGCCGATGGAAACTTTGTGAATTTTAGTTACAGAAACTTTTCAACAAAAATAATTATCCCTTGTATAAATCCATTGTATTATGAAAATTATGTGCCAAGATTTGCCTTTAGGGTGATTAGATTGCTTGTTTGGTTTGTGCGGTGCAAAAATAGAAACTTTGGCTGTAGTGCTCGATTTTACATTTTTACACGAAAGTCAAACGCTTTTGAAACTTTTTGCGCAGTACTTCTATACAAATTTTTTATTTTGTCCTAATTTTTTCAGAATTTTTGGAGTTTCAGAAGTATGGTTGATGTTCAGATTACTATATATTGTTCTCTTTAAGACATATTCTATTTTTGATGCATTGTTTTGCTAGTTTTGATGAAATTATCGATTTTATCGGTGGTATAAGCCATAGAGAAGTTATAATACAGTAGCTACAATGCAAAAATAAAATATGAATGAGTTTGCAACAGTACTCGAAGTGGTGTTTTGTTTTATTACACTAACGGATCTCACGAGGATTTTGTTAAGTTTTGTGTGATTGAAGTTTTCAAGTTTTGGGTGAGATCACGATGGATGAAGGAATAAGGAGCGGCAAGAGCCTAATTTGGGGATGCCCGAGGCACCCCAAGGTAATATTCAAGGACTCCCAAGCAACTAAGCTTGGGGATGCCCCATAAGGCATCCCCTCTTTCTTCTAACGATCATCGGTAATTTTACTTGGAGCTATATTTTTATTCGTCACATGATATGCGTCAATCTTGGAGCGTCGTGTGCTTTTTATTTTTCTTTTAATAATGCACCATGCTGGTATGAGATAGTCCTTGGTTGTTTTATAGAATACTCTTTGCACTTCACTTACATCTTTTGAGTATGGCTTTATAGAATGCTTCATGTGCTTCACTTATATCATTTGAAGTTTTGATTGCCTGTTTCCCTACACATAGAAAACTGCCATTTGTAGAATGCTCTTTTGCTTCACTTATATTTGTTAGAGTGTGGGCATATCTTTTGTAGAAAGAATTGAACTCTCTTGCTTCACTTATATCTATTTAGAGAGTCATCAGGAATTGGTCATTCACATGGTTAGTCATAAAATCCTACATAAAACTTCTAGATCACTAAATATGATATGTTTGATTCCTTGCAATAGTTTTGCGGTATAAAGATGGTGATATTAGAGTCGTGCTAGTGATTAATTGTGGATTGGTAGAAATACTTGTGTTGAGGTTTATGATTCCTGAAGCATGCACGTATTGTGAACCGTTATGTAACGAAGTCGGAGCATGATTTGTTTTTGATTGTCTTCCTTATGAGTGGTGGTCGGGGACGAGTGGTGGTCTTTTCCTACCAATCTATCCCCTAGGAGCATGCGCGTAGTACTCTGTTTCGATAGATAATAGATTTTTGCAATAAGTATGTGAGTTCTTTATGACTAATGTTGAGTCCAAGGATTATACGCACTCTCACCCTTCCATCATTGCTAGCCACTTTGCTACCATGCATTTCCCTTTCTCACCTCGAGAGTTGGTGCAAACTTCGCTGGTGCATCCAAACCCCATGATACGATACACTCTATCACACATAAGCCTCCTTATATCTTCCTCAAAACAGCCACCATAGCTACCTATCATGGCATTCCCATAGCCATTCCGAGATATATTGCCATGCAACTTCCATCATCATCATATACATGACTTGAGCATTCATTGTCATATTGCTTTGCATGATTGTAAGATAGCTAGCATGATGTTTTCATGGCTTGTCCGTTTTTTGATGTCATTGCTACGCTAGAGCGTTGCACATCTCGGTACACCACCGGAGGCATTCACATAGTCATATCTTTGTTCTAGTATCGAGTTGTAATATTGAGTTGCAAGTAAATAAAAGTGTGATGATCACCATTATTAGAGAATTGTCCCAGTGAGGAAAGGATGATGGAGACTATGATTCCCCCACAAGTCAGGATGAGACCCCGGACGGAAAAAAGATAAAAAAATAAAAATGAGAGGCCAAAAAGAGAGAGACAAAAAACAAACCAAAAAACAAACAACAAAAAATGACAAAAAAAAGAGAAGGGGCAATGCTACTATCCTTTTACCACACTTGTGCTTCAGAGTAGCACCATGTTCTTCATATAGAGAGTCTCTTTAGTTATCACTTTCATATACTAGTGGGAATTTTCATTATAGAAGTTGGCTTGTATATTCCGATGATGGGCTTCCTCAAATGCCGTGGTCTTCATGAGCAAGCAAGTTGGATGCACACCCACTTAGTTTTCAGTTCGAGCTTTCATACACTTATAGCTCTTAGTGCATCCGTTGCATGGCAATCCCTACTCCTCGCATTGACATAAATTGATGGGCATCTCCATAGCCCGTTGATTAGCCGCGTAAATGTGAGACTTTCTACCTTTTTGTCTTCTTCACACAACCTCCACCATCATATTCTATTCCACCTATAGTGCTATTGTTGGAGATATGCCCTAGATGCAATCAAGTATGATGATATTTCCTATGTGTTTATGAATAAAGATAGTCCTTGGACATTATCAATGATGTGTATCAGCAAGTACGTGACTTGTTTGTGGGACTATGCATTGTATGATGACTGTCCTAAAAGGTCCCTAGTCGAAAGGGCTGTGTGGACGCGCAGCCGACTAGACTAGCATATGACACGGTCGATGGCTTGGTCTCAGTAGCCATGAAGCATTGGATGCTAACCGGATAATATGGACTTGGAAAGGTCTAGTCGGATTCGATATAGTCGAATCCGAGTTGAGATAAGGTCCAAGTCGGACAGACCCAACTATGAGACGCAGCGATATGGCATCTATGAGTCTGTAGTGCAACATACGTTCTATGTCCTAAGACCTGAGCTGACGCATGTACTCGGGATGGTGATAGACTTGCTTTGGGCCGAACAAACGCTACTCCGTGGTCGGTAGTTACAAAGGTAGGTTCTGAGCTTGTCCGCACCCATGCTGCGAGACATGGTCGAGCAAGATGGGATTTGCCCCTCCGATCAGGAGAGATATACTCTAGGCCCCTCTTGTGATCCGACCAGGATATGCATGGCCATGCGACAAGGATTATGAGATAATCCGGATAGTGGTCGGTATCACTGGAACGAGAAAGAGGTCGGGCTAGCACAAGGATGACATACTCACCTTGAGCCCGACAACATATCTCGTGTGGCAAAAGGAATGGAAGTATGATGTACAGGTTCGCCTAACCAGCTTCATAGTCTGCTTGGTGGTCGGCACGCCTGGCTAGAGGCCGCTACCAACCGTGCAGGTTGGAGGTGATCCGAACTGTGACCAAGCCGACTTGAACCTAAGGGGTCGCGCGCTTAAGGGAAGGAACATACGAGGTCGGATCCAAGGACACTGGTCGGATGTGATCCGAGCTGTATTCGGATTGTGGCCGAGTAGACTTATGGGCTTTAGGGTCCGTGTGAGGCCCAAGTGTTGAGCCCGCAACGGACGCCTATATAAAGTGGAGGTGCGGCACACTCATCAGAGTTGATTGCTTCGGCGCTATCACTAGGGTTTGCATGTGTTGCGAATAGCCACCTCCACTCGCCGCCGACTGTGTGATCGGACCTAGCAGTCCGCCGCACGGTGTTCCCCCTGCACGCACGGATACCGTTAGAGGCGGTGCACCTGCGCCGCTCCGGCGAACCTGTACGTGGGAACCGACGACCGGCTGTTCGAGGGAGATCGCACGAGGAGGAGACGATCCACGCGGACGCGCTGCCTCAACTCTTCTTCCGCTGCACGGCACTGCGCGTCTAGTGGTAACGAACTGTGATGCATCTCCCGTAGCATGTTCCTGTTGTTCTGCACGTAGGAAAATTTTAATTTGCAGTTGACGCACCCTACCATAGAACCCAACAGTGGTATCAGAGCTTCTGCTATAGGATTTGGATTCAGATCGTATGCATATTAGATATGTGGAGGCGGCAGATGAGATCTGTTGTCGTTGATCAGATCGGCTGTGTGCACGGTTGATGAGATCAACTGCACATGGGGATTGATGTGGCTATGTTTTCTGATGATCGGAGTCGATGAGGTCGTGACATGATCTACCCCTACCGGTCGGTCATCCGCCATCGGGGTTAACAGTGAAACGTAAATCCGGATCGGATTCACGACGATCGATGAGGTCGGTCATTTGCAGTCGACGCACCCTACCATAGAACCCAACAACTTCTATGCATAACCCTAGTGGGACCGTCGTGTGCATAGCGCCTTGTATTTCGTACCCGACACACAAACCGGTAGAATGCGATTCTATGCATAACTTTGTTTTGCAGGTTTGATGTGAATAGTATGGCTCATGTGTATGTGATGCATGTGTGGAATTTATACATGGCCTGCGTGTCATGTTTGTCAGCCGGCAGGAGCCAAAGTGCTGTCATTATATTGTATAACGACCTGCGTGTCGACTTGTGACTCTATGTAAAATTCATTACTAGTTGTAGTAGTTGGATAATAGAGATCAGGTTGGTGGCTTGGCGTCCGGGCGTGACAAACATGATGGAGTTCCTGGATGGTCATCGGAGTCGGAGCCAACCTGGAAGAACGTCCATGAAGGAGCCATACTATTTCACAATATATGTTTATTTGTGATTGTTATGCTTCTTGTTTTCTATGCATGTTAGAATGGTAGAAAGATCCCTCATGAATATCAAGCGAATTGCCATCCCCGATGTTGCACCTTCGCGCGTCAAGTACGTCTAGCAGTGGGCTCATAAAATTGAGGTGCTTCTGGGTGTCCTTGAGCTGAAGGGTTCGTGTCGGACATGGACATGCATTGCATTAGGTTAACTTGACAAGGCTATCAAAACGGTGTTGGGCCTTGTGGCAAAGAAGGTTGGGGGCCGAGGTATGAGATACCTTCCCGACCGACAGGAGTTGTATAGAGATACTATTAGCAAGGAGTTGCTTACCGGATAGGCATGTTGTCTAGCAGTGATGCTAAAGCTCACTAGTCGCATGTGCTAGTCGGATCCTGAATCCCTGCAAGTTTGCGAAGGGATGCCAACTTCAGTGGGAGTATTTTTGATTAAGGCTAGAATTACTCTACATAAACACATTGCTTAGTGATTGCATATTTTTTGTTGTAGATCAACGGCATCACCTGCTCAACCCAACTTTGCATTGAAATCAATTCTGGAAAAGGATAAACTGAATGGAACAAACTTTACCACCTGGTATAGAAATCTGAGAATTGTTCTCAAGCATGATAAAAAGGAACATGTTCTAGAGGATCCACTTCCAGAGGAACCTGCCGATAATGCTAGTTCCACAGCTAAGAATGCCTACCAGAAACTCATTGATGAATCAACGAAGATCAGCTGTCTGATGCTGGCTTGTATGGAGCCCGATTTGCAACAGCATTTCGAAAATGTTGAGGCTTACGATATGATCGAGAGTCTCAAGAGCATGTTTCAGACACAGGCTAGGACCAAAAGGTTCAACGTTTGGTGATCCTTGATGGATTGCAGGCTGAAGGAAGGTGATCCACTGAGCCCACATGTGATCAAGATGATCGGATATGTGCAAGCTTTGGATCGGTTGGGCTTCCCGCTCTTGGATGAGCTGGCTACAGATGCAGTTCTGGGTTCTCTTCCGCCTAGCTATGGGACGTTCGTCTCGAACTATCATATGCACGGCATGGATAAGAAGCTCACTAAATTGCATGGGATGCTCAAAGTGGCAGAGCAGGATATTAAGAAAGGCACGCATCAAGTGTTGATGGTGCAGAAATCGGCTAAGTTCAAGAAGAGTTGGTCCAAGAAAAAGGCTAAGGCAAAGGGCACGGAGACAGTAACCTCCGCCGCCATGCCAAGTCTGGACGGACTCAAGACCGTTGCTATCACTGCAAGGAGACCGGTCACTGGAAGAGGAACTGTAGCAAGTGGCTTTGCGAGCATGGCAAGAAGGCGGAAATGCTTCTTCGGGCAAAGGTACACTTGTTGCATATGTTATAGACATTTACCTTGCTGACATACCTAGTAGCTCTTGGGTATTTGATACCGGATCGGTTGTTCATATTTGCAACTCGACGCAGGGGCTGGTAAGAACTAGGCGTGTGGCACAAGGGGAGATTGACATCAGGGTCGGCAACAAAGCAAGAGTTGCTGCATTGGAGGTCGGCACATGCAGCTCCAGCTTCCTTCCGGATTCATTATGGAATTGAATAATTGTTATTACATTCCTGCACTTAGTCGGAACATTATTTCTGCCTCATGTTTGATGAGTCAAGGTTATGAATTCAATTTAAAGGACAATGGTTGTTCAATATTTTTGAATGGTATGTTCCATGGCCATGCACCAATTGTTGATGGGTTATTTATATTGAATCTAGAACATGAACCAGTCTATAACGTGAATGTCAAGAGGCATAAGCCTAATGAGATAAATCCGACATACTTCTGGCACTGCCGGCTTGGACACAATAGTCTGAAACGCATGAAGAAGCTCCATGATGATGGGCTCCTAACTTCGTCCGACTTCGGGTCGTTCGAGACATGTGAATCATGCTTGCTCGGCAAGATGACTAAGTCTCCTTTCGCAAAGAGTTGCGGGAGAGCGTCCGAGCTGTTGGAGCTTATACACAGTGATGTGTGTGGTCCAATGAGCACAACTGCAAGAGGTAGCTATCAGTACTTCGTGACTTTTACCGACGACTTGAGTAGATATGGATATATCTATTTGATGAGGCACAAGTCAGAATCTTTTGAAAAGTTCAAAGAGTTTCAGAACGAGGTTGAGAATCAGCTCGGCAAGACTATAAAGCTTCTGCGATCTGATCGTGGAGGTGAGTACATGAGCCAGGAGTTTGATGATCATATGAAAAGTCAAGGTATAGTACCTCTGCTCACACCTCCGGGTACGCCACAGAGAAACGGCGTGTCGGAACGGAGGAATAGGACCTTGTTGGACATGGTCCGGTCTATGATGAGCAAATCGGATTTACCCTTGTCATTTTGGGGATACGCTCTAGAAACTGCAGCTTTCACACTTAACAGGGTACCATCAAAATCCGTAGACAAGACACCACATGAGATGTGGACTGGGAAGAGTCCTAGTTTGTCTTTTCTAAAGATTTGGGGTTGTGAAGCATTTGTCAAGCGACTTATGTCAGACAAGCTTACACCCAAGTCGAATAAATGCATATTCGTGGGATATCCAAGGGAAACCTTGGGATATAGCTTCTACAACCGGGAAGAGAACAAAGTGTTTGTTGCTCGAACGGGTTTTCCTTGAGAAAGAGTTTCTCGGTCGGGAGGCCAGTGGGAGGACGGTTCGACTCGAAGAAATTCGAGGACCACTCGGGACGGCTCGGTGGTGATGAGATCATACCGAGTCGATCGGGGAACCTGTAGTGGAAGCGGCACCGAACCACGGAGGTCGGAAAGATTGCGCAGAGTGCGTGATGTATTGTTGCTATAAAGCGACGAGCCGGCCACATATGCGGAAGCGATGGTGAGCCCAGATTCCGAGGCATGGCTGGAGGCCATGAGATCTGAGTTAAAGTCCATGGATGAGAATCAAGTCTGGGACTTGGTTGATCCACCACCTGGCGTAACTGCCATTGGTTGCAAATGGGTCTTTAAGAAGAAAACCGATGTGGATGGAAATGTTCAGATCCACAAAGCTCGGCTTGTCGCTAAAGGTTATGGACAAGTTCAAGGAATTGACTACGACGAGACTTACTCGCCGGTAGCAATGCTGAAGTCGGTGAGGACCATACTAGCTATAGCTGCATATTTCGATTACGAAATATGACAGATGGATGTCAAAACGGCTTTCCTTCACGGAAATTTAACCGAGGACGTGTATATGATACATCCCGAGGGTTTTGTCGATCCGACTAGCACTAGTAAGGTATGCAAGCTCAAGAGATCCATTTATGGGTTGAAGCAAGCATCTCGGAGTTGGAACATTCGTTTTGATGAGGTCGTCACTGATCTCGGTTTCATCAAAAGCGAAGATGACTCTTGTTTATACAAGAAGTTAAGTGGGAGCTTGATAGTGTTTTTGATCTTGTATGTGGATGACATATTGTTGATCGGGAACAATGTTTCTATGCTAAACTCGGTCAAGGAATCATTGAATGGCAAGTTTTCGATGAAGGACCTTCGTGAGGCAGTCTATATTTTAGGCATTAAGATCTATAGAGATAGATCGAGGAGGCTGCTCGGCCTAAGCCAGAGCACGTACATAGATAAAGTGTTGAAGCGGTTCAACATGAGTGAGGCGAAGAAAGGGTTCTTGCCACTCTCACATGGTATAAGGCTAAGCGAGACCCAGAGTCCTTCGACATCTGATGAGCGAAGCAGGATGAGTAGGATTCCGTATGCCTCGGCAATTGGATCCATCATGTATGCCATGATATGTACAAGGCCTGATGTTGCTTTTGCAATAAGCCTTACAAGTAGATACCAGGCCAACCCAGGTGAGAGTCACTGGGCAGCGGTAAAGACTATTTTGAAGTACCTGAAAAGGACTAAAGAGATGTCCCTAGTTTATGGAGGTGAGGAAGAGCTCGTCGTAAAGGGTTACGCCGATGCTAGTTTCCAAACCGACAGAGATGATTGTCGATCACAGTCCGGATTCGTGTACGTCATGAATAGAGGAGCAGTGAGCTGGATGGGTTCCAAGCAAGATACGGTGGCCGATTCTACCACAGAAGCCGAATATATTGCGGCTTGTGAAGCTGCAAAGGAAGGTGTTTGGATCCGGAATTTTCTTGGTGATCTTGGTATTTTCCCAGCCTCGGTAAAACCATTGGACCTGTATTGTGATAATTCTGGTGCCATCGCACAAGCCAAGGAGCCGAGGAATCACCACAAGACCAGACACATAGATCGGAAATATCACCTGATACGAAAGAACGTAAAGAATGGTGATGTAGATTTATGCAAAATTCACACGGATGCAAATGTTGCAGATCCGTTGACTAAGCCGCTTCCACAACCCAAGCATGAGGGGCACGTTAGAGCTATGGGCATTCGATGTCTATTTGATTGACTCTAGTGCAAGTGGGTGACTGTTGGGGATATGCCCTAGAGGCAATCATGTATGATGATATTTCCTATGTGTTTATGAATAAAGATATTCCTTGGACATTATCAATGATATGTATCAACAAGTACGTGACTTGTTTGTGGGACTATGCATAGTATGATGACTGTCCTAAAAGGTCCCTAGTCGAAAGGGCTATGCGGACGCGCAGCCGATTAGACTAGCATATGACATGGTCGATGGCTTGGTCTCACTAGCCATGAAGCATTGGACGCTAACCGGATAATATGGACTTGGAAAGGTCTAGTCGGATTCGATATAGTCGAATCAGAGTTGAGATAAGGTCTGAGTCGGATAGACCCAACTATGAGACGCAGCGATATGTCATCTATGAGTCTCTAGTGCAACATACGTTCTATGTCCTAAGACCTGGGCTGACGCATGTACTCGGGATGGTGACAGACTTGCTTTGGGCCGACCAAACGCTACTCCGTGACTGGATAGTTACAAAGGTAGGTTACAGGCTTGTCCAGACCCATGCTGCGAGACATGGTCGAGAAAGATGGGATTTGCCCCTCCGATCAGGAGAGATATACTCTGGGCCCCTCTTGTGATCCGACCAGGATATGCATGGCCATGCAACAAGGATTATGAGATAATCCGGATAGTGGTCGGTATCACTGGAACGAGAAAGAGGTCGGGCTAGCACAAGGATGACAGACTCGCCTTGAGCCCGACAACATATATCATGTGGCAAAAGGAATGGAAGTATGATGTACATGTTCGCCTAACCAGCTTCATAGTCTGCTTGGTGGTCGGCACGCCTTGCTAGAGGCCGCTACCAACCGTGCAGGTCGGAGGTGATCTGAACTGTGACCAAGCCGACTTGAACCTAAGGGGTCGCGCGCTTAAGGGAAAGAACCTACGAGGTCGGATCCGAGGACACTGGTCGGATGTGATCCGAGCTGTATTCGGATTGTGGCCGAGTAGACTTATGGGCTTTAGGGTCCGTGTGAGGCCCAACTGTTGAGCCCGCAACGGACGCCTATATAAAGTGGAGGTGCGACACACTCATCAGAGTTGATCGCTTCGACGCTATTACTAGGGTTTGCATGTGTTGCGAATAGCCACCTCCACTCGCCACCTAGCAGTCCGCCGCACGGTGTTCCTCCTGCACGCGCGGATACCGTTAGAGGCAGTGCACCTGCGCCGCTCCGACGAACCTGTACGTGGGAACCGATGACCGGCTGTTCGAGGGAGATCGCACGAGGAGGAGACGATCCACGCGGACGCGCTGCCTCAACTCTTCTTCTGCTGCACGGCACTGCGTGTCTAGTGGTAACGAACTGTTATCCATCTCCCGTAGCATGTTCCTGTTGGTCTGCGCATAGGAAAATTTTAATTTGCAGTCGACGCACCCTACCGTAGAACCCAACAGCTATATCCATGGCTCATGCTCATGTATTGCATGAAAGTTGAAAAGGCTTGAGAACATTAAAAGTATGAAACAATTGCTTGGCTTGTCATCGGGGTTGTGCATGATGAAATACTTCGTGTGATGAAGATGGAGCATAGCCAAACTATATGATTTTGTAGGGATAACTTTCTTTGGCCACGTTATTTTGAGAAAGACATGATTGCTTTATTAGTATGCTTGAAGTATTATTCTCTTAATATTCATGCCATGATTAGATTATATGATCAAGATTATGCTAGGTAGCATTCCACATCAAAAATTATCTTTTTTATCATTTACCTACTCGAGGACGAGCAGGAATTAAGCTTGGGAATGCTGATACGTCTCCATTGTATCTATAATTTTTGATTGTTCCATGTCAATATTCTACAACTTTTACATACTTTTGGCAACAATTTATATGATTTTCTTGGACTAACATATTGATCCAGTGCCCAGTGCCAGTTCCTGTTTGTTGCATGTTTTTTGTTTCGCAGAAAATCCATATCAAACGGAGTCCAAACAGGATAAAAACTTACGAAGATTGTTTTGGAATATATGTGAATTTTGGGAAGTGGAATCAACGCGAGACGATGCTCGGGGGGCCCACAAGGGTGAGGGGCGCGCCCCAAGGGGTAGGGCGCGGCCTGGGCCCTTGTGGCCACTCCGTAAGGCAGTTGATGCCCTTATTTCGCCGCAAGAAAGCTAATATCCAGATAAAAATCGTGTTAAAATGTCAGCCCAATCGGAGTTACGGATCTCCAAAAATTTAAGAAATGGTGAAAGGGCAGAACCTGGGAGCGCAGAAACAGAGAGATAGATCCAATCTCGGAGGGGCTCCCGCCCCTCTGCCGCCATGGAAGCCAAGGAACAGAGGGGAAACCCTTCTCCCATCTAGGGGGAAGGTCAAGGAAGAAGAAGGGGGGCTCTCTCCCCCTCTCTCCCGGTGGCGCCGGAACGCCGCCGGGGCCATCATCGTGACCGCGATCTACACTAACAACTTCAGCACCGTCATCACCAAATATCTCCCCATCTATGCAGCAATGTAACACCTCTTTTCCCTGCTGTAATTTCTAATTAAACATGGTGCTCAACGCTATATATTATTTCCCAATGATGTATGGCTATCCTATGATGTTTGAGTAGATCCATTTTGTCCTATGTGTTGATTGATGATCGTGATTGGTCTGAGTTGCATGTTTTATTATTGGTGTTGTCCTATGGTTCTCTCCGGGCCGCGCAAGCGTGAGGGATCCCCGCTGTAGAGTTTGCAATATGTTCATGGTTTGCTTATTGTTTGCATTTCATGAGTGATAGAAACACAAACACGGATACGTGGGTCATGGCGTATGGGAATCAAGAGGACTTGATACTTTAATGCTATGGTTGGGTTTTACCTTAATGATATTTAGTAGTTGCGGATGCTTGCTAGAGTTCCAATTATAAGTGCATATGATCCAAGAACAGAAAGTATGTTAGCTTATGCCTCTCCCTCATATAGAATTGCGATAATGATTACTGCTCTAGTTATCGATTGCCTAGGGACAAATAACTTTCTTGTGAAAAAATCTCTCCACCAAAACTAACTTAGTTATGTCTTTATCTAAACAGCCCATAGTTTTTATTTACGTGCTCTTTATTATCTTGCAAACCTATCCAACAACACCTACAAAGTACTTCTAGTTTCATACTTGTTCTAGGTAAAGCGAACGTAAAACATGCGTAGAGTTGTATCGGTGGTCGATTGAACTTGAGAGAATATTTGTTCTACCTTTAGCTCCTTGTTGGGTTCGACACTCTTACTTATCTAAAGAGGCTACAACTGATCCCGCATCTTGTGGGTTATCAATGAGTCATTTGAATCCAACTATAAACTGTTCAAAAATCAGAATGGTGAAGTATTTGCTAGATATGTTGGAACTAACTGCAGGAACGGTCCCCCTATGAAGAAAATCTGGGTTCCCAAAAGGTTCCTTGAAAGTCTTCAGGTGAATGTCATCATGACTCTACCTGTGAAGAATGTCCTGTATCTTGTGGGTTATCGATGAGTCATTTGACTCCAACTATAAACTGTTCAAAAATCAGAATGGTGAAGTATTTGCTAGATATGTTGGAAGTAACTGCAGGAACGGTCCCCCTATGAAGAAATCTGGGTTCCAAAAAGGTGCCTTGAAAGTCTTCAGGTGAATGTCATCATGACTCCACCTGTGAAGAATAGGAACCCCGGATCAAATTCTTCATATGGACCAAAGTCTTCATATGGATCCAAGTCCTCATATGGACCAAATTCCTCACGTGGATCAAATTCCTCATATGGATCAAAATCCTCATATGAACATCATCATACTAACACCTCTATTTTCCAGGGAAAGCCTAAGGGCTATGAATATGTGCATTATTCTTCCAATCATTATGTTCATAAGTCCTCGAAGAATTTCTCTGCTTATTCATATGCTTACTCTAACCCCTCTTCTGTGAAACAAAGTGGACTGGCTTCTATGCCACCTTTCTCTTATGGAGCTCGCAGAATGATGAACTCTTTGCCACCCCTCCAGATGTGAGTGGTGAAGAAACAAAACTAATCTCTTATGTAGGGTCAGGTCTCTAGATGAACTTAAACGTATGAAGAATTTGCTGGAGACCTGAAATGCTTGAAAGGACGCAAGCTATTCATGAAGAAATGAATTTTCATTTTTCACGTCCTCATAGTGCTATATATATGACTGCTTGATGAAATTCAAATTGATGAATTTGATGTCATATTCTTCACTGATGAAGTATATGAGTTTGTAAGTTGCACTAATTCATCTACAGGATGATCAACCCAAAGCCACTGAGTGGGTCCTCAATAGTGGATGCACACTCCTAAAAAGATCTACTAAATTCATCGAGTTGTTCCAAAGAATCAAAGCGCCCAGTTATTAAGAAACACTGGCTCTAGAGTGCCCGGGGGCGATAGATATATGGATATATAGAAGGAAGGGAACATCGTCTGCGAGCTGTCTCTCCTAATCCACTTTCTTATTGCAATCACATGACCGGTGATAAGAACTTATTGATGGACACTACTTTATCTCCATCACATCTGAAGCATATCACCTATGCCGACAAAGGCAAGCGCAAGGTATTGGGTCTAGGTAGGGTTGCGATCTCAAAGGATCGACACATGGACAAAGCCATGCTTGTCGAGTCCTTAGGATACAACCTCATGTCTGTCTCAATGCTTTGTGATCTTGATATGGTTGTTGTCTTTGGCAAGTATCGTTGTGTTGTGATAATGGAATCTGACCATTCCAAAGTCTTCGAAGGATTTAGGAGAGGAGACTTGTATATTGTTGATTTCTCTACAGGACCTCAGCCAGCCACATGTCTACTTGCAAAAACTTCAGAATACTAGTTATGGCATCGACGACTAGGTCATGCTGGCATGAGGAACTTACACACACTCGTGAAGAAGAAGCACGTCATTGGCATCGAGGGTGTCAAATTCGTCAAGGACCATCTGTGTGGAGCTTGTGAAGCTGGAAAGATGACCAAGTCCAAGCATCCCTCGAAGACCATCATGACTACCGCTCGTCCACTTGAATTGCTTCACATGGATCTCTTAAGCCCTACTCATTATGCCACATTCACAAACACTGCATCTTTATATGGCTTTGTTATTGTTGATGACTATTCTCGTTACACATGGGTGCATATCATCACTTACAAAACTGAACTGCAGGAAGTCTTCAAACGATTTTCCTCGAGGGCTTCAACGAACTTCAGTGTGAAGAGCAAGCACATTAGGAGTGCCAATGGAACCGAGTTCAAGAATATTGGTCTTGATGACTATCTTGATGAACTTGGTATTACTCACGAGTTATCTTCTCTTTATACTCCTCAGCAGAATGGCATCGTGGAGTGCAAGAACAGGACTCTTGTTGAGATGGCTCGCACCATGCTTGATGAATACAAGACGCCCTCTCGCTTCTGGCCTGAGGCAATTGATACTGCGTGCCACATCATCAACACGGTATATCTTCACAAATTCTTCAAAAAGACCTCATATGAACTCCTCACTGACAAAACACCCAGTGTGAGTTATTTCAATGTCTTTGGTGCTAAATGTTGGATTAGAGATCCTAATCACAATTCTAAATTTGCACCGGAAGCACATGAAGATTTTATGCTTGGTTACGGAAAGGACTCGCACACCTACAGAGTCTTCAACACCTTTCACCACAAGGTTGTTGAAACTGTAGATGTGCAGTTCGATGAAACTAATGGCTCGCAAAGAGAGCACCTACCTCCTGTGCTGGATGAAATGTCACCTGAGGAATCCATCAAATTCAAGGCTACTGAGGATGTCATACCTACCGAAGAATCTGCTGAAGAATTCATTCCATAACATGAAGAACATCGTGCTGGTGCATCTGAGGAAAATGGCTCTAAAGAAAATGCTGAGCCCAATCAACGTCGTCAACCTGCTCATCCTCGCATTGCAAATGACGTGCATATCGAGAAAATCATCGATGACATCAAAACACTAGGTCCTCTCACATGCTCAAGGGCTTCTCATTCGTCTAACTTTTGTGGGCACTTTGCTTTTGTCTCTATTATAGAGACCACCAAAGTTGATGAGGCATTTCTGGAGCCAGAATGGATTCAAGCGATGCAAGAGGAATTACATCAACTCGAGCTCAACAATGTCAGGGAACTTGTCAAGCGTCCAGACCCTCGCAAGCACAATATCATCGGTACCAAATGGATCTACCACAACAAGCAAGAGGAAAATGGCCTTGTGGCGAGGAATAAGGCTCGACTTGTAGCTCAAGGCTACACACAGGTTGAAGGAATTGATTTCGATGAAACTTTTGCACCTGTTACTAGACTTGAGGCTATTCGCATATTGCTTGCTTATGCTAACCATCATAATATCATATTATATCAAATGGATGTGAAAAGTGCATTCCTCAATGGTAAGCTTGAGGAAGAATTATATGTTGCTCAACCCCTAGGTTTTGAAGATCCTAAGCATCCTGACAAAGTCTTCAGACTCAATAAGGCCCTCTATGGACTCAAGCAGGCCCCTTGGGTGTGGTATGATACTTTAAAAGAATTCCTCATGAAGAAAAGCTTCAAACCCCGTTCACTTGACCCAACTCTTTTCACCAAAACCTATGATGATGAATTATTCATGTGCCAAATATATGTTGATGATATCATTTTTGGCTGTACTAACCAACGTTACAGTGACGAATTTGCCTATTTGATGAGTGAGGAATATCAAATGTTTATGATGGGAGAATTGAAATTCTTCTTAGGTCTTCAAATTCGTCAACAGCGCAACGACATCTTCATATCTCAAGAGAAATACCTCAAGGATGTGTCGAGGAAATTCGGCATGCAAGATTTCAAAGGCGTCAAAATCCCTATGCCCACAAATGGCCATCTATGCACTGATGAAAATGCTATAGACTTTGATAAAAGGTATACCGCTCCATGATTGGCTCTTTATTGTATCTATCTGCATCTAGGCCAGATATTATGCTCAGTGTTTGCATGTGTGCCAGTTTTCAAGCTACACCGAAGGAATCACACCATAAGGCTGTGAAACATATTCTTCGACATCTAGCTCACACTCCAATCAGAAGCGACCTGACCCAAAATCGGTCAAATCTACGTATGCATTCCATCCCAAGATCATCTTTGGTACTCACAATTACATCGATAAAGTAATCAAAGTTCAATCACACCTAAATATCATTAAACGATTCTCATATAGAGTCTTTATTACAAGGGAATAAATTCGGCTCAAGGCCAACTCATGAGAAATAAACTACTAATGCTGTGGAAGCGTCGAAGATAAGCGAGTCCATCCGACTCAAAGGGCAATCGCCAAGCGCGAGCGTAGCCTCACTCTGATCGAATATATCTACGCAACATAATACGTTGCAGCCATGTAGGTCAGCTTTTGGAATAAGTCGGCAAGTCATGAAGAATAACAATAATAAAATTACTAACTCTATATGCATTTTGGCTGTGGAGCTCTAAGTTTCATCATTTTGCGAAAAGCAAATTTTATCCTACTACAAAGGACTTGCTTGCAAATTACTACAATTGTTGGTAGTTATTGAGATGGTTCCGCCAACCAATATCTCGCTCCCAATTATTAAGTCATAAAACCCTCAATTAATTCATTAGTTTTAGTGTTGAGATATCCGAATGCTTCCAAGTTCCAGAGGCTCAAATGTCCGTAATCGGGACACGGCTAATCGATTAGATCTTTAACTCGCAGAGGGTTGCGACTTTCCCATAGAATCATTCCTCCTTTAAAGTCTTCGCACTTCATGGTGTTTGAAGACGAGACGAATGAAACAGGGTCTTCCAAAGAGTTCTTCTGGCCACTGCCAGTACCCATCCAATCCTACCTTTCTTCTACTTCTCGTAGTACCGTCCAGCCAGCGTCACTACTAGGGTCAACCCAGCCAGAGCCCATAATGGCTTGCGGCTGCACACGTAAGCTTCCGGTCATGGGGCATCCATCCTTCTCTTCGTGGCTGGGTGAAGCTTTCCGCAAGATGTCATGGCACTTCTCCATGCATCCCGGCCACCACTGGTTTCTCCAGGGTGCCCGTCAACCGTCCTCCACCCAGTAGTGATTTTCCAAAGTCCATCTTGATCATTGTAATTCATGGGGTTGTCATCATCATTGACTCTCACATCTTGCTTATGGATTTCCCTCAACCCAAAACCCGTCTATAAGCATAGCAAAGTAACTACTACGTCCCGGGGTCATGGTAACAAGGGGATTGGTTCATCCTACCACATGATACTACTCAAGTTTAATGACTTCAAGATTTCACTACTGCATGCATGGTGGGGTGGTGACAATTACTAATGCACAAAAACATAGGTATAGAAATAACATGATCAAAACTTGCCTTGCCGATGATCCTCGTAAGCTAAAGAGTCGAGTAGCAAGCTTCAGACTCAGAAACTCTACCGAGACAAACAATAACACAATAAGCACAAAGTAATAGGATCACATAACACAACATAACAAAAGTAACATAACACAACAAAACAAACAAAACCAAATCCAAAAGAAAACTCAACGAAAAACCAATTCAAAGTTTTTCCCTACTCCAAACAATAACTAAAATAGTTTTTATATAACAAAATTCCTTAATATAACCTAATCATGGTTTTAAGTTAACTTAACAGAAAAGGTTTCACTAAGCAACTAGGAGCAAAAATAATTAATTAAAAGCTATTATAAAACTCATTTTAGGCCTAATCCAATTTCTATTAAGAAAAATAAATTAAAACTTTTATTAATTATAAATAAAAGTTCATCTACTAGAATGACAGAAACTAACCTAGAATAACTAATCACAAGTTAAAAATAAATTCATTTACTAATTAAAATATTAGGAAAACAGGAACTAGTTAATTAATTAGGATTAATAGGATTCTGTTTAAAACTAATTATTTATTAATCCTAAAATACCCAAGTTAATTTCTAGGGTTTGGCAATGTCAAAATAAAGTTGGGACAAAAAGAATCATGCAAAAATAATTTTTCTAACTCAAGTTATAGCAGATTTACTATTCTGCTAAAACTAAATTAAAGCAATTTTAATTATTTTAACATAGCTAAATATATATTCTACAGAAACTACATAAAATTTGCAACAAAAAAAGAATCACCTAAAAATAATAAACAGAATAAAAGATATGAATTTTGAAAAGCGAAACTATTCTGCATTAAAACAGAAAATCAAAATAAAAGAAAAAGGCCTAATGGGCCTATATCATGCCCTCGTCCAAATAGTCTAATTGGGCCTAGGTTTAAACTAAACGAACCGGCTAAAAAAATAAACCTAACTAATAAATAAGCCGATTGAACCGGCCGGTTTTCTAATAAAACTTACCCCTTCGGGGGTTCTAATCGTGGCGCTCATTTAGGATCGGACGGGGGTTCGGTGGCTTACCGGAGTCCGGCGACGGCGGCGGCGGCGGCGAGAGTGCATCGGGGCTTCGAAGTCGGGAGGTCCGGGAGTCGCCGTCTTGGTCGGACGAGGTCGGGAGTGGTTCGGGGGGTCGGGGTTTTCGGGGTGGACTAGGGTGGCGACGGCGGCGACTTTGGCGGCGGTGTGAGCTTCGGGCTCCAGAGGTCGAGCGGGAGGGAGAGGGGTGCAGCGAGGTCTCGGGGAATGGGGTGCGGGGCTCCGGCTTTTATAGCCAGGGGTCGCCTCGCCGGGGAAATCGGGCGATCGGGATCCGGATCCCGGGATCCGCGATCTCCGCGTCGGCGGCGATCGTGGGCGAGGGGAAGAAGATGGGCGGGCCCACGGGTCGAGAGAGAGAGGAGAGGCGAGGCGATCGGTGGCCGAGGCTGCGCCAGCGCGTGGGCGAGTGAGGCTGGCTCATTGGCTGGCTGGCCGGGTTGGCCAGTGTGGGCCAGGCTGGGCAGGCCAGCAGGGCTCTTGGCAGGCTGGGCTGGGTGGCCTAGTATGCCTTGAGGGGTTTTTTTTTAAAATTTTATTTTTTAAAATAAAACAAAACAGAAATAAAACAATATCTATAAATATTTTATATAGGGTATATATATACCAAAATGATGAGGGAAATATTCCCTTTCATTTGAACATTTTTCCAAAGGCAAAATCCAAACTTTATAAAAATCCATTTTTTTCAAATTCAAATAAAATTCAGATTTGAATCCAAATCTTTTGGCAATGTTTTCCTCTGATATTTTTGGAGTGTCATGTTTGCTCCTCTCATACTTTTGACAAGTATTTATCAGGCTTAGTTTTTGAAATGTTTCCCACTTGCCAAAGTTTGAAATTCAAATTCAAAACTCAAAATTCTCTGAAACTTCAAATGACATTCAAATTCAAACAGGATGCATAGGATGCTTAGCTATAATTGTAAAACATTCCAAATAGGAAATTTGGGATGTTACAAACCTACCACCTTAAGATGAATCTCGCCCTCGAGATTCGGGTTAACTAGCAAATAGGTGCGGGTGGTCTCAAGAAGGTCTTCTTGGCGTTCCCAGTGGCTTCTTCCTCGGTGTGGTGACTCCACAGCACCTTGCAAAATTTGATGACCTTGCTGCGGGTGACTCGCTTGCAGTCTCGAGAATTCGGACGGGTTTCTCCTTGTAAGTCAGATCACCGCTGTCAAGCTGTATGGCCTCTAGGGGCACTTGTGTCTCTCAACGGAACATCGCCATGTCGGCATGGCACTTCTTCACCGAGAAACATGGAAGACATCATGAACTCCGGACAATCCTTCCGCAATTCCAACTTGTATGCAACCTCTCCACGACGCTCGAGGATTTTGTAGGGCCAATGAATCGGGTGCTAACTTTCCTTGACACCAAACCTCTTGATTCCTCGAAGTGGAGACACACGAAGATATGCTCGGTCTCCCACTTCGTAAGTCACTTCCTTGCTTCATCGTCGGCATAACTCTTTTGTCTTGACTGTGCTATCTTGAGCCTGTCTCGAATCAGCTTGACTTTCTCTTGAGTCCTTGATAAGATCGGAACCAAAAGTGATCGATCTCCAACACTATCCCACAAAGAATGGTGTTCGCACCTCCTTCCGTATAGAGCTTGAAGGGGCCATCTTCAAACTGGATTGATAACTGTTGTTGTATGAGAACTCTGCGATGGCAAATTATCATCCCAGCTAGACCCATAGTCTAGTACACAAGCTCTCAACATGTCCTCCGTAATCTGGTTGACTCTCTCGGTCTGTCCATCTGCTCATGGATGAAAAGTCTGTGCTGAATTCCAGCCTCGCACCCAAAGTTTCATGCAATCGCTTCCAAAACTTTGAGGTAAACTGTGTTCCTCTATCGACACGATTTTCCTCGGAACTCCATGCGCATATACGATCCTGGTCATGTATATCTTGGCCAACTTGGCACTGGTATAGGTAGTCTTCACGGGAATGAAGTGAGCTACCTTAGTCAAACGATCAACCACTACCCAGATAGAATCATAACCTGAACGGGTCCCGGTAATCCTGATGAAATCCATACCAAGTTTCTCCCATTTCCAATCGAATCGCAAAGGTTGAAGTAACCCTGCTGGCTTCGATGTTCTGCCTTTACACGCTGACAAACATCGATATCGCTACGTACTCGGCAATATCCTTCTTCATACCGCCCACCGTAAACTTTGCTTCAAATCCGGTACATCTTGGTGTTGCCGGGGTGAATCGAGTACGGTGAATCATGAGCCTCCTGAAGAATTAACTTCCTGAGCTCGGGATCATTGGGCACATAAATACGATCCTCGAACCATATAGTCCCTTGTTCATCCTTACGAAATCCTTTAGCTTTGCCTTCATCCATCTTTTGCTTAATCTCATCAATTTCCTTGTCCGACTTCTGGGCTTCACGAATCCTTTCGGCCAAAGTGGACTGAACTTCCGGAGTTGCAACAAATCCTCTCGGAACTATCTCCAGTCGGAGATCTCTGAGGTCATCAACTAACTCCTGGGGTAATCCTCCTGCTGTAAGAGTATTCACATAACTCTTACGGCTCAAAGCATCTGCTACAACATTAGCTTTACCGGGGTGGTAATGCAATCTCATGTCGTAGTCCTTTATCAACTCTAGCCATCTCCTCTGCTCGAGGTTCAACTCCTTCGTGTGAAAATATACTTCAAACTCTTGTGATCTGTAAACATCACAACGGTTTCCGATGAGGAAATGTCTCCAGTGTCTTGAGTGCATGCACTACAGTTGCTAACTCCAAATCATGCGTGGCATAATTCATCTCATGAGGCCGTAGCTGTCCGGAGGCATAAGCTACAACCTTACCTTCCTGCATCAATACTCCTCCGAGTCCTTGACGAAGCGCCAATAAACCTGGTATTCCTTGTGTATGTCCGCAAAATCAACACCGGGCGGTGACCAACCGTTTCTTCAATTCCTGAAAACTGGCTTCACATTCCTCGTCCAAACATACTTGGCTTCCTTCTTCAACAGCTCACCATGGGCTTGGCAATCTTCGAGAAGTTCTCAATGAACCTCCGATAATATCCTCGCGAGTCCGAGAAAATGCGGATCTCCTTGATCGAGGTGGGTGACCGCCAATCGGTGATGATTCAACCTTGGCGGGATCAACTGCTATTCCTTTTCCTGAAATAACATGTCCGAGGAATCCAACTTCCTTCAACCAAAATTCTCATTTGCTGAACTTGGCATACAACTGATGTTCTCAAGTTTCTCGTAACTAGACGCAAATGCTCCTTATGCTCTTCCTCGCTCTTGGAGAAAATCAATATATCATCGATGAACACCACGACAAACTTGTCCAGATATTCCATAAACACCTTGTTCATCAACTTCATGAAGTATGCAGGAGCATTAGTCAATCCAAATGACATGACGGTATACTCATATAAACCATACCGTAGTGAATGCTGTTTTGGGTATATCCTTTTCACGAATTTTCAATCGATGATACCTGATCAAGATCGATCTTAGAGAATACCTTGGCTCCAACAAGCTGATCAAACAAGTCATTGATCATCGGCAGAGGGTACTTGTTCTTGATGGTTACTTCGCTCAATGCACGATAATCCACAACCATCCTCAAGCTTCCATCCTTCTTCTCTACCAAAAGAACTGGGGCTCCCCAAGGTGATGAGCTTGGGCGAATATATCCTTTCTCCAATAACTCATTTATTTGATCCTTGATCTCTTTCAACTCATTCGGTGGCATCCGATAAGGTCTCTTGGATATTGGGGCTGTGCCGCAATAGCTCAATCAGAAATTCAATGTCCCTGTCGGTGGCATTCTGGTAATTCCTCCGGAACACATCGGGAAAGTCTTGCACCATCGGCACTTCCTCCCGAACAACTCCCGTGAGGGAATGCACTGATTCTTCATCCGGCTGTGCTGGCTACATACTTGATCCTCTTACGCTCCCGGTGGTGAGCAGAATAGACTTCTGACCACAGATCAATGTTCCTTCAAACTTTGACAACCAATCCATGCCTAGGATTACATCCAAGGTCTGGGTTTCCAACACTATGAGGTCCACGGAAATTTATGATTCCCGATGTTGAGGGTTGCAGACAGCCCACGCCGCCATCATTTCTCCTCCTGCGGGCCCGACGCGAAGGGGCTTCTAAGGGTTCTAGTATGCAACCCGTACTTTTCCACAACTACCCTTGATATGAATGAATCGTTGCACCGAATCAAAGCGAACCAAAACTGAACGTGAATTCAATAAAACTTACCAACCACGATGTCCGGTTGATCATAGACGTCCTCCACGCCGATGTGGTTCACCCGAGCACGAGGAAAGGATTGGGCTTCTTCACGAGCCTCCATTGCCATTGCCATTCCTCCGCTTGGCCTCCGGGCAGTCGGTGGCGTAGTGCCCCGCCTTCCGCACTTGAAGCGGTGATGTGGCTCAGATCCTTGAGAGTCGGGAGAGCGGTGCTGATTGCCATTACCATTTCCATTGCCATTGCCATGGCCTGACTTGTTGTCCTGGCTGCGGTTGTTCCCATTTCCTCCATGGTTATGACCTCCATGGTTATGATGGGTGTGCCCTCCGAGTATGGTGCATAGCGGGCTTCTGCTGAGCTCCCGAGTTGTGCTTCCCCGGCTGTACTTCCGCTATGCTTTCTATCTGCTGCTGCTTGCCTTCAAGAATGGTGGCCTTGTCTACCAGCTCCCGGTAGTTGTTGAAAGTAGCCACAATAAGCTGCATGCTCGATTCATCATTGAGTCCCTCAAGGAACTTCTCCGCTTGGCATCATCTGTGGCCACATCATCGGGGGCATAGCGAGTGAGCTTGCTGAATTCATCCACGTCTTGTGCCACAAGACGGTTCCCCGGCGCAAGTTGCGGAACTCACGCTTCTTGCACTCATGGCTCCAAATGAGACATGAGCAAAGCGGAAGGCTCTGCTGGAATTGATCCCAAGTGATGGCACCAATGGGAAAAGTGGCGGTGTAATTCTCCCACCAAGAAGCTGCAGGTCCATCCAGTTGATGCGCTGACAAAGCGCACTTTCTCGACATCGGTGCATCCAACGGTGACTAGCTCTCTTCCGACTTTGCGGAGCCAATCATCAGCCACAATCGGCTCGGTGCTACTAGAGAACACCGGCGGATTCAACCTCGTAAATCGACTCAAGTTGTCCACGGTGGGTGGTGGCGGTGGCGGTGGATTGTTGGCGTTGTTGTTCGATTACGAATAAGGAGCTGCATCGATGCATTACGCCATTGGAGCAGCTGGGTGAGCTCAAGGGAAACCAATTATCACGTCTCGGAGGCATCTGGTGTTTTGGAGTGGGTGAGAAGATTAGAATAGAACAATGGTCTATGAGAAATACACTACCCATATGAATGCATGATCATAACACACCAATCATTTATTCATTCCACTCAAACATGGTTCAAACTCGATTACAAAAGCTCATGACTAATCGAAGGAAAAACATCGGCCTAACTGATCGATTTAAAAGTAAAAGATAACATGGTGGTCGACTAAAAGTCTTCATCGATGGCGCCTCCTCTTGGGGTTTCCTTCTGGCACTCCTTCAAAATCCTGATCATTGCTCACGAGGGTCCTTCATCTCCACTCGGGTAAAGGTCCTCTCCCAAGTCCATCTTTTCCTCTATCGCGGCAAGCTTCATCTTCGGTCGTCGACTATCTCCATGAAGTCCGTGATTTCTTCCTCATGGCCAAGGAAGTCTGCGCGTGCCTTCTCCTCCAGCCCATTCATGGAACAAAAGCTTTCGGTGTGTCTTGAGTTCGGCGAGTCTGAATCTCCGCTTCACGAGAAGACACTCCAAGTCCCGGATGTACGAGAGAGTGGAATCGTCCTCAATGGTACGGATGATATCTCCATTCCTTGCCTGCGAGAAACCATGGGGAGGTCTGAGTGATCGAGCTCGGCCTGTACTCCTCTCGGAGATGTCCAAGTGCTCGATAGATCGCCACGTCCCTTCCGATGATCCAGCTTGAACTCGGTGAACTCAAAGTTGATAGGCTCCGTGTGTCCTCCAAAGGTTCTCCACAGGATATGCACTTCAATCCTGTGGCGGGTGTCCGCCGGAAGTGCATTAGTTGGCTTCCGTGATCGAGGGTAGAGCTATCTTCAGCTGCTTCACCATCTGGACCAGCTTTCTTCGAAGGGCATCGTCTCATCGGGCCGGCAGAATTCCGTAGCAAAACGGGTGAACTCGACGCCATCTAGAATGTTGCAAATGGGAGAAGAGTCGAATTGAGCAGGGAGAATTATGGAATGAAAAGGATTCAAAGTAAATGGTCTCTTCCTATGGCTTTCCGATCCTAGGGGTTACGATCCTACGGTCAGCGTGTGCTCGATACCATCTCTGAGCGACCTGACCCAAAATCGGTCAAATCTACGTATCTGTATTCATCCCAAGATCATGCCGGTACTCACGAGACATCGATAAAGTAATCAAAGTTCAATCACACCTGAATATCATTAAACGATTCTCATATAGAGTCTTTATTACAAGGAATAAATTCGCTCAAGGCCAACTCATGAGAAATAAACTACTAATGCTGCGAGCGTCGAAGATAAGCGAGTCCATCCGACTCAAAGGGCAATCGCCAAGCGGAGCGTAGCCTCACTCTGATCGAATATATCTACGCAACATAATACGTTGCAGCCATGTAGGTCAGCTTTTGGAATAAGTGGCAAGTCATGAAGAATAACAATAATAAAATTACTAACTCTATATGCATTTTGGCTGTGGAGCTCTAAGTTTCATCATTTTGCGAAAAGCAAATTTTATCCTACTACAAAGGACTTGCTTGCAAATTACTACAATTGTTGGTAGTTATTGAGATGGTTCCGCCAACCAATATCTCGCTCCCAATTATTAAGTCATAAAACCCTCAATTAATTCATTAGTTTTAGTGTTGAGATATCCGAATACTTCCAAGTTCCAGAGGCTCAAATGTCCGTGAATCGGGACACGGCTAATCGATTAGATCTTTAACTCGCAGCGGAGGGTTGCGACTTTCCCGCAAGAATCATTCCCTCCTTTAAAGTCTTCGCACTTCATGGTGTTTGAAGACGGACGAATGAAACAGGTCTTCCAAAGAGTTCTTCCGCCACCGCCAGTACCCATCCAATCCTACCGTTCTTCTACTTCTCGTAGTACCGCCCAGCCAGCGTCACTACTAGGGTCAACCCAGCCAGAGCCCATAATGGCTTGCGGCTGCACACGTAAGCTTCGGTCATGGGGCATCCATCCTTCTCTTCGTGGCTGGGTGAAGCTTTCCAAGATGTCATGGCACTTCTCCATGCATCCCGCCACCACTGGTTTCTCCAGGTGCCCGTCAACCGCCCTCCACCCAAGAGTGATTTTCCAAGTCCATCTTGATCATTGTAATTCATGGGGTTGTCATCATCATTGACTCTCACATCTTGCTTATGGATTTCCCTCAACCCAAAACCCGTCTATAAGCATAGCAAAGTAACTACTACGTCCCGGGGTCATGGTAACAAGGGGATTGGTTCATCCTACCACATGATACTACTCAAGTTTAATGACTTCAAGATTTCACTACTGCATGCATGGTGGGGTGGTGACAATTACTAATGCACAAAAACATAGGTATAGAAATAACATGATCAAAACTTGCCTTGCTGATGATCCTCGTAAGCTAAAGAGTCGTAGTAGCAAGCTTCGCACTCCGGAAACTCTACCGAGACAAACAATAACACAATAAGCACAAAGTAATAGGATCACATAACACAACATAACAAAAGTAACATAACACAACAAAACAAACAAAACCAAATCCAAAAGAAAAACTCAACGAAAAACCAATTCAAAGTTTTTCCCTACTCCAAACAATAACTAAAATAGTTTTTATATAACAAAAATTCCTTAATATAACCTAATCATGGTTTTAAGTTAACTTAACAGAAAAGGTTTCACTAAGCAACTAGGAGCAAAAATAATTAATTAAAAGCTATTATAAAACTCATTTTAGGCCTAATCCAATTTCTATTAAGAAAATAAATTAAAACTTTTATTAATTATAAATAAAAGTTCATCTACTAGAATGACAGAAACTAACCTAGAATAACTAATCACAAGTTAAAAATAAATTCATTTACTAATTAAAATATTAGGAAAACAGGAACTAGTTAATTAATTAGGATTAATAGGATTCTGTTTAAAACTAATTATTTATTAATCCTAAAATACCCAAGTTAATTTCTAGGGTTTGGCAATGTCAAAATAAAGTTGGGACAAAAAGAATCATGCAAAAATAATTTTTCTAACTCAAGTTATAGCAGATTTACTATTCTGGCTAAAACTAAATTAAAGCAATTTTAATTATTTTTAACATAGCTAAATTTATATTCTACAGAAACTACATAAAATTTGCAATCCAACAAAAAAGAATCACCTAAAAATAATAAACAGAATAAAAGATATGAATTTTTGAAAACAGAAACTATTCTGCTAAAACAGAAAATCAAAATAAAAGAAAAAGGCCTAATGGGCCTATATCTGTGTACTCAAGGTCAAATAGTCTAATTGGGCCTAGGTTTAAACTAAACGAACCGGGCTAAAAAAATAAACCTAACTAATAAATAAGCCGATTGAACCGGCCGGTTTTCTAATAAAACTTACCTTCTTCGGGTTCTAATCGTGGCGCTCATTTAGGATCGAACGGGGTGGGGGGTGGGCGGTTTCGGTGGCTTACGAGTCCGGCGGCGGGCGGCGGCGGCGTCGAGTGCGTCGGGGCTTGAGCGTTGGGGAGGTCGAAAGTCGCCGTCTGGAAAGCGACGAGGTCGGGAGTGGTTCGGTGGGGTTGGGGGTTTTGGGGTGGACTAGGGTGGCGACGGCGCGACTTTGGCGGCGGTGAGCTTCTGGCTCCGGCGAGGTCGAGCGGGAGGAGAGGGGTGCTGGCGAGGTCTCGGGGGAATGGGGTGCGGGGCTCCGCTTTATAGCCAGGGGTCGCCCTCGCCGGGAGGAAATCGAGGCGATCGGGATCCGGATCCTTGAGATCCGCGATCTCCTGCGTCTTGCGATCGTGTGGGAGGGGGAAGAAGATGGGCGGGGCCCACGGGTCGAGAGAGAGAGGAGAGGCGAGGCGATCGGGTGGCCGAGGCCAGCGTTTGCTGGGAGGCCTGGCTCATTGGCGCAGGCTGGCTGGGCTGGCTGTGGGCAGGTTGCTGGGCGGGCAAAGGCTGAGGCTGGGCTGGCTGGGCCTGGGGTGGCCTAGCTGGCGCCCCGGGGGGTTTTTTTCTTTTTTAAAAATTTTATTTTTTTAAATAAAACAAAAACAGAAATAAAACAATATCTATAAATATTTTATATAGGGTATATATATACCAAAATGATCAGGAGAATATTCCCTTTCATTTGAACATTTTTCCAAAGGCAAAATCCAAACTTTATAAAAATCCATTTTTTTCAAATTCAAATAAAATTCAGATTTGAATCCAAATCTTTTGGCAATGTTTTCCTCTGATATTTTTGGAGTGTCATGTTTGCTCCTCTCATACTTTTGACAAGTATTTATCAGGCTTAGTTTTTGAAATGTTTCCCACTTGCCAAAGTTTGAAATTCAAATTCAAAACTCAAAATTCTCTGAAACTTCAAATGACATTCAAATTCAAACAGGATGCATAGGATGCTTAGCTATAATTGTAAAACATTCCAAATAGGAAATTTGGGATGTTACACCAACACTTGGATTATGGTATCCCAAGGGCTCGGCTTTTGATCTCATTGGATATTCTGACTCTGACTATATGCTGGTGACTGTGTGGATCACAAGTCAACATCAGGCACATGCCGTTTCCTCGGACGATCCTTAGTATGTTGGTCCTCGAAGAAGCAGAACTATGCATCACTCCCTACTGCTGAGCTGAGTACATTACTGCTGGTTCGTGGTATGCTCAATTGCTATGGATGAAACAAACCCTCAAGGAGTACAACATCAATGTGAAGAATGTGCCACTCTTCTGTGACAATGAGAGTGCCATCAAGATTGCTCATAACCCAGTTCAGCACTCGAAGACAAAGCACATCTAGATTCATCATCATTTTCTTCGAGATCATGTGTTGAAGGGCGACATCTCTATCGAGCACGTGAAGACTGAAGAACAGCTAGCCGATATATTCACAAAGCCCTTGGATGAGAAGAGATTTAGCAAGTTGTAGTGTGAGCTAAATATCTTACAATCTCCGAATGTTCTTTGAAAAGGACACACATCCTAACACTTATACAAAATTGACGACTTAGGTGCGCAACACATGAAGTAACGTTTTTCTTTAATCAATGAATACTAACCCTCTAAGTGTGAAGAAATTAACGAAGATTTGATTCTCAGAGCCCTATGACAATTGTACGCGGCGTCTGAAATCATCATTCTTATACAGTGGGTCACGCCACCAACAAAAGTTGAAAATCTTCAATTTGAGTTTTTCTTCAATTTTTCAAATTCCTCAAATGTTCAAATTCTTCAAATTTGCAATGTCTTCACTCTTTCCGAATGTGTTCTTCATTGACTATATATATATATATATATATATATATATATATATATATATATATATATATATATATATATATATATATATATATATATATATATATGAGTTTTCAGTCCTCTACAACATTCACTTACTGCTATTTCCTCAAGTTGACTTTTTGACTAAGTGAATGTGATCGGACCCGTCCCCCTCTATGCTAAACTCAACCCAGATTGTTCACAAATTCTTCATGTGCGTTCTATTTGAAACCCGTTCAAAATCTTCACCGTGTCCTTGTCAGCTGAAGAATTTGCAAACAAAACATTAAAATATTCTTATTTGAATTTTTGGGTTTTGCCACTCAAACCGTTCCGCATCCCATGATAAGATTAAAATACTCACCCACGATCTAACATGATTTCCACTTCTCAGTACATGGGTGACACATGTCGCTAGGACGAGAAGGGTCAGGGGCACGTTCGTCCATTTTCCTTGGACGAGCGTTTTTTCACCTCGGCTATAAATATCCCTTGCCCTCCTCAGACCTCATTTACTCCGCTTGATCTCACTCCTCTCGCTCAAGATCTCTGACCTAGCGCCGCCGCTACCTTCCATCATCGTCGGTGAGGAAGAGCTTCACTGCCTCGACCTTGTTGCCGTCGTACTCACACCGGCCGCGGAAATCTTCACTCCGCCGCCGCTGTAGCTATCTTCCGCCGCCAAGTTAGGGCGTGGATGATCTGAACGGACGAGCTTCTCAAATTGAACTCCTAGTTTGTCGTGTTCTTCATTAAGGGTAAATAAAATCTGTTTTTACTACCCTTATTGATTCTGATGATTTCCACAAAATCTTCAAAAGGTGTTTATTGTTCAACTTTCATATCCTTAAATACCACAGTTGCATCTATTCTTGATTTGTTTCTGTAAGCAACATTTTTCCTCAAGGTTCCTCAATTGTGTGGATTTTTAATTTATACAACTCTGGAACCTAAGTCAAGCACGCTTAGTGAAATTCCTCAAGACACCCCTTGGTCAAATTCTCAAACTTGATTCTTTTGAAAAAAAATCTGGGAACGCATATAACCTCTCCAAATTCTTCGCACCTATACTCTGTTCACAGGTACACATGTCCACTGCTGAATCTCTAGGTTCTCATCAATTTAACTCATTTGCAGTGTTCCTCGAAGACAAATTGCATACCTCGTCAGAAAATTTGATTGCTCAAAATCCTCAAGTGAAGAAAATGGCTGATGGTAAAAGACCTCAGAAGGGAGGAAAGAGACGAGAAGTGAATACTGCTTTTGAAATCCCTGACGATATCTATGCGGGGTACTGTACTCCTGATGAAGCAACTCATTTCAAGGAGGATAAGAATGAGCGCAAAGTGCGCATTCGAAGAATTGAGAGGAGATGGGCCAAATAATGGAGGGAGTACAAATATGTGACTCCAAAGTACATGAAGAAATTCGCCATACACCCTCCATACCCAAGACCTCCACTGGCACCAGGCCAAGAAGCAGATCCCACTAGCATCAAAAGTGGTGAGGATTTCCCCAAGGTGTGGGCCAAGCGGCAAGCTAAGTTGGCCAAAATGGCCAAAGAAGCAGTGAAGAAATTCAATGAAGATTCTGTTGCTGCCGCTGCTGAGGCCTCTGCTAGCAAGCCAAGAATGTAATGTCAAAGAAACCAGCTTTCAAGCGAAGTTCCTCAGCTGCAATGCCCTCACAGCCAAGCTCTTCAAAGCCCTCACGACCTGTTCCTCAAGCCGCTTCTTCAAAATCAGCTCCAGCCACCTCTGCAAAATCCTCAACAACTGCTGCAAAGTACTCGGCACCTGCGCATCTTGCCTCTTGCCAAAAGACCACTGGAATCTCTATTGCTTCAGGAGCTTAGGCAAGTTCCTCAGCTCCACCTCAATCTTCAACTGGTCCTACCTTGTTGAAGAAAAAGGCTACTGCTGGATGAGGCACAAGACCAAGTCCTCACAAGAAGCAGGTTGCCTTTCAAGTACCCTCAAGCGAAGATGAAGCTGATGATGAAGAATTGGCTGAAATCATTAGAGACAAGCAGCAAAGGGCCGCTAGAGCCAAAGGCAGTACAGTGCCACTCATGCTGGATCCAAAGTTTATCCTTGACTTCATCGACCTATGGCACAAGGACCCCAACACTCCTTTGCCTGATCTGAATCTCACTGCTGGCCAAAGTCATGTGTTGACAACCTTCATTGATGAAGAAAAATGAAAATTTGAACAGGGGGAAAGTCAAGAAAGCTTAGTACAAGAAAGAGCGCTTTCTGAAGAACAATATTCCGAAGTTATCTCCTGATGAACTTGTAGCTCTGCAAACGGAAATCAAGGGACTCAGTGATGAATTTGACAGATACTATGCTGATTGGCTAGGTGCCAAAGTCAGATTCGTCAAAATGGCGAAGGGATTTACTCCAAATGTAGCAGCTTCATCGCAACATGAAATTCCTCAAGCTGAGGCATCTGCTCAGCCTAGTGAAGAACATGCAAGCATAGCTGATGAAAATCGGACTGTTGATGAAAATGAAAGCTCTAGGGCTGCTGAAGAAATTCCAGCCTATGAAGAAACTGCTAGGGCAACCTCCAATGTTGCGCCTGAAGAACAAACCAGGCCAGTTGAAGCATCTGCTACTGTGCCTGAGGAATCTGAACATGCCAGGGCAACTGCACCCGTTGCGCCTGAAGAAATTGAACCAATTTCATCTGCTCCTCCTGCAAAGTCATCACGAATGACAAATATCAACCTTCCTTCCGCATCAGAAGCGTAGAAGACCAAAGCCGCAGAGAAGGCAGCAGTGAAGAAAAGGAAATCATCTACAACCTCAGAGTCTTCAGCTCCTAAGAAATTGAAGACTTTGACGAGCTCTTCTGCAAACCAAATTGATGTTGTTCCTATATCAAGCATGCCATCAAAGGAGATTGTTCCCTTTCGTGAGGAATATGTGATTCCTAGTGACTCGGATGAAGAGAATCCTTTTGCTGCTTCGTCAGAGCAGTTGGATGAAGAAATTGAAGTGGATAATATCCCTTCAACTCCACCGGTATCATCGCCCATGCCACAGTTCACAACTGGAGAGGCAGGCGTTGAAGAAATTGACGAAGAAGATAAGGATGTCGATATTTGGTCAACAACACCTATTCCGAATGATGACTATTGGGAAAGTCATCACCCCAATTCACCTCTGACAACCCCTCTGCATCAACTTCCTCAGTCCCCGGTCCAAACCAAAGAAATTCATACGGGCTCTAAAGGATATCAAGCGTCACTTCTATCTATTCCAGAAGAAGTTCCAGCCCCTAATGCTGAAGAAATGGAGGCCAAGGCTGCTGCTGATGAAATTGCTCTTGAAATTCCTCAGCATGTGGCTCCAGAGGTTGTGCATCAAGAGGCTGTGAACACCTCAACTGCTAATCTTCAGCCCAAGCCACATAATCCTCAAACCAAAAAGCAGAAATTCAAAGCTGATGATTTCTTTGCTAAGCATCATTACTTCTTGACTACAATCCCTATGACTCTGCTCGACTTCGTTGCAAGCGATTCTGGATGGCTAGCCAAATGAATTTCAATTCCTCGTTGCTATTTGATAAGGACAAGATTTTTGACCATGAGCAAATTCCTCATGTGGATATGGAGTCTCTTCCATGCTTCACGCCAGTCCTCAATGTTCTTCATGACACTGGGCTACCCACCTTCTGCACCGACCTCTACGACTGGAATGAAGAACTCATTCTTTAATTCTATGCCACGGTGCACATCACTGGAAATGTTGAAGATGTGAATTCATGGTTGCTTGACTGGATAACCAAAAATATTCACTACAAAGCTCCGGTCTCTGAATTGCTTCACGCTGTCCCAGTCAGTCCTCCCACTGAAGGTGCAAGCACTACAAAAAAATACACTTCCGTGATGATACGTGTTTGTCACAGTAGGTCACGTTTTTGGTCATGCATGTACATCCATGACAATTTTATGACAGAATCAAGATAGTCATACCTGTGCTGTCGTAGAAGTGTTCCGTGACATTACCAAAATTATCATCACGGAAGTGTCCACTTCCATGACGATAAATGGCACGTCATGGAAGTGTTTTCGTCAAGGGTAACTGACACGTGGCATCCACCGTAACAGGTCGCCGTTAAGCTATCGGGTCCGGTTTTGGATCCGATTAGTCATTAACAGCCCAGACCAATGGGGATTTTCCACGTGTAGAATTTTCATTGGCCAGAGGAAACACGTGTTGGCTCATCGTTGGGACAGATGTCATCCACTCATTGGACAAGAGGCGCCTATGATACGTCGACACGTGACAGGGCCCAACAGAGGCCCATTCCGGTGAAAAGGCTGGCCTGTTTAACTTGGTCAAAAGGTAATGGGCCGGCCCACGGAAAGCCTGTTAACGGCCTGCTCGTATATTTACGGCCCGCTAACTCCCGGCCCGTTATGGCCTATCGGAATTAAGCCCATTAGCTTCATCTGGGCCGTCCAATATGATTCCAGCCCATTGTAGCTTCCGGTCCATGTATGGCCCATGATGTGTTTCGGCCCATATGAGGCCCTTTGTAACTCTGGGCCCATTAAAGGCCCGAGATGGAACTGACCCATAATGAACAGTGTATCGCTTTATACCCATTAACGGCCCATTATTCCGTCGGCTGTTTCCAGCCCGTGTAAAATTTCGGCCTTTTAAGGGCCCATTTATTCTTGGGCTGATTTCTAGAATCCGGTTAGTTACGGTCCGTCACTGGCCTGTTCCGTTTGTGGGCCAAATTCAACCTGTGGTTACATTCGGCCCGTTTGTGGCCCGTCAACCCGTTGGGCTGTTTTCACAGCGTTATCAGGTATGGCCTATTAACGGCCCGTTATGGTCCACGAATAGTACGGCTCATGTTTGGAGAAATGATTATACGCATCATAGAAGGCCCATGGATCCTAGGGCCCCTAGAAGACTAATGGATCCTACGACCTATAGAAGGCCAATGGATCATACGGCCCGTAGAAAGTCCATGGATCCTACGGCTCATAGAAGGCCCATGGATCCTATGGCCCGTAGAAGGCCCATGGTTCCTATGTCCCGCACGAGGCCCATGGTTACAACAATCCGTGTGTTTCCATGGTTATTGTGGCCTAGTTACCAAAAATAAGTTATTGTGGCCACTAGAAAAACGCGGAAAAAGAACTACAGTGAGTACAAGCAAACAACTAAACAAGACAATAAGAAAATAAATAAGCAAGCAACTAACGCTAGCCTATTACGGCTATTACACATATTACATCCACTAGGCATAAAAGTTCGCCACCAGTGCAAATATAGGGAACAAAGCAGCATATTACATACACTGGCCGTCAAAATTGGCCACCAGTGCAAATAAATGCAGCAGCAAAACAAGTCCATAACTGAAACAACTTCAGAAAAGCTCAAGAAACATTATCTTGAGTATCCACCATGTTGGCAATAAGCTTAGCAAGCTTATTAGCTTTGTTCTGTTTGGCGCTAAAATCCTCCAACGCTTGCTGTTGCACCAGAAAGTATGCATCTGAATGCTCCAGGGACTTCCGTAGTCCTTCTGCTTCTTGTCGCAGCACAACTGATCGATGTCTTTTAGCTTGTAGTTGAGACTCAAGAAACCGAACTGATTCAGACAGTGAGTTTGAATAGCTTGTGCAAGCAGTAGTGGCCAGTAACTCGAACAGTAAACCAAGACAGGACTTTGGGGTTGTCTCACTGTACTCAAGATAGTTTTCCTTAGCTGTTTTATCAGCTTTGTTGGAGACCAACAAGGATGTCTCACTATCCTGAACCTTATCTGCATTACTTCCTTTACCATTGCTTAATAAGGCACTCTTCCCCAATATTCCGTCGGCATTCAAAAGAAGAAACAAGCAGACACATAAAAGGTTTAGCATGTACTAGTATATGAAACTCATTTCAGTGAACCAGTTCATTAGTAAGGTGGACAAGATTAAACTACCAAGTATTCTATTGCCAAGTAGTACATTATAAAAGCATCAAACAAACACATATCTATGTCCTATGGTCACTGCATTGTCTTGCCAAATCAAAATAGAGACACGGTTCAAATCACATCAGTTCAAGAGAAAGCAACACTGAAAGAATATAAAGCGTGGGAAACTGCACAACACAACAAGATTTTAGATGGGTACCACGGGTCCACATGTACAACAACACTATTGGCTCTGTTGTGATGCTAGTAATGTGCATGATATGAGAAGTCAACTGTATACACAATTGAAATTGAAATCAACAGAGCTATTTATAAGAGCAAACCTGTTAAACAAACATGCGTAAACATACCTGTTGTGCCATTGGAGTTTCCACTGGATCATTCAATTTAAAAATAAGTTTGTATGAGTAAATACAGTGATACAAGAGCAAAGCAGTATGCACGATAGCAATGGAATCTTAAATGAGAACAATTGTTCTTCAGGTTTAAGCACTTGTTCAACATGAACAGAGTATTGTAAGACGCAAGCATATAGTACTTAAAAGAAAATGAGCTCATAGACCTTACCCCATTCTTTGTTCGGGACCAGTACAGAACAAGGCGTTCCCAATCATCGTTTAGTAAATGTGTCTCAGGAGAACGTAAGGGAATTTGATGAGTTTCTTTGCGAGTGATGTACGTTTTCTTCAGGTAATTCCGATACTGCCACCAAGCATTCTTGAAGATAGTAGAGGTATTAGCACAGGTAACCTCATCCCGAGTTTCCAAATCGGTTCTTCTCTATAGAGAAAAATGGAAAATTTGCTGTATTATAACCATCATGGAGGTAGAATGTATGGGACAAAGCAAAGTAATTGCCAAGAATAACAATACTTACACATAACTCCTGGACAAACACCTGCAACTCGCATTTTCCTTCATCTTCTGTATAATATTTCCATGATGGGAAGATACACACATAGGATTTAACAACATCAAATGCGATAGATGCTAAACTATGAATGGCTGGTTTTGCTTCCTCCGCAGGAAGAGGTGTACTAACTGCTGGAGTTGGTGTTTGCCGTGGTAGTATTGGCACTTTGGGCACTGGAGCTGCCTTACTAACTGCTCTTGTTTGGGAGCTCTGTGGTGGAGATAGTGCCGTGTCAACAGGAGCTGGGTTACTATCTGCTGGGGTTGGGGTTAGATTGGGTGAAGCTGGTTCTCTCTCCATAGCAGAAGGGGTACAATCTGCGAGAGTCTGGGTTATGTGTGGTAGTGTTGGTTCTCGTGCATGTACAACCGGGCTGCTATCTCCACCAAGAGGTAGCACTGTTTTATTTGAAGGCCGTGTTTTTACTCCGCTAGATACTGCCATCACCCGCTCCAATTCAAATGGCTGATAAACAGGAAACATAGTTCAATGTACAGACATTGTATGAGAGACAGATGCAATAGATAGTGTGGCAAAAAGAGGGCATGAAATAGTTGACATGTATATTGTTGAACTAAAACAGATAGCATGACATAATTTAACATATATGATGTCTATCTAAACTGGATAGCATAGCATAACATAATTCAAAGATATGATGACTAACTAAACATGATCGCATGACATAATTCACATACATATTATCTAAGTAATCAGGATCACATGATTTAATTCACATATGTGATTTATATGCCAAGCAGCGGGAATTCGCATATATGATGTCTGAACTAAGAACATGGTGTTGAATTGTGTATATGATGTCTAAACTATGCAATGTAAGACACCATATGCATGATATGAGCAGTATAACCGTGCCAAGTTAGAGCATACACCTCGGTGGGGGAATAGGACTGGTCATCTGTCTCTGAATCCATCTGTGAGGACCCAGCAAGAGATCTGCTTCGACAGGTAGCACTGTCTGCTCTGAAGGCCTTGTTTTCACTCCAGATTTTTCCATCACCCACTCAAATGGCTGATTCACTGGAAGAGCAGTTTAATGTACAAACTTGGTCGACAAATGGAAATTTAATGGAGAAAAGGGTGGGCAAGATATCATTCAAATATATGATGTCTGGTTAAACATGATGTTATTGCACATTTCACATATATTATGACTGGCTAAAAGACATGAGACTGCATAAGTCCCATATATGATATTGAAACTAAACAAGTGGCATTACAGAACATGTCTAAACTAAGCAAATGACATATAAGATGTCGAAAGTAGGCACTGTAAGGCCACTTATGCATGATATGACTAACATCATCATGCTAAGTTAGAGCAAACACATTGGGGGGTAAGTAGGAGTGGTCAGTTGCGTCTGAATCCACCTCATAACACATATCTTCCTCCGGATTACAATCTGGAGAGGGGGGGGGGGAGGGTTTGCCATTGAACCCACCATGAAGCAATGTCTGCATGTCAATGTATTTCCGCGCAAAACTCTTCTATTTTTCTCTACATGTTCAGCATGACTATGTACAATATCTGACATGCATAAAAAAATATAATGAGATTATGTAAGGAGAGCATGTAGAAATCTAGAGTAATGGTAACAACCAGTGGATGGATCCAAAAGTAATGATAGCAGGATGATGATTGCTTTAATTTAATTAAAAACAGATGATGATTGCTTTACTATTTGTTTCCCACCCAAGATGAACAACATAGGCATACCCTATGTGAACCAGATGTTAGACAGAGATACTATTCATTGCTGCCTCGATATGTGCCCCACAACTAATTTAGAACTCAAGTTTGAACATCAATTTGGAATTGACTTGGAGTCTAAGAGGTGAATAGGACGATAAAGTAGGAGGTAATATTAAGCAATGCATAACATAAGCAGAAACAAAAGAGTGCGACCTCTCTTGTGGACCCGTGTACTCCTCAGGTTCATCTGCTCAGTCGATGATGGTGATGCCGTTACGGTGGGTGCCGGCGGCAGGGAAGGAGATCTGAGGCGGCGAAAGACGGTCAGGAGTCGTGATGTCTGGTTTGGTGGATGCTTTTGTCGATGGAGCAGCTCAGGTGAGGTGGACGACATCGTGGCAGGAGCAGGACAAACCACACAAAGTTTTCTTTGACACCTACCTGTAACTGAAGTAATTCTGTAAGGGCTCATTTGGCTTGCATGATTCTAAAAACAAAGGGATAGGAAAAACACCGGAATAGGATAGGAATGCACATGGGAAACATAGCATTTGTGAACACATGATTTCTGTCAACTTGGGTGTTTGGTTCACAGGAATTGGAAGAGTAGAGGAATGCAAAGAAACATGGCCAAAATAAAGTGAAACCATATAAAGTGTGTACAGTTAGAATGTTATTCTGCCACTAATGCACTTGATCTTGTTTTCATGCATAGGATTTTGAAAAGTAGGTCCAGGTGGATGTTTCGCTCCATTCCTTTCAACAAAATGCATGAATAATTGAATAGTAGAGTGCCATAGGAAAATTTCCTATTGCTATGTTTTTCCTTGAACCAAAATAGCCCTAATGGATCGACATGAATGTAGAGTAATAAGTCATGCGACAAGTGTACAACCTCTTTGCCGTAGCCGTGTTGACCTCAACATCATTGGGTTGGTCACTGAAGAAGTTGAAGCAGAGGTGGCTGTCGGAGGTGTGGAGGAAGATCTGAGGAGTCTGTAGACGGCGTCCAGGGAACTGCTCTGTTGTGATGGATAGTTCCGTCGTTGGAGCAGCTCCGGCGAGCCGTAAGACGTCAAGGCTAAAGCAGCACAAGACAGACATCGCTAATCTCAAGTGGTATTCTAATAGCATCTTCAATAGATGATGTAAAATACATTACCAAAAATTGATAGATGTAAAATTTACATCACCAAAAACCACCGGACTACAACAGATGAGGTAAAAACTGTTGACTATGAACTTAACTGTCGAAACTAAAATTTATTGTGGAATCTGAATGTTACTGTAGAACCTGAACGTAATGGTAGCAGAGAGGCACCTCACATGTAGTTTAGGGAGGGCTTGCGCCTCATCTTCAACCTACACCCCCCCTGAGCCATCAGCCACCACCGGCCGAACCACCGGCCCCCGCCGCCCCGAAACCACTCCCCACCATCGGTCCGCCACCGCCCCGGCCAGCCCTCTAGGCTCCCCACCCCCGCCGAGCTTTTTCTCCAGCGATCCCCACACCACCGCCCCCCGCCCCCACCGCCGGCGACCACCGCCCCCACCCTGAACCCTAAGATAGATAGTCTGGTACCTCTCCGGTGAGCCCCCCTCCCCGCTGCGGGTGGTTCTTCCTTAACTCCGGTGAGCCCCCTACCCCCTAGAAATCGACTGACCCGAAAGTCGATTCAGTCGACTGAAGTGTAGCTATATCGGAGCAGAGCAGCAGCACGAGAGAGGGGGAGAGCAGCAGCAGCGCGAGCAAGCGAGAGCCGGAGGAGTAGCAGCAGTGCGAGCCAGCGAGAGCCGGAGCGACAACAGCCGAGCAAGCGAGCGAGCGGGAGCCAGAGCAGTAGCAGCAGCAGCGTAAGCGAGCGAGCGAGAGCCGGAGCAGCAGCAGATCCGACTGGTATGGCCGCTGCCGCCGAAGGGGCCTTGCACTGGGGGAGAGCCGCCGTGGAGATGTCACCCGCGGCGCCAGCTTCGAGGTTGTCGTGACATGAGGGTGCGGGATGGAGCACCGTCGGCGCCGGGAGGTCGAGTTAAGGAGAAGGTGCGATGCGATGAGTGTACAACCTCTTTGGTGGCGCCGAGTAGGCCTCGGCTTCGTCCAAGGAGTCGGTGATGATGCTGCGGTTCCGGTGGAGCAGGTTAAGACGGTGCTGTGGGGATGGAGCAGCCGCGATAGATGAGGCGATCTTTGGAGCAGCTCCTTGGACGGGGCGGCTGAACCGCTGGGATGACGAGATGGATGACGGATCCTCATCCGGGGAGGTGGATGAGGGACGTCGAGCTATTGCGGTGGACGACGTCGTCGGGGAAGAGGCTCTGGCTGGGCAGCGGTGAGGTGGCGGACGGAGGAGGGTGGGGTTTCGCGGATGGAGCGGAGAGGTTATGGCGGCCTGGGATTTCGAATGGCGAAAAGGAGACAATGGGAGGGGGGAACCATGACTTAGGGACGCGCTTGTCCAAAATGTAGGGTGTGTTACAAAAGTACCCCCACCGATTTGAACTAGCGGCCCTTTCGGCTCAGGGTTAGAAGGGGGATTTTTCGTGTGGGGATTTGGCAGCTGGCGGGAGTTTTCACGCGCGTTGTAATTTCAGGATAGCAAGGCGCGGGTTGTGAAGGCGCGAGTTTTGGGAGTACGATATCTGAATTTTTGGGATATAACAAGGCGCGGGTTGAATTTTAGGGACAAGCCTAACGTGTAATATTGTACTTATAGGTACCAAATCAATTCGCACTTCCCTCAACGAAAAAAATAAAACTTTTCACACCACAAAAAGAGAGAGTCTTTTCCCGTTTTAGTATACAAATGCTATTCAAAGCTATGAATCCATGTTATGTGCAATTTAATTTTTTCGCTGGCTGTATAATGCATGTAACCTACTCATACCAACATTTTAGTGCATTCCAAATGTCTATACTACCGCTGCAATTCGAATTAAATTTTAATTTGTTTCTCTGCTTGAATAAGAATCTACAATCGTGATTGTTGCCAACTTCAACCATCATTCGTGTATTACCTTAACGACACACCACATGATTAATTTGGAGATAGATATGAACTATGTGTACTATATGAACTCGAATTCAATTTTTTGAATACACTTGATGTTGATTCCAAATAATAGTCCATTTGATGTACTAACTAGATATTCATAATCTAAACCATGATCCATACGTACACCCTGTTTATCACACAAAGTATAGTGCCCCGCCCCCTACATTATGACAAGTATTTAGCCGTGAGCTGCAAAAGCAACACATTAGCCCAAATTATAATCAATGTTCTACATTATGATATCTTATTCAAGTATCTGTATCCACTTTTTTATAATGAATTATGATCTCTGTTCGTCTTTTACACCTTCACGATCCTCTTCTCCTTGTAGCTAGCTAGCGCTAACTTTCTATTGTGCATGCACACGCCTGCCCCCCACCCTCCCTCAGCGTCCCCTCCATTGCGCACGTTCGTTATTTCTCTTTAGATCGTTCAACAGCGGTGTGTGTAGGCCCCCCGACTCCTTCTTTCTGGCACACACTGGTCGATATACCTCTCTAGCCAAGTGTGCCTACCACAAACACATACTTCCCCTCTTCTCTTCTCACCGTCCATGCCCCCAATGTCCAATACGGTTCCACGCAGGCGCACACTCCCGCCCCTCTTTTGATCGATCTCATACTCGCACACTGCTCCCCCTCGACATAGTAGGCCTCTCACACCACCTCCTAGCCGCACCCCTGCCCCCCTGTCTGTCTCTCCGGACCTTATTTGCTTCTAACACATGCATGCATGTATAGATACCAATCTCCCTACATATAGCTAGGTCGACTATAATTCTTTTCCCCCATGCACCGATAGATTTACCTCACTAGTTATGCCTCCCCCTTTCTTGGACACACGATAGTTAATCTTCCTATGTAGTTATGTATGCTTACCACAACCATATCCTTTCCCCTCATCATCCTTGCATACCTCCCGACCCATCTCTCACACGCACGTGCATAGACAGACAGACATCCCTGACCCTCTCTTCTTGATATTGCACTCGTACCCTCCGTTTGTCTAGCAGGCCTCTCCCAGCATTTGTGAGACGCCACACCACCACAAACCCTTCGACTCTCTACCTTTGTCTTTCTCCCAACCTTATTCCTCTGCTACACATATGCATGGATGCCAATCGATCTCCCTCAATACATAGCTAGGTATCTCTCCTTCTCCACACATATACTAGTCGATCTACCTCTCTATAGTTAGGTCTCTGACCCCTCCCCCCCACACACCGATAGTCGAACGTTGTAGGTAGGTATCCATGGCACAGAGAAAAACTGCACCTCTGGCCTCTCAAATTCCATTAGGCCAGCCGCCCTGTATCTTTGACGTGGGCAAACACAAATTCGATGGCACTCTTTATTGATCGTACTGCCACACACTTCATCCCTATTTTCGATTCTATTGATATCTCATGCCGATGATCCCTCCACTGTCTTCTCGTGGATCGCTCCCTCTATATATGATATATCCATGACTTCGTTTCACACACATTGAATATGTTACGTTCTTTTGTTTGAGATATCATCGACACATTGCCTCAGTTTCACACAAACCATCTCTCTCACACCCACCCACGTATGTACCTGCACGTAAAGAAGAGGTGCACGCAGGACGCACGTACTCATGTCTCGTTCCCGAGCACACCCGCGCGGGTACACGGTGGAGCTCGTTCATGTATGAAAAGGCAACCCACGTGATAATATGACGCGTGTAGTGGTTGGTTACTCAAAGGGGGGGCCGCGTACCACGCGTAGACGGAACAAAGTTTGACTTGACACATTAGTATTAAATAAAGTTATATATTCCTCAATGGCATGTATAGAATATAAAACGATTGTCGTGGCGAAAATGGAAAAATCCCCTCCACTATATACAACGGAGCCTGCCTGTCGGGGTTTATCTCTCATCAAACCATCTCACACAAGGCGGCGGTGGCCTCTCTCTCTCTCACCGTTGTTCAGTGATCCGACCGCATCCCGTCCGCCGGCAAAAAGGGAGGATGTGCATCGTTTCTCCGTTCAACGGCATTGAGGCAGCATGTCTCGATCTGCGGTACCCGCCGTTCTCTCTGACCAAGCTCCAGCGCGGTAGGGCCTTCACCACTTGCTCGCTGCCGCAGTATGGGCAGATCCCGGCCGCCGGCGCCCTCCTAGTAACATCCCGACGACCGTCAGGTACAGCTTCTTCCGGCCTTGCTCCATCTTCCCACGTTGCTACATGTGGAAAATCCTGCATGTGGATCATCTTTAGTTGTTTGGTTAAAACGTATCTTGGCCGGTGTACTTTCCATCTTGCAATCTCGTCCTCAAACCATATTTGATAAACCACCATGCTGCTATCTTTCCCTTATTACATGGAATATGCTTCTTTTTTGTCGGCTATGTGTCTTCAACTCGTGTTATTGGGCAGTAATTGTTTCCTTTCTACCTCCTTTTGCAAACAAGGCTATCCATTTCACCTCGTTGCTATTGCGACCTTTTGGTGAACTGCACAAATCACTTTTTTCTTAAGAGTGTTTAGTGCAGTTCCGCCAAAATGTCACACGGGCAATGTTTTTACATTTATGTTGGACTGCAGAAAGGGAGATTGTTTTTGCTATCCTCCTCATCCAACTCCGTGCCTAATCTTCTCCAACAAGTAGTTAGTCCTAAAGAGAGATTGCAGAGGTGATCGGCTTCCATTTGTATGTGTTATGTTCCATCATCTAGTTCCACAATTATTGTAGTCACACTAACTGGATATCTTTGCAAACAGTGATGGTTAGCTCATTTTTAGTGGAGCTGCACAAAATGATCGGATTGTGATGTCCTCCATACACCTCTTTTTGGCTACAGAGCTGGGTGAAACTAGCTGCCAACCAATGAACACTGTGCCCAGGAAATGGAGCCATGCCTACGTACAACATCGATCAATTATATATTTTTCTTTATTTGTACACCTTCTCACAACTTTGTCTTCAGTTGTGATGTGAATATTGGCGCTAATCTGTGAACCATTGAGATGCATTAGCAGCCATGGTAGTTTCATTTGTATTTGATGGAATGTTGTAACGTGATAATCTTGCGGAAAGAGGACACATGAATCCTAAGTTGAAACCTTTTTTTCCTGCGGGAACCAACGTTGAAACATTCATAGCATCACAGTACAATTTCACTAAAATTATGCGTACATATAAAAAAATCCTGAAGGATTGATAGCAATGCCAGAAACAATTCAACTTTGTTTTGCCGACATGTGGGACATCCTTCATCCGGCTCCACCTGCCATGTAGCAATATTGAGTGCACAACTGCAGAGAAAGATTCACCCCGGTCATTCTGCCGTAGTAGTAATGACTAGTGAGTAGTCAAATCACAGAGCCCCACCTTCGCCACAGTAAGTTGCTCGGACAAAGCAACCATCATTTCTCTGTTCGTTGAATTCGTTGGTACTCCCATATTCCCATAGTAATAAGTTGCTCGGGCGAAGCAACCATCACTTCACCTTTCCCACAATAAGTACTAGTACCTCCTTTTTTATTCTAGAAATAACCACACGCGAATATTGGATGGCAACAACACAGAAACTGAATCAAAAATCGAAACCAACCAATGAACTACTACTAATGGTGAGCATTTGCTAGTATCATGTACTCCGTCTGTCCATGTATATAGGGCTTAATGCGTTTTCCGAAACTGACTTTAGCCCTGTTTGGATCCATGGGTCAGAGTTAGTTTGAGCTATTTGGGGCTGAAATCGCCCTAAAGTATCCAAGCATGAGGGTTAAATTGGAGCAAGTTGCACCGAATCCACAAAAAAAACTATCCCACCCAAGAGGTGCTAATTGGAAATAGTTCTCATTGGGCCCACTGAAAAATCACTTTTCTCTCTCCATCAATTGCATTTATTGTCAATCTAACCCTGTCATCCAAACACCTCTTTGGCTACAGTTAGTTCAGGGTTAGTAATGAGTTAGTCTAACCTCTAGCTAAGTTAGAGTATCCAAACAGGAGCAGTATAGGACATGGAAGTTGCTCAAAGCATACAGTCAAATTCGTACGTGAAAGGATATTTTTTTGAAAACGGAACGTGAAAGGATCTTCAAATGATATAATTTTCAAATTATATAAAATCTTATCAATAGTCAAAGGCATCCTCAAAGAATACATTAGGCCCTATATAAAATCTTATCAATAGTCAAAACCAAGTGTTACTACTACACCAAACAAGTTCAAAATGAGAAACCGGACCCACTCACAGCACGACACGCCTGTCTCGTTTGGTCCATCGGTCAAAGCGCTTCCTATTATTGGCATAAAAATAGAGTAAAGTAATTTTTTTAGAATGCTCTTGGCATGTCGCTAACATGTGATGAGTTAACTGACCTGAATAGATTGCAAAAAGCCAGCCCACCGCACATTGAGAGAGACGAGGAGCGAGAAGCAATACGGGCTGCTAGATTACTAGAGCTAGGTGTCGCACGGAGGCCAAAAAATATGGTGATAGCATGGTTTAGCAATGTAGTATGATGTAACTACACTGGGCTGCCGTGTTTCGTACTCTTCAGGTCTACTGTGGACATGATTGGTTAATTTTATGTCGCTCAATAATATAAAATATTATGAGTGCAGATGCTCCACAACGAGGTTCCTTGCTCCTTCTCGGTCGTTGGAATCTATGTTCTTCCACTCTTTTTTTATGTGAGCTTTCTTCATCCTTTTGCCAACACGCGGCAACTCGCAAAACAACGAGAAGCTTGCTTACTACGCCTTCTCCCTCGCTAATGCATGCGCGGTGGCTCGCAGCACAAGGAGAAACTTTTTCTTACAAGCGGTAGATGTGCAGTAGTTTATTTGGTGTTAGATTGCCAGAAGTACTACTGTAGTACCATCATTATTGTTCGACTTTCGGAAGAGGCGAAGAGCCAAGCGCAAGGTCACCTACTAAGAGCATGGTTAGTATAGCCAGTTGATGGCTATAAGAAACTTCCATGTCATGTATAGCCATCATTTATAGTCACTCATATAGTAGTGTGGGCTACAAGGTTGGCTATAACATTACTACTTTTTTCAACCTTCTCTATTTCTCTTTCTTCACATTTATTCTACTTGTCTAGGAATCCGCATATAGCTAGGCTCTTGCATGAGAGCCCACTCCCCTTAGACTACCCAAAGTGGGAGTAACATAGATGGTAACATCACACATCTCAAGGCAAAACAGATGATGTGGAGAGTAATTAATGAGAAAAAAGAAGCATGTGGTAACATAGCTAGTTACTATAACATCACACATACCAAGACAAGATGAGTCTACAACCTAATAAATGAAGTGTTGCATGAGACTAGTCACAATGGGTAGTAACATAGAGTAGTAACATGCCCATGTCACTACTCTATGTTACTACCTCTATAGTGGGGAGTAACATATGTGTGGTAACATGCAACACTTCATTTATTATGCTATAGACTCATCTTGCTTTGATATGTGTGATGTTACTCATACTAGTAGTAACTACCTATGTTACTACATGTCTCTCTTTCTTTATTTATTTCTTGCTACATCATCTATTTTATCTAGATATGTGTGATGTTACTACCTATGTTACTCCCATTGTGGGTAGTCTGACACCACACATACTCCCCACTATAGAGGTAGTACACTAAGTTACTACCCATTGTGACTAGTCTTACTTTTTCATCACTCTCTCCTCCACATAGGCAAAAATGCCATGTAAGCGGGCTATAATAGAGCAAGTACAATAGTGGGCTTTTAGCTCGCTTACATGGCATTTTTGCCTATGTGGAGGAGAGAGATGTGAAAAAGTAAGGGGAGTGGGCTCTCATGCAAGAGCCTAGATATATACGCATTCCTAGGTAAATGCAATAAATGTGAAGAAAGAGATAGAGAGAAGATGGAAAAAGTACTAATGTACTAATAGCCAACCTTATAGCCCACACTATTGCATGAGTGCATATAGATGATGGTTGTAGATGACATGGCGGTTCCTTGTAGCCATCAGTCGGCTATATTATTAACCATGCTAAGGCTAGTCATAGTGGGCAGTAATTTAGACTAGTAACATATGCATGTTACTAGTTATGTTACTAACATCATAGTGGGTAGTAACATAAATGTAGTGTCATGCAAGCTTTCATTTATTATGTTGTAGACTCATTTTGCATTGGTGTGTGTTATGCTATGGTAACATATTATGTTACTACAAACACCTCTCTCCTCATTAACTCCATTCCACATAAGCATATATGTCTCGGGATGAGTTATGTTCAAAAAACCTTCGATTAACATGTGTTCAAAAAACAAAAAAATGTCAAAAATTACAAAACAAATACCTCGATATTAACTAGACGGATGGGTCACTTGAAAGGTTTATAATAAACCTTTGCAGTAACCCATCCCTCTAGTTAACATCGAGTCCACTTCCCATCCAGTTACCCATCTCATGACTACACCAGCCTCAGCAAAGTTAACTTGGGAGTTCTGTTAGATGAGCTATCGGTAGGGAAGTTGGTCCTTGCTGATATAGGATGCCTCTTCGTATCCTTTATGGCGTACCCGGATGACCGCATGTTGCCGCCCAATAGCCAATGCCACGTCCCATGCGAATGTAGAAGCTTCCCTCCCTCATCTTAGCTGGTTCGCGCGTTTTCCCTTGTTCTAAGCCGCCTGCCCACCTATAGAACCGCCTCGCGCTGGCCAATTCCTCTCCAAACACCAAGGGAGGTGGTTGAACCGAACAAGTCTAACTTGTTTCTAGTGGTTACATTGACGTGGCATCGGAAGGGTGTGATAGGTGACTCTGGCAAAATAATTGACTAGTACCACGTTGGCATACATGAGCATGGGCCCCGGACACATCAAAAGTAGTGCATTAGTCTCCAAAAAGGGTTGACCATGTCCATGGCTACCATCCCATGCTCCGTCATTCAGTGTGTGCTTCTCGTCATCCTGCGAGTTGACGGGACACATCAAAGTTAATACGTATTTAGTACTCTCTCCAAAAAGGGCCGACCATGTCCATGGCTACCATCCCGTGCTCCGTCATTGAGTACATGCACTATTCACGTGCCATCGAGGAGGATAAATATTGCATAGTACTAGGTGCCACGTAGTGCACGACTCACTTACGCACTGCTTATCTCCATTTTCTTGCATGCCACGGGCACCTTGATGCTAGATGTCCCGCGTGTTGGCAAAAGGATGAACAAAGCTCATGTAAAAAAAGAGTGGAAGAACATAGTTTCCCGACGACCGAGAAGGAGCAAGGAACCTCATGGTGGAGCGTCTGCACACATAATATTTTATATTATTTAGCGATATAAAATCAACCAATCATCTCCACAGTAGACCGGAAGAGTACGAAACACGGCAGCCCAGTGTAGTTACATCATACTACATGGCTAACCTACGCTATCACCATATTTCTTCGCCTCCGTGCAACACCCAGCTCTAGTAATCCACCAGCCCGTATTGCTTCTCGCTCCTTGTCTCTCCCAAAGTGCAGCGGGCTGGCATTTTTGCCATCTATTGAGGTCGGTTAAGTCATCACATGTTAGCGACTCTTGGGTGGGATAGTTTTTTTGGTGGGTTTGGGGCAACTTGGTCCAATTTAACCCTCATGTTTGGATACTTTAGGGCTATTTAAGACCCAACTAGCTCAAACTAACTCTAACCCATGGATCCAAACAGGGCCAAAGTTAGTCTCGGAACATGCATTAATCCCTATCACTACAAAAAAAAGACACATCCGTGACATTTTGGCTGAACGAAAACTTTTTCTGTCATGCTTATGACACTTCTATGACGATAATTGTGACAAAACCCGGTATCATCATAGATGTGGTGGGATCCTACTTCTATGACAAAAAATCATGACAGAAAATGGGGTTATCGTCCTGGGCAGGTCGGAGACGCAGCTGCATGACATTCTTTGGGCCGTCCATGATGGAAAAAACCGTGGTAGAAGCGAGGGCTAGAAAAATATCGGGGAGTTCCCGGTTACGGTGGGTGGTCGGGGGCCCAGCGATGCGGGTTTCTCTCGTACACGTATGCACGTGGGTGCGAGGCGTTGAGCTCTAACTGAACCCGAGCGAGGCATTCACCTAATGAAGCCGAGCGATTGTACTACAGGCTATGCGTTACTGAACCCGAGCGATCGATCAATCTGGCTGTTAACTGAACCCTATCGAGCGATTCCTTCGCTACTGCTGCTAACTGAAGCCGATTGAACCCTGTTGCCTCCTTCCCTTGATGAGCAGTGAGCGTTGTTGGGGGGGGGGGGAGGGTTTGATGAACAGTTCCCGATGGGGGGTTGGATGAACAGTTGCCGCTGGATGAACATGACCCTGATCAATCGAGCCGGTTAGGGGTGGATGAACAGGACGACACCGTGGAGGGCTGGTTGAACAGTAGCCGGTGGAGGGTTGGATGAAGAGTAGCCCGTGGAGGGGTGGTTGAACATGACGCCATGGAGAGGGCTGTTGAACAATAGCCGGTGGACGCTGGATGAACAGGAGCCCGTGGATGAACAATCACAGGTGGAGGATGGAGGAGGTCGACAGTGGATGAACAGTAGCCCGTGGAGGCTAGAGGAGGTCGAGAGTGGAGACGAACAGTATCCCGTGGAGTCCCGTTTTGCGGTACGCCACACCCCTCCCGATGAACAGGACCCCCGTTTTAACCGTAGCGCTCCAACACAAGTCCGTTTCCTCCGTTTTGCGGTACGCCACACCCCTCCCAATCAACAAGACCCCGTTTCGACCGTAGGAGGTCCAAGAGAAGTCCGTTTCCTCCGTTTGCGGTATGCCAGACCCCTCCCGATGAACAGGATCCCGTTTCATCCGTGGTTGGTCGAACACAAGGCCGTTTCCTCCGTTCTGCGGTACGCCAGGCCTCGTTTCGATCAGTTGTTCCATCCAAGCCGGTTGGCTCCCGATGAACACGACGACGACACAGTTTCTCCGTTCCGACCCAACCATGTACACGAGCCCTTGCCGTACGTGTGCGCGAGTAGGCATTTGAGACCCCGCCCGTATGTACGTACGTGGTCGTATTTACTTTCTTGTACCCTGGCCGGTGTACGTACATGTACACGATATTACCGGGAGTGCGTGACATGCTACATGCGCGCCTCTACTACGACACGTGCCCTTTCTTACACGGCCATGGTTCATTGCTGCAGCCTCTAGACAGACCGATCGACTAGTATGTACATACATGTTCGCGACCAGAATGACAACGCTACGTACGCTTCGACCAGGTGGGTCCCGACTGTTAGGCACTTCCTTGCGTGCGAAGATGTAGCTGGTGGGTCCCAGCAGTCAGGGGGCGAATCATTTTTTTTGCCCGTAATATGGACGCACTTCCTTGCGTGCGAAGATGTAGCTGGGGGGTCCCAGCAGTCAGGGGGGAAACATTTTTTTTTGCGAAATACGGTGGCCCGTCCGGTGGGTCCCTGTTGTCAGGTGGAGGAATCATTATTTTCCGCGTAATAAGGAGGCACTTCCTTGCTGTGGCCGTGGACCCAGCTGTCAGCCTCTCCACGTACAGTACTCTTCCGATGGAAGTCGTTCCTTGACCACGTTGACCATGCCACACCGAGAGCACCAGGGCGATGGACGACAACGAGGCCTAGGAAGGGGAGGACGCATAGCAGTGGAAGACGCGGCAGCGGATGCCCACGCGGAGAGGAGTACGAGGGTTCAGTGGTTCGGCTGCGGTGTGAGGCTGCCATCACCGCATGGCATGGCCAGCGGTGGGAATAGTAGGGGGCGGTGAGGCCTCCACGGCAGCACAGCCGGCCACGCGAGGCAGGAGCATGCGACACGACCGGCGCTGGTTTGGGCGGCTGGAGCAAGAAGACCAGAGGTTGAAGAAGCACTACGGCCGTTGGCTGGACATCGTATGGTCACTAGAGCTAGAATCGTTCATATTGACTAAGTTGACAAAGCCCTCCGTCCCCGTCATCTTAGTAGGCCCACAAGTCAGCTTCACACTATGGTGGGTCCCAGCTAGCAAGGGGAGTATTCATTTTTGGGTGCGTAAGGAGGCACTTCCTTGCGTGCGAAGATATAGCTGGCGGGTCCGAGCTGTCAACGGGGGGAACATTTTTCTGAAATACAGAGGCCCTTCCGGCGGGTCCCAGCTGTTAGGTGGAGAATCATTATTTTGCACGTAATAAGGAGGCATTTCCTTGTGTGTGGTTGTGGACCTAGCTTTCAGCCTCTCCACGTGTCGTCCACTTCCAATGGATGTCGTTCGTTGACCACGCCGCACCGAGAGCACCAGGGCGGTGGACGACGGCGAGGCCTAGGAAGGGAACGACACGGAGCCAGGGAAGACGCGGCAGTGGATGCCCACGTTGAGGGGAGTACGAGCGCTGACTGGTCGGCTGCGGGGTGAGGCTGACGTCACCGGAAAATAACATGATGTGCGGGTGGGTAGAGGGATGGCCTGGTGGTGGCACAGCCGGCCACGGGAGGAGGGAGCAGCCAGTCCCGCTGGCGCTGGATTGGGCGGCTGGAGCAGGAAGATCGGAGATTGAAGAAGCACGGTGGCCATTGGATGGACATCCAACAGTCACTGCTCTGTGTTGACTAAGTTGACAAAGCCTTGCGTACGCGTCAATTTTTTATAGGATAGCGTCATCATGAACCTAGTAGGCCTAGAAGTCAGCCTCCAAATCTATGGAAAACAGCATACAACCTATTAGCCATTATTTTCAATAATTTACAGCCAGTTTGCTAATTCTTAAGGATATTTTGAAGCCCATATTCTTTTTATTAGCATTACAGACCATATATTCTGGGCACTGCTAAAAAATTCAACGAATTTTTTCATATTTCGGTGGGGTCAAAACTCTTTTAATCAAGAAATTTTGAGTCATGTTAAAAATAATTTTAAAAAAATTATACCAAAGTAAAATTCAAAAAAAAATTCTCCGCCAAAAAATGAATGAAATTTAAAATATTTACTAGCAAGATGCCCGTGCGGTGCACGGATCATGAAGATGCACTTGTATGAGTAGTTTATCTTGTGGGAGAAAGGGATGAACGAGGGAAGGCCTTATCTGCAAATGTGGAGAGGAGTGCGAGTAAATTGTCATAGTTGCCTTCCTATCCGTTAGATATAGATCGGACGGCCTATATTGCACTACTAGGAAAACGCTTATAGATAGAAGTTTACCAGTAGCGTTTGTGTATGACCCCACGCTACTAGTAGTTAGTAGTAGCGCTGGCTAGAAAGAGCGCTACTGGTAACTGTTAGCAGCAGCGCCTGTTATCTAGCCCCACGCTACTGCTAAGTGTAAAACACCACACCCCCTGATCAATAAATGTTAGCAGCGCTTGTCGCCCAACCAGCGCTTCTAGCTAGTGGGTTTAGCAGATGGCTGGCCCATTACTCATGCTTTCTTTGTTAAGCCACTACCTCCCCGCGTGCCCCGGCCCGGCCCCTCATCTCTCACTCGGACTCCACACTCCTCCCTCATCCCTTGCCACCACCGCCGACCCTACTACTGCCGTCCCCGTGCAGCCCTCCTCCTCTGTCGGCCACCCTCGCCTGCGTCGGACCTCCTCCCTTGACCGCCCAGCTCCCCCCTGTCGGCCTCCTCCTCCGCCTCCCGCCCGGCCCCAGCACGCCCTCCTCCACCGAGAGGTACTCCTCCTCCTTCCTCCTCCTCCCTCCTCCCTAGTTATAGTTATTAGAGTAGTTATTTTGAATCCTATGTAGTTGAAAAAATGTAGGTTATTAGAATAATGTAGGTTATGATCGAACCCTTGCTAGGACAGATTAGGTATGAACCCTAGTTAATTCTTATGAACCCTAGGTTTTTAAATTTAGCTAGGTTTTAAAGTTAGGACAGAAATTTAGCTAGGTTTTTAATTAGGTGTAGTTAATAGAATTTAGGTTTTTTAAGTGTATTTAAAAGAGTTTTAGGTGTTTTAGTTGTTTTAGGTGTAGTTAACAGAATATTAGGTGTTTTAGTTGTTTTAGGTGTAGTTAACAGAATTCTAGGTATTTTTTTAGTTAAAGCAATTGTTGTTATTTTTTTAGTTAAAGCAATTTTTCCTGTTATATGCAAATTTGCAGTGGACATGTCATGTTTTGAACATGTCACATTTTGGACATGTCATATTTTTCCGAGTGGCCTATGTTTTGCCAGAAATGTCAATACGTTTACGTTCTGGCAAATTTGAGGCGCTCGATTAGTCCTATTTTTAGCAAAGGTCATGCCAAATTTTGCTAAGTGTTTATTAATTTTGTTTTCATAATTAAGCATTTTGTTCTCGACATTGATGAGCCTATCCCGCATCCTCGTCGTCGACTCGGCGGAGGACTCCTGGTTGAGCCGAGGGCCATGTCCGGACCAGGCTCCGCCGGCTGGTCTTGGGTTGTGCTACCTTCCGTGAGCGCAGCTTAGTGAGGAGCCAGCCCGTCGTCGACCGAGCTTCTTTGGTGGCGGTCACGTGGGCCTGCATCGGTGGAGAGGCTTGAGTCCCCCGCGCAGGTGGTACAGCACCGTGTCACGGAGGAGAACGCGCACGTCCAGTGCTACTTGGTTGCGTTGGCGAACGGCCGGTTCTCCAGTACTTGGCAGATTCTTTGGGGATCTCACCGGAGCTATGATCCGGTGATGGTTTCTTCTCTTTGGGTGTCCACTGCGGCCCACTGAACCTAGAGGATCTATTATTCGAGATGTATTAGTGATATTATATGATGATCTTTGCTACAAACTACTATATATGTATTCGATGATGGATTATTAATTACCTATTAGTTATTTGCTTATTGAATGCAAAAGATGAGCGCGGTTTGTGCTACAAACTACTATATATGTATTCATGATGGATTATATGATGATCTTTGCTACAAACTAGTACAAACTACAAATTTTAGGTGTTTTAGTTGTTATATGATGATCTTTGCTACAAACTAGTATATATGTATTCGATGATGGATTATTAATTATCTATTATTTATTTGCTTATTGAACGCAAAATATGAGCGCGGTTTGTGCTACAAACTACTATATATGTATTCATGATGGATTATATGACGATCTTTGCTACAAACTACTACAAACTACAAATTTTAGGTGTTTTAGTTGTTATATGATGATCTTTGCTACAAACTACTATATATGTATTCGATGATGGATTATTAATTACCTATTAGGAAATGTCTGACGACGAAAGGGAATTTGCTATGTGCGAGTACTGTGAAGATGAGCGCGGTCTGTGCGACATGCCTCACCTTTTAGAAGGTCGGCGCTTCAGCATCAAGCTCCAAGAGACCTTCGATGTTGAAACGGTACACAACGACGACAAGTGTTTTTTGTTAATTTTTGCACGACTTCTGTGCTTGTTCAAAGTGTAATTTCCGTATTTTACAATTCGACTAGCTTATCCCATGCCATGCAAGACGCTATGTCTTGGAGAAGATGGGTTTTGAAGATCATGAAAGAATGGAGACAAAGATAATTCAACTAAGGACCCATCATGGTTATGATTTTGTCAAATCTATACAATTCTGTGAACTCATCCAATTTTGGTTGCCTGAATTGGGAAGCCCTTTGCAAGGCGTATGATTTTCATGAGGGTATGCTTCTCACCTTTGATCTTGGTGATTCTGACATCAACGAAAATGATATGACCATTTGGGTCCTTGTTGACACGCTTCCAGTTCTACCGTTGTGTGAGTTTCTTAAACATATTTACTAAGTAATTTATATTGTTTGTTTTAATATATTTGACAGCTTGTTTCCATTGACAGCTTATTTTCATTCTTCAAAAAATGTACGGAAAATGGTAGACAGAACCTACTACTACAATGATAAAGCACAATTAACTTATAAGGAGCAAGATGGTCTTATCGCATTTTTTACTAATCTTGAGAATTACAATAGCTACTATCAAACTCCTCCACATTATGGTCGATACGTGCCACTAGTGCACGTGTTGAACTACGATAACATCAATGGAGATATCATGGTAAGATTTTCTACTATTACGACATCCGTGCTCTTTTGCATTAATTCTTCTAAAACTAAACTAAATTGCTAACTACAAAGTTATTACTATGTTTTTGCACAGAAAATCCCGATGGATTGTGTGCCTCATCTGATGTTGCCGAGAGGTCGCGTTAATGTTATGAGCTTATGGCCACCACGGCCAAGTCAGCCGCAGTATCCACATCACCCCTGTCCATACCAGATTTCTATAAGCGAGGAAGCCATGATAATAAATTATTTCAAAAAATGTTTGAACCATCGTAGAGAGCTACTTGGAAGCAACATTGTGCGTAGGCCAAGACTTGGAGACAGGATGATCTCCGTTCTTTATTATGGAGAGTCAATTTTCGTTAATGGAGAGTCAATGCGTATCTTGTATTATGATATTTTTACCTAAGAGAGGGTAGAGTAGGTCCTATGAGAGGAGTAGGTCGTAGCTAGAATGTGTTATTATGTGCTACAATGTGTTAGAGTTGATGATGATGATGAGGAGTTATGATTAAGACTAGTGACCAACTTGTTATATGATGTCTCATTGACGAACATTGTTTGGTGGTAATGAATATGCTATTTAAACAGACTAGTTCATGATGAGTTGTTATTGTATAAAAGATATATCTGTTTAAACATGTAACAACGCCAAAATGCTAAAAAAAGTGAATGTTAACATTAGCGCTGGCCTAAAAACGCGCTACTAGTACTTGAACTTACGAGTAGCGCTGGCCTAAAAATGCGCTTCTCGCTCTGTAATAGTGTGAAGGCGCTGTAGCATGTAGCGCCGGTGCTCTCGCCATCGGTAGCGTAAAAACCAGCGCTACTGGTAAGATTTTCTCTAGTAGTGGCAGGATGGTAGGCACACCATCATCACTAACTCTGCTTTTTATAAGAGTAGAGAAATCCAGAAAAAATGATATTTTAATGTAATTGCCGGTTGGCTTTGGTTTAAAAATTTATAGCCCATTTCTTCCAACTTATAGACCATTTTCTGGGGAAGCCCATTTCTTACTACTTACATATCCCTCCTCGTCTTGAAAGATTTGTGGCCCAGCAGGGCTGAGAAAACCAAGGAGGCCTCGGTTGGGTATTCGCCAAAAAAAGAACTGGGCTAGCCATTTTCAGAAAGAAAAAAAGATATCAACTGAGCTCGTCATGTGCTTAAATAAAAGCGTAAGCATGGGCTAGGCGGGCAACAACCCCCGCACAATGCGCAGTTGAGCTCCATCTCTAAAACTAAAAAAACAACTGGGCGAGATGCTGTGTTCCTGGTGTTATCCGCTCGTTGTGTAATTTTCTCGTTTATTGACTACATTGACAATGGCGTGGGACCTACTATAGTTTTCAAACAATTAGGAGGAAGTATTTTTTTGGCTTGTAGGAGTAATAACGAGGCACCTGCTTACGTAATGCAATGACCCTGGTGGGTCCCTACTGTCAGCCTCTCCACGTACAGTCATCTCCTGATTCCTATCGGTTGTTGACCATGTTGACAAAGCCAGATGGCGGCGGGCACAGCGAGCGAACCAAGGCGGATAACGACGGTGAGGCCTCGGACGGGAACGAACCGGAGAAGTGAGAGGTGCTGCAGTGTAGTGGCATGCGGAGGGTAGTACGAGGGCAACAACATGTAACTGAAGTTTACGAATAGTACAAAAAGCCCAAGGATTAATTGTTCATCAAATTTAGACAAGACCCAGATTGAACATGGCAATAACATCTAACCCAACCACTCTTTTTCGCAGTCATAAACAAATGGATCGGTCTGATCCATAAAATCAACATCCTGTGCAAAAATTTTTTTTTGGAGGACGACTACAAGTTGTTGTAAATAGAAGCCGAGCACATTCAGAAGCCCATTTGTCCACCTGAAACTTCTTTTTTTGCTGTTCAACATGTCCATCCGTGAGAAATCTCTTTACAAAAAACTTAAGCCTCATGGACAATAGTAACCTCGCATTCAACAGGAAGAATGTGACAAAGCTTCTGTTTGGCTGGTTGGATGCATATCCATCCATCATTATTGTCCTCAAACTAATGTCATGAGGACTGAGAAAATACTGGTGCTTATTACGCCATCGATTGGTTATACGTTTTTCTCCATGTGGTAGCAGTGCCTAAGTAGACATGAAGATTGAAAACAGTTAAGGTCTGAAAAAAGACTATGTCGAAAGAGAGACAGCTGAATGGTTAATTCCAGTACAATATATACGGGCTTTCAATGTGCATGAAATCATGACCTCTATATATAGATTCTCCAGAGATCGAAAGCATCGCTGCAAGCCAATAATTATGTTCAGATCAAAACTAAACATTCTGATATATAAGATCTTGACAGAATCTAGCAGCATTGATAGGCTATCCATGGACGAACTGTTCATTGAGCATATAACAAAATATTAGTACTCAAAGTGTACTCCAAGATGATATAAAACTTATGCGCACAAATGAAAAATGCAGCTTATGATTACAAATGTGTAGATGATAATATACGGTACCTGAAAAAGTGAGGAGCCAAACACCAACTTCCAGTGATCATTAAACGGATCACGAATTGCACCCAAGGCCTCCAGTTTGGGCGCAGTGATGATAGTTATTTGCGAAGGTCTATAACAATCATCCAGGAGCAACCTTTGAAGTGAAGGGGCACCTTCGATGATGAGTTGCTGTCCTTCAAAACAAATACCAATGCTTTTAAGGTGAGGTGACTTTATTTGGAGACAACTGATAGGGATTTCTATTCCCAAAACAATCAGCAAGGGTTCCAGGGCAGGGCAATTGGAGTGGATGATGTTGTGCAGTGAGGCCTCGGACAGATAAACCACCACAAGTGAAAGTTCTTTTAGCAGTGGGAGTCAAAGCATTTGTACCAGATCGTGTGGTAGATGGCACCGGGCAAAGGTGGCGGTGTGGTGAGAGGAGGAAAACCGTGAGATGGACAACGCCTGCGTGGGCACAAATTCTTGGTGTGTTCGTGGTAATGGTAGAACTCAAACTGCTCGAGTTCTCCGAATTCAGGGGATGTCAGCCAAGCGTCCACTGTGTAGGGTATGGACAGCAGATAGTGTGTCGGGATGCAGAGGCGTTGGACAGGGCCTTGCTGGTGAGAGGAGACGATGGCTCTCAGGAGATCAAATTCAGGAAGGACAGAAATCTGATGACAGTCAAGATTGAGGGGCCCGGTGCGCCATATCGGGCGCCACCGAGTTGAGAGGACTTGTGTGCGGCAAAAATCCTTGGTGAGGAGAAGCAAGATGATCTCCTCGAGGATGACATCCGGGGGATCGCTGATGCGTTCCACCGGAAATTCTACCGTCTCCTTAGATCCGGGTGGGAGGGGGGGCTCGCCGCTTCTCCCCGCGCTGCCGGGTGCGGGATGTACAACCGGCGTCACCGCTGGCGGGAGCCTCATCTTCTTGGCGCTGGAGCCAGCCGACTCAATTTTCCTTGCGGGCATCGCACCGAGCTCACAGATTTGAGCAGAGTAGCCAGAGACGAGCCTAGTTGCTTTGCAAGTTGGGAAGAAGGAGGGCTAGGGTTCTCTGTACGAGTGGAAGAAGAGGAGCATGCGTTTTCTGTACGAGTGAGGAAGAACACTACACCACGACACTGCAAAGACGACATGCGTCTGTTGGTAGAAGTGAGAATCGCCGACACTTTTTGTGTCACAAACTATGCCGACACACAATTCGATGTTATTATATATCCTCGGGACACATTATCTGTCGCCAAATCACCACCAGATCACCGACACAAATTCTGTCGACATATGTTGACTTTACTGATACTTCATCTGTCGCCGATTCGTGGGGACACAAAAAGTGTCGGCGTTGTTTGCTTCGGCCCGCATCCAAAAAAAGGGCGCGGAAAGAGAGCCAGCGCGCCATGTGAAACACCCGAAAGAAAAAAAAATTACTCAAATATCCCCTCCCCAATCCCACCCTTTTCTCTCGCTACCCTGAAACAGAGTGCTCGCCCGCCCGACCTAAACCTAATCCAGTGCGCCTCTTCCCCAACCTGCACGCCGCCGCCCCCCCCACCCCGCCCCGCCCCTCGCCACACGCCTGCCATCATCCGCCCAGGAGCAGCTGCGCTGTCCGTCGTGCCGAGGAGCAGCCGCGCCGTCCGCCACGCCGAGGAATAGCAACACCTACCACCGTGAAGGAGAAGTAGCAAGGTCAGCAAGGCCCACCGTTCGTTGATGATGAGCAGCAGCGCCGTCGCTGCTGAGGAGCCGCCGGCCGTTCTTCTTCCTCCACCGACGACACGTGTACCTCCAGATCTCAACAAGTAAGCCGCAAATCTCCCTGCTGCCTGCCCTTGTTCTCTCTCCATTATTGGCAACAAGGTCAAATTAGGGTTTTGAAATTAGATAATACAGGAGATTAATCGAAGGGGAAAAGGAACATATGACCACCATCTAGCATAAGGATTTCATTTTCGGTGGTTTGAGGCAAGATCCGCTCTTTCCTGCCAAGGATTTTGATGGATAGCAGGTTCTGTTTGAAAGGAGAAGAGAGATAATGCAGGGAAGAAGAAGTCACTCAGTTTACTAGCCACTACTGACTTTGATAGTATGACCTTCCCAGGTTTAAGGGGCATGACATGTTGGCACCATTCACAGCTGTATGGCAGAGGAATGATGTGCATCCGTTGGTTATTGAGAGATTTGAGGTTGCAACTCTCTAATTATAGCATTATATATGTTTACTTCTCATGCAATGTAGCGTTTGATATTGGAAATGGCATCTAAGATGTTCATTACAGTATGCCATGGTTGTAAACTATGTAACTTATATGCTTCTGCATGTCATTACATCATTTCTATACGTTTCTTCCTGTTATTACAACAGATTTTAGATATGACAATGTCAGAGACCACAAATAAAGAGATAACCTTGAAATCTTAGTTTCACATTGGATGTTTGGAACATCAATTGAGTACCCTTAGTAATAAACATAAACCATATTCTTAACAAATTGATATTTATTATTGAACACGCCTTTTGCTTTAGAAACAATAATTATTACTTAGCATGTGATGTTGCTTAGTAATAAACTAAACCGCATTTTAGTGTTCTCATTTTCCTCAATTACCAAGTTTAGCATCTACCTTTTTTTATCTAATACACATCATTATACTCAAATATGTTCTTCACAACCCACATGTGTTGCATGTTTTCTGCTAACAGGAGAGTACTATATTTGTGAAGACTTTCATTTCTTACATTCGTTACTTTCAGCCAATGTACAAACCGAGGTAAAGAAATACAAACAAGGGAAAGGCTACCTGATGGTGGTGGGTGCTGAGCTGACGGACATTGTGGAAGAAGGTGTGATCTTGGCAGCGGCCCGTGGAGCTTTTTTTTTTCTTTGCATGTTGATCACTACTGCACTGTTCAGATTCTTCAAGGTAGTAGCAGATTCTTTGTGTTTTCCTTTCTATGCAAATTTTGGCTTGTTTGATGTTCTTTTTTTTTCTCCAAATTAATCATCGAAGTTCCTAATGGAAGTAGCTTTTTGTGTGTGTGATCATGCTTCCTTTACTTCTATCGCTAAACTTTTAATTGAAGGCGTATTTTTGTTAGTTGGATGAGGGATGATGCTATCTTGCCAAGAGATAGACTAGGGTGCAAACTGTCTTAGTCTCATGCAAATAACAATGCAAACCAACCTTGTATTCTTTGAGGAACAAACTGATATTATGGTTACAGCTTTTAACGAAGCAAGGAATCTTAGTAAGCATTATATATTGATGCTACATGGTTTGTTGCACTTTAAGATCTGTCACCGGGCATGGCCTTACAAATTGCGTGCATTATCCGCCAACCATTCTTCCTTTTGCTACCTCAACCGACAACAAGCATTGTAGTAACTTGTTGTTTATGTCAATTCCAGATTCTCAAATCGCTCTCGACCTCACGCAATCGATCGTCTGTCTCGATCTCGTCGTCCAATGACCAAGGGTTCGAGACGAATGTGTGGTGCCCTCGAAACATAGGTGAGATGATCTTGCACTCAGTTCTTAATTATATTTTTCCTATAGTCTTCTGTGTGTAATATTGGCACTACATTAATGTAATTTCTATTGTATTCATGTTGTAAATAACGACTTTACCATCACAGGATGTGCAATAATAAGAGCAAAATTTATCATCCACTTTACAGAGAAAATTCAGTATCAAATCTACTTAAACACACTATGTTCACATTTAGACCAGTTCGTCAATGTATTTCTTGTTTTACTTCTGGTGGTGCTTGATTACACCCCTCTTCTTTTGTCACTTTTTATTCAACCCTTGTTGTACTCTTCTCATCACTGTATTTGTCCATCAGTCAACCCAGAGAAAACAAAAACATTCAAAGGTGTAGGGACATATTACATACAGGGAATACATGTTTGTATGCTTGCACCTACTTTGCAAATCTCACGTATAGCCTTTATAGGAAGTGCACCATTTTTTCAAAGCAGAGTTTGGGCGCATCTCTTTATGCGTGAAGAAGCATGAACATCTTCGTTGGCAACTGGCTGCTTGATCGCCTTGGCTCTTACCGAGCCTGAGCAAGTAATGCAGGGTAGATAACTATTGTTAAGTCGATCGTTAAATAGTCAACAGCTACATCAAAATTTTTATGCTCATGTTGTTTTGCATCAGTTTAGATTTAATAAAATGATAATCATGTTCGTTGTTTATTTAGACCTTTATTTCACATTCATCTTTATGGGCTAAACTTCATATTTTTCCGTCGCTGAAATTTATATAAGCAAAGATGATTTGCTAGTTTGTTTATTCTTCGCCTAATAAGATATGTATTTACTACTCGTTGAAAAGTCTGACTAATAATGTTTATTTTTAATTACTTTTATTTTTTTGCCAGAGATTTGTAATCTTTATTAATCCATGATCGAACATGCAAATTATTGAATTTAGCTTAAATCGACAGTACATTTAGCTTGTGCGTTGACATGTATGGGATGTCTTGATCACCGGGGTGGTACTTTTTGAGATGCTGTCATTTGGATTTGGGTTTGATGTGTCGATGGTATCGATGTGTTTCAATCGACGATTGGTTCTGCTGTATGTGCTCATGTGTCGATGCATATCACTTTATGCGGTTAATAACTCATAACTAACATGCATCTATAACTTTCGGAGACAGTGGCTAGACCTTATAGATATCTCATTGTTGATCGGTGCATATGTGTTTGCTTGTATGTACCTGATCTATTTTTCTTTTCAAAGGGGCGCGTGTGATCTGGTTTCAGCCGGGCAATACATGTCCGATCGAGAGAAGGACATTATTTGCCTTTTGACTCTGGACTGTTTTTTCATCACGAAATCTATGAGTCAGACATATATTTTTTTCTGAACTTCAACACAGGAATTCTACTTGGACACTTCTTTCCTTCATTCTTTTTCTGGATCGGACTCTTCCTTAGTTAGCTGTTTTTTCCCAGAATTCCCTAGTTGGCCGTCTAGTTTGCTACCTTATGTATGTCAAATTGTCTCGACCTATGTTTTAATAGAAAGGCATATATGAGCTGAAACACATAGACGTGTTGAAATATTTGTCCGTGACACGTGATGTGTCAAACTATTTATATGTGATAATATTTCCGTGTAACACTGTATCTTTTAAATCTCAACCGTTAATATCTGAAATTTTCGTCTGAGATAATTTAATTTATGTGGACAAACGTGATGACTTATTTGTCTCTTGTCTTAAATATATAATAGATAGATTGTTTTAGATCTTTGGGATCATTGGAAACTTGCAAGTTTGAACAAATTCTCATTTCTATGATTGCTCAAACATACAAGTTCTTTTGCAGGGACATGATGTTCCGTTGATCGCTTTTGTTCATAACATGGTAGACACATTTTGTTCATATGGAAGTTGATGCCGCTTGGTGATTGAAGGATTGGTCTCTTTCATGATATTTTGTAGTAGTCAAGTGATCAAACAATTGGTCTCTTAGCGCTTAGCCTTTATATTTTGTACAGGACACATCCTGTATGTCAGACTTGTGTATTTTCTTCATGGTTGTAACAAACTTGAGTGAAGATAACTAATTTTAAATATATGTTGAATAAATGTATTAGTGATTGGTATCTTGTGATGAATAGAAGAGTGCAATTATTTGTATATGTATTGTGCACTGAACATGAATTGAATACTATGAATGTAATTTTATTCAAAATATGGTGCAAATGCATTTTTTTGCTGAAACGTAGAGCCCTGGCAGCTAAAGTGTCGGCATAAGTATTGGCGCGCCGCACTATGTGTCGGCATAACTCATTGACAGACAAACTGTCGGCGTAACAATGGACGTTGCACTATGTGTCGGCATAGCATGGTGTCAGATGATCTGTCGGCATATCTTAGTCTGTCGGTATAGAAATGTCTGTCGCCATAGATCCCACCAACCCCATCAAATTGTCTGTCGGCATAGATTTATCTGTCGGCAAAGACCTTTCCTGGCTGGACTATAGGCGACAACTCGTTTATGTCGCCAAAGGTCTTTGCCGACAGTATATGTGTCGCCTTAGGTGACTTATGCCGACAGATTGTTTGACGCTGATTTGAGTGTCGTGGTGTAGTGGAAGGTGAGCGGGGGTTTTTTGGACGAGTGAGGAAGATGGGGAGCGGGGGGAATTGGGGTGAGACGGAACTGGGAGAGCGAGCTGCAGTATAAGTGGAAGCGAGGAGGAAGGAGGGTTTTTTTGGGATCGCCCCCTCTTCAAGAAATATGGGCTTCTCCTCGCAAAAAACAAAAATAAATGGGCTTTAAGATGGACATGCTTTTGTATCAGCCCAGTCGGTTGCCCGTGTTTCATACTGGAGGGCCTTGTGCTAGAGGCAGCCCAAGACACTCTCCAGCTTATTGCCCATTCGAAAGGAAAAAAGAGACGCCTCCAGCTTATGGCTACTCATCAGAAACCCTTTTCAACTTGGCATCCACCAAATTAGAGGATGCGGTACTGGATGTAGACACTCACACTGGCCGCGTAGCACGGCAAAGTGAGGTGTCAAATAACAGGCCTACAATATACTTACTAGATTGTGAAGGTTCACGGGCTAGTCAACATTTACATTAAACTAAGCTTCAGAAGATACGGTATGCATACTAACATTCCGAAGAACAAAAGTTCAACATGTTTATGAATCTCAATGATTCACCATACTATAACCAATACAAAGCTGTTAGAAGGTGTGGAAATAAACAAAATTGGTCGATGCTTCTCTGAGCAAAGGGCCTCCATGCGCATGCATTAATTTCCTGGGCATGCTTGTTTCTTCTCAATGTTGCGAGCACTTTGAGCATGTTGGCAACTCCATAGCTAGCTAGCTGCCTCATCTTGCAATTGATGCTGGCACATTTGCAGCAAATCCACGAGGCAATAGAGATGACTCAATATGAGTTCATATTGTGCAGTTCCCCTGAAATCATCTTCATTGTCCTGAATCTGAAAAGATAGGAAAACAATAGCTATACTTAAACGGTGTTGGAAAATAGTAGCCCATATCAATAGCTCGCTATGAAAAAACACGATCATCTGGACGAAGGGGATACTGACCTGCCTGAGGAAGATTTATATAATATCATAAGTCCTCAGTTGATTTCCACCTTCTGCTGCACTGCTTGTTTGCTCCTCCACACATGACAGGATCGTTCCGCACTGCAATCAACAAGTCAACGTATGAATAAGCTTATTTCATCTTGCGGTGGTCATTGTACCAAGTTACGAATGTAGGAATACCTGGAGTACCATGAGGTTAGCTGACAGCAGGTAGATGCAGCCATATAATTTTGTGCGGTGCTAACAAAATTGAGGTTTGTATCCCTTCCCGTTATGAGAATTCTTCTTGAAGTTCGTAGAATTTGACGGCTTGTTCTTTGCATCAAACTTACCTTTCCCTTGAGATTTGTTCTTGTTGTTTTGGGGCTGGTTGGGCTGGAAGTTCTTCTCGTGTACCATGTGGGCATTAGAAGCTCCCTTAGCGACCCGAGCCCGTGTTTTTTTTGCTCTCGCCTTCTCTTCAAAATGAAGAGTGCTAATGAGATCCGAAACGGAAAACTCATGTATCTTGTTTTTAAGATAATTAGCAAAGTTGTTCCACGAAGGTGGAAGCTTCAGAATGATGGTCCCAACAACAAATTTTTCCGCAACACACACTTAAAGTACTCAAGTTGCTTAGCGAGTGACTATATCTCATGAGTCTGCTGAACAACAGAGCGCTCATCAGTCATCTTGTAGTCACAGAATTGCTCCATGACGTACAACTCGTTGCCAGCGCCCGAGGCCCCAAACGTGGCCTCGAGAGCAGCCACATGTCTTTGCCACAGTCAAATGACATATATGAATCCACAATGGAATCGTCAAGAACACACAGCAAGGCGGCTTTGAAGAGGGTATCCATGTTCTCAAAAGCTTCCTGCTGTGTAGGATTAAGATCGCCCTCAGGCTTACCCTTAGTGGCGTCATAGCAGTACATGCTCTGAAACCAATATACTGCTCTTGTGCGCCACCTTTTATATTGCACCCCCTTAAAAGTAGGCGACTTCAAAAGCGCAGCAAAACCACTCGGAGTAAATTGCCTATAATCAGGTTTTTGGATTGGATTGTTGAATATATCAGCAATTTACTATGAGATTTAATCTGACTCAACAGTAAATAGATCATTATAACAATTGCAAAGATCAAATTAATGATGCGGACTAAACCAGGAGGATAGAATCACATACTGTACAACGGGAGCAGAACCGCTGTGGTTGATGTTGTCACTCATGTCGTTGATGAAGAGGTTACCGAGGTTGGAGAAGAAGCCTGTCGTTGAGGAAGTCGTCGCTGGCTGCAGTCACAGGAGTGTGCTCCCCAAAAACCTGATTGCCCCTCTCCTGCACAGGATCACGAAAGGCAGGGTTCGGAGGACTGCTGTCCCTTCTCGCGGTTCATGCCGGAAGGAGGGCTAGAGAAGAATTGTGTGGCGGCGCTAAGATCTGGAACGGTGCGAAACCATATGATACAGCGGCGGCTAGGGTAGAGCCTGTCAGTTCGGTCGTGCGAGTAAGACCGAGTATAATAGTAGGCCTTTGGCCCAAACCCCACGTCCAAGTCAATATTAGCCCCACTATCCAAAAGAATCAGAAATGGCTGAGTAATTAAGGCGTCCGTTAATTATTAATTAATGACTAAATAAATTTTCCGACCAACAAAAATATAGACCACGTGTATAGCTTTTGTCCTTGGACAGGCTCGTCCCCGAAGAGCGCGAGTGTAGGTTTCCTATTATCATGCTTGTGCAAATGCTAGAATAGATCACATTATAAAGTGGTGCAACTCACACTCACCAAGCAGTATGGGACTAAACTTTAGTCCCACTCACACCACACTTAGAGCATGGTTAATAGTATAGCCAAAATCTGGCTATATGAAGTTGACACATCATCTAGAACCAACCTAATAGCTTCCTAGTACAATAGTTAGTCCCTTTAGTATAATACTATACCATTAATAATGGCCCCACCTTTTGTCTCACAAATTATGTTGGAGCTCCTCCTACAACCGGCTACAAGTTTACAACCCGCTTCTCTTCTTTCTTCTCTTCTATCTCCTTCAACTAAGCACAAATACTATATTTAAATCCTTATAGCCTGCTTATGTCATCCAATTGTAGTACTTGCTCTAAATTTACTCTCCACTGTGTAGTCTGAAATGCCGGGCGTGCAGCGAGCGGTGCTCTCGGCGACGCGCCACTTCAACGGCGGATGCAGTGAGAGGTCACTTCGCCCTGACTTGCCATCAATGTGGAGCGGCGGGCTCAGCTTGCGCCGGGCGGGAAGCGCGCGCGCGAGGGTGGAGGGTTTTTTGGTGGGCCAAGAAGGTGAGAAGCCAACTTGGGATCGGTCCGGATGGGGAAATATCATGTGCTCTCATACACACTAGTTTCGTGCATACGACACTAGTCCATGTTACTACTCCCTCTTTCCGGTTTATAGGGCTCAATTCGAAAATATCACCAACCAAGGTAGATGATGAGTGGTGGAATACTTTTTGTAATTTGCAAAAGCACCCAATTAATGCTCTTGTTTTCCTAAAAAATTTATGTTTACCATTGTATTAATTGAAATGCATGCATGCATAAAGTAAATGCATTGGTCAATTTTATCTTAATACTTGCATGCAATTATTTAATGCACCTTGAAATCTAAACTTGTGTAACATCCCAAATTTTCAATTTGGAATGTTATACATAGAGCATCATCGCATATCATATTTTGTTGCATTTTTGACTCGATCCTAGAAATTCTACACAACTCAAGGACCCACGGAGAGAGTTGGGGATTTCGTTATTTTCATATTTGAGTTTTCTTCAAATTTTGAAAATAGGATCATTTGATTTTAGTTATTTTATCTTCAATTATTTCTATTACAAAAATATGAGAGAGAGAATAAAATGACTTTCCCAAAATAAAGAAATAATGAGGATTTAATAATAAAATCAAATAAGATTTTATTTTGGAGTTTTTCGCCATTTTATTTGAATTTAGAAAAAATGTGCGTTTTTCAAAATTGCATCTAGGCCCCCAGATAAATGTTTATCTAGTCCGGCTTGATTTTAGAAGCCGGGGAAAATTTATTTCGAGATTTTTGGAGTCCGTTTAGTATTTCTTTCGTTTGTTTTTCTGAAATTATTAAAAAAGCGAACATATACGGGCCGTGCCAGCGGGACTCCTTGGGGCAACCTTTAAATAGCGCCGCCCGAGCCGCCCACCCCAGCCCGCCCTTGACCCGCCAACCCGCGCCCGGCCGCCGCCAACAGCGCCAAACCCTAACCCTAGCCGCCGCGCGCCGCCGCCGCCACCGGACGTCGTCGCCCATGAAACCGCCGCCGCCGCCCGAGGTTCGCCGCCGCCTCATTTTCCGTGCCGCTTTTTATATAAAACCGATCGTTTTTAGTTTTCGTCGGTTTTTAGTTTCCGTTTTTTATTAGATCGGTTAATATTTTTGCTGTTGGTTAAATAGCGGCGTTAAGCTCGTTCGTTCGTTTTAACGAACGCGTTCGTCGAATTAGTTTCAGTTAACGAGCGTCCGTTCGTTAACCTGTTTGTCGTTTTCTTTTCTCGGTTTAATCCGCGATTTTTACGATCGCGATTCTGATCCGATTTCCGTTTTAGTATAAATTTTAACTCGTTTATCGAATTAAGCGATTCAGCGCTGGAGTTTAAATCTCGAAACCCTCTTTCCGAATAACCAACAAACAAGTTTTGCCTCTGTAGAATTTGACTTAGCTCCAGATTAGTAAAAGCGGAGCTGTTTCATCGTTGACTTTCGTTGCTTTGTTTGATTTAATTTTTTTGCAAACGGAGTTCTTAAGTTGAACTTTACGGTTAGATCTTTTTATGCGAGTTTTACCTGTGCATTAGATGAGTACTTATTGTATGCTTGTTTGTTTGTCTGCGATAGAATACAGGGTCGCGCTTTGTTATTTGAGTCTCTAGGTTTGCGGATCATCAACAAGGCAAGTAACACTTTGATCATACCTTTTCTACTACCTAGTTTTTTTATGCATTAGATATATCCTCAAACATTGCATGCTTAGGATCTAATTAAATTGTGGTATGGGAAGTAGATGAGGTAGTACCTATTACCTGTTTATTTTTCAAACCCTTGGGAGTTACTTCTACGTTTGCTTATTATGCCATGCTATGCTAGTAGACGTGGATTGGGTGAGTGTATCCATGACAGATGTGAGATTGTTAAATTAATGGTTTATGTAAGGTGGCAACTTAAACACACATCTGGGTGGATTGAGGCACTGGTTTCCATCGAGGACTTACTGTATTTCTTGGACCGCCACCCAGGCTCAAAGAGATCATGAGATTATTCATACTAGAAACTTCCGTGTGCAGCCACATGCTACTATGGGCTCTAGCATAGTTGACTAAGTTGTGCGAACTCTTACGGGTAGACTAGATGATGTAGGGGTTATAGGTTGATGCGGTTTACCCACATGTAAGGTGCTAAGCGCTTACGAAGACTATGTCTCGGTCATCCGTTTCTCAAACACCATGTAGTGCGAGAAATCAAATGGAGGAGATCGAGTCTTGTGGGGAAAAGTGCACAAACCTCTGCAGAGTGTATAAACTAATCATGGTTAGCCGTGTCCCCGGTTATGGACATCTTGAGTATCTAGTACTTGGATATCATGTGAATCTCATCATGCTACTCTAATTAATATTGTTGAGTTATTAATGAGTACTTTTTAATTGGGATTGAGGATGCTGTCAACCATTCTCAAAGTTTAACAACCACCATGATAGTTAATTAAATTTATTCCTTTGCAGTAGGGAAAAATTGGCTTTACGCAAAACTGTAACCATAGAGCTTTCCACCAGCCATATATGCATGTAGTATAGGCTTACCTTTTCATTATTCTCTATGTGTTACTTTGCCAGCATATTCCATGTGCTGACCCGTTTTCGGGCTGCAACGTTTCATGTTGCAGACTTTTCAGACGACGAGTAAGGTGCTTAGGTCGTGGTTCTATACTCAGTGATGCCGTTGGAGTTGATGGACTCACTTATTCTTCCAAGCCTTCCGTTGTTATCGTTATTAGATGGCCTTAAGCCATATTTATTTTATTAAGTTCTCTCTTGAGACATTCGATGTAATAAGTGTGTGATTGCTACTCTGATATAGATCCTTAGAGTACTATGCAGTGTCAGCATTACTGATCCAGGGATGACACTTGAGCACAGAGATTAGACTGTTTGAGGTTTGGTCGCTACAAAGATGGTATCAGAGCACCTGTGGTGTAGGACACAACCATTAAGCTAAAGCCCTAGATCACTACTCTCTTCTCATTTCTAACTCCTCATCTTTTCTACTCTTTTAGGATGGCCAGGCGAGGATCAAGTTCACCTAGCGGGATGAAGATACACCCTTTGGGCGACATCGAAGGAAGTCACTAAGTACTGAACATCGAATACCAAGCTTCACGGGACCTACAATTCCACTTTACCGAAGAAAATGGAAGATTCAAGCTCAAGTTCCGGAAGGGCGTTTGTGCGATCCACGGAACCCATAGAGTGTGTTTTAATGCCCCAACTTGGAGTGCAGGAAAAGAGCATGGCAGCTCACATAACCATGGGGCGTGTTGGAGAAGTTTACAAAGAATACCTCAATGATACTATCTATGAGATTTGCGGTATGCGAGATGAACAATGGGAGATAGTTGGCACTAAGAAAGATCGATCCATTGCAGCTTTCATCCGGGAGTTAAATCAGCACATTCGGCGCCGGAGAACAGGAGAACTCCATCGTATACTGCGCACGCCGGGTTCTCTGGAGTTCGACAACTTAGTCAACTATGCTAGAGCCCATAATAGCATGTGGCTGCACACGTAAGTTTCTAGTATGAATAATCTCATGATCCCTTTGAGCCCGGGTGGCGGTCCAAGAAATACAGTAAGTCCTCGATGGAAACCAGTGCCTCAATCCACCCAGATGTGTGTTTAAGTTGCCACCTTACATAAACCATTAATAATAAGCAAACGAGAAGTAACTCCCAAGGGTTTGAAAATAAACAGTAATAGGTACTACCTCATCTACTTCCCATCCCACAATTTAATTAGATCCTAATCATGCAATGTTTGAGGATAGATCTAATGCATAAAAAAACTAGGTAGTAGAAAAGTTATGATCAAAGTGTTACTTGCCTTGCTGATGATCCGCGAAACCTACAGACTCGAAATAACAGGCGGCGCACTCCGGGTATTCTATCGCAGACAAACAAACAAGCATACAATAAGTACTCATCTAATGCACAGGTAAAACTCAGACAAAAAGATCAACCAGAAATTTCAACTTAAGAATTCCGGTTTGCAAAAAAAAATAAAATCAAATCAAACAAAGCAACGAAAGTCAAACGACGAAACAACTCCGTTTTACTAATCTGGATCTAAGTCAAATTTTACAGAGGCAAAAACTTGTTTAAGTTGGTTATACGGAAAGAGGGTTTCAAGACGAAACTCCAGGCGCTTGAATCGCCTGATTCCGATAAACGAGCGAAAAGTTATACTAAAACGAAAATCGGATCAGGAATCGCGATCAGAAAAATCGCGGATTAAATCCGAGAAAAAGAAAAACGATGAACAGGTTAACGAACGGACGTTCGTTAACTGAACTAATCTGACGAATGCGTTCGTTAAAACGAACGAACGAGCGAACGCTCGCTATTTAACCGAACCACAAAAAAATAAACCGATCTAATAAAAAAAACGAAAATTAAAAAAACCCGACGAAAACTAAAAAAACGATCGGTTTTTATATAAAAAAACCGGCACGGAAAACGAGGCGGCAACGAACCTCGGGCGATGCGGCGGCGGCTCGGCGAGGCGACGACGTCCGCGGCGGCAATGGCGGGTCGGCGGCGGCAAGGCTAGGGTAAGGTTTAGGCGTGGGTGGCGGCGAATGGGTTGGCGGGCGGTCTGGGGCGGGCTGGGGCTGGGGCGCTATTTAAAGGCTGCCCAAGGAGTCCCGCCGGCACGGCCGTAAGGCGGTTCGTTTTTTTTAAATAATTTCACAGAAAAACAAACGAAAGAAATACTAAACGGACTCCAAAAATCCTGAAATAAATTTTCCCCGGCTTCTAAAATCAAGCCGGACTAGATGAACATTTATTTGGGGCCTAGATGCAATTTTGAAAAACGCACATTTTTCAAAATTCAAATAAAATGGCGAAAAACTCCAAAATAAAATCTTATTTAATTTTATTATTAAATCCTCATTATTATTTTTATTTTGTGAAAGTCATTTTATTCCCTCTCTCATATTTTTGTAATAGAAATAATTGAAGATAAAATAATTAAAATCAAATGATCCTATTTTCAAAATTTGAAGAAAACTCAAATATGAAAATAACGAAATCCCCAACTCTCTCCGTGGGTCCTTGAGTTGTGTAGAATTTCTAGGATCGAGTCAAAAATGAAACAGAATATGATTTTCGATGATGCTCTATGTATAACATTCCAAATTGAAAATTTGGGATGTTACAACTTGTGATGGGGAACAACCAAATTGATCCTTATAAAATGGAAAAACTAAGATTTTGAAATAAGCCCTATAAATCGGAAAAGAGGGAGTTGCCACATATTATGTTACCACTTCTCATTAACTACTTGCCACATAAGCAAAATTTTCTTGGAGTGCGCTAAGTTACTCCCACTATAACAAGCCGTATAAAGTGTGGGCTATGTAGAGGGTGTAGTAAGCAAGCTTATCATCGTTCTGTGAGTTGACATGACACATCAAAGTGGTAGTTTTTTTTTCAAAATGTACATCAAAGTACCAGTGTAGTAGTCTCCAAAAAGGGCAGACCATGTCCATGGCGACCATCCCATCCCATGCTCCGTCATTGAGTATGTGCACGATTCACGTGCCATTCAAGAAAAAAAAGGTGTACATTCCATTGAATAATAAAAAAAACATGCCACCGCGTCATGGTTGAACTTTGATTCGTCCATGCGTGGTTCCCGACCGTCCACTGAGTGAACAACTACCAAACACGTCAAATTATCACGTGAGCTGCCCCTTCATCCAGAAATGAGCTCCACCGTGTACCCGCGCGTGTGTGTTAGGGAATGAGGCACAGAGTACGTGCGTTCGTGCATGCAATTTTTCTCTTCGTGCACGTAGTCCTTTTTTTGTGGGTGATTCGTGCACGTACTCGGCCTACGTTGGTGACCGTTGGTGAGTCTCACTTATCTCTACATCTCAACATGTACATGTACATCTACATCTACGTCTACACTACATCTACATCTACATCTACATCTACATCTACTATAGTACAACAAGTTTTAAACATGAGACCAGCCATTTCCTTGCATGACACGACCAACCCGTATCGCTTCTTGCCCCTCGTCTCTCTCAAAGTGCGTTCGACAGACGATTTTGCCGTTGGTTGAGGTCGGTTCGCTCACACTCGGCCCCACATGTTATAAATCTAAAAAGAATACTCTGACCAGTATACCATTGAAAGAAGTATATTTTTCATCCTCAAATGTAAGTTGATGGACAAATAACCCCCAAAGTCAATTTTGGGACGATTTTACCTTCAAATATCTAAAACCGGGAATATCACCCCCTTGAGCGGTTTTAGTGTTCACATGTTAGAGTTTAGGCGGTTTTGATTGTTGACTAGGAATTACTAATTATTTAGACTAATGAAATGGCAACGACACCGTTGGAAGCCACGGATGTCGTCGGAGATGTACCCAATGGTCCCGACCTTCCCTACGAGGAGAGGAGATCATGCGGGTGCCTTTAAAGCTCAATGGGTCGACGGGCTACCTCGTCGGCTCGTCGCCCGCCTACCTCTGGTCCACCCAGAGCCTCTATCATTGTCGCGCAGCTCACGGTGGCTCTCATTTGCAGGTGGGCGCTGCTAGCTAGGAGACATAGTTGAGTTAATCGAGCCCTACTTGAAAATCAATTGTGACCTTGGCCTATGCTCCGCCACTACTAGAAGAAAACTCCTACAGAGGAGGTCGATGAGAGGCAACACCGTGCTACCTACATTGGTCGTTTGATTCATATGATAGAATGATATAAGATTTTTCCCCATGTAATCATGTGTTAATTGGCAATCTAGCATCCACCCATCTTTTTTTCACTTCCTTTGTTTTTCCTGTGTCAAAACACTCTGTTTTCTTGGGGAACACTGTGTTAATGCTATGGGATTCAAGTGGACATGCCACTCCAATCCCTTATTTTTCTTTACAAAGAGAGTACTTGCTGCTGCAAGAGCATTGTGTTAATGATGTGCCGCTGCAAGAGCCGCCTATATTAATTAACCATGCAACAGTTCATTTAGTAGTACTAGGTTAGTAGGTGACCTTGCGCTTGGCTCTTCTCCTCTTCCGGAAGTTGGACAATAATGATGGTACTACACTAGTACTTCTCGCAATCTGACACCAAATGAACTACTGCACGTCCACCGCTTGAAAGCAAAAGTTTCTCCTCGTGCTTTGAGCCACCGCGCACGCATTGGCGAGGTAGCTCGTCGTTTTTCGAGTTGACGGGACACATCAAAGTTTTTTAGTACTCTCTCCAAAAAGGGCCGACCATGTCCATGGCTACCATCCCGTGCTCCGTCATCGAGTACGTGCACTATTCATGTGCCATCAAGGAGAAAAAATATTGCGTAGTACGTACTAGGTGCCATCGAAGTGCACGACTCACTTACGCACTGCTTATCTCCATTTTCTTGCATGACACGTGCACCTTGATGCTAATTGTCCGGCGTGTTGGCAAAAGGATGAACAAAGCTGACGTAAAAAAAGTGGAAGAACATAGGGCCTGTTTGGTTCCCAGCCTAAGGTTGCCACGTCTAACCTTATTCATGCCACAACATCTTAGACATGTGTTTGGTTCATTGCCACACTTGTGGCTTTCCAGACTTCTCTAGTTATATGGTCCACATGTCATAGGCTCAATTTTTTGCCAAATATTGCCACACTTGTAGTGGCCATAGCCACACTTTTTGTGGCAGCCACACTTTGCCTAAGGTTCGTTGTGGCAAAGGCGATGTTTGGTTCTAGGCCTAGCATTGCCACACTTTGCCACACATTTTTGCCAAGCTTGCCTAAGGTTAGTTCATCAAAATGAGAGACACAAGTTGGCACGCCTAAGGGAATCTTGTCTTATTTTTTGCGTGTATTCCATGTGGGGTCCAAGCGTGGCTTGACTAAGGTGTGGCTTGAACCAAACACTCACCTCATAGATTCTATCCACATAGATTCCCGACGACCGAGAAGGAGCAAGGAACCTCACGGTAGAGCGTCTGCACTCATAATATTTTATATTACTCCCTCTGTCCAGGTGAATAAGTCATCCTTGGTTGTGCACCGTGACCAAGAAGGAGGTAAAAACAAGAGAACTTAATGTTTATTTGGTAATTAATAGCATTGCATGCAATGAACTAACCACTGCATGTCGTGCTTGGTAGTATCGAGTCATTGAAACATGCACACCCACATTTCTTATTTGTTGATATGTCAAGAAACAGGAATGTTTATTTCCTAATTAATAGCATTACAAGCATGCCCGACGACCAAGCAGGAGCAAGGAACCTCGTGGTGGAGCGTCTGCACTCATAATATTTTATATTATTTAGCGATATTTAATCAACCAATCATCTCCATAGTAGACCGGTAGAGTACGAAACACGGCAGCCTAGTGTAGTTACATCATACTGTACATGGCCAATCCACGTTATCACCATATTTCTTGGCCTCCGTGCGAAACCTAGCTCTAGTAATCCAACAGCCCGTATCGTTTCTCGCTCCTTGTCTCTCTCAAAGTGTGGCGTGCTGGCGTTTTTCCGTCTATTGAGGTCGGTTAACTCATCACATGTTAGTGACATGCCAAGTGCATTCTAAAAAATTACCGTACTCTATAGTTATGCCAAGAAGAGGAAGCACTTTGACCGACGGACCAAACGAGACAGGCGTGGTGTGCCGTGAGTGGGTCCAGTTTCTCATTTTGAACTTGTTTGGTGTAGTAGTAACACTTGGTTTTGACTATTGATAAGATTTTATATAGGGCCTAATGTATTATTCTAGGATGCCTTTGACTATTGATAAGATTTTATATAATTTGAAAATTATATCATTCGAAGATCCTTTCACGTACGAATTTGACTGTATGCTTTGAGCAACTTGCATGTCCTATACTGCTCCTGTTTGGAAACTCTAACTTAGATAGAGGTTAGAATAACTCATGACTAACCCTGAACTAACTGTACCAAAGAGGTGTTTGGGTGACAGCGTTAGATTGACAATAAATGCACTTGATGGAGAGAGAAAAGTGATTTTTCAGTGGGCCCAATGAGAACTACCTCCAATTAGCACCTCTTGGGTGGGATAGTTTTTTTTTGGTGGGTTCGGTGCAACTTGCTCCAATTTAGCCCTCATTCTTGGATACTTTAGGGCTATTTCAGCCCCAACTAGCTCAAACTAACTCTAACCCATGGATCCAAACAAGGCCAAAGTTAGTCTGAAAAAACGCATTAAGCCCTATATACATGGACAGATGGAGTACATGATACTAGCAAATGCTCACCATTAGTAGTAGTTCATTGGTTGGTTTTGATTTTTGATTCAGTTGCTATGTTGCTACCATCCAATATTCACGTGTGGTTGTTTCTAGAGTAAGAAAAGGAGGTACAATTACTTACTGTGGAAAGCTGAAGTGATGGTTGCTTCGCCCAAGCAACTTACTGTGGCGAAGGTCGGGCTCTATGATTTGACTGCTCACTAGTCATTACTACTGTGGCACAACGACCGGGGTGAATCTTTCCCTGCAGTTGTGCACTCAATATTGCTGCATGGCAGGTGGAACCGGATGCGGGATGTCCCACATGTCGGCGAAATGAAGTTGAATTGTTTCTGGCATTGCTATAAATCCTTCGGGATTTGTTTATACGTACGCATAATTTTAATGAAATTGTACTGTGATGCTATGAATGTTTCAACTTTGGTCCCTGCAGGAAAAAAAGGTTTCAACTTAGGATTCATGTGTCCTCTTGCCTCAAGATTATCTCGTTACAACATTCCATCAAATACAAATGAAACTACCATGGCTGCTAATGCATCACAATGGTTCGCAGATCAACGCCAATATTCACATCACAACTGAAGACAAAGTTGTGAGAAGATGTACAAATAAAGAAAATATATAATTGATCGATGGTGTTCGTAGGCATGTATCCATTTCCAGGGCATAGTGTTCATTGGTTCGCAGCTAGTTTCACCCAGCTTTGTAGCCAAAAAAGAGGTGTATGGAGGACACCACAATCCGATCATTTTGTGCAGCTCCACTAAAATCGAGCTGACCATCCCTGTTTACAAAGATATCCAGTCAGTGTGATTACAATAATAGTGGAACTAGATGATGAAACATAACACACACAAATAGAAGCCGATCACCTCTACAATCTCTCTTTAGGACTAACTACTTTTTGGAGAAGATTAGGCACGGAGTTGTATGAGGAGGATAGCAAAACCAATCTCCCTTTCTGTAGTCCTACAGAAATGTAAAAACATTGTCAGTGTGACATTTTGGCGGAACTGCACAAAACACTCTTAAGAAAAAAGTGATTTGTGCAGTTCATCAAAAGGTCGCAATAACAACGAGGTGAAATGGACAACCCTCTTTGCAAAAGGAGGTAGAAAGGAAACAATTACTGCCCAATAACACGAGTTGAAGACACATACGCCGACAAAAAAGAAACATATTCCATGTAATAAGGGAAAGATAGCAGCATGATGGTTTATCAAAAATGGTTTGAGGACGAGATTGCAAGATGGAAAGTACGCTGACCGAGATAGGTTTTAAGCAAAGAACTAAAGAAGATCCACATGCAGGATTTTCCACATGCAACAACGTGGGAAGATGTGGAGCAAGGCCGGAGGAAGCTGTACCTAAGGGTCGTCGGGATGAAACTAGGAGGGCGTCAGCGGCCGGGATCTGCCCATACTGCGGCAACGAGCAAGTGGCGAAGGCCCTGCATCGCCGGAGCTCGGTCAGAGAGAACGGCGGGTACGAAAGATCGGGACGTGCTGCCTCAACGCTGTTGAACAGAGAAACGATGCACATCGTCCCTTTCCGCCGACGGACGAGATGCGGTCGGATCACTGACCAACGGTGAGAGAGAGGCCATGGACGCCTTGTGTGAGATGGTGTGACGACAGACAAACCATGGTAGGCACGCTCTGTTTTATATAGTGGAGCGGATTTTCCCATTTTCCTCACGACAATCATTTTATATTCTGTACGTGCCATTGAGGAATATATAACTTTATTTAATACTAATGCGTCAAGTCGACCTTTGTTCTGTCTACGCGTGGTACACCACCCTCCTTTGAGTAAACAACCGCTACTTGCATCAAATTATCACGTGGGCTGCCGTTCCGTACAAAAATGAACTCCATCGTGTACCCACTCGGGAGTGGCAGGGAACGAGACGTGAGTATGTGTTCCTGCGTGCACCTCTTCTTTAGGTACAGGTACGTACGCGGGTGGGTGTGTGAGAGATGGTTTTTGCGAAATAGAGGCAATGTTTCGATGATATCTCAAACAAAAAAACATATCATATGCAATGTGTGTGAAACAGAGTCATGGATATATCATATATAGAGGGAGCGATCCACGAGAAGAGAGTGGAGGGATCATCGACATGAGATATCAATAGAATCAAAAACAGGGATGAAGTGTGTGGCTGCGCGATCGATAAAGAGTGCCATAGACTTTGTGCTTTCCCACGTCAAAGATACAGGGCGTCTGGCCTACTGGAATTTGAGAGGGCAGAGGTGCAATTTTTCTCTATGGCATGGATACCTACCTACAACGTTTGAATATCGGTGTGTGTGTGTGTGGGTGGGGGGAGGAGGGGGCAGAGACCTAACTATAGAGAGGTAGATTGACTAGTATAAGTGAGGAGAAGGAGAGAGACCTAGCTATGTATTGAGGGAGATCGATCGGCATCCATGCATATTTGTATCAGAGGAATAAGGTTGGGAGAAAGACAAAGGTAGTGTGTCAGAGGGTTAGTGGTGGAGTGGCGTCTCACAAATGGTGGGAGAGGTACTACAAAAAAAGACACATCCATGACATTTTGGGCCGAATGAAATTTTTTCTGTCATACTTATGGCACTTCTATGACGATAATTGTGACAAAACCCGATATCATCATAGATGTGGTGGGCTCCTAGTTCTATGACAAAAAATCATGACAGAAAATGGGCTTTTCATCCTGGGCGCGCCGGAGACGCAGCTGCATGACATTCTTTGGGTCATCCATGACGGAAAAAACCATGGTAGAAGCGAGGGCGAGGAAAATTTCGGCGAGTTCCCGGTTATGGTGGGTGGTCGGGGGCCGAGCGATGCACGTTTATCTCGTACACGTACGTGCGTGTGTGCGAGGCGTTGGCTCTAATCGATCCCGGCGATTGCCTTCGCGAGCTACGCGTTCTCGAACCCGGCGATTCGCCGCTCTGCTGCTAATCGAAGCCGATCGATGCTGCCTTTGGATGAGCGATGGCGTTGCGGGGGTTTGGATGAGCAGTGAGCATTGCGGGGGTGGTGTTGGATGAACAGTGAGTGGTGGGGGTGGATGAACAGGACCCAGCGGCGTTGCCTCTGGATGAACAGGACGCCGATCGATTGAGCTGGTTGGGCCTGGATGAACAGGACCCCGTGGAGGGCTGGATTAATAGGACGACCCCGTGGAGGGCTAGATGAACAGTAGACGGTGGAGGGGTGGATGAACAATAGCCCGTGGAGGGGTGGTTGAACAGGAGCCCGTGGAGAGGGGTGGTTGAACAGTAGCCGGTGGAGTAGCGCGCGGTGGAGGCTGGATGAACTGGAGCCCGTGGATGAACAGTCGCAGGTGGAGGCTGAAGGAGGTCAACGAAGGATGAATAGTAGCCCGTGGAGGCTGGAGGAGGTCGACGGTGGAGATGAACAGTATCCAGTGGAGTCCCGTTTTGCAGTACGCCACACCCCTCCCGATGAACAGGACCCCCCGTTTCGATCATAGCGCTCCAACACTAGTCCGTTTTGTCTGTTTTGCTGTATGCCACACCCCTCCCGATCAACAGGACCCCGTTTCGACCATAGGAGGTCCAACACAAGTCCGTTTCCTCCGTTTTGCAGTATGCTAGACCCCTCCCGATGAACAGGATCCCGTTTCGAACGTGGCCGGTCGAACACAAGGCCGTTTCCTCCGTTCTGCAGTACGCCAGGCTACGGTTCCATCGCCTGTTCCGTCCAAGCCGGTTGGCTCCCACGCGTTCCGTTGCCTCCCGATGAACACGACGCATTCCGTTGCCTCCCCATGAACACGACGCATTCCGTTGCCTCCCCATGAACACGACGACGATGCAGTTTCTCCGTTCCGACCCAGCCATGTACACGAGCCCTGGCCGTACGTATGCGCGAGTAGGCGTTCGAGACCCCGCCCGTATGTACGTACATGGCCGTATTTACTTTCTTGCACCTTGGCCGTTGTACGTACGTGTACATGCTACGTGCGCGCCTATACTACGACACGTGCGTGCCTCTACATCGACCAGTATGTACATACACGTTCGCGACCACAATGACAATGCTACATACGCTTCGACCAGGTGGGTCCCGACTGTCAGACAATTCCTTGCGTGCGAAGATGTAGCTGGTGGGTCCCAGCAATCAGGGGGCGAATCATTTTTTTGTCCGTAATATGGACGCATTTCCTTGCGTGCGAAGATGTAGCTAGTAGGTCCCAGCAGTCAGGGGAGAACTTTTTTTCACGAAATAGGGTGGCCCGTCCGGCGGGTCCCCGCTATCAGGTGGTGGAATAATTATTTTGCGCATAATAAGGAGGCACTTCCTTGCGGCTGCCGTGGACCCAGTTGTCAGCCTATCCACGTATAGTACTCTTCCGATGGAAGTTGGTCGTTGACCACGTTGACCTCGCCGCGCCGAGAGCACGACGGTAGTGGACGATGGCGAGGCCTAGGAAGGGGACGACGCCGAGGCGGGGAAGACGTGGCAGTGGATGCCCACACAGAGAGGAGTACCGGGGTCCACTGGTTCGGCTGCGGTGTGAGGCTGCCGTCGCCGCAGAATAATAGGGGGTGTGGGTGAGTAGAGGGATGGCCTGGCCAGCGGTGGGAGTAGTAGGAGGCGGTGAGGTCTCCGCGTGATCTCAGCCGGCCACGGGAGGCAGGAGCATGCGGCACGACCGGCGCTGCTTTGGGCGGCTGGAGCAAGAAGACCAGACGTTGAAGAAGCACTACGGCCGTTGGATGGACATCGTACGGTCACTGGAGCTAGAATCGTTCATATTGACTAAAGTTGACAAAGGCCTCCGTCCCAGTCAACTTAGTAGGCCCACAAGTCAGCCTCCCACCATGGTGGGTCCTAGCTAGCAGGGGGAGTATTCACTTCTTTGTGCGTAATAAGGAGGCACTTCTGGTGGGTCCGAGCTGACAGCGGGGGACACATTTTTTTGCAAAATACGGTGGCCCGTCCGGTGGGCCCAACAGTCAGGGGGAATTTTTTTTTCACGAAATACGGTGGCCCTTCCGACGGGTCCCTGCTGTCCGGGGGGAAATGTTTTTTTGCGAAATACTGGTGGCCCGTCCGGTGGGTCCCTGCTGTTAGGTGGAGGAATAATTATTTTCTGCGTAATAAGGAGGCACTTCCTTGCGGCTGATGACCCCCAAGTATAGGGGATCTATCTAGTCCTTTCGATAAGTAAGAGTGTCGAACCCAACGAGGAGCAGAAGGAAATGATAAGCGGTTTTTAGTAAGGTTTTCTCTGCAAGCACCGAAATAATAGGTGACAAATAGTTTTGTGATAAGATAAATAGTAACGAGCAAAAAGTAAATAAAGTAAATAACATGCAGCAAGATGGCCCAATCCTTTTTGTAGAAAAGGACAAGCCTGGACAAATTCTGATAAAAAGGAAAACGCTCCCGAGGACACATGGGAATATCGTCAAGCTAGTTTTCATCACGTTCATATGATTCACGTTCGGTACTTTGATAATTTGATATGTGGGTGGACCGGTGCTTGGGTGCTGTTATTACTTGAACAAACATCCCACTTATGATTAACCTCTATTTCAAGCATCCGCAACTACAACAAAAGTATTAAGGTAAACCTAACCATAGCATGAAACATATGGATCCAAATCAGCCCCTTACGAAGCAACACATAAACTAGGGTTTAAGCTTCTGTCACTCTAGCAACCCATCATCTACTTATTACTTCCCAATGCCTTCCTCTAGGCCCAAGTAATGGTGAAGTGTTATGTAGTCGACATTCACATAACACCACTAGAGGCTAGACAACATACATCTCATCAAAATATCGAACGAATACCAAATTCACATGACTACTAATAGCAAGACTTCTCCCTTGTCCTCGGGAACAAGCGTAACTACTCACAAAGCATATTCATGTTCATAATCAGAGGGTAATAATATGCATAAAGGATCTGAACATATGATCTTCCACCAAATAAACCAACTAGCATCAACTACAAGGAGTAATCAACACTACTAGCAACCTACTAGCACCAATCCCGGACTTGGAGACAAGAATTGGATACAAGAGATGAACTAGGGTTTGGAGATGAGATGGTGCAGGTGAAGATGTTGATGGAGATTGCCCTCTCCCGATGAGAGGAGCGTTGGCGATGATGATGGCGATGATTTCCCCATCCCGGAGGGAAGTATCCCCGGCAGAACAGCTCCGCCAGAGCCCAAGATTGATTACGCCAAGGTTCCGCCTCGTGGCGGCGGAGTTTCGTCCCCTAAGCTTTCCCACGATTTTTTCCAGGGTAAAACGATGAATAGAAAAAGATGGTCACCGGAGGCCCACCAGGGGGCCCAGGAGATAGGGGGCACGCCCTGTAGGGGGGCGCCCCCTGTCTCCTGGACAGGGTGTGGGCCCCCTGGCCTATTTCTTTTGCTCATAATTCCTTATAAATTCCAAAAAGTTGTTTCGTGGAGTTTCGTGACTTTTGGAGATGTGCAGAATAGGTTTCCAACGTTTGCTCCTTTTCGGCCAAATTCCAGTACCGCATTCCCCTCTTCATGGTAAACCTTGTAAAATAAGGAGAATAGCCATAAGTATTGAGATATAATGTGTAATAACAGCCCATAATGCAATAAATATTGATATAAAAGCATAATGCAAAATGGACGTATCAACTCCCCAAGCTTAGACCTCGCTTGTCCTCAAGCGGAAGCCGAAATCGAAAAATATGTCCACATGTTTAGAGATAGAGGTGTCGATAAAAATAAAATACGGACATGAGGGCATCATGATCATTCTAATAACAGCAACATATATGGATTTTGTCATATGATTTCCTATGCTCAAGTAATAAGCAATTCACAATATCAAGTATGGTTCAAAAACTTCATTGGGAACTAACAAACTATAATCTTAGTCATTGAAGCAATTGCAATTTATCGTAACATCGGAAAGAGTCAATAATAGAGATTTTCAGCAAGCTCACATACTCAACTATCTCGTAGTCCCCTATAATTATTAACACTCACGCAATACTTGTGGTTATAGGGTTTCAGCCGGACACTGAGAAAGATAGGGGCTTATTGTGTTGCCTCCCAACGTATTCACCTTTAGGTGATGTCAACAATAATAGCCTATGCAAACTTACATCCAATTGGATATATGTATCATGATCTTTCAAACACGAGGAGCTTCCCAAACGATAAAAATAAAAGGGAAAGGTGAGCATCACCTTGACTCAAGCATAAAGTAAAACATAAAGTAAAAGATAGGCCCTTCGCAGAGGGAAGCAGAGGTTGTCATGCGTGTTTAGGGTTGATGCATAAAATCTTAGTGCAAAAGAACGTCACTTTATATTGCCCCTTGTATGTGGACCTTTATTATGCTGTCCGTCGCTTTTATTACTTGCACAACAAGTTCGTACAAAGCTTATTTTCTCTGCACTAATAAGTCATACATATTTAGAGAGAAATTTTTATTGCTTGCACCGATGACAACTTACTTGAAGGATCTTATTCAATCCATAGGTAGGTATGATGGACTCTCATGGCAAAACTGGGTTTAGGGATATTTGGAAACACAAGTAGTATCTCTACTTAGTGCAAGGAATTTGGCTAGCATGAGGGGGAAAGGCAAGCTCAACATGTTTGGAAGGTCAATGACAATATATTTTAACTGAGATGTCGGAAAACATAAACCATTACGTTGTCTTCCTTGTCCAACATCAACACTTTTAGCATGTCATACTTAATGAGTGCTTCACAATCATAAAAGATGTCCAAGATAATATATTTATATGTGAACCCCTCTTTCCTTATCACTTCCTATTAATTGCAACGATGACCAAGGCTACGTTCATCAACTCTCAACAAATTTTATGCCTCATACTTTCTATATGTGAAGTTATCACTATCCATATGATCAATATGAACTCTTTTGTTCTTTCTACTTTCTCAAGATCATAGCATCATAGCAAAGCCCTTGACTCAATAGTAATCTTTATTATAGATAGCACACGGACTCGCTTACATAAAGAGATCACAAAGCAAAGCTCAAAATTACTTGATATCAAAACTTCAATCTACTAGATCAAGATATTACTAAAAGGATCAAACTAAATAAAGCGGTAAAGATAGGAGTGTGATGGTGATACGATACCGGGGCACGTCCCACAAGCTTGGCAGTTGCCAAGGGGAGTGCCCATACCCATGTGATTATTTCTTCGGAGGTGGTGCAGTAGGAGTTGTTGATGATGTAGGCTTGTCGTCCGTCTTCCAGGGCATCGGCTCTCCATCATAAAAGGATGATCGAGTCTCCGGGATCCTTAAATCTGCAGCCAAACTCATTCGCTTGAATCTATATTCATACTCACAGTTCTGGTTTTGTAGGTCATAGATCTGGGCTTGGAGGTGCTCGATTTTCTCTTGAAGTTTGAAGATGATTTCCCCGATAACTTTGGCATCCAGCTTGTGGTTGTTGGCGAACTCCGTTATCATCATCTGGTTGGCGTTGAGTCCACGCTCCACCATCCCTTGACACTTGAAAACTTCTTGCTCCATGGCTTCGAGCTTGGTCTCCACGCTCCCGCTGCGTTTCGGTCCCTCCACATCGCGGATGTGCAGCACCCCATCACATACCTCAATGGTTTGAGGATGATGCAGCACCTCCGCGAGATAGGGGTTGATAACTCTCTCGAAAAACTTGTCCTTGGGGCACTTGGAGATGACATGATTTTCTAGATCTGCAACAGAAACAACTCGAAATGAAAACAGGGGATATTTGCGTGATATGGGAGTCAAAACCTTCGGGAGTATATATAATGAATTTTTACCGACCAAAATACATAACATACAAGAAATCAGAGTCCGGGAGGCACACGAGGTGCCCACGAGACAGGGGGGCGCGCCTTACAGGGGGGGGGGGCGCCCTCCTCTCTCGTGGGAGCCTCGTGTCCCTTTTGGACTACTTCTTTCTTCCTAAAATTCTTAAATAATCCAAAACTGATAAAAATTGCCATTAGAGTTGTTTTGGAGTTGGTTTACTTACCGTACCACGTACCTATGCCTTTTCGATGTCTGGAACGTTCTGGAAAGTGTCCCTTATGTATTCCTCAGGGGTTATGTTTTCAATAATATTAGTTTCAACATTGATAGGATTACCTGAAATATAATATTTAATTCTTTGACCGTTTACCACCCTCGGATTTGTGCCTTCGAAGTTGTTGATTTTTATAGCACCAGAACGATAGACCTCTTCGATAACGTAGGGACCTTCCCATTTTGAGAGAAGTTTTCCTGCAAAAAATCTTAAACGAGAGTTGAATAATAACACACAATCTCGTATGTTAAACTCACGCTTTTGTATCCTCTTATCATGCCAGCGTTTGACTTTTTCTTTGAAAAGCTTGGCATTCTCATATGCTTGGGTTCTCCATTCATCAAGAGAGCTAATATCAAACAACCTCTTCTCACCGGCAAGTTTGAAATCATAGTTGAGCTCTTTAATAGCCCAGTATGCCTTATGTTCAAGGTCAAGAGGTAAATGACATGCTTTTCCATAAACCATTTTATATGGAGACATACCCATAGGATTTTTGTATGCAGTTCTATAGGCCCATAATGCATCATCAAGTTTCTTGGACCAATTCTTTCTATACCTATTGACAGTCTTTTGCAAAATTAATTTGAGCTCTCTATTGCTCAACTCTACTTGACCACTAGACTGTGGGTGATAGGGAGATGCGATTCTATGATTGACATCATACTTAGCAAGCATCTTACGGAAAGCACCATGAATAAAGTGTGAACCACCATCAGTCATAAGATATCTAGGGACTCCAAACCTCGGAAAAATAACTTCTTTAAGCATTTTAATAGATGTATTATGATCAGCACTACTAGTTGGAATAGCTTCTACCCACTTAGTAACGTAATCAACAGCAACTAAGATATGTGTATAACCATTGGAGGCAGGAAAAGGTCCCATATAATCAAAGCCCCAAACATCAAATGGTTCAATAACAAGGGAATAATTCATAGGCATTTCTTGACGTCTACTAATGTTACCTATTCTTTGACATTCATCACAAGATAAGACAAACTTACGAGCATCTTTGAAAAGAGTAGGCCAATAAAAACCAGATTGAAGTGTGCAGTTCTATATCTAGCGTGGTGTCCTCCATAGGATTCAGAGTGACACTTGCGTAGGATTTGTGCCTGTTCATGCTCAGGCACACAACGTCTAATAATACCATCTACTCCTTCTTTATAAAGGTGTGCATCATCCCAGAAGTAATGTCTTAAATCATAAAAGAACTTTTTCTTTTGCTGGTATGTGAAACTAGGCGGTATGTATTTAGCAACAATGTAATTAGCATAATCAGCATACCAAGGAGCAGTACGAGAAGCATTGACAACCGCTAATTTTTCATCAGGAAAACTATCATTAATAGGTAGTGGGTCATCAAGAACATTCTCTAACCTAGACAAGTTGTATGCAACAGGGTTCTCAGCTCCCTTTCTATCAATAATATGCTAATCAAATTCTTGGAGCAAGAGATCCCATCTAATGAGTCTAGGCTTAGCATCTTTCTTTTCCATAAGATATTTAATAGCAGCATGATCAGTGTGAATAGTAACTTTGGAATCAATAATATAAGGTCTAAACTTATCACATGCAAACACAACTGCTAAGAATTATTTTTCAATAGTAGCATAATTTCTCTGGGCAACATCAAGATTCTTACTAGCATACTGGATAACATTCAATTTATTATCGACTCTTCGTCCTAAAACAGCACCTACAGCATAATCACTAGCATCGCACATAATTTCAAACGGTAAATTCCAATCAGGTGGCTGAACAATAGGTGCAGTGATCAAAGCTTTCTTAAGTGTTTCAAATGCTTCTACACAATCATCATCAAAGACAAAAGGAATATCTTTTTGCAATAAATTAGTCAGAGGCCTAGAGATTTTAGAAAAGTCCTTAATGAACCTCCTATAAAAACCGGCATGACCAAGGAAACTTCTTATACCTTTTATGTCCTTGGGACATGGCATCTTTTCAATAGCATCAACTTTGGCTTTATCGACTTCAATACCTGTCTCGGAGATCTTGTGCCCCAAAACAATGCCTTCATTAACCATAAAGTGGCACTTTTCCTAATTCAGGACGAGACTAGTGTCTTCGCATCTCTGCAGAACTCGATCAAGGTTGCTCAAACAGTCATCAAAAGAGGATCCATAGACTAAGAAATCATCCATGAACACCTCACAAATCTTTTCACAAAAATCAGATAATATAGCCATCATGCATCTTTGAAAGGTAGCAGGTGCATTACATAAACCAAAAGGCATACGTCTATAAGAAAAAGTACCAAAAGGGCAAGTAAAAGTAGTTTTAGATTGATCCTCTGCTGACACAGGTATTTGAGAGAAACCAGAATAACCATCTAGAAAGCAAAAGTGTGTGTGTTTGGATAGCCTTTCTAGCATTTGATCAATAAAAGGTAAGGGGTAATGATCTTTCTTAGTAGCTTTACTTAACTTACGAAAATCAATTACCATCCTATAACCTGTAATAATTCTTTGCGGAATCAATTCATCTTTATCATTAGGAACAACGGCAATACCTCCCTTTTTGGGGACACAATGGACAGGGCTTACCCATTCACTATCAGCAATGGGATAAATAATACCTGCCTCAAGGAGTTTTAGAATCTCCTTCCTTACCACTTCCTTCATTTTGGGATTTAATCGTATTTGAGGATCTCTAACTGGTTTGGCATCTTTCTCTACTGAAATTTTGTGTTGACATAACGTGGGACTAATGCCCTTAAGATCATCTAGAGTGTATCCAATAGCAGCCCGGTGCTTCTTCAGAGTTTTCAATAATCTTTCTTCTTCCTTCTCTGAAAGGTTAGCACTAATAATAACATGATATATTTCTTTTTCATCAAGATAAGCATACTTAAGATTATCAGGTAAAGGTTTGAGTTCAAACATGGGATCACCCTTGGGTGGAGGGGGATCCCCAAGAATTTCAACAGGAAGGTTATGTTTCAGTATAGGTTCTTGCTTAAGGAACACTTCATCTATTTCTTCCCTTTCCTTCGTAAACATATCGTTTTCATGGTCTAACAAATAATGTTCTAACGGATCAGTAGGAGGAACAGCAATGGAAGCAAGACCAATAATTTCATCCTTACTAGGTGATTCCTCTTCACGGTGTTGTCTACTAAACTTGGCAAAATTGAACTCATGAGACATACCATCTATGCCAACAGTTACTACCTTCCTTTTACAATTAATCTTAGCACTAGCAGTATTTAAGAAAGGTCTACCAAAAATAATGGGACAAAAATCATCTTGTGGGGAAGTAAGAACAATAAAATCAGAAGGGTATTTAATATTCCCACACAAGACTTCAACATCTCTAACAATCCCAATAGGTTTAATGGTGTCCCTATTAGCAAGCTTAATAGTAACATCAATGTCTTCCAATTCAACAGGTGCAATGTCATGCATAATTTCTTTATATAGATCATAGGGTATCGCACTAGCACTAGCACCCATATCGCATAAGCCATGATAACAATGATCTCCTATTTTAACAGAAATAACAGGCATGCCTACAACAGGTCTAAGTGTCTTAGTATCGAGTCTAGCAATATTAGCAGTTTCGCCCACGAAAGAGATAACATGCCCATCTAAGTCGTCATCCAAGAGATCTTTAATCATAGCAATACCAGGTTCAACATTAATTTGCTCAGGAGGTGTATAAGTCCTAGTATTACTCTTACGAACAACAGTCGAAGCTTTAACATGATCTTTTATCCTAACAGGAAAAGGAGGTTTTTCAACATAAGCAGTAGGAACAATAGGATCACTATAAGTAATAGTCTTTTATTCGACTGTAATAGGTGCAACTACTTTCACTTCAATAGGAGGATCATATTTAAACCACTTCTCTTTAGGGAGATCAACGTGAGTAGCAAAATATTCACAAAAAGTAGCTACTATCTCAGAGTCAAGTCCATACTTGGCGCTAAATCCACGAAAAGCATCGGTATCCATAAAAGATTTAACACAATCGAACTTAGGTGTCATACCTGACTCCTTACCATCGTCGGAACCCCAATCTTTAGAGTTGCGTTTAATTCTTTCCAATAAGTCCCATTTAAAATCAATATTCTTCAGCATATAGGAACCAACACAGGAAGTATCGAGCAGGTTGCGATTATTAAGAGAAAGCCGAGCATAAAAATTCTGAATAATCATTTCTCGAGAGAGCTCATGATTGGGGCATGAATATAACATTGACTTAAGCCTCCCCCAAGCTTGAGCGATGCTTTCTCCTTCGCGAGGCCAGAAATTATATATGTAATTACGATCACGATGAACAAGATGCATAGGATAGAACTTCTGGTGAAATTCCAGCTTCAATCGCTTATAATTCCAAGATCCCGTATCATCGCATAGCCTATACCTTGTCAATGCATCTTCCTTCAAAGATAAAGGGAAGACCTTCCTCTTGACAACATCATCGGGGATACCTTCAAGCTTAAATAATCCACAAACTTCATCCACAAAGATAAGGTGTAAGTCGGGATGCAATGTTCCGTCTCCATCAAAAGGATTAGCTAGCAGTTTTTCTATCATACCCGAAGGAATCTCAAAGTGAATATTTTCATAAAGTTCAGTAGGTTGAGGAGCATCTCTTTGTTCTTCCGGTTGGGGTGAAGATACCCCAAACAAGCCCCTCAAAGGATTAGTTTCCATAGTGACAAGTAACATAAAATTTCAGCACACTATATAAATGTTTCCTTACCAAGTTCCACTCACCAAAAGCGCTACACTCCCCGACAACGGCGCCAGAAAAGAGTCTTGATGACCCACAAGTATAGGAGATCTATCGTAGTCCTTTCGATAAGTAAGAGTGTCGAACCCAACGAGGAGCAGAAGGAGATGATAAGCGGTTTTCAGTAAGGTTTTCTCTACAAGCACTGGAATAATAGGTGACAAATAGTTTTGTGATAAGATAAATAGTAACGAGCAAAAAGTAAATAAAGTAAATAACATGCAGCAAGATGGCCCAATCCTTTTTGTAGAAAAGGACAAGCCTGGACAAATTCTTATAAAAGGAAAACACTCCCGAGGACACATGGGAATATCGTCAAGCTAGTTTTCATCACGTTCATATGAATCGCGTTCGGTACTTTGATAATTTGATATGTGGGTGGACCGGTGCTTGAGTGCTGTTATTACTTGAACAAACATCCCACTTATGATTAACCTCTATTGCAAGCATCCGCAACTAGAACAAAAGTATTAAGGTAAACCTAACCATAGCATGAAACATATGGATCCAAATCAGCCCCTTACGAAGCAACGCATAAACTAGGGTTTAAGCTTCTGTCACTCTAACAACCCATCATCTACTTATTACTTCCCAATGCCTTCCTCTAGGCCCAGATAATGGTGAAGTGTTATGTAGTCGACGTTCACATAACACCACTAGAGGCTAGACAACGTACATCTCATCAAAATATCGAACGAATACCAAATTCACATGACTACTAATAGCAAGACTTCTCCCTTGTCCTCAGGAACAAACGTAACTACTCACAAAGCATATTCATGTTCATAATCAGAGGGGTAATAATATGCATAAAGGATCTGAACATATGATCTTCCACCAAATAAACCAACTAGCATCAACTACAAGGAGTAATCAACACTACTAGCAACCTACTAGCACCAATCCCGGACTTAGAGACAAGAATTGGATACAAGAGATGAACTAGGGTTTGGAGATGAGATGGTGCAGGTGAAGATGTTGATGGAGATTGACCTCTCCCGATGAGATGAGCGTTGGTGATGATGATGACGATGATTTCCCCCTCCCGGAGGGAAGTATCCCCGGCAGAACAGCTCCGCCAGAGCCCTAGATTGATTCCGCCAAGGTTCCGCCTCGTGGCGGCGGAGTTTCGTCCCGTAAGCTTGCCCACGATTTTTTCTAGGGTAAAAGTGATGATATAGTAGAAGATGGTCACCAGAGGCCCACCAGGGGGCCCAAGAGATAGGGGCGCGCCACAGGGGGGCGCCCGTCTCTGGACAGGTGTGGGCCCCCTGGCCTATTTCTTTGCTCATAATTCCTTATAAATTCCAAAAGTTGTTTCGTGGAGTTTCAGGACTTTTGGAGATGTGCGAATAGGTTTCAATGCTTGCTCCTTTTCGGCCGAAATTCCATGCCGCATTCCCCCTCTTCATGGTAAACCTTGTAAAATAAGGGAGAATAGCCATAAGTATTGAGATATAATGTGTAATAACAGCCCATAATGCAATAAATATTGATATAAAAGCATGATGCAAAATGGACGTATCAGCGGCTGCCGTGGACCCAGCTGTCAGCCTCTCCACGTACAATACTCTTCTGATGGAATTCGATCGTTGACCACATTGACCACGCCACGCTGAGAGCACCATGGTGGTGGACGACGGCGAGGCCTAGGAAGGGGACGATGCGGAGCTGGGGAAGACACGACAGTGGATGCCCCACGCGGAGAGGAGTACGAGGGTTCACTGGTTCGGCTGCGCTGTCGTCGCCACAGAATAACAGGGGGTGTGGATGAGTGGAGTGGAGGGATGGCTGGCCAGCGGTGGGAGTAGTATGGGGGCGGTGAGGCCTCCGCGGCAGCACAGCCGACCACGGGAGGCAGGAGCAGGCGGCATGAGCGGCGCTGCTTTGGGCGGCTGGAGCAAGAAGACCAGAGGTTGAAGAAGCACTACGGCCGTTGGATGGACATCATACGGCCAGTCGAGCTAGAATCGTGCATATTGACTAAGTTGACAAAGCCTTCCGTCCCAGTCAACTTAGTAGGCCCACTATACTGGGTCCCAGCTAGAAGGGGGGGGTATTCATTTTTTTGTGCGTAATAAGGAGGCACTTCCTTGCGTGCGAAGATACAGCTGGTGGGTCCGAGCTGTCAGCGGCGGTAACATTTTTTTGCAGCATACAGATGCCCTTTCGGTGGGTCCCAGATGTCAGGTGGAGGAATCATTATTTTGCGCGTAATAAGGAGGCATTATCTTGCGTGCGGCCGTGGACCCAGCTGTCAGCCTCTCCACGTACAATCCACTTCAGATGCATGTCGGTCGTTCACCACGTTGACCATGCAGAGCCGAGAGCACCAGGGTGGTGGACGACGGCGAGGCCTAGGAAGGGAACGACACGGAGCCAGGGCGGACTCGGCAGTTGTTTCCCACGGAGGGGAATACCTTGTATATGAGGTTCTATGGTTCGTCCGCCGTCGCTGGAGAATAACAGCAGGTGTGGGTGAGTAGAGGGATGGCTAGGCCAGTGACGGGAGTACGGTGGGGCGGTGAGGCCTACGCGGCATCACAGCCGGCCGCGGGGAGGAGGGAGCAGGCAGTCCCGCTGGCGCTTGTTTGAGTGGTTGGAGCAGGAAGAGCAGAGATTGAAGAAGCATGACGGCCGTTGGATGGACATCCAACAGTCACTGCTTGTGCGTCAACCTTTTTTTTAGGAAAGCCTCAAATCTGTGGAAAACAACATACATGCCAACTACCATTATTTCTAATAATTTACAGCCCATTTGCTAATTCTTACGGTTTTTTGGAGCCCATATTCTTTTTGTTAGCATTACAGCCCATATTGTGGCCACGGTTAAAAGTTATACGAAATTTTGCATATGTCGGTGTGATCTGAACTGTTTTTAATCCCGAAATTTCGAGTCACATTCAGACTGATTTCAAAAACAAATGTATATCAATATAAAATCCAATAAATTGTCCACGCATAAAAATCAATGCAATTTAAAATCTCGAAATGAAAAAAAGATATTTGAAACTAATTGCTGGTTTGATGTGTTTTAAAAATGTACAACCCATTTCTCATTAGTGATAGGCCATTTTCTCGGCCAGCCGAATGAAGCTCTCCTCGCCTTGAAAGATTTGCAGCCCAACAGGCTGATAAGCGACATACTTGACAAATCACAAAAACTGGGCTAGCCATTTTCGAAAAGAAAAAACAACAGGGCTGGTCATGGTAAACATAAAACAAAAGGCTGTCTAGACAGGCGGAGTGTCCCTTTACAGCCCAGTTGACACCTGCTTCCGTCTCAAAAACAAATTAGATAAATGCCACTCCAATTATGGCGATTCATAAAAATGCCACTGCAATTTCCAAACTTTGAAAGATGCCACTGCAATTTTTGCAAACATTGAAAAACGCCACTGCAGTTTGCAAACTATGAAAAACGCCACTCGAGACTTCGAAAAATGCCACTAGAAATGGCATTTTTGAAAGTTTGGAAATAGCAGTGGCATTTCTCGGAAACACCAGATTTGGAGTGGCATTTATCAAATTAACCCAAAACCAAAATAACTGGGTGAACTGCTGGGTCCCAGGTGTCAGCTGATGAGTACATGTATTAGGGGTAGGGTAACAGGCCTGACCTAAAGGCCCTACCCATGGACACCGTATACTTTGTACTGGGCCCCTGTGTAACGCCCTCGATGCGGCTATATCTCCCACGTGTCGAAGCACGACTTAGAGGCATAACCGCATTGAAAGCAATGTCGCAAGTGAGGTAATCTTCACACAACCCATGTAATACATAAGGGAAAGAGATACATAGTTGGCTTACAATCGCCACTTCACACAATACATGAGTAAAACATTACATCATACAGATACAATCAAGGTCCGACTACGGAACCAAAATAAAAGAAGACTACCCCAAATGCTACACATCCCGATCGTCCCAACTGGCTCCACCATCGATCAGCTGAAACGAAACAACACAATGCACAAAGTCTTCATCGAGCTCCTCCTTGAGCTCGGGTGCATCACCTGCAGGTTTCATCCGCACTCGCAAACTGGTTTGGAAGTATCTGTGAGTCACGGGACTCAGCAATCTCACACCAGCGAGATCAAGACTATTTAAGCTTAAAGGTAGGACAGGGTTGTGAGGTGGAGCTGCAGCAAGCGACTAGCATATATGGTGGCTACATACGCAAATGAGGCGAGAAGAGAAGGCAAAAGCACGGTCGAACAACTATGATCAAGAAGTGATCCTAGAACAACCTCGTCAAGCATAACTCCAACACCGTGTTCACTTCCCGGACTCCACGAGAAGAGACCATCACGTTACACACGCGATTGGTGTATTTTAATTAAGATCAACTTCGGGTTTTCTACAACCGGACATTAACAAATTCCCATCTGCCACATAACGCGGGCACGGCTTTGAAAGATAATACCCTGCAGGGTGTCCCAACAAGCCCATGATAAGCTCTCGCGATCAACGAAGGATATTCCTTCTCCTCGGGAAGACCCGATCAGTCTCGGAATCCGGCTACAAGACATTTCACAGCAATAAAACAAGACCAGCAAAGCCGCCCGGATGTGCCGACAAATCTGATAGGAGTCGCGCGTACCTCGGTCTCGGGGCACACCGGATGAGCAGACGTCGGGTTGGCATAAACCCTGGTTGCCAGGGCGCGGACATCGCTTCGGTTTGGACCAGCACTCGAAGGAGAACTGGCCGGGGGCTAAAATAAAGATGACCCTCGGGCTCCGAAACCCAAGGGAAAAGGGCATAGGTGAGGCAAATGGTAAAACCAATGTTGGGCCTTGCTGGAAAAGTCTTATTCAAAGCGAACTGTCAAGGGGGTCCCATAAATCACCCGACCGTGTTAGGGACGCAAAAATCCGGGAACATAATACCGATATGACGGAAACTAGGGCGGCAAGAGTGGAACAAAACACCAGGCATAAGGCCGAGCCTTCCACCCTTTACCAAGTATATAGATGCATTAATTAAATAAGATATATTGTGATATCCCAACAAGTAAACATGTTCCAACAAGGAACAACATCCCCTGTTCAACAAGGAACAAACTTCATCTTCACCGCAACTAACAACGCTATAAGAGGGCTGAGCAAAGCGGTAACATAGCCAAACAACGGTTTGCTAGGAAAAGATGGTTAGGGGCTTGACATGGCAACATGGGAGGCATGATATAGCAAGTGGTAGGCATCGCAGCATAGGCATAGCAAAAGAGCGAGCATCTAGCAAGCAAAGATAGAAGTGATTTCGAGGGTATGGTCATCTTGCCTGAAATCCATAAGGAAGAAGAACGAGTCCATGAAGAAGACAAACGGACGAAGTCGAATGAATCCTCACAACTCCGGAACGAAACCGAAGCTAACGAGAGAAGCAAACCGGAAAGAAGCAAACAACATAGTAAACAACCATCACATAAACATGGCATGATGCACAAACAAGTATGATGCATGTCCGGTTTAAATAGCATGGCATGGCAATATGCACAAACAACACTACAAGTTAAGTGGAGCTCAATATGCAACGAGTTGCATATTGACAAAACACCACATCAATTATTTAGTTCTCTCTTGGTTAGGTACTCAACAATATTAAATGTTATTAAACATGGCAAGAGGTGAAGCAAAAGAAACTAACTATTTAGGCAAGATTAAATGAGGCCGGAAATAACAACAACAATTCCGGAAAAATCCTCATATGCAAATTATGGATTCGGTACAGATCTGACCTAAAGCATATTTTAGAGTTGTTAAACAGCAAAATAAAGTGTACCATGTTAAACTAGGCATTTTTCTACCCCATTTACATATATAATTTATTTAAATCCGAGTTACTGTTATTTAGTTATGAAATAAATCATTTTAGCATGGCATTTAAGCAAATTAATGCAAACAACAATTTTAAACATTTAAATGTCGTTATCATGATGCGGATGACATGAGCAAGATTATGCAATTTTAAGAAATTGTTGACAAGAGCATTAAGAAGCATTATGTCACCGTGGTGGAAGAAAGGGGTGCCACGGCAACGAATCCGAAAATGGAGCCACGGCAACATATCGGTTCCGACAGCTCAATTGAGATATCGGTGCAAAGGAAAGTGGGCGTGAGCGAGTCATGCGAGGATGGTGGGGTGATCCCGATTACGGGTTCCCACGGAACGATGGCATGGCAACAAGGAGGAACAAGCGAGGACAATTCGGACACGGTCGGTCATCTCGGTGGGTATACCTCCGAAGCGAGCAATCGGGACGGGTCGAGTTTCGTAGAGGGAAGTATTGGTACACGGCGTAGGGGGAAGTAGTCGTTCACGTTCGATGGTAGTGGTACATCTCGTCATCGGAAGTAGTTGTTCATGTCCCGTGGATGTTCGGGGTCCACGGGGTCTTCGAGGGTCGACAGTAGTGGTACACGTTTTCGTAGATGTTGAATTGACGGTGGCGGTACTTGAAGAATCGAAGCGGACTTGGCGTCTTCGCGTAGGGGTACTTGTCGTTATCCACCTCGGATGTAGTCGTTCCCGTGTAGTCGATCTTGACGATCCGAGGGGGTACTTGGCGCATCACCGTGTAGTCGATCTTGACGGAACCGAATGTCCTCGAGGTAGTCGTGGTACTTGGCGATTCCGGAGACGGCAGCAGGGTAATGGGCGTGTCACGATGTAGTTTGACTTGACAAAATCACACCGTCTCGGGTTATGATCTTGAGGAGCAGCGGCGATCGCAGTACATGGGAGGCTACCGGGCCTTGTGGAGCTCTGGTGGTCGCCACCACCGGAGGAGGCGGCAAGGGTGAGGGGACCGGCGCAGAGGCGGCGAGGGTCGCCGGGGCGGGGACGCAGGAGGCCGGCGCGCGGCGCCATGGGGAGGCGACAGCGCGGACCTGCAGGGCAGGAGCGAGCAGGAGTCCGGGAGGACCAAGGAGGCACGGCGAGGTTGGGGTTGCGAGGAAGCAGAGGTCGGCCGGTCGTGGCGGACGGCGGAGAGCATCTCAGCCACGGGGAAGGTCGGCGGCGGGCTTCGGAGCAAGGTGGAGGACGGAGGTCCGGCGAGGCAGCAGAGGGATGGCGGCGCTCCTGGACGCAGCGGCCGGAGGGTGACGGGGCATGGGAGGCGGAGCCGTGGGGCTCGGCGCGAGACCTCGGGGCGCCGGCGGCAGAAAGCGGCGACGGGGTCTCCGGCCTGGTCGCTGACGAGGGCGACGGGGATTGGGTGCGGCGTCGGCGAGAGGGAGAGATGAGGGGGGATCGGGAGAGAAGCGAGCGGGAGCGAGGGGATCGGGCAGGGGGTTCGGGAGAGATGGGGAGGACGAGGGGATCGATCAAACGGGACGAGTGGCTGGCGGCGGAGGGAGAGATCGAGAGGGTGGGGATCGGGCGAGCGAGGGCTAGGGTTAGAGGGTTAATTGGGCCTTGGGAGGCCTTGGGCCATAGAGGCCGGCGCGGGAGGAGAATGGCCAGGGGCCGGCTGGGCTGGCTCTCTTCTCTCCTCTCTTATATATTTTCTTTAGCAGAAAACAGAATTAGAGATAAGAAAAGAAGAGAGGGTTAGGGAAAGAATTTGCGGACGCGGACAATTTTCCCGGGCTCACAAAAATATGAAGAATTTAACAAAAATGTCCCAAGGATTTTGGTGGAACTCCGGAAAATGATAGAATAATAATGGCAAGGTTTTGAGGTCAACTCGGAGCAGAAAAAGGCATGGGATTTAATATGCAAGTGGGTTATGGTTAATTCCAAATAAATGGAATAATTTTATATAGCTCCCTAATATTGGGAGGATATGCTATAAAGAGAAGTCAACCTTCCCTCGATTTAAATGGACCGAGGATCCATACAATTTATTTAGATGAGTTTTTAAAATTAAATGGCATGATGGCATGATGCAATGCAAGAGATGACATGATGAAATGCAAAAACAAAACAAAACACATGGCAAAACTCGAAAAACCACACGGCAGGCAATGAAGCTCCGGTCTTGGGGCGTCACAACACTCCACCACTACGAGAGGATCTCGTCCGAGATCTAGGATGGCACCGAGAGAAAAGCGGAAGAGGAAGAGGTAAAACCAAGTTGCTTCTCCGACATTTAGTGAAACCAAAGAACCTTGAGAGGTTGAACCAAATGAAAGAAAGAAAACAATGAAGATGAAGAAAGTTGAAAACACTCTGTTATAAAAGAGGAACAAGGGATACGACGAAAACCAAGAGGTTTATTGATAAGATAGATACTGAAACCACTCCGGTTAAAACTAGATAGACAAGGAATAAGATTGATAAAATTTGGACAGCACTCCGACTGAAAGAAGAAGGAAAACTTGATAAGATGAAAAGAACTTGAAGAGATGACACAACCTCCGGTTAAATGGATAAGCAACGAAGAGAGCAACATCACAATGCCTCCGGAAGCAATGCATGATAGATAGAAAGTTGGAATGAATAGAACGAAGAATGAAACCAACATCACCCACCATAAATGAATTTGAAAGAGCATCCTTAGAAGTAGGATTGAACGGAGTTGTTTGAAAAACAACAACGATAAGGATAAGCTTGTAGTGGGCTTATGAATACATCTCAAAATTATGAGGTGAGCTTCTGCCACCAACGGAAGCACATGATTGGATTGATATCAACAAGGAGACAAGAAACGTATTTCACCGGGAGGACAAATGAAGAACTTAGGTCATATATAAGCACCATAAATAGCAACAATCCTTAGGGGAAAACTTTAGGTGAAATATAGCCCAAGACAACTCCAATGAAGAGATTGATGGATTTAAAATACCTCATTCTTGACAACATGTGAATCATGAAACACGAACTCAAATTGTCGAGAATGACATAACACCATCTCAAATGATAAGGTAGAACAAATTGCACTTCGAAATGCAAGAAGAAGAATACTTGAACTCCCCAAAACAAAACATGTGTTGAGCACCATGTTCAATTTTGAGTAGCTTGACGGATCTTAACTCCGAGAGAAATCTTGAAGAACAATTGAAGAATGAAAAGAATCCTTGAGGAAGCACCATGTAGAGCCTCCATGAAGAACTCCGGTAAAAAAAAAGGATGATAAGAGAAAGAGAAGTTGAAAACACAAGGTGAAGCCTTGCAGTGATAAGATGAAGCTTTGAAATGATATAACCGAGAAAACTTGGAACTCCGGAAAGAAAGATGAACAAATGAAATCACGAATTTTGACGATCCTCCGGAATAAGGAATTGAATTTACTCGATGAAACAAGAATAAGAATTACATTATGCTGATCCTTCACCAATTAAATTGATGACAAGCAATGGATTAGGCATACTACTTATTCCCATAGAAAGGATTAAGATAGATATGGCGCAAACTTGGGAAGGTCTTCAACGAACCACCGGCAGGATTTGGAAACAACAAATTAATCCATATAATAACGAAGGAAGAGAACTCTTGAACGAACCACCGTAAGAATTGAAAATGAAAGTAGCAAAGGCACAATTCACCAGGAAGAATTGGAAAACGAATGAAGATATTTGAGGGGATTTAGATACATTAGAACGAAGAGATCACGAGCTGACTGGAGAATACTTCGACGATGCACCGGTGAGATTTGGAAAACAAGAGTTGAACGCTTGAATGGATAATTCTGAGATGATGGGCTCAGAAGAATCAAACTGAAAAGACTCCTGAATACTCCGGGTGGGTGAAAAGAATTCTCACAATCTAAAACAATTATGAGAGGATGGCAACAAACTAGAACCATGAATCTTGAAGAGAATGGAGCAAGATTAAAGAGAAACTCTTCTTCGGTCTTAAAAATTCGAGAATGACGACGAGAAACACCACCATGAATTGTTGAGGCACTCCGGAATGAAAATTAGAAAGGTTGAACCAACGATGAAAAAAAAAATTTGAAAGATCTTGGAGAAAGACATATGACTGATGACAATTCATTCTTACGTCAAGCTTCGAAAAGAATTTGGGAATAGCTCCGGGAAAATTAGAAGAGTCAGGTAAGATCCTGGGAAAAGACCTGTGGGTTAGGGCCCACTCAAAAGAACCACCGTTGAACAATTGTTTGAAATAGATATTGCACCGGTAGAATTAAATGGCTTGAATGAGATAGCATCCTCAAAAGAACTTGAGTGAATTGAGAATGGAAACTAGAATCTTCTGAGATATCTTCAACACTCCGGAACAATTGAATAGCGAGAAATGGATGATTAAGAGATGCACCGACATGAGAAAGCATTTGAAACGAGGAAAGGAATATGATGAATATCGAAAGCTTGAATTGGATCCACTGGAGAAGAAATAACAATGAAGGATGATGAACTTGAAACTGTTGGGCATCTTCATGGGAAATCACCGGATAAGAACATTAAAGGAAAAGAATGAAGAAACTTCACTCAATAAAAATGGATACTTGATTAAGAAATCTGAGTCCTTGAAGAAAAAAGGTGGGAGGGCGGGAAAACAAAGGCAACTTAGGTCGGATGAAACGAACACCGTTGAGAAAAAGGTTAGAATTGATCTTGCGAATGTTGGAATGATCGGATCCACTTGAAGAGAAGCACGCCGGTTGAGAAAAGAATTGAGATGACAAGCTCAGTGATCAAGAAGGATTAGTATTCACATAGCAATAAGAGAACACCATTTGAAGAAAAGGTATGGATTCAACACTTGACTTCGAAGCAACTCGAATACCACAAATAAAACAAAACAAAGGATTTGGCTTGCAGAATAAGCCAGAAACAAACACATATGATAGAGATTTACCCAATCCCATATCATGCATCTGTCGGAAAGATATTCTAGGAGCTACTTGAATTCCCACCTATAAACTCCCAAACTTTCGGTTATGCAATCTGGTGTTGGGGATCAGAGGACACAAAATATATCACCCAAACTAACAATACCTAGATCCAGCTGTATCCATCCGTCAACACATAACCAAGAAATCCTCGAAATCGTGTACCTCGACCTTGAAAAACATCCGTTATACAAGTCATGGCAATACTCCCTTTTCGCCACGATCTTGGGCTATCGGGGTTATCTCACCAACAACTGCACAAAAGAGATTTCGATGTCGGCAAAACTCAGGTATTCTAGAATCGCAGCGATAAAATTGTGGCGACAACACCTCGGAGCTCAACTCCCGGGACACTGCCACAACCCCTAAATGTCAGGAGGCACCAAGAACAATGTTCTCGTCACAAAACCATCGGAACGATTCCAAGATACCCGCGTGATCCTAAAAAAATTTTTTTAGTGAAATTTGAGGAGAGAAAAGTCAAAACTCTACGTCAGGATACCTCACCAGAGCGACGAAGGGACTGAGGAGTAAAAATAATCCTACTCTCCGATATATATACTCCTAAGACTCAAAACATTTTCCATTCTAGACTCAACAACGCCACAAACAATCAAGTAGGGGCTCCTAAGTCGGGAAGGCTCGATTACCAACTTGTAGCGCCTCGATGCGGCTATATCTCCCGTGTCGAAGCACGACTTAGAGGCATAACCGCATTGAAAGCAATGTCGCAAGTGAGGTAACCTTCACACAACCCATGTAATACATAAGGGAAAGAGATACATAGTTGTCTTACAATAGCCACTTCACACAATACATGAGTAAAACATTACATCATACAGATAGAATCAAGGTCCGACTACGGAACCAAAATAAAAGAAGACTACCCCAAATGCTACACAGATCCCGATCGTCCCAACTGGCTCCACTCTTGATCAGCTGAAGCGAAACAACACAATGCACAAAGTCTTCATCGAGCTCCTCCTTGAGCTCGGTGCATCACCTGCAGTTTCATCGGCACTGCAAACTGGTTTGGAAGTATCTGTGAGTCACGGGGACTCAGCAATCTCACACCATGAGATCAAGACTATTTAAGCTTAAAGGTAGGACAGGGTTGTGAGGTGGAGCTGCAGCAAGCGACTAGCATATATGGTGGCTACATACGCAAATGAGAGCGAGAAGAGAAGGCAAAAGCACGGTCGAACAACTATGATCAAGAAGTGATCCTAGAACAACCTCGTCAAGCATAACTCCAACACCGTGTTCACTTCCGGACTCCGCGAGAAGAGACCATCACGGTTACACACGCAGTTGGTGTATTTTAATTAAGATCAACTTCGGGTTTTCTACAACCGACATTAACAAATTCCCATCTGCCACATAACCGCGGCACGGCTTTGAAGATAATACCCTGCGGGGTGTCCCAACAGCCCATGATAAGCTCTCGCGATCAGCGAAGGATATTCCTTCTCCCGGAAGACCCGATCAGTCTGGAATCCGGCTACAAGACATTTCACAGCAATAAAACAAGACCAGCAAAGCCGCCCGGATGTGCCGACAAATCCTGATAGGAGTCGCGTACCTCGGTCTCGGGCACACGGATGAGCCAGATGTCGGGTTGGCATAAACCCTGGTTGCCCGAGCGCGGACATCGCTCGGTTTGGACCAGCACTCGAAGGAGAACTGGCCGGGGGCTAAAATAAAGATGACCCTCGGGCTCCGAAACCCAAGGGAAAAAGGGCATAGGTGAGGCAAATGGTAAAACCAATGTTGGGCCTTCTTTGGAAAAGTCTTATTCAAAGCGAACTGTCAAGGGGTCCCATAAATCACCCGACCGTGTTAGGGACGCAAAATCCGGGAACATAATACCGATATGACGGAAACTAGGGCGGCAAGAGTGGAACAAAACACCAGCATAAGGCCGAGCCTTCCACCCTTTACCAAGTATATAGATGCATTAATTAAATAAGATATATTGTGATATCCCAACAAGTAAACATGTTCCAACAAGGAACAACATCCCCTGTTCAACAAGGAACAAACTTCATCTTCACCTGCAACTAACAACGCTATAAGAGGGCTGAGCAAAGCGGTAACATAGCCAAACAACGGTTTGCTAGGAAAAGATGGTTAGGGGCTTGACATGGCAACATGGGAGGCATGATATAGCAAGTGGTAGGCATCGCAGCATAGGCATAGCAAAAGAGCGAGCATCTAGCAAGCAAAGATAGAAGTGATTTCGAGGTATGGTCATCTTGCACGAAATCCATAAGGAAGAAGAACGAGTCCATGAAGAAGACAAGCGGACGAAGTCGAATGAATCCTCACAACTCCGAACGAAACCGAAGCTAACGAGAGAAGCAAACCGGAAAGAAGCAAACAACATAGTAAACAACCATCACATAAACATGGCATGATGCGCAAACAAGTATGATGCATGTCCGGTTTAAATAGCATGGCATGGCAATATGCACAAACAACACTACAAGTTAAGTGGAGCTCAATATGCAGCGAGTTGCATATTGACAAAACACTGCAAGTAGATCGTACTTAGGCGATTCTAGCATCCTAGCCGATGCAACCCGGCACCTTCAACGAACAGACTAATTCCTAACCATGGCCTTGAGATATCATCCGGTCGGGAGAGGAAGCTCACGCAAGAGATCGCTAATGATTCCCACGACATCCAACGCTCAGCTATCAGCGAACCGATGACCTACTAGTCATTTGCCTCGGAACTCGGTAATGCCTATGGTGTACACCTGACTATGCCCATAAAGTTAGCTAGTGACACGACCCTAGAGACACCTTGGATACTTCGGCACTACACGTCAATCGCAGCTCGAGTCGGAGCAATATGACAGTAGGCTCATGAGGATTATTTCAGGCGTTAATACGCTCCGACAGCTCACTGACAACTAAGCTGCTGATCTGGCGTTGTGCACCCTACTCGACTGGCTACACAATACTAACTGCTCTACTCTCGATGATCTAGGTCAACAGTACGTCACGGTCAGGACTCATCGTGACATCTACCGACTACGTATCAAATACCAATTCTGAAGAATATAGTGTCATGCCTATTACATACTTGACAGAAGTCCATCTGTACACAAGTGACTAGTGTGCGCACTATTTACATGCCATCACCAACATAGTGCTTCCACACTCGACTCAGCCATATCTGCTTAGACGGATAGGCATGCCAGCACTGCGACCATACCATTACGCTGACTAATAATCTGCGATAAGAGCAATTGGTGATCGCACCTAAGGCGATCAGTGCCGATAACCTGCCCCTGTCGCACGTGACTAGCTACGGCTACTCACATCCCCGTGATACTTCGATCTACTTACAAGTAATGCCATCACACTCTCATGCAGTTATGTACCAGATCGACTAATAGCTCCAGTGGACCATTGACAACTCATGCGGTACTCTCATGAATATGACACGTGCACTCACTGTCCTTATCTGATCCGCAGCTGCACTCGTCTCCATGACGCTCATGCTCACAAGCATATCATCCGATGTCCGGTGCTCAGATCGCCTGCACTCCGTTGCGTGAGTAGCCTCATAGAGTCCAACCGAGCGCCAAAACCCATTGCATCACCTGTCATAAACGCACTGACCAAAGCATCGGTCGAGCATGTCCATGCATGATCCACCATACTATCCCATGTTGACACCTCCAGCATCTTCACGCTCACTACTGCAAGGTCAATCGAAGCGTCAATGCCTCGCCGTAACTACATGCAGCCCATCATGTATCTCGGTCAACGTCCTGCCACTCACTGTCTAAACGGACTGCACCGATGAACCCTGCGTTGCGGAGCCTACTATGCGGCGCGCTAGGGGCTGCGCGGCTGATCCGATGACCTGGCAGTCTGGGCTCAATCAGCTAGTCGTACGCTCGCAAACAATCGACTTATGGCGACTCCCGGTCACGTCGAGCGTCATCGATCATGCTCGACAGATGCTTGCACTCTCTTCCGGCGTGCGAAATCTGAAACTGCATTTACTTGACATATCGCCGTAAGTCCGCCGCCTACCAGGTACGCAAGTCAATTACAACATTTAATTACCTGATTACTTATTGCGATAGTTAAGCTAGCCCATGCAAAAACTTCTCACCCATGACCTCAAGTCCTTGGGCCGTTACCCAAACATTTAATGGTCCGCTAGGCATACAGAGGAGTAAATGCGCCAGTTTTTTCTGCTCTCGGTTGATGACTAATGCGCAGGCACACACTCGGTCAAGCCCATCACTGAGCCAGTTCGCCTGTTTACTCGGCCATGTCATCCTCCGACATCAACGGCCCGACGCAGCACAGACTCCTCCTCGGTGGCGGTTGGACACTTTCGGCTGCCACACGTGTCGCCACCTCTCGGCCGCCGTCTGGTTCCGGCCAGACCGGCCGTTTCCGCTGAAGTAGAGATCTCCTCCGGGCTGCCTCTACAATTCTCCTTCTCATTTTAACTCACAACGCACGCAGAATCGTATTTACTTCTTGCTCAATTACTAGCACTAATCCTCCGGCATGCAGATTCTGGACGTGGGGCAATTCCACCAATGCGTTGGACGTTTACAACTCCATCAATGCGTTGGACATGGACGCCTCCTTCAATGCGTTTTGGACGCGGTCAAATCCATCAATGCATGGTAACGGCATCTAAAGCGGCAGATGTGGGCGAATCCCCGCGACCAATGGTCTCCGGCACGACGCCCCGGCGGTTCCTCCGTCTGACGCCAAGCACTCGCCGATAGCCTGCACGAAGGAGTCAACACCACACCGCCGCAACCGGATGTTAACTCTGCCCTCACACACGACTACGTATCCCGCGTTGGAGGCACAAACCCGACGCGGTGTGGCGACCAGGAGTTGGCCATGTTGCCATTCTCAGAAGTTTCTCCCTTCAGCATCATCCACTCGACGGCAACTCCCTTCAGTCGGCATGGTCACTCGGATGGGCTAGCTCACATGGACCGAACATGATCACTAGCGCTCCGTCGCCACATCGCCACCACTCGGCCGCCTGCGCACGCGCCACGGTTGATCGCGTCATCATCAATTTCCCGATTAAGACGCACTGCATGTTACCACTCCGCGGCACAAGTCTACTTCACTCGGACGCCCCGCGCATCGCCACTCTGCGGGAGGAGTCTACTTCACTCTGACGCCTCGCGCGTCACCACTCCGCGGGATGGGTCTACTTCACTCGGACGCCCCGCGCATCGCCACTTCGCAGGACAAGTCTACTTCACTCGGCCGCCCCGCGCGTCGCCATAGGTTGGTCACCTCATAACCACTCGGCCGCCCCGCGCGTCGCCATAGGTTGGTCACTTCATAACCACTAGGCCGCTTCGGGCGTCGCCAATCGGTTGGTCACCTCATCACCACTTGGTCACCCCGCGACACAGTTTTTACAATCTCATAAATGATTGTTATTCTTTTTTATATGCTCTAAATCCCCCAGTGGGTGACTTAGTTGCGAATCCAGTACTCGCCTAAGTTTCAAAAAATCCTACTGAGTGGAGAGCAACCCTCCCACTCGGGGCTTAGCTGCAGTCCAGTACTCGCCTAAGTTTCAAAAAATCCTACCGAGTGGAGAGCAACCTCCCACTGGGGCTTAGCTGCAGTCCAAGACTTGCCTAAGTTTCAAAAAATCCTACCGAGTGGAGAGCAACCTCCCACTGGGGCTTAGCTGCAGTCCAAGACTCACCTAAGTTTCAAAAATCCCACCGAGTGGAGAGCAACGCCCCACTGGGGCTTAGCTGCAGTCCAAGACTACTAAGTTTCAAAAATCCTACCGAGTGGAGAGCAACCTCCCACTGGGGCTTAGCTGCAGTCCAAGACTACCTAAGTTTCAAAAAAATCCTACCGAGTGGAGAGCAACCTCCCACTGGGGCTTAGCTGCAGTCCAAGACTAGCCTAAGTTTCAAAAAAATCCTGCCGAGTGGAGAGCAACCTCCCACTGGGGCTTAGATGCAGTCCAAGACTCGCCTATGTTTAAAAACTCCACTTTGCGCGCCCTTGTCGCCACTCGGTTGGTCACCTCATAACCACTGGCCGCCTGCGTTGCCATCGGTTGGTCACCTCATCACCACTGGCCGCACCTCATAACCACTCGCCGCCACTCGGTTGGTCACCTCATAACCACTCGGCCGCCGACGCTGCTTCCATCGGGTTGGTCACCTCATAACCACCCAGCGTTGCCATCGGTTGGTCACCTCATCACCACTGGCTGCCCCGCCACCACTCAGTTGGTCACCTCGGCGCCCAGCTTCACCACTAGTTGGTCAACCACTCGGCCGCCCAGCAGATGCCATCGGTTGGTCACCTCATAACCACTCCAGTACTAGCCTAAGTTTCAAAAATCCTCTTGCCGCCTAACTGCGATACTTGCCTAAGTTTCATCGGTTGGTCACCTCATCACCACTCGCCCCCTCCCACTCGCCTGCAGTCCAGTGCTACGCCTAAGTTTCGGGGCTTAACTGATCGCCACTCGGTTGGTCACCTCATAACCACCTCATAACCACTCGGCCGCCCCCAGCGTTGCCATCGGTTGGTCACCTCATCACCACTCGCTGCCCGCGCGTCACCACTCAGTTGGTCACCTCGGAACCACTCGGCCGCCCAGCATATTGCCATCGGTTGGTCACCTCATAACCACTTTCGGCCGCCCAGCGTTGCCATCGGTTGGTCACCTCATCACCACTCGCCCGCCCAGCGTGTCGCCACTCGGTTGGTCACCTCATAACCACTCGGCCGCCCAGCGTTGCCATCAGTTGGTCACCTCATCGGCCGCCCAGCGTTGGTCACCTCATCACCATCACCACTCGGCCGCCCGCGTCGCCCTCGGTTGGTCACCTCATCACCACTCGGCCGCCCAGCGTTGCCATCGGTTGGTCACCTCATCACCACTCGGCCGCCCCGCGCGTTGCCATCGGTTGGTCACCTCATAACCACTCGGTCGCCCCGCGCGTTGCCATCGGTTGGTCACCTCATAACCACTCGGCCGCACCGCGCGTGGCCATCGGTTGGTCACCTCATCACCACTCGGCTGCCCAGCGCCGCCACTCGGTTGGTCACCTCATAACCACTCGGCCGCCAGCGTTGCCATCGGTTGGTCACCTCATAACCACTCGGCCGCCCTGCGCGTCGCCATCGGTTGGTCACCTCATCACCATTCGGCCGCCCCGCGTGTGGCTACTCGGTTGGTCACCTCATAACCACTCGGCCACCCCGCGCGTTGCCATCGGTTGGTCACCTCATCACCACTCGGCCACCCTACATGTCGCCATCGGTTGGTCACCTCATAACCACTTGGCTGGCCCGCGCATCACCATCGGTTGGGCACGTCATCACCACTCGGCTGCCGCGTGCGTCGCCACTTGGTTGGTCACATCATCATCACGCGGCCGCCCCGCGCGTCGCTACGCTGCGGGATGCGTCTACTTCACTCGGCCGCCCCGCGCGCCTTCAGACAACTAAGTCATTTTATATTCTGTTATTTTCGCCTTCCCGAGTATTCCGTAAGTCACACGTCACGTTCACTCGGAGGCCACGCCACCGAGTGTACCTCTACGCTCGGTTGCTTATTTTCACATACTTGCTTAGTACTGGTTATGTGACTCCCAAGTCCGACTTCCATTTTTTCGCATACATCATTCACGAACACCAGGTGTCGTTCTTCATTTCGGGTTTGCATCGGTCCTCCAGGGTTGGAGCTCAGTCGAAACACTACACTTCCGTTTTATTTGAGCTAGTATTTCAGTGAGTTCAGCCGGATCCGTCACTTCGACAAGTTCGAACGAATCCTTCGCTCTTTCAGACTCTTGCTGGTTAATCAGCAAGCCCCTTGCACTCCCAGCGGGTGTCTATGGGTGTTATTCACACAAATCATTTAGCGCACATCAAATTTCCTCGAGAAATTATTTCGTTGGCTTGTGCCCTTTTTTATACAAGTTACGCGGTCACTCGACAGCCCTTTGCGACAACTTCATCACTACTCGGACTCGGTCACCATACCGGTCCTAGCACACCACAACACCGACCTTGTCGCCGTGTTGACTTGAAACACATCCGGCCAACCCCTCTGTGGAATTCTCTTCTTCATATCAATGATATAGACCTCGTCGGGCATGAGACAGATAAGTCCCTTTTATAATTAAACTTCACACGCAACTCTTTTTGCGAGTTTGCCTCTTTCGAGCATCACTCGGAAAATTCTCCTCATCCTTACCCGAGTCCGACTCGATGGATTGCAAATTATCCATTCAACACTATATTTCCCGTATTCAGACATGTCCGTTGTTGAAGCCTGTAGTACGCTCGGGAGCTACGCCGCACTCGGGGGCTGCAACTCATTTGGAATGACACTCTCCTAAGTGGTCGAGTGCTTCATCACTAGTTAGATCCTTCACTTCTACAAGTGCATTCGACCCACCACTTTGACAAGTTTTATAATCACCCAGACGCTCTGCGCGCCATCTTCATTCCTACTCAGACTCAGTTGTCACGCCGGTCTTGTTGCGTCGCAACCACACTACATCAACCTCGTCGCTACATTAACTTCGAAAGCATCTGGCTAAATCCTTCGAAGACAATTTCATCCACTTGGCTGGACACGTAGTCCTTCACTCGGCCACCTCACGTTTCTTCACTCGGCCGTCCCACACGTCGCCACTCGGTTGCGCACGTCTTCACGGCTTGGTCGCTCCGCGCGTCGCCTCTCGGTTGTGCATGCCTTCACCACACAGCCGCCTCGTGCGTCGCCCGTTGGCTCGACACGTAATCCTTCACTCGGCCACCTCGTGCATCCTCACTCGTCCGTCCCGCACATCACCACTCGGTTGTGCATGTCTTCACCACTTGGCTGCTCCGCGCGTCGCCTCTCGGTTGTACATGCCTTTGCCACTCGGCCGCCCCGCGTGTTGCCACTCGGTTATGCATGTCTTCACAACTCGTCCGCCCCGCGCATCGTCACTCGGTTGTACACATCATCGCCCCTTAACCACCTCGCGCGTCACCATCAGTTGGATATGTCTTTACCTCTACACACCCAACACGGGAACGACTAAGTTACTCATATGATCAAACCTCATATCACATTCTGTAGCAAGCTTGCCTCTTTCGAGCATCACTGGGGCTACGCACAGGCCGTCGGCCATGTCGCCCTCATTGGTTCGCCCATTCAATCAACCCATTGATCACATCAGAATATCTTTCGACCATACTTGCCGGTCTGCGAAACTCTATAAGGGTAATACTGTCCACTCGGACGATCGCCCAAATCATTACCTAAAGTCATCTTCAAGATTGCAAAGGGTGAGAACAACGCTCCTCTACGGATAACTTGGCTATCCTAGGTTCCAAGCGTCGGTTTCACAAACTTGGACTCGAGAGGCGCACGTCTGGTGTTCCCCGGGATAATGAGTGGCCTCTCCCGGAGAGTCAGCCTACACACTAGCTTCGTCACTCGGGTTTCATGGCACGTCCATGTCAGACCACTAGTCTATCTCCTCCGGGAGACATACAAGTGCCACTAAGTTCTTCCTTGCAGTCAACATACCTCGATCAGTCGGGAAGCACGTACACTCGGACAAATACCCCTTTCATGCAAAAGGGTGAAAATGAAGCTCCTCTACGGATACAATGTAATCTTACAAATACCACTTTCATGCAAAATCTAACGGTAGAAGTACTAATGGAAAGATTACTCCCTGAAGTGTCCAGCTTTTTTCTACAGTCAGCAGTTTCAAAGCCGAATTCATTCACCGTGCGAGAGCACGAAGATTCACCTGCTTGACCGAGTTCCAGGCTGAATTTATTCCGTGTCGAGTGCACGAAAATCACTCCGACCGACTCAGCTCCAGGCTGAGCTTATTTACCATGTCAAGCACCTGAAGATGCATCCGGTTGACTCAATTTCAGACTAAAAGATATCTACCGTGTCGACTGTGTGGAGGTTTACCAGGAGACTTAAACCCTCTGCCCGACTCATCTAGTCCGACAGAGGCTCGGGGACTACACCCAGCGGGTGCACTCAGCGTGCCCCCACTGGAAGAGAACTCAGAAAGAAACATTTTGCTCGATGCAAAACCAGCTCCAGAATTACTCGACCTCCGAGTCAGAGAAGAACAAGTTCGATCAGTACCATCTAATAAGAGATTTAGTTCTCTCAGACCCCCGCCGACTGCCCGCAGTCGACGGTGGTCACGGGGACTACACCCAGTGGGTGCACTCAGCGTGCCCCCACTGGAGTAATCTCCACTTGGTACGGCCTGACCAGTCCGAGTGATGAACACAACAACAAAAAGACAGGCTCTAAGACTCCCGCCGACTGCCCGCAATCGATGGCAGTCTCTGGGACTACACCCAGTGGGTGCACTCAGCGTGCCCCCGCTGGAATGGTATCCACTCGGAACGGTCCGCCCGGTCCGAGTGACGGCCAAACAACAAAAAAAGACACGTTCCAGGCGTGAAGAAATTCTAAGTAATCAGTTACTCAATGCAGGACCAGCTCCAAATCACTCCAAAAAAAATTGCTATAAGGTGAGTTTAACGCTCCTCCGCGGACCCATTTGAGCTCATTTCACTCGGACACCATACAGTCTGGAATCCGTCAAGGCAACTTGCGGAGATAAGGTCGCCGGGTGACCAGAGGGAGTTCATAAGGGCCTCCGCAGCACTCGACTCATCTGGGAATTCACCTCGACTCGACCCGCTCAAACCTCGACCAATTCGGGGGCTAATGACGAGGACATGTATTAGGGGTAGGGTAATAGGCCTGACCTAAAGGCCCTACCCATGGACACCGTATACTTTGTACTGGGCCCCAGGGCCAGATCGCCGTCTAGATGTACCGCAACTTGAAAGTCACTCGGACGGCGATAACCACTCGGAGCACGGCACTTCACTCGACGAGCTCATTCCACTCGACCATGTAACTCACTCGGATATGCAAAGACCAATAGTCAGCATGACGGTTTTATAGTGGGCAGGCATTACGGCATTGATGCTCCATCGTGTAACATAAGGGGTGAGGGGGTGGCGCACTCTATATAAGCCACCCCCCACCATAAGACTAGGGGGCTCTTTTCTTCCACCTCTCTCTCTTTTCACCATTAGTCTCAGGACTTAGCTCAGGCATGGGGATCCGTTCCTCTCTCTCACACACATATTGTAATCTCCGGATGTATACTCAGATAAAACAAAGCCTCTCCGGAGCACGAGACGTAGGGTTGTTATCTCCATCGTGAGAGGCCCGAACTCGCTAAAACCACCGTGTCACCCATATGCATCTCGATAGATAATGCTCCGTTATCCTACCCCTCTCTTACTGTCAGACTTAGAACCACGACAGTTGGCGCCCACCTTGGGACATGGCATCTTCCGAGCCATGATGCAAATGGTTTTATTTCTTCGATCTTCGATCTTTATCCATCGATCAACAATCATCCAAGGAGATGTTCCAGAAATCGCTCCATTCACTGGAGAGACATGATACTATTCGTACAGAGGAATCAGGAAGTTTCATTCCATCCTGTCTCCTTTACAATCAATCGATGATTTGCTAATTGTTTTTTGTTTCTTTTCCATGTCACAATTATGAACGACGGAAGAGGAGAGAGCCATGACAATGGATGTCATCGCAGAAGCTCAGCCCCGTGACTCCCCGTCGGCGCCGCGCTGCAGCACGCCACCGTTACCCTCCTCAAGATCCTCCTCGGCTCCGACGGCGATGGCAAGTAGGTCTCGTCTGCACCGAGCCCGCCTCCGGCAAGTTTCACTCGACGAAATTTCGTCACATGGAAAGTCCCTCGCCCGACCTCGCAAGCCATGGAGGTCTATGCCGTTGTCTCTCTGTCCGGCGACCCGCGCTCGCTGCAGCGCGTCATCACCGACCGCTCCGGCGGCTACGCCGTCGTCTCGTTGTCCGACAACCCATGCTCACCACAGCGCGTGACTGCCGACCGCTCCGGCGGCTACGCCGTCGTCTCACTGTCCAGCAACCCGCGCTCGCCGCAGCGCGTCACCGTTGACCGCTCCAGCAGCTACGTCGTCGTCTCGTTGTCCGGTGACCCGCGCTGGCCCAGCGCGACCTGAACTGCGGCAGTCAGATTCGCCGTCACCACTAGCGCCGCCGGGTAGGTTGACATGCTGTTCCACGCTCGCGAGGCACACATCACAAACTTCTCTCCGGCACCGCCAACGGCCCCCGTTCCCGTAAGTCCGTCGCCTACCAGGTACGCAAGTCAATTACAACATTTAATTACCTGATTACTTATTGCGATAGTTAAGCTAGCCCATGCAAAAACTTCTCACCCATGACCTCAAGTCCTTGGGCCGTTACCCAAACATTTAATGGTCCGCTAGGCATCTGAGAGGAGTAATCGCCAGTTTTTTCTGCTCTCGGTTGATGACTAATGCGCAGGCACACACTCGGTCAAGCCCATCACTGAGCCAGTTCGCCTGTTTACTCGGCCATGTCATCCTCCGACATCAACGGCCCGACGCAGCACAGACTCCTCCCTCAGTGACGGTTGGACACTCGGCTGCCACACGTGTCGCCACCTCTCGGCCGCCGTCTGGTTCCGGCCAGACCGGCCGTTTCCGCTGAAGTAGAGATCTCCTCCGGGCTGCCTCTACAATTCTCCTTCTCATTTTAACTCACAACGCACGCAGAATCGTATTTACTTCTTGCTCAATTACTAGCACTAATCCTCCGGCATGCAGATTACGGGCGTGGGGCAATTCCTGTCGTTGGGCGTTTACAACTCCATCAATCGTTGGACATGGACGCCTCCTTCAATGCGTTTTGGACGCGGTCAAATCCATCAATGCATGGTAACGGCATCTAAAGCGGCAGATGTGGGCGAATCCCCGCGACCAATGGTCTCCGGCACGGCGCCCGGCGGTTCCTCCGTCGGCGCCAAGCACTCGCCGATAGCCTGCGAAGAGTCAACACCACACCGCCGCAACGGATGTTAACTCTGCCCTCACACACGACTACGTATCCCGCGTTGGAGGCACAAACCCGACGCGGTGTGGCGACCAGGAGTTGGCCATGTTGCCATTCTCAGAAGTTTCTCCCTTCAGCATCAACCACTCGACGGCAACTCCCTTCAGTCGGCATGGTCACTCGGATGGGCTAGCTCACTTGGACCGAACATGATCACTAGCGCTCCGTCGCCCACACGTCACCACTCGGCCGCCCTGCACGCGGCCACGAAGCTGATCGCATCATCATCAATTTCCCCGATTAAGACGCACTGCATGTTACCACTCCGCGGCACAAGTCTACTTCACTCGGACGCCCCGCGCATCGCCACTCTGCGGGAGGAGTCTACTTCACTCTGACGCCTCGCGCGTCACCACTCCGCGGGATGGGTCTACTTCACTCGGGCGCCCCGCGCATCGCCACTCCGCGGGACAAGTCTACTTCACTCGGCCGCCCCGCGCGTCGCCATAGGTTGGTCACCTCATAACCACTCGGCCGCCCCGCGCGTCGCCATAGGTTGGTCACTTCATAACCACTAGGCCGCTCCAGGCGTCGCCAATCGGTTGGTCACCTCATCACCACTTGGTCACCCATGACACAGTTTTACAATCTCATAAATGATTGTTATTCTTTTTATATGCTCTAAATCCCCGTTGGGTGACTTAGTTGCGAATCCAAGACTCGCCTAAGTTTCAAAAATCCCACTTGAGTGGAGAGCAACCCTCCCACTCGGGCTTAGCTGCAGTCCAAGACTAGCCTAAGTTTCAAAAATCCTACCGAGTGGAGAGCAACCTCCCACTCGGGGCTTAGCTGCAGTCCAAGACTTGCCTAAGTTTCAAAAATCCTACAGAGTGGAGAGCAACCTCCCACTCGGGGCTTAGCTGCAGTCCAAGACTCACCTAAGTTTCAAAAATCCTACCGAGTGGAGACAGCGCTCCCACTGGGGCTTAGCTGCAGTCCAAGACTACCTAAGTTTCAAAAATCCTACCGAGTGGAGAGCAACCCTCCCACTCGGGGCTTAGCTGCAGTCCATGCTACCTAAGTTTCAAAAAATCCTACCGAGTGGAGAGCAACCCTCCCACTCGGGGCTTAGCTGCAGTCCATGACTACTAAGTTTCAAAAAAATCCTGCCGAGTGGAGAGCAACCCTCCCACTCGGGGGCTTAGATGCAGTCCAGTACTCGCCTATGTTTAAAAACTCCACTGGCCGCCCCGCGCGTCGCCACTCGGTTGGTCACCTCATAACCACTCGGCCGCCCCGCGCGTTGCCATCGGTTGGTCACCTCATCACCACTCTGCCGCCCCGCGCGTCGCCACTCGGTTGGTCACCTCATAACCACTCGGCCGCCCGACGCGTTTCCATCGGTTGGTCACCTCATAACCACTCGGCCGCCCCGCGCGTTGCCATCGGTTGGTCACCTCATCACCACTCGGCTGCCCCGCGCGTCACCACTCAGTTGGTCACCTCAGAACCACTCGGCCGCCCCGCGCATTGCCATCGGTTGGTCACCTCATAACCACTCGGCCGCCCCGCGCGTTGCCATCGGTTGGTCACCTCATCACCACTCGCCCGCCCCGCGTGTCGCCACTCGGTTAGTCACCTCATAACCACTCGACCGCCCCGTGCGTTGCCATCAGTTGGTCACCTCATCACCACTCGGCCGCCCCGCGCGTCGCCACTCGGTTGGTCACCTCATAACCACTCGGCCGCCCCGCGCGTGGCCATCGGTTGGTCACCTCATCACCACTCGGCCGCCCCGCGCGTCGCCACTCGGTTGGTCACCTCATCACCACTCGGCCGCCCCGCGCGTTGCCATCGGTTGGTCACCTCATCACCACTCGGCCGCCCGGCGCGTTGCCATCGGTTGGTCACCTCATAACCACTCGGCCGCCCCGCGCGTTGCCATCGGTTGGTCACCTCATAACCACTCGGCCGCACCGCGCGTTGCCATCGGTTGGTCACCTCATCACCACTCGGCTGCCCCGCGCGTCGCCACTCGGTTGGTCACCTCATAACCACTCGGCCGGCCCGCGCGTTGCCATCGGTTGGTCACCTCATAACCACTCGGCCGCCCTGCGCGTCGCCATCGGTTGGTCACCTCATCACCATTCGGCCGCCCCGCGTGTGGCTACTCGGTTGGTCACCTCATAACCACTCGGCCACCCCGCGCGTTGCCATCGGTTGGTCACCTCATCACCACTCGGCCACCCGACATGTCGCCATCGGTTGGTCACCTCATAACCACTTGGCTGGCCCGCGCATCACCATCGGTTGGGCACGTCATCACCACTCGGCTGCCGCGTGCGTCGCCACTCGGTTGGTCACATCATCATCACGCGGCCGCCCCGCGCGTCGCTACGCTGCGGGATGCGTCTACTTCACTCGGCCGCCCCGCGCGCCTTCAGACAACTAAGTCATTTTATATTCTGTTATTTTCGCCTTCCCGAGTATTCCGTAAGTCACACATCACGTTCACTCGGAGGCCACGCCACCGAGTGTACCTCTACGCTCGGTTGCTTATTTTCACATACTTGCTTAGTACTGGTTATGTGACTCCCAAGTCCAACTTCCATTTTTTCGCATACATCATTCACGAACACCAGGTGTCGTTCTTCATTTCGGGTTTGCATCGGTCCTCCAGGGTTGGAGCTCAGTCGAAACACTACACTTCCGTTTTATTTGAGCTAGTATTTCAATGAGTTCAGCCGGATCCGTCACTTCGACAAGTTCGAACGAATCCTTCGCTCTTTCAGACTCTTGCTGGTTAATCAGCAAGCCCCTTGCACTCCCAGCGGGTGTCTATGGGTGTTATTCACACAAATCATTTAGCGCACATCAAATTTCCTCGAGAAATTATTTCGTTGGCTTGTGCCCTTTTTTATACAAGTTACGCGGTCACTCGACAGCCCTTTGCGACAACTTCATCACTACTCGGACTCGGTCACCATACGGTCCCAGACACCACAACACCGACCTTGTCGCCGTGTTGACTTGAAACACATCCGGCCAACCCTCTGTGGAATTCTCTTCTTCATATCAATGATATAGACCTCGTCGGGCATGAGATGATAAGTCCCTTTTATAATTAAACTTCACACGCAACTCTTTTTGCGAGTTTGCCTCTTTCGAGCATCACTCGGAAAATTCTCCTCATCCTTACCCGAGTCCGACTCGATGGATTGCAAATTATCCATTCAACACTATATTTCCGTATTCAGACATGTCCGTTGTTGAAGCCTGTAATGCGCTCGGAGCTACGCCGCACTTTCGGGGCTGCAACTCATTTGGAATGACACTCTCCTAAGTGGTCGAGTGCTTCATCACTAGTTAGATCCTTCACTTCTACAAGTGCATTCGACCCACCACTTTGACAAGTTTTATAATCACCCAGTTGTCACGCCGGTCTTGTTGCGTCGCAACCACACTACATCAACCTCGTCGCTACATTAACTTCGAAAGCATCTGGCTAAATCCTTCGAAGACAATTTCATCCACTTGGCTGGACACGTAGTCCTTCACTCGGCCACCTCACGTTTCTTCACTCGGCCGTCCCACACGTCGCCACTCGGTTGCGCACGTCTTCACGGCTTGGTCGCTCCGCGCGTCGCCTCTCGGTTGTGCATGCCTTCACCACACAGCCGCCTCGCGCGTCGCCCGTTGGCTCGACACGTAATCCTTCACTCGGCCACCTCGTGCATCCTCACTCGTCCGTCCCGCACATCACCACTCGGTTGTGCACGTCTTCACCACTTGGCTGCTCCGCGCGTCGCCTCTCGGTTGTACATGCCTTTGCCACTCGGCCGCCCCGCGTGTTGCCACTCGGTTGTGCATGTCTTCACAACTCGTCCGCCCCGCGCGTCGTCACTCGGTTGTACACATCATCGCCCCTTAACCACCTCGCGCGTCACCATCAGTTGGATATGTCTTTACCTCTACACACCCAACACGGGAACGACTAAGTTACTCATATGATCAAACCTCATATCACATTCTGTAGCAAGCTTGCCTCTTTCGAGCATCACTCGGGGGCTACGCACAGCCGTCGGCCATGTCGCCCTCATTGGTTACGCCCATTCAATCAACCCATTGATCACATCAGGAATATCTTTCTGACCATACTTGCCCGGTCTGCCGAAACTCTATAAGGGTAGTACTGTCCACTCGGACGATCGCCCAAATCATTACCTAAAGTCATCTTCAAGATTGCAAAAGGGTGAGAACAACGCTCCTCTACGGATAACTTGGGCCTATCCTAGGTTCCAAAGCGTCGGTTTCACAAACTTGGACTCAGAGACGGCACGTGCTGGTGTTCCCCCGGGATAATGAGTGGCCTCTCCCCAGAGAGTCAGCCTACACACTAGCTTCGTCACTCGGGTTTCATGGCACGTCCATGTCAGACCACTAGTCTATCTCCTCCGGGAGACATACAAGTGCCACTAAGTTCTTCCTTGCAGTCAACATACCTCGATCGATCGGGAAGCACGACACTCGGACAAATACCCCTTTCATGCAAAAGGGTGAAAATGAAGCTCCTCTCGGATACAATGTAATCTTACAAATACCACTTTCATGCAAAATCTAACGGTAGAAGTACTAATGGAAAGATTACTCCTCAAGTGTCCAGCTTTTTCTACAATCGGCGGTTTCAAAGCGAATTCATTCACCGTGTCGAGAACACGAAGATTCACCTGCTTGACCGAGTTCGGGCTGAATTTATTCCGTGTCGAGTGCACGAAAATCACTCCGACCGACTCAGCTCGGGCTGAGCTTATTTACCATGTCAAGCACCTGAAGATGCATCCGGTTGACTCAATTTCAGACTAAAAGATATTTACCGTGTCGACTGTGTGGAGGTTTACCAGGAGACTTAAACCCTCTGCCCGACTCATCTAGTCCGATGAGGCTCGGGGACTACACCCAGCGGGTGCACTCAGCGTGCCCCCTTGGAAGAGAACTCGAGAAAGAAACATTTTGCTCGATGCAAAACCAGCTCCGAATTACTCGACCTCCGAGTCGAGAAAGAACAAGTTCGATCGGTACCATCTAATAAGAGATTTAGTTCTCTCAGACCCCGCCGACTGCCCGCGATCGGCGGTGATCACGAGGACTACACCCGGTGGGTGCACTCAGCGTGCCCCACCGGAGTAATCTCCACTTGGTGCGGCTGACCAGTCCGAGTGATGAACACAACAACAAAAAGACAGGCTCTAAGACTCCCGCCGACTGCCCGCAATCGACGGCGGTCTCGGACTACACCGGTGGGTGCACTCAGCGTGCCCCGCTGGAATGGTATCCACTGGGCAGTCCGCCCGGTCCGAGTGGCGGCCAAACAATAAAAAAGACACGTTCGGCGTGAAGAAATTCGAGTAATCAGTTACTCAATGCAGGACCAGCTCAAATCACTCCAAAAAATTGCTATAAGGTGAGTTTAACGCTCCTCCATGGACCCGTTTGAGCTCATTTCACTCGGACACCATACAGTGCTGAATCCGTCAAGGCAACATGCGGAGATAAGGTCGCGGGTGACGGAGGGAGTTCATAAGGGCCTCCGCACACTCGACTCATCTGGGAATTCACCTCGACTCGACCGCTCAAACCTCGACCAATTCGGGGCTAATAGCGAGGACATGTATTAGGGGTAGGGTAACAGGCCTGACCTAAAGGCCCTACCCATGGACACCGTATACTTTGTCTTTGGGCCCTGGGCGGATCGCCGTCTAGATGTACCGCAACTTGAAAGTCACTCGGACGGCGATAACCACTCGAACACGGCACTTCACTCGGCGAGCTCATTCCACTCGACCATGTAACTCACTCGGATATGCAAAGACCAATAGTCAGCATGACGGTTTTATAGTGGGCAGGCATTACGGCATTGATGCTCCATCGTGTAACATAAGGGGTGAGGGGGTGGCGCACTCTATATAAGCCACCCCCACCATAAGACTAGGGGGCTCTTTTCTTCCACCTCTCTCTCTTTTCACCATTAGTCTCAGGACTTAGGTCAGGCATGGGGATCCTTTCCTCTCTCTCACACACATATTGTAATCTCCAGATATATACTCAGATAAAACAAAGCCTCTCCGGAGCACGAGACGTAGGGTTGTTATCTCCACCGTGAGAGGCCCGAACTCGCTAAAACCACCGTGTCACCCATATGCATCTCGATAGATAATGCTCCGTTATCCTACCCCTCTCTTACTGTCAGACTTAGAACCACGACATCAGCCGCTCGTTGTGCAATTCTCTCGTTTATTGACTATGTTGACAATGGCATGGGACCCAGATGTCAGAAATCCACTAGGAGGAGCCATTTTTTATTGGCTTGAAATAAGGAGGCACTTGCTTGCGTACTGCCATGACCTTGGCGGGTCCCTGCTGTCATCCTCTCCACGTACAATCATCTCTTGATTGTGTACGGGTCAACTTGGTAGGCCCACAAGTCAGCCTCTAAACCCGTGAAGGACAAATACAACCCATTTAAAAAAATAACATCCCATTCCATACGTTCAAACGGAAAGTTCAACATTCAGAGCAAAGTAACAGGTCTGATCCACATATAGAGTACTGAACTTCCATGCTGACAACCATCATAGCCAAGTTAATTATCTACTCCCACTAATACTCTAGTAGCATACAAGTACTAACTTACTCTTAGCTAACTAAACGATGCAGGCCACCATCTGTGGTACACGCTAAATGCCGGCACCAGCGTCCTGCGCCTCACCTCGGACTTGCCAAAGGTGCGACAGGGCGCGTTCCTCGCGCGCGTTGGCCCTTTCCATGCCGTAGTGGTCCACCGAAGCTTCGGCTTCCAAGCGGGAAACCCACTTGACGACCTAGTAGTAAAAATCAGCGTCGCGAACGCATGCGTGCCCGACAGCCTCCAAGGCTATTTGACGGGCGCCGGCCTCCACATAGTCGGCCCTGTTGTGGGCGCTCTCCTCGCGACTCAGAGCGTCGGTGCACTGCTGCTCCATGTCCCGCTGGCGGTGCAAATCGGCGATAAGCTACTCCTTCGCCAGGCGGTCGCGCTCCAACAACTCCTTCTTCTCCGCCAGGTGAGACCGCTCCAACAAGTCCTTGATATCTGCATTGCCATCTAAAGACAGATAGAATGCCTTCTCCCTCCGTCAGCCTTCCTATGAAAAACCGAACACTAGTTTCGACGGTTACTGCCTCCGGCGTCGCCTACCGCGGATGGGCGGGGGCATGACGGATGTTGCGAGCGACGTCGGGCCGGTGGGGGCTTATGAGGATATGGCGAGTTGGGTCACGGTGCCACCGGAGAAGGTCGGGAAACAATACTTATAGGCGAAAGGTAGCGCGATGGTCATCGGAATTCAATGCATAAGCATGCATGGCTTAGCACGCCAGCTTGCCGTGGAAAACTAGAGAAACTGAAATTATGACTATGCCATCTCGTCTCGTCTGGGTCGCACGCCGGCATGGCGGTTAATGCATCTCAATGATTCACAGATCATATACAAATATGTAGCTCCAAAAGCAAAGATCAGCCACTTCGGATCTTGCGTCGCAACTAAAACTAACTAGTATGATTCCCATACATAAGATCAACATGTTAATGCATCTCAATGATTCACAGATCATATACAAATATGTAGCTCCAAAAGCAAAGATCTAGAAAAAACATCTGTTCTTCCTACTAACATGGATGCTTCTCTTGGCCAATATTCAGTACAGACTGAAAGACAAATTTGTTTGTGAAGTCTACAATTCCTCTTGCAAACGTAAGTGGTTTCACCAACAGATGGAACCATGAGAATGAACCACACATGATGGAGGAACATCCACAGCAATATGATTTGGTCTTCTCTCGATCACACCACGAGACTATTTCGGAATACAAACTTTAACTTAGGCAAAATGATGCCCATTGTATAATCAGACCAAAGCAATGAAGCACCTAGTGTTGGCTAATAAATAGTACAGTACTACTTTTCTGCAGTCCATGAAGTGACTATCCAATCTTTCTGTGTCTATTTTCAAATGGCACATCATGCAGTGACTATACTATTCTCTTGTGCAGTTCAACCAAAATTGCGGAAACTTTGTTTGTTTGCCAAATAGCAGCAGGCGGACATCTCTGTCTGCACAAATATCAAGCAGCTAGTAAACATATACCACACCTTGTATTTTTGGTTTAAACATGTCTCTTCCGCTTAGCGTCTGTCATATTACGCCTTTGGACAATCTGATCTGATTATGTTTTGCCTGGACAATTTCATACTGAATTGATTTGCTGGTTCGAGCAGAAATATAGCGCCTATTCTTCATCGGACCAAGGATATCCATGTTAGCGATGATGGAAGAGGTTAAATCGATACAACGAAATTGAGCATCCAATCATTGAATCCTGTCCTGCACCTCCAATGTAGGTCCACCCTGCCAATAAATTCACATGCAAACCACTAGTATTACTATCTAATGATAGTACAAAAAGAGTAGCAAGATAGTAGAAAACCATGTACCTTCGTAATGAACAGCTCATAGTGCCACCAATTGGATATAAAGGTTTGGAAGAAAACATGCTCCTAATGTTGAACCAATTGGACTTTTTATGCAGTTCCACTAAAATCGAGCATCCCTGTTTTCATAGATATTGAATGTTTGATTACTGTAAAAACAACACTAGTTGAAGCATAGACTCATAAATATAAGCATTCCAATTTCTTAATGGAAAAGGTAGCAAGACTGTTTCTAACCACCTGTTTGAAGGAATAAATTGTAACACCCCGGAAGTAACTTTCCATATTTGTAACTCCAACTCTTGCCATTTTCGGCTTTGTGATATGATATTCCCTCCGTGGTTGGGTTTTTCTTCATTTTGCATTTTGTCCATGTCATGCATTTTTTATCATGCCATCATGTGCATCGCATTTGCATACGTGTTCGTCTCATGATTCCGAGCATTTTTCCCGTTGTCCGTTTTGCAATCCAGCACTCCTATCTCCCCCGGCGGCCCCTTTTACGTTTATCCGTGTGCGGATACTAAACTTTCTCGGAATGGACCGAGGTTTGTCTAGTGGCCTTGGTATACCACCCGTAGACCACCGGTCAAGTTTCGGGTCATTTGGAGCTCGTTTGGTACTCCAACGGTTAACCGCACTCTCACAAAGGCCTCTTTTAAGTTGCAGCCCAACGCCCCTCCAAAACAGCCCAATAACCCATCTAAGTCACTTCCATGCTCTCCGTCGTTCGATCACGATCGTGTGGTAGCTACACCTCATTTGGACTCTCCTAGCTCCTCTATGCCTATTTAAGCAAACCCCTCCAAATCCGGATCATTCCTCCCCGAAACACTAAAATCCGTCCCAGCGCCGCGGACACATCCGCCGCCGCCCGGACACTTCAGCGCCCGCCGCCCAGCGCCAATCGGGGCTGCCACGGCCGCCGCCGCCGCCGCCAGCCAGCTCATGAGGCCCACGGCCGGCCCGCCCAGGCGCACCGGGCCGCCCAGCCGCCGGCAACCCGCCGCTCAGCGCCTCACCCATGCGCCCCAGCGCCGCCAGCGAACGCCTACGCCGCCGACCGGCCGGCCCCTTCTCATTGCCCCGCCGCGGCGCCTCCCACACCCGGCCGGCCCCGCCGCCGCCGTCCCCGCCGCCTCCGGCGCCGTCGCCCGGCTCCGCCACCGCGCCCTCCACCTCGCCCGGGCTCCGGCGAGCCCGAGCCGCCGCCGCCCTCACCGATCCAGCCGGCCAGATCCGACCTCGAGTCGCGCGCCCGTTGACCTCTTTCCCCCCTCCTTTTTTCCCTAAGTTTTTTCATCTCATGGATATTTTGTGTCATTTTCAACGTGATATATCTTTGCATCTGTAGATCCATTTTGCGCGTATAATATATCAAAATGTTCGACTCGAAGAGTAGATCATTTCGTCTCATTGCATCATTTTCATATGAGCTCATCTTGATGCCCGAAATGCTGTTAGAAGAGGGCTATGTGATGTTAGTTTCTGTTTCTTAACAGAACTTGCACTTTTGTTATTTTTTCCATGATTGATGTGTGCATCCTATGAAGTTGAGTCCTACTTGTGTTTTGAAATATGCCATGCCATCTTTCCAGGGGTGTATGCCATGTATTTTTGTGATCTATGTGGTGACTAGCACAAGCATGCAAAGTAGGTGTCCTGATGTTGCTGTTTTCAGCCATGTTTAGCTGATATTTTGATGCCATGTTAACTTGATGATACCGAGAGATCTATGCATATTTTGAGATACTTCAGTAAGGATGTTTTGTAAAACATGTCTTGCTCTATCCATCCATGCCTTTGTTTGCAATTATGGAGTGCCATAGCTTGAGTCAATCGAGCTCTACTTTTGCTATCAAATATTTCCTGGCAGATTGTTTACATGTTATTCAATTTTTCCTGGGTTGTTGTGGTTGATCCATGTATGCTATGTTATTGTTATTGCCATTTATGTCTTCTATGCCATGTCTTATTGATGTATGTATGCTTATTTTATCATATAAGGCTCTGTAGAGAGTGCATTGAGCTTGTAAACATGCCTACTCGTTATCAGTTTTTGACATGTCATGTTGCTGAATCTGTTAACGAAACTTTCGATATTGACATGGATGTTACTATATTTTCTGATCCTTTTTGGCTTATGGTCAGTAAGGGACTTTTGTTCTATGCTTTGAGTAGATTCATGCCATGCCATGTTTTTCTATTTTAAGTTCCTGTAGCATGTAGTTTTCTTGCTCTGAACATTGCAACCTGATGCTGTTTTTGCCATGTCCAGCCTGATATTTTGTGCACTTTTGCCATGCTTGTTTGAACCTGTTATGATGTGAACTAGCCGTAGCTCAGTGTTCATCTTTTGTCCAGCATCTTGTGTAGATCACTTCCATATACTTTGTTGGTACGTTTGGGTGCAGTAGCTTAATTAATTGTTGCTTGCTAAGTGGCATCATGCTGTTAATGGCAGATTTGTGTCATTCTTGTTTTGCTTGTCATTTCCAAACCGTGCATCCGATTCCGGTGATCTTTATATCGATTTCAACCGAAATCATCTCATCCTTCCAGTGGCATACTTGGTTTGCCAAGTTGATGCCTGGTTCATCATTTACCTTCCGGGCCTTTATCGCTTTGCATATCACATCCCGCATACCATGTCATGTTTTGCATCATGTTGATTGTGCATTGCACCGTGATTTATTGTGGTTCTTTGTTTGTGTTGTTGCTTTGGGTAGAGCCGGGAGACGAGTACGTGAACGAGTAACCTGTTGAGAACGCTTACGAGGATCAAGCTTTCGCCAACTCTGAGAACATTGCAGGCAGGATGACCATACCCTCGAAATCACTTCTATCTTTGCTATGCTAGTTGCTCGCTCTTTTGCTATGCCTATGCTGCGATGCCTACCACTTGCTATATCATGCCACCCATATTGCCATGTCAGCCCCTAACCATCCTTTTCCTAGCAAACCGTTGATTGGCTATGTTACCGCTTTGCTCAGCCCTCTTATAGCGTTGCTAGTTGCAGGTGAAGCTGAAGTTTGTTCCTTGTTGGAACATGGAGATGTTGTTCCTTTTGGAACATGTTTACTTGTTGGGGATATCACAATATATATCTGCTATAATTTAATACATCTATATATTTGGTAAAGGGTGGAAGGCTCGGCCTTATGCCTGTGTTTTGTTCCACTTGCCACCCTAGTTTCCGTCATACCGGTGTTATGTTCCTTGATTTTGCGTTCCTTACGGTTGGGTGATTTATGGGACCCCTTGACAGTTCGCTTTGAATAAGACTCGTCCAGCAAGGCCCAACTTTGGTTTTACCATTTGCCACCTAAGCCTTTTCCCCGGGTTTTCGCGAGCCCGAGGGTCATCTTATTTTAAACCCCGGGCGGTGCTCCTTGAAGTTGGTCCAAACTAGAGCACCGTCTTGGGACCATTCCTCGGCAACTTGGATTGCGTCGGTTCTGACGCTTCGCTTATCCGGTGTGCCACGAGAACGAGATATGTGCAGCTCCTATCGGGTTTGTCGGCAATCAGGCGGCTTTGCTGGTCTTGTTTTATTGCTGTCGAAATGTCTTGTAGTCCGGGATTCCGAGATTGATCGGGTCTTCCCGGTAGAAGGAATATCCTTCGTTGACCGTGAGAGCTTATAATGGGCTAAGTTGGGACACCCCTGCAGGGTAATATCTTTCGAAAGCCGTGCCCGCGGTTATGAGGCAGATGGGAATTTGTTAATGTCCGGTTGTAGAAAACCCGAAGTTGACCTTAAATAAAATACACATCAACCGCGTGTGTAACCGTGATGGTCTCTTCTCGTGGTCCGGGAAGTGAACACGGTGTTGGAGTTATGTCTGACGTAAGTAGTTCAGGATCACTTCTTGATCGCTACTAGTTTCACGACCGTGCTTTGCTCCTCTTCTCGCTCTCTTTTGCGAAGTAGCCACCATATATGCTAGTCGCTTGCTGCAGCTCCACTTTACTACTCTGTCCTTCCTATAAGCTTAAATAGTCTTGATCTCGGGTGTGAGATTGCTGAGTCCCGTGACTCACAGATTCTACCAAAACAGTTGCAGGTTCCGATGATGCGGTCAGGTGGCGCATCCGAGCTCAAGTGGGAGTTCGACGAGGCGTGGCGTTACTATGTGTCTTTTCCTGATGATCGTAGTGGTGCCCGGTTGGGACGATCGGGGATCTGTGTAGCATTTGGGGCATCTTCTTTTATTTTGGTTCCGTAGTCGGACCTTGAGTGTACTCTGAATGATGGATGTTTATTTATGTTTTGTGTGAAGTGGCGACTGTAAGCCAACTATGTATCTCTTTCCCTTATTTATTACATGGTTGTGTGAAGATTACCTCACTTGCGACATTGCTTTCAATGCGGTTATGCCTCTAAGTCGTGCCTCGACACGTGGGAGATATAGCCGCATCGGGGGCGTTACAAGTTGTTAATCAGAGCCTTCCCCGACTTAGGAGCCCCCTTACTTGATTGTTTGCTGGCGTTGTTGAGTCTAGAATGGAAAAATGTTTTGAGTCTTAGGATTATATATATCGAGAGTAGGATTCTTTTTACTCCCAGTCCTTAAATAGCTCTGTGAGGTCTCTGACGTAGAGTTTTGACTCTTCTCTCCTCAAATTTCACTAAAAATTTTTTAGGATCACGTGGGTATCTTGGAATCGTTCCGATGGTTTTGTGGCGAGAACATTGTTCTTGGTGCCTCGACATTTAGGGGTTGTGGCGGTGTCCCGGGAGTTGAGCTCCGAGGTGTTGTCGTCACAATTTTATCGTTGCGATTCGGAATACCGAGTTTTGCCGACATCGAAATCTCTTTTGTGCAGTTGTTGGTGAGATAACCCTGATAGCTCATTCTTGGCGAGTCTTGGGAGTATTGCCATGACTTGTATAATGGATGTTTTTCAAGGTCGAGGTACACGATTTCGAGGATTTCTTGGTTATGTGTTGACGGATGGATACAATTGGATCTAGGTATTGTTAGTTTGGGTGATATATTTTGTGTCCCTGTATCCCCAACACCAGATTGCATAACCAGAAAGTTTCGGGAGTTTATAGGTGGGAATTCTAGTAGCTTACGGGATATTCTTTCCGATGGATGTATGATTTGAGATTGGGGTTCAACGTCTAGTGGTCCGCCCATTCACGGTCGATTCTGATGGTCGCGAGGCGTCTTAAAGAATCCTTGGCTATGCTGATTCGGGACGTCTTGTTTGTCATTCGTGGCGTCCGCTATCGTCGTGTCCGTGTGGGCCCCACCACGAACACTTTGGGCGTAAATCTCTATCATGTGTTTGTTCGGCTCATTCTAGAAGCCAATCTTTTGTTTTAGTTGTGATATTCGATTTGTTTCTAAGATGATGTTGTTTCCATATCTTTATCTAAGTGGCTTCTCACCTTAATGGGCGTGTGATGATTAACTTTGGAATTCATTCGTTCATTCTTGTTGAATGTTTATTGTGAAGGCTATATGTTGCAATTTCTATCCGTTGATTCTACTTATCTTTTGTCTATCAAAGGACTAACGGATGTCACCCTCTTGAGATGGCTCCGCCAACGTCTCAATCCGGATCGCAATGATGGGGATCGATCGAACCTCCACCTCCACCTCCGCCTCCGGAGGCCTGGCAAGCTATCATGGCAGCCACCAATGCCAATGCTCGATGATTTTGCAGCTCTTGCAAGAACGTACTCGAGGGCAAGGCAATCAAGGAATCAAGGTCAAGGCAACAATCAGCCGCACTTTGCTACTCTCGATCGGTTCCTCGCTAATCAGCGAAGTCTTTCGGTTTACGTAGCCGAGGCCACAGACGCTGACGATTGGTTAGTGGACATCTGCAAGCATTTTGATTGTAGCAATGTCAGACCTGAGGACTTTGTCAAGTTTGCATCGTTTCAACTCAAGGATCAAGCTGCTGAGTGGTACCAGCAATACAAAGATTCTAGAGGAGGTCGTGTCATTACCTGGGATGAGTTCCGCCGTGATTTCAGAGCTCATCACATTCCAAAAAGTGTTGTTGAGAGCAAGCGTGAGGAGTTCCGCAATCTCAAGCAGGGCAACATGTCTGTCTATCAATACAATATCCAGTTCCAGAAACTCGCTCGCTTTGCTAAGCAAGACGTGCCTGATGATAAGAGTATGATCTATCAATTCAGAGGTGGTCTGAGAGAAGATCTGCAATTAGCTCTTGTGCTTTTGAGCGGATAAGTATGATGATTTCTACAACATGGCGCTGAAGCAAGAAGCTGCCCAGCTCAAATGTGAGGCTTCTAAGAAGAGAATCAGGGATGCAGTTCAGTCTTCTTCTTCCTCTCAAGTGGCAGCTAAGCAGCAGAAGTTCTACCTTCCTCCTCCTCCGTTCCGTCAGCCTTATCAGCAGAAGAACTCAGGTGGCCGTGGATCTTCCCACCCACCCAACCCAAGCTATCAGAACAAGTCTAATTCTCAAGCTCCAAGGTCAAGTGCTCCTTACCACCGTCCGCTCTCTGAAGTGACTTGCAACAAATGTCAGCAGAAAGGTCACTATGCGAACAAGTGCTTCAACCAGAGGCGCCTTCCGCCTCCTCCTCCTGTGAAATCTTCCAGCAATGCAGTGGTCAAGCACAATCCCAAGTTTGCAAAGGTCAACATGATGAATGCAGCTCAAGCAGAGGAATCTTCCGATGTGATAATGGGTAATCTCTCAGTTACTGATATTCCTGCAAAAGTCTTATTTGATACTGGTGCATCGCATTGTTTCATGTCAAGATCGTTCTTTGCAAAGAATGATTTTTCTTGGTCTTACCTGGATAAACCTTTGGGTGTTATTTCTCCGGCGAAGTCAATGAGAGCCAACTCAATAGTTCATGATGTCTCTATCAAGATGGGCGATTATAGATTCCTTTCTAAACCAATGGTTCTTGGTGACTCAAATATTGATCTTATTCTCGGAATGGACTGGCTTTATCAGCACAAAGCTCAGCTTGATTGTGCTGCCAGGGAAATTCAATTGACTCACTCTTCTAATGATGTGATCATCTATGCCGCTCGTGATGAAACCATTCAGTTGTTTTCTCTCAATGAGAAGGGCGAATTGGATGCTATCTCTCGATTCGATCGTTTGTGAGTACCAAGATGTCTTTCGGAAGAGCTTCGGGTATGCCTCCTCATCGGCCGATTGAGTTAGTTATCGATCTTGAGCACGCATCAACCCGTTTGCAAGCGTCCATACAAGCTTGGACCTGATGAGCTGAAGGAATTGAAGAAGCAGCTCGATGAACAAGAGCGTCTGTGTTTGATCGGACGAGTTCATCTCCTTGGGGTTGTGGTGTTCTTTTGTCCGGAAGAAGGATGGCGCGGACCGACTTTGCGTCGATTACCGTCCATTGAATAAGAAGACAATCAAGAACAAGTATCCACTTCCCAACATCAATGAGCTTTTCAAGCAACTCAAAGGTGCTAAAGTGTTCTCCAAGCTTGACCTTCGTATGGGTTATCATCAGATTCGCATTCGTGAACAAGATATTCCCAAGACAGCATTCAGAACAAGCTTTGGTTCTTATGAATATACTGTCATGTCTTTCGGCCTTGTCAATGCTCCTCCAACATTCTCTCGGATGATGAATTTCATCTTCAACCCCTACACCAATGAATTCGTCTTGGTCTATCTTGATGATATTTTGGTCTTCTCCAAGAATAAGAAGGATCATGCCAAACATTTGCGATTGGTGCTAGACAAGCTCAGAGAGTACCAATTCTATGCTAAGTTCTCCAAATGTGAATTTTGGCTTGATGAAGTGCTTTATCTTGGTCATATCATCTCCGCCAAGGGCATCGCTGTTAATCCCGAGAAGGTGTCCGCAATTGTGAATTGGGAACCTCCTCGAGAATGTCAAGCAGCTCCATGATTTTCTTGGTCTTGCAAGCTATTGCGAAGATTCGTTGAGAACTTCTCCAAGATTGCAAAGCCTCTTTCCAACCTCCTCGAAGCATGTGAAGTATGTCCGGTCTCCACGAGTTTGACGTTGCTTTCAATACCCTCAAAGAGAAACTCGTCACAGCTCTGTCTTGACTCCTCTGATGAATCCAAGCCATTTGAAGTTTTACGTGATGCTTCGCTTCAAGGTCTCGGTGCTGTGTTAATGCAAGAGAAGAGAGTTGTGGCTTATACCTCTCGCCATTGAAGCCAACGAGAAGAACTACCCCACTCACGATCTTGAGTTGGCGGCGGTTGTCCATGCTTTGATAACATGGAGACATCTCTTGTTGGGAAGGAAAGTGGACATTTTCACCGATCACAAGAGTCTCAAGTACATCTTCACTCAGCCCAACCTCAACCTCGAGGCAGACTCGATGGGTGAAATGATTCAAGAGTACAACCCAAGTATTGAATATACTCGGGCAAGGCCAATGTCATTGCAGATGCTTTGAGCAGGAAAGCTTCTCGCAGCAGCCTAATCCTCAAGCCCTTTCACCGGATCTCTCGTGAAGCTTTCCATAAGCTGAATCTTCAAGTTGTTCCTCAAGGCTTTCTTGCCAACCTCATAGTCTCTCCTACTTTGGAAGATCAGATTCGTGAGGCTCAACTTCGGATACCATGGTGAAAAAGGTGAAGCGTGGTATCGACAAGGACATTTCCAAGTACAAGTGCTTCCACATTGATGACAAAGATACTCTTTTCTTTGAGGACGGATTGTGGTTCCTAAGGGTGATCTGAGAAAAGTCATTATGAGCGAGGCTCACAATTCGCTTCTATCCATTCATCACGGAAATGCGAAGATGTACCATGACCTCAAGCAGTCATATTGGTGGACTCGAATGAAGCGAAATTGCTCAATTCGTGAATGAGTGTGATGTCTGCGAGAAGAGTGAAAGCAGAACACCAAAGACCAGCTGGTCTCCTTCAACCTCTTGCTATTCCGAATGGAAGTTTGATCATATTGAAATGGACTTCGTGACTGGATTTCCTAAGTCCAAGCGTGGAAATGATGCTATCTTCGTTGTCATTGACAAGCTTACTAAAGTGGCTCATTTTCTCCCTATCAAAGAATCTATCACAGCAGCTCGGTTGGCGAGCTATACACCTCGAGATTGTCTCCTTGCGGCATTCCACAAGTGATCTCTTGAGACCGTGGCAGCATCTTTACCTCCAAGTTTTGGGATTCTTTTCGAAGGCCATGGGCACCAACATTCGTTTCAAACAGCTTTCCATCCTCAAACAAGTGGCCAAGTTGAGCGAGTTAATCAAATCCTTGAAGATATGCTCGGGGCTTGTGTCATTTCCTTCGGTATGAAGTGGGAAGATTGTCTTCCATATGCCGAGTTCTCCTACAACAACAACTTCCAAGCGAGTTCGGCAAGGCCCCATTCGAAATTCTCTATGGCGAAAGTGTCGTACTCCTCTCAATTGGTGCGAGACAGTGAGCGCCATCTTCTTGGCAATGACTTGATCACGAAGCGGAAGAAATGTGCCAAGTCATTCGTGAGAATCTCAAAGCAGCATAATCGCGCCGAAGAGCTATTATGATGATAAGCACCGTGATGTGGCTTTTGAAATCGGAGACCATGTCTACCTCGCGTCTCTCAATGAAAGGCACTCGTCGCTCGGTATCAAAGGAAGCTTGCCCTAGATCGTGGGTCCTTTCAAGATCATTGGCAAAGAGGCGATCTCGCCTATCAACGAGCTTCCATCCAACTTTGCAAGCGTGCGATGTGTTTCACGTGTCACAGCTTCGCAAGTGCTTCAAGACTCTGAGCGCACTATCAACTTCAAGAGATTGACCTTCAAGAAGATCTCTCTTATCATGAGCACCCCGTTGCTATTCTCGAAGAAACCGAGCGCAAGACTCGCAACAAGTCAATCAAATTCCTGAAAGTGAAGTGGTCACACCATACCGACCGAGAAGCTACATGGGAGCGCGAGGATCACCTCCGTTCCGAATATCCGGAGTTCTTTTAGTCCTAGATCTCGGGACGAGATCCTCTTGTAGTGGTGGAGTGTTGTAACACCCCAGAAGTAACTTTCCATATTTGTAACTCCAACTCTTGCCATTTTCGGCATTGTGATATGATATTCCCTCCGTGGTTGGGTTTTTCTTCATTTTGCATTTTGTCCATGTCATGCATTTTTTATCATGCCATCATGTGCATCGCATTTGCATACGTGTTTGTCTCATGATTCCGAGCATTTTTCCCGTTGTCCGTTTTGCAATCCGGCACTCCTATCTCCCCCGGCGGCCCCTTTTACGTTTATCCGTGTGCGGATACTAAACTTTCTCGGAATGGACCGAGGTTTGTCTAGTGGCCTTGGTATACCACCCGTAGACCACCGGTCAAGTTTCGGGTCATTTGGAGCTCGTTTGGTACTCCAACGGTTAACCGCACTCTCACAAAGGCCTCTTTTAAGTTGCAGCCGAACGCCCCTCCAAAACCGCCCAATAACCCATCTAAGTCACTTCTATGCTCTCCGTCGTTTGATCACAATCGTGTGGGCGAAAACTACACCTCATTTGGACTCTCCTAGCTCCCTCTATGCCTATTTAAGCAAACCCCCTCCAAATCCCGGATCATTCCTCCCCGAAACCCTAAAATCCGTCCCGCGCCCGCGGACACGTCCGCCGCCGCCCGAAACTTCAGCGCCGCCGCCCAGCATAATCGGGGGCTGCCACGTGGCCGCGCCGCCGCCATGCCCTCAGCCCCTTGAGCCCACGAGGGCCACGCCGCCCCGGCCGCACCGCCCGCCCGCGCCGGCCAGCCGCCAGCCGCCTCGCCGCCTCCGCCTCTCGCGCCTCCGCCCTCCGCCGCCACGCCGCCGCCATGAACGCCTACGCCGCCGCCGCAGCCCGCCCGCTTCATTGCCGCCGCCGGCGCCTCACGCCTGCCGGCGGCCCCGCCCGCCGCCGTCCCCGCCGCCTCGGCGCCCGTCGGCCCGGCTCCGCCACGCGCCCTCCACCTCGCCCGGGCTCCGGCGAGCCGAGCGCCGCTGCCCTCACCGATCCAGCCGGCCAGATCCGACCTCGTCGTCGCGCCCGTTGACCTCTTTCCCCCCTCCTTTTTTCCCCCAAGTTTTTTCATCTCATGGATATTTTGTGTCATTTTCAACGTGGTATATCTTTGCATCTGTAGATCCATTTTGCACGTATAATATATCAAAATGTTTGACTCGAAGAGTAGATCATTTCATCTCATTGCATCATTTTCATATGAGCTCATCTTGATGCCCGAAATGCTGTTAGAAGAGGGCTATGTGATGTTAGTTTCTGTTTCTTAACAGAACTTGCACTTTTGTTATTTTTGCCATGATTGATGTGTGCATCCTATGAAGTTGAGTCCTACTTGTGTTTTGAAATATGCCATGCCATCTTTCCAGGGGTGTATGCCATATATTTTTGTGATCTATGTGGTGACTAGCACAAGCATGCAAAGTAGGTGTCCTGATGTTGCTGTTTTCAGCCCTGTTTAGCTGATATTTTGATGTCATGTTAACTTGATGATACCGAGAGATCTATGCATATTTTGAGATACTTAAGTAAGGATGTTTTGTAAAACATGTCTTGCTCTATCCATCCATGCCTTTGTTTGCAATCATGGAGTGCCATAGCTTGAGTCAATCGAGCTCTAGTTTTGCTATCAAATGTTTCCTGGCAGATTGTTTACATGTTATTCAATTTTGCCTGGGTTGTTGTGGTTGATCCATGTATGCTATGTTATTGTTCTTGCCATGTATGTCTTCTATGCAATGTCTTCTTGATGTATGTATGCTTAGTTTATCATATAAGGCTCTGTAGTGAGTGCATTGAGCTTGTAAACATGCCTACTCGTTATCAGTTTTTGACATGTCATGTTGCTGAATCTGTTAACGAAACTTTCGATATTGACATGGATGTTACTATATTTTATGATCCTTTTTGGCTTATGGTCATTAAGGGACTTTTGTTCTATGCTTTGAGTAGATTCATGCCATGCCATGTTTTGCTATTTTAAGTTCCTGTAGCATGTAGTTTTCTTGCTCTGAACATTGCAACCTGATGCTGTTTTTGCCATGTCCAGCCTGTTATTTTGTGCACTTTTGCCATGCTTGTTTGAACCTGTTATGATGTGAACTAGCCGTAGCTTATTGTTCATCTTTTGTCGAGCATCTTGTGTAGATCACTTCCATATACTTTGTTGGTACGTTTGGGTGCAGTAGCTTAATTAATTGTTGCTTGCTAAGTGGCATCATGCTGTTAATGGCAGATTTGTGTCATTCTTCTTTTGCTTGTCATTTCCAAACCGTGCATCCGATTCCGGTGATCTTTATATCGATTTCAACCGAAATCATCTCATCCTTCCAGTGGCATACTTGGTTTGCCAAGTTTATGCCTGGTTCATCATTTACCTTCGGGCCTTTACATCGCTTTGCATATCACATCCGCATACCATGTCATGTTTTGCATCATGTTGATTGTGCATTGCACCGTGATTTATTGTGGTTCTTTGTTTGTGTTGTTGATTTGGGTAGAGCCGGGAGACGAGTACGTGAACAAGGAACCTGTTGAGAACGCTTACGAGGATCAAGCTTTCGACAACTCTGAGAACATTGCAGGCAAGATGACCATACCCTCGAAATCACTTCTATCTTTGCTATGCTAGTTGCTCGCTCTTTTGCTATGCCTATACTGCGATGCCTACCACTTGCTATATCATGCCACCCATATTGCCATGTCAGCCCCTAACCATCCTTTTCCTAGCAAACCGTTGATTGGCTATGTTACCGCTTTGCTCAGCCCTCTTATAGCGTTGCTAGTTGCAGGTGAAGCTGAAGTTTGTTCCTTGTTGGAACATGGAGATGTTGTTACTTTTTGGAACATGTTTACTTGTTGGGGATATCACAATATATATCTGCTATAATTTAATACATCTATATATTTGGTAAAGGGTGGAAGGCTCGGCCTTATGCCTGGTGTTTTGTTCCACTCTTGCCACCCTAGTTTTCGTCATACCGGTGTTATGTTCCTTGATTTTGCGTTCCTCACACGGTTGGGTGATTTATGGGACCCCCTTGACAGTTCGCTTTGAATAAGACTCGTCCAGCAAGGCCCAACTTTGGTTTTACCATTTGCCGCCTAAGCCTTTTCCCCCCGGGTTTTCGCGAGCCCGAGGGTCATCTTATTTTAAACCCCGGCCAGTGCTCCTTGACGTTGGTCCAAACTAGAACACCGTCTTGGGACCATTCCTCGGCAACTTGGATTGCGTCGGTTCTGTCGCTTCGCTTATCCGGTGTGCCACGAGAACGAGATATGTGCAGCTCCTATCGGGATTTGTCGGCTGTCGGGCGGCTTTGCTGGTCTTGTTTTATTGCTGTCGAAATGTCTTGTAGTCCGGGATTCGAGATTGATCGGGTCTTCCCGTAGAAGGAATATCCTTCGTTGACCGTGAGAGCTTATAATGGGCTAAGTTGGGACACCCTGCAGGTAATATCTTTCAAAGCCGTGCCAGCGGTTATGAGGCGGATGGGAATTTGTTAATGTCGGTTGTAGAAAACCCGAAGTTGACCTTAAATAAAATACACATCAACGCGTGTGTAACCGTGATGGTCTCTTCTCGGCGAGTCCGGAAGTGAACACGGTGTTGGAGTTATGTCGGCGTAAGTAGTTCAGGATCACTTCTTGATCGCTACTAGTTTCACGACCGTGCTTTGCTCCTCTTCTCGCTCTCTTTTGTGAAGTAGCCACCATATATGCTAGTCGCTGCTGCAGCTCCACTTTACTACTCTGTCCTTCCTATAAGCTTAAATAGTCTTGATCTCGGGGTGTGAGATTGCTGAGTCCCGTGACTCACAGATTCTACCAAAACAGTTGCAGTTCCGATGATGCGGTCAGGTGGCGCATCCGAGCTCAAGTGGGAGTTCGACGAGGAACGTGGCGTTACTATGTGTCTTTTCCTGATGATCAGTAGTGGTGCCGAGTTGGGACGATCGGGGATCTGTGTAGCATTTGGGGTATCTTCTTTTATTTTGGTTCCGTAGTCGGACCTTGAGTGTACTCTGAATGATGGATGTTCATTTATGTTTTGTGTGAAGTGGCGACTGTAAGCCAACTATGTATCTCTTTCCCTTATTTATTACATGGGTTGTGTGAAGATTACCTCACTTGCGACATTGCTTTCAATGCGGTTATGCCTCTAAGTCGTGCCTCGACACATGGGAGATATAGCCGCATCGGGGGCGTTACATAAATAAGGCAACAACAGATGATGTCAGAAAGGCATATATAGTTCTTTTTGAAAGAATGATAGACTCCTGACCTTTCCTCTTCTTTTAAGCATATTTTGTGCAGTTCAACTAAAATAAAACGCCATCACCGCCTTGACAATTCAGTGACACCGTACAAAAGGAAATGACTTAACATTACATCATGATGTCAGGTATGTAGTCGACAGGCATTAGAGACAAACATACAGACCTCCTCCGATAACATAATGAACATTAATTTAACAAAGGTGTGACTAGCTTTACTGGGATAATTTGAGTGAACTCTACACCCTCTGTTCCTTAATATAAGACGTTTTTGCGGTTCAATTTAAAGTACCCAAACGTCTAGTATTTAGAAAAACAGGGAGTAGTTTTCTTGAGCACATATTTGGGAAATCTTGCCACACTTTATTTATGTCCATACGCTAATGCAACACCATTCGAATACTACAAATATACACTAATCCATTGGCTAGTGCAACATAGAGTAGTTAGTTTATTACGAGTGCAAGACAATGGTTTTATTGAACATATTTCAATAAACTCTTGCACTGTAAGATTTCTATAAGAATTAACAATACAAAATTTAAAGGTAACAAGTTTCAGCATTGGTATACTAGCTGTGCATGAGCATTAAACCAAATACAAAAGTCTGAAGGTAACTAGCATTATTAACTAATGACAGTATAAAAAATTGCAAACCATGTACCTCCAAGGTAAATATCATTTCGAACTCGTGGGGACCTAAAAAATTGCTATCCCAATCTTGATATCAAACATAAAAAATTGATCGAACGAATCAAGAGAACAGCCGGAGGAGGAGGTGCCCACTCTTGACCTTTCCTCTTGTCTTCATAATATTTTGTGCAGTTTAACCAAAATAAAATGACATCAGCGCCTTGGCATTTTGGTGACACTGTACAAAAAAAATTAACCTATCTCATGAAATTATGTAATCTATAAGCATTAATAGTGCAAAAAGTCTGAAGGTAGTAACAAGTTTCATCGTTGGTATACTGCTGTGCAACAACATTAGAATGCCTTAGCTGAAAAATCTTTAATACATCCACAATCAACAGCTAACCCTGAAATAATCCTGTGACATTAAATGGCATTGCTTAAATTTATCGGTGGCATTAGACTGAGAGCGGCATTAGTTAAATGTGGCATCACTTTAGCAGTAGCATTGCTTGACTTGACTGCTAGCGTTATACTAACAACAAAAGTGGCAATAAGAGCATGGGAGGCCAATTCGGACAGTGGGCGCAATAGTATGATGTACCTCCACGGACGCAGAGTGGTGAGGGAGGTATGGTTGCCCAGAGCAACAAATATCTAGGAAGCATATGTGGATTACGTCCCATTTTTGTTCTCTTTATCCCCCTTTTTCCTATGTGAGGACAACAAACCGATCGACCTGGTCATTCTCTATTGCGTTGTCATGCCTTTCTACCCTTCTTGAACCAAGAGACACGAGACTCGTTCCTTAGCTACTTATTTTCCCCTTTTCAACCTAGATGCGGGTTCGATGCCTACTCTCTTGGACAGTACAATCTCGCTTCCTTTCCTTATTCAATCCAGATATGGATTAGTCTGCATGAAGTAGGGTTTCCTTTAATAGTTCAAATTATGGTTTTAAATGCTGCGTGGTCGTGAGCGCGAGGATAGCAAATTGGGAAGATGGTGGAGTGGAAAAAGATCCACATGCAACGACGTGGCAGATGGGGCAATAGAATAAGGATATGGTTCAAAAAGAGGTAGCATACCTGAGGGTCGGCGGGAAGTGGCTTCACTCATGGTCGTCGTCCTCCGCACACACTACGACAACGAGCTTGGGGACGGAGGCCATCCCGCGCGGGCGCTAGGTCTGAGAGGACGACCTTGTCGTCAGTGCGTGACCTCGCTCGCCGATGACGATTGCGTCAACGCTGCACGTCCTTTTCTTACCTGGCGGATCTGTGACCACCGGTGAGGAGGGAGAGAGAGGCCGTCTTTTTTATATCTGGAGAGAGGGTGATAGTGTGAGAAGCAAGTGGGCAGCCCTTAGCAAGAAAGCGATGAAGCTCCAGCCTATATATCTTTTTTATACTACTAGTACTGGAGGTGGAGTAGTGGTAGAGTAGTTTATATTTTCTCTGCGTACAATACCACTTAGTCATGCTTCAAAACTGAAAGACCCGCCATTAAAAAAATAAAGGTCGATAACTAATGCGGCACCTCGGGCCAACGCGGCCAGATTGCATTTTGCACGACAAATTACACACCATGTTTCGTTGACATGTGGTCCCGTTCCAACATATCTGTGAGACGACGGCGAGTCATTTTCTACTAGTATTTCCGAACGGACGTGTAGGCCGGGGCGCCTCTTCGTGAACCGTGGCAAACTGGCAACTGTCCACCGATTCTTCACCTTTCCCTCTCGATTTGGAACTGTTGTCGCACGCTCTTCCTCTCCCTCCTCCATTTGCCTTCAGCCCGTCACCCTTCCTTCTGCCATTGTTCGATCGTCTTCTCCATGGAGGGAATAGGCCGGAAACGACCCCATTATTCTTGCCTCGATCTGAAAGATGAGGTGGTGGAGGAACTCATTGATCGGTGCGACGTCATCACCTCGGCTAGCATGGCAGGTTCGTTCAAGACCATTCTCGACTCAACAAATCACATCATTACAAGGAACCCAAGAGTCAAGGAATGGTTTGATCTCCCCTATCTTCTTCGCATGACCCTGATGACTGGCGCGTGGACGACGGAGGCCTCGCCTTGTGCAAGTTCATGCCGCTTGATAATGATACGTATGATATTAAGATGCCATCGCTTGGGGGTAAGGCTTGGGCAGGCACAAATGGAGATTGGATTGTTTACATTGGATCCAACTGCGAGTGGGAACTTGTGAATGTGTACACTCGTGACCGCGTTCCACTTCCAAAAATCTCAGCAGACTGCCCAGAGGTTGAGCACACCGGTATTGTGCGCACGTTTAAATACGATCATGGTGACTGTCTTCTACGGAAGATAGCAATTTGTCGAGTTCCCAACCGCTCTTGTAATTACAAGAACTATGAAGTTGTTGCTATCTTCGACAAGCTTGTTGCCGTCCTTCAAGGTTCGACTAGATGGATATTGCTCAAAAATCAGTTTCTGTACACGGATGAGTACTGTGATGCAATTCAATACGAGGGCCTTGTGTTTAGTTCCACCACTCATGCCACTGTTTTTTCATGGGATCCTCGTAGTTTAGGTATGTTTGTCTTTCACCGTAATTATAATTGTTTCATCCACATGCATGCGGGTTAGCAAGTTTCCCTTTACTAATTAACCTTCTTCTTGTGTTTCCAAGGTCCTGTGAACATTCCACCACCTATACTGGAAATTTTTTATAACCAAGGGGGAGATGATGATGGTGATGATCACGAGCATGAGGACGAGCAGCGCCCATATACTCTGTGGCGTGTGGCAACTAATTCCGATGGATCACCTCTTCTTGTGTGTATACAGCCCACTGATGATGTTACTACTAAGGAAGCAGATGTAGTCTCCCATGGCCGCACTCTCCAGACCTATTCCAACTCCAGTTGCATGGTATTTGGGATGGATACTAGTGTGCTAGCACCAACATCTTCTCCGTGGTACAGAATTGATAGTCTTGGAGAAAACTCACTCTTCCTTGGACAAAACTATCCAATGATGGTGAAAGGCGATCCAAATGCTGTTGACACAATGTTACTACCATTTATGAGAAGCAACTGTATCTATACCTCGGATATTTGGGTGGTTCCCTACCCTGGTACTGGTATAGTAGGCCGCTTCAGCTTAGATGATCAGTCCTGCGTTGGTCTCGAGATCGACAATGGATGGCCCTTCCCGGAGAATCACTTGTGGTTCAAAGCAAGCGTTTCCAAGGCCGAGGATTGGTTGAGTTGAAGTTCATTTCATTTCTTGTTATTTGTTGTGTGATGAAAACTTTACTATTTATAATGTATCCTCGTTGTCGAGGTGGGTGTTGACGCTCAAAAGTGGCATGATTATAAAGAGTAGCTTGAAGCTATGTCAAGATTAATTCAAACTTATTATTGAAATTCACCATGAGATGGCTCTCTTTGAGAAGATCAAGATGGATATGAAGATGGTCTAAAACGGAACTCGGATGCAAAAGTTATGACAAGTTCAGAGATGCTCATATTGACACCAGATTAAAGAATGGCTTGAATCCCAATCAATATTACTTCAAATGGAAAAAATATTCAACATAAAAGTTGTGCGTCTCGTCGAGACGGTTGATTTTGATATAAAAAACGTCTTAATCCGAGGTCGTATGCAAAAATTACAGCCAGTAACAAACGCTGCTACACTGGATGGCCGGATACTCCGGGGACAACCATCCAGGTTTTGATTTTCTCTGTGGATGGCCGGACACTCCGGGTATGTTCGTTGGGGTTTTCAATTTCGCTGCTGCAGACTTCAAAAAACAGCCGAAAACCTCCTCAATATGGCCTCAGATCAAAAAAACGTTCAACATGGAAGTTGTTCGTCTCGTTGAAACGGTCAAGATTGATTTTGGGCTCGTTTCCATCCGAGATCTTTTACTCCCCCAAACGTGGCCAGCAAGGTGCAGCCAGATTTTACCGAACAATTTTGGAAAGTTCGGACCAAACAAATCCGAATTGTACTAGGGTTTTGGAAGTGAATTGAACCTTTTCCTTGCACGGGAAGTCCAGCCGCCTCTTATATACTTAAGGGGTGACGGCCGATTGAACAACACCCAATCGAACAAATCTATCTACACATTTTACCTTTACTTTTCCCTCTCCCTTGTTCTTCTTATTTCTCGTTCTTCGTTCGTTCTTCTTGTTGCAGCGCGGCGAACCTCGAGGCCCTAGGGGCGGTCAGGCCGACCTAGGGCAGCCCATAGCCATCACGCGCCCTGACGGGGTCCCTCCCGGGCTTGTGGGGTTTCGGGTCCTCAAAAGCACCCCCCGATTGCCTGCGTACCGCGCTTCCGGCCGGGTCTCCTTCGACGTGAGCTGCGGTGCATCACCCCCGGCGTCGAGGGTACACGGTGACGTGTTCGTGTGCGAACACACTTTTTGGTGACTCCGCTGGGGACAAAGCTTTGAACGGTCTCCGGCCCATTCTTGCTATGAAGAGATCGTCATCTAGGGTTTGCAATCTACAAAGGTAATATGAATACCCAATTCACATATGTAGATGCAAATAATGCATATGTTGTTGCTAGATCATCTAATGAGCATAATGTATCAGCTAGCCCTAGCTTTATCAATCATGCATCTAATTATGTGCAAGGGCCGATGCAACAAAATCTCCATGATTCTACTTCATATAATTTTAGCAACATGCAACATATGTATCCCAACTCTCATGCATCGGCAACCCCACAAATTTATATGCCGATGAATAACATGATGAGTTCGGTTAATCAAGTTGAGACACCCTATGTAGGAACTTCCAATGGTATTGAAGAAAGTGTTTCACCTTTTTATTCATCGGCAACTAATTTGCAATATGTGAATCCAACCTTGCCGATGGATGGGATAATTGGATATGCTACTACTAGCCATTCGGCCAGTTACTCTCAACCATCATATGCTACACCTCATGTTAGTAAATTCTCAGCACCGTATGCAACTGTAGATGTTCATAATTCGGCCCTGCATCTTCATGGTCATAGCCGAATAAGTGAAAAATTTACAGGAACACATGTGCCGTCATCAAATACTGTAGCATATAATGCATACCCTATGCAGTTCAAGAATTTCGGCAACACTCATGAATCATTTCCGAAAGAACCTAAAAGTATTGTGGAGCAATCCCTTCCAGAAGCGGTTGTGGCTGCGTTAAAAAAGAGCTTGACACAAAATAAGAGGATTAGTGCTCTTTGCCTTGAACAATATGAAAAGGGGTTGTATCCTGATTATGCTGCAATAAAGGCTAGAGTTTTGCAAGAAGATGAAACTTCATCAATTGATAGAATTGGCGAGAGAGCATATTTTTATACACCAGTGCACACACCTCCACCTAGTGCCGCAACATATTATACACCCTCTACATAGTTGCAGAATTTCGGCAACACTAACAGTTCATTGCCGAAAGATCCTAAACGCATTTGGGGGGCAAACTGATCTAGAGCGGGATGAAATTGGGAGGGGAATTAAAGCTTTGCGCGATAGGGTGCAAGTACTTCGCCAAGAGAGAATTGATAGGGAATTGGCTCAAAGGAAAAAAGCTTTGCCAATTGATATAACCGATGAAAAGAATGATGATTCGGAAACTAAAAGTACTTCAGTTGAAAAAGCCGAATCAAGTAGTATATATTCCGAATCAATCAAATTCAAAGATGCAAGCATCATTGAGAAAGGGCATGGCAAGCATAGGAAAACAGCCGCGCTTGATTTTTCTGAAGTTAATGGAACCTACTTCCTGCCCTATGAGTTTCGTGCCGTAGAAATTGACAAGCCTCAAAGACAAGAGCAAGTAGCTGAACAAAGTTCGGCTGACAAGGATCTTCAAAGTAATGATGCGCGGAATCAAGAAAAGATGATGATAAGGTGTTGGGGAGCCATCCAAAGATAGAGCAAGATATTGTTCAAGTTACACCGCCATCATGCTCACCCAACATATTTGAAGAGGTATGTCTAGCAAGTAATTTACCTGTTTTTAGATTTGGTCACAACTTTATTGTGGATGCATCTATTAGAAAAATCCTCATAGGTAATTTTTAAAGACCAATGAAGAAGGGTAATTTACTTGTTAGCAATAAAATTCTTATAGATCATATCGGGTCAACCTATTGTGCCATTTACAAAGACCGATAGTGATTTATTGTTGCAGCCAGGGCTTTCTCCATTGCTTTATCTAGAGTTCATATCTAATTGGGTGGCTTTGCTTATTTATTACTTGGCTTTCATTTGGTCTCAATTGAGACATGTATGCTCTAACTATTATTTTTTCAGCAATTTAAAGCCAAGATTAAATTCTTTTGAGAAAACCGACGCCAATATAGTTTCTTATACAAAGACATCGGAGATAGAGTGCAAAACACAATGCATAGCCGAATTGGGTGATGCAAAATCTGAACCATTCGTTTGCTTAACTCCAAAGCCGTTCTCACAACAAGATCGGCTAGAGAATAAAATTTTTACCTTCAATTCAAACATGTGTGATCAAATCTTTGATTTGTTGTTGAGAAATAATTATATTAGAATGCTTGATCACCATGTTGAGCCATCTGTCCAGGGAAGAATGTATTATAAGTTGCATGATTCGTCCAAGCATAATTTTGAGGATTGCAACATGTTTCGTCAAATAGTTAAAACGGCCATCGATAAAGGATGATTGGAATTTGTTGAGACACCAAGAGATGAGCAGTCTATTCCAATTGGTCCTAATGGTAAAAGGTTTTGCATCGGCTGCTTCAAGCCGATCCATTTAAAGAGAAGGTAAAAACTACAGGTGATGGGATTGAGCTTTCAAGTAATCAAGTTGTTGAAGAGCACAATGAACATAATCATGAGAGCGAGAATTACACTGAAGCTACAACGAAGACGCCAAGGACTGGGGGCAGCAAGGAAATCCAATGATCGATGAAAGCAAAGCAAAAGAAAACAAAGGCCGAAATAAGCGCAAGTGTAAGAGATCAAAAATCACCTTCGCTGAACTCTTGGATAAATATGAAAAGAGGAGTGAAGAGAAGAATGCTTATCAGCCAAATCATACAAAGAAACCAAGATCACCCCCAAGGCGCAAATATGAGGATTGGTATTGGCAAAGTGAGAATTTTAATGCAACATATTCATATCCTTATTTTGGGCCGCCAATGCCAATGTCGTGGATTCCTCCCTATGCTCATGTAGATCCATATCCATCATGGGACAGGTACGATAAAAGGGCACATTCTCCCTCTTATTTTAGACCATCTCACCAATATTATGTAGCTCCAAAAAGATCAACATTTCAGCAATCACGTGTTAAAGACCGTTTCAATCATAAGGAATCAGTCCAGAGCTCAAAGAAGAAGAAATAAGTGGTAAAGCAAGTTTACCGCATAAAAAGAGATGGTCGTAAGTGTGCTACTTCAGATTTGATCTCAAATAACAAAGAGCCAATTAAAGTGTTGACATTGGCTACAAAAGGTAAAGAAGTGAAGCAATCAGTTGATAAAAATCAGAGTGCCAAATCTGAAGAAAAGAAGTTGAGAGTGCACAAGACCAAAAAAGAATTGCCATTGGTCGTAACAGAATCACAGTCGAGATGCCCATCAGCTTATCATATTGGCAAAAGAAGAAATTACAAAAACTTAGTGCACAAGAACTTGAAGAAAGAAACATGGCATGGGTTCCCAAAGGAAGTGCTCAAAAAAAGAATTATGTGCAAGCTTCCATTACAAGAAGTGTGTTAAAGGTGAAGAAGGAAAAGAGTGAAAACTATGAAGGACCAAGCCGAAGGTTTCAGCATCTTCGGTCTACACATTATCCATATTCTTCAACTATGCCATTAACGCCTATGCCATGGAATTCGTCATCAGGTATGATTGGTAACCCTCAATGGGCTTATTTTAATCCATGGATGCCATATTATTTCTTATATCATGAAAGGGTATTACCAAGTCACTATGCATTTGATTAGCTACAAGTTTGTTGCTGATCGAAAGGGCCGAAATACTTGATTTGTCATTTCATATGTTTATTTCGGCTATATGTGCTTTGAATGATGTTTACATGGTAATGGCCGATATTTATCTATCGTCCTAAGAGTATGTCAATGCATGGCCGGTGCAGTATTCTAACATCGTCTTTAGTTCGATTGGAGAGCGAGACAAGGTGCTATACATATTGAGACTTTCGGTGATTCGTTATGAGTAGTGCATCAAATATCCAAGAGTTATCAATGTTTTGACGAATCACTTATAGTTTATTTTGGGGTATGTCTAGATCCAAAATTTACCTTGGTTTGCTTTAAAATTGTTCATATTTTTAGACATGACAATTCGAAAGAATTGGCACAGCAAACATCCCGCTACTATGTTAATCATGCTATATTGCATTTCTCTCAATAGCCGATGCTTCGTCTTGTCAACATAGGTAAGGCCGAACCAAAGTCCACAGCTTCGGCCACTAATGAAAGTTTTATGCAGGCGAAAGTAAGGATTGGAGAAAGTTTATTGTTGATTATCTACAAAATCCTAGCAAAAGGGTGAACAATATAGTTCGGAGGATGAACTTGAGATATATATCTATGGAACTTTATCATCGGATTGTTAAGGAAGTTGAGAAGGTCTCGCCCAAGTTTGCATCAAGGATTCAAAAATAATAATGGCCGATATATAATTATCGCCCTAAGCACATATAAATGGCCGTTGGAGTGTTGACATTGTCCTTAGAACAAACATGGTACAAATTATTTTTCGGCACGCTAGCTTTGCCGAAAAACAGGGGGGCATGTGTTGACGCTCAAAAGTGGCATGATTATAAAGAGTAGCTTGAAGCTATGTCAAGATTAATTCAAACTTATTATTGAAAGTCACCATGAGATATCTCTATTTGAGAAGATCAAGATGGATATGAAGACGATCTAAAACGGAGCTCGGATGCAAAAGTTATGACAAGTTCAGAGATGCTCATATTGACACCAGATTAAAGAATGGCTTGAAACCCAATCAAGATTACTTCAAATGGAAAAAGTTTCAACATGAAAGTTGTGCGTCTCGTCGAAATGGTTGATTTCGATACACAAAACGTCTTAATCCGAGGTCGTATGCAAAAATTACAACCAGTACAAGACGCTGCTGCACTGGATGGCCGGACACTCCGGGGACAACCATCCGGGTTTTGATTTTCTCTACGGATGGCCGGACACTCCGGGTACGTTCGTCCGAGTTTTCAATTTCGCTGCTGCAGACTTTGAAAAACAGCATAAGACCCCCTCAAGATGGCCTCAGATCAAAAAAGTTCAACATGGAAGTCGTTCGTCTCGTCGAAACGGTGAAGATTGCTTCTGGCTCGTTTCCATCCGAGATCATTTACTCCCCCAAACGTGGCCTGCAAGGTGCAGCCAGATTTTACCCAACAGTTTTGGAAAGTTCGGACCAAACAAATCTGAATTGGACTAGGGTTTTGGACGTGAATTGAAGCCTTTTCCTTGCACGGGAAGTCCAGCCGCCTCTTATATACTTAAGGGGTGATAGTCGATTGAACAACACACAATCAGACAAATCTATCTACACTTTTTACCTCTAGTTTTCCCTCTCCCTTGTTCTTCTTCTTTCTTGTTCTTCGTTCGTTCTTCTTGTTGCAGGGCGGCGAACCTCGAGGCCCTAGGGGCAGTCAGGTCGACCTAGGGCAGCCCATAGCCGTCACGCGCCCTGACGGGGTCCCTCCCGGGCGTGTGGGGTTTTGGGTCCTCAAAAGCACCCGCCGAATTGACTGTGTACCGCGCTTCCGGCCGGGTCTCCTTCGACGTGAGCTGCGGTGCATCACCCCCGGCGTCAAGAGTACATGGTGACGTGTTCGTGTGTGAACAGTGGGTTGATGACCTATTGTATGTAATAAAATGATATGCCTGTGATAAACTTACTAAATTTATGAATGGCTTTCGAGTCGCTTCTCTGAGTGAGTGGTGCGATGAGGCAAAACAATATTTTCCGAATACATAATTGTACGTGCATTGCAACAGGTTATCGGATGAGGCCAATCAACAATAGTAGTACACTATTTTTACTAGCTTCACATGCTTCACGCGTCGGGCGGGTGTTTTTACCGTAGCCATATGTTAATGTGTTCGTTGTACGTAACCAGCACCACGAATCCTCGATACTACTAGTAGGAGTACTATATAAGTAGTAGGAGTAGTAGGATGGCATGGGCCAGAACAAGCATTCGCGTCCAGGAGTACGACACATGCCACCAGCACGACATCCATCTGACACCATATTTCTTGGAGTCCGTGCTAGAGCAATCTCTTCAACCTCGTCTTTTCTCTAACTTCAGCCATCGCGCGGCGGGCGAGGTGGGGGTTTGCCGATAGTCGGTTTTCTCAACTGTGGTGCCACTTGTAAGGCCAACTCCAACGCACGACCCCAAACGGACCTCCGTTTTGCACGAACTCCAACGATAATTCTGACTAGAAAAGCAAGACCAAAGAAAACAAGAACCACAAGAATACATTTTAGAAGATATCCAACTTCTATAACTGCTCCTGTAAGTTGGATTAGTGCCTTCTCGATGCATTCATTGTTGATCTGCGGAGGCTCAATCTTGCGTGCTTATTTCTTCTTCGAGTGTAAAGAAGTAGACGTTGCTTCCTCGCATCTAGTCTCATGTCTAGCCTCTATTCTAGTAGGAGTATCAACAAGTGCACTAGTCTCATCTCTAGTCTCTATGCTAGCTAAAAGTGCTAGAACATCTACTAAATTGCGCTCTATCAATATATCGATGTACTCTTCTTCCCAATACCAAAACTTGCATCCATTCTATTACACAATAAAAAATATTAAGTTAGCAAAGCTAGTCTAATCCGAGAACACAACCGAAGATTTGGTCGGGTTCTTCCTCCTTTTGTCGAAACGTGGGACATCCAGCATCCAGGTCGTGTCATGCAAGAAAATAGAGTGGTAGTTGAATCCACGTGATGTGCATCTTGGGTTAAACTGTAAATAGAATCTTACTACTCTTGAGTAACTCCAAAAGCGGCCATCGAAGATCTTTATTGGATTTGTTTTTCATCACCAGCACGTCGAGGTGAAAGATGTGTAGGTTCAGTGGGTCCTCTTGCGTGTTCACTGACATGTGGGATCGCATGTGAGCAAACAGACGATGGGCTCCGCGCGTCCGCTGGCTGGATGAGAAGAGAGATAGAGGAGGGCTGAGCACGGACTCCAATAAATTTGTTCTACGAAACCTCGATATAGGCTCGATATAGTGGGGTGGCATGGGCCATAACTAGCATTCACGTCTAGCAGTACGGCACACGCCGCCCACACGAGTCCCATCCGACACCAATTTTCTTGGAGTCCGTGCTACAACCATCTCTTCTCCCTCCTAGTTTCTCAGCCATTACGCAGTGGGCGGGGTGGGGGTTTGCAGATAGTCGGTTTGCTCAACTGCGGTCCCACTTGTAAGTGAAAATGCAACACCACACGCATTCCCCCTTGAGCGGCGTGTCGGACCAACCGTGTGGGGGTGCGATGCGAACACGGCAGGCTTTTCCTTTTGAACTTGTAACTTGTAAAATTTGGTTCTGCTCCATGGTGCGACCGATAGATAGAAAATAACGATTTTGCCTAGAGTAATGAGAAGTTTGGTTTTGGCGCCGTTCATGCATGGACTACGTACGACAATTATGAAGTTGATGCGAAAGGTAAGATAATTACTAGTAGTACCATATACTACTACATGGATTTGACGGAAAGATAAAAATACATGCGGATCCATCAACGACATCCTCACGCCCTAGTGCACCGGGTCACCAACCGACGTGTGAGGAGCAGCGGCGTTGGCGGCAAGCTCAACGTGCTTCTGAACAATGGCGTCCAAGGTTGCCCTGCGGTCCAAGAAGGCCAGTGTCCTATCGTCCTCCTCTTGCATGTAGTAGTCCTTGTGGACAATTTGCGCGTAGATGTGGGTGATTATGTCGATGGTGTCTTGCTGTGCCAGGCGCTGCGCGGCGAGCGCGACCTCTAGGTGGACATTCTTCGGCGCGACGGCGGGCAGTCGTAGGGCCACCAGTGCGTCGAAGAGGTTGTCACCATAGTGGCCGTTGAGGGTGGCGGGCATTGCAGTGCCTGGGCGCGTCGGCGGGAGGCATACGTCAAAGTCGTCTGTGAGCTTCTTGACGATGGTGAACTTGTTGAGGAAACCGACGAGGACCTCGTCGAACAAGGAGACGAAGCTGTCGTCCAAGTGGCCCCTCGCCCTGGCGGCCTCAAGCAATACTTGGAGGCGTTCCTCGGTGCCGGGCCGCGGGCCGGCGTCGTGGGGCACAGCCGGCTGATGCTCACGCTCATCGCCTCCATGGGTCTAGCTTAGCTTCTAGTCAACTGATCTTGCGATTCGAGTGATCATTCTTTCCCTTGGTTAGCGTGCGTAGGTGCATAGGATTTTGTACTACTCCTCGTTCCTCTACTGCACCTGCCTTTGGCTGTATGATAGGTGGGCCAGCCACCCCTTGGGCCCACGTGTCATTCACCCAAAGGCAGTTGCAGTAAGTCAATGAAGCTGCGTCCCCCTCCATGCCGGTGCAGTATAGTCATCTCACCGGACCTCTAGTTGGGGCCAAACGAGAGAAGTTTGATGTTTACTGGTTTATTGGTCCCCTTTGCATTTTGCGCCAAGTTTTGACCTTTGATTTAACTAATAAAATGCTAATGCATGTAAACAAAAATGTTGTGTAAGTCACCTTACGAAAACCAAACAATCCCAAAACACTTAGGCACAGTGCATTAACTCCCTCCTCGTTTCTTATTTCGTGACATATCAACCAATGAGAGATGTGGGCCGTGCATGCTTTCAATGACTTGAGACTACCAAACATGACATGCAGTGTTTAGTTCATTGCATGTAATCCTATTAGTTAGCAAAAAGACATTAAGTTCTCTCGCCGATAGGAATAAAACAATACACCATGTATTTATTTACAGAGGGAGTAGTACATTTTTTGTGACATGCATTACTAGATATTGCTAGTCAAATACTAAAATCCAGATGGACGTGGTAGTACTCCTAAATCCAGACGGTGGTGCTACTAGTACTAGTAGTAGTACTTCCAATGTAGTAGGAGTACTAGCACTGTACTATACGTTGGTCAAATTATTACATGCTGCTCCTCACAGTGAAGTGACAAGACCCTGCGCCGGAGATGACACCTGAGTATAGGCGCCGTGTTCGGCATACCATAGTTAGCCTCACCGTCTGCAGTCACTATCATCATGGCTGTAGAGCTAGCCTGCTTACAACTAGCCCTGTTCGACATAATTTCCCGTGCGTAGATGCCCGTGCATTGCACGGAACACCTAGATTGGGGGTGGACGGCGCCGGCAGCGGCCATCGCGCCAGATTTTTCCACGACCTTCTAGATGTGGTGGGGAGGAGATAAGGCTGATTGTGAGAGACAAGGAGTTGTTTGTAAATAGGGAACAAGTGCGAGCATCCTTTTGCAAAAATGGAGAAGTTTGGTTTGTATGCGTCAGATCTAGATCCAACGGCTATTGGTGAAAGATGGGAGGCACAACATCATCACTAATTCAGGACCTGTTTGATTCGCAGGATTTTGGAAACGCAGGAATAGGACACGACAATATTACAAGTTTCAAACGATATTACAAATGTTAGGAGTAATGCTGCACCTACGAAGAGGGAATTACTAGAAGTTCACGTAAGAACTTTCGTTACTTTAGGTGGATGCAGCATTATCGTACAAACTAAAATCCACCGCCCTGACAAGTCACTAATGGGCAAATAAGTTTTCGAGTCTCTAGCCACTTGATGTTTCGAAAACAAATTCAGCTTCTGCGGAGACTTTTTCATTTAGGCTTAGACGCTTGCGGTGATCAGCACACCATTCATTGTTGCGCCAGAGAACGCCAAACCTCATTACCTTGAGCACACTTGCCTCCAGAACAAAGAACCTGGCCAATTTAATCTCAGATGTGCTGCCTCGGTAGTCGATCAAATCAATTTCTGTAAGATGGAGATCAAGGCATTCGATGAGATTTTTCACTTTCGGGTCTTTTTTTATCTGCAAAAGAAGAGAACATATTAGAGCAGCTGGCTGTATAAGATTGCCTTGTCATCAAGAGGTACCAATATCATTTGCTCATACGATAGGGTTGGCTGGCTAGTGATATTTTTCACTCTCTCTCTCTCTCTCTCTCTCTCTCTCTCTCTCTCTCTCTCTCTTTATGTTTCCTCTCATTTAACTAGGAGCACGTGAAGAGCTTGGGCATTTGTTGCCTTCCACTATGTGGTCGATGCCATATTTCGCAAAAGTATGCCACATAATACGGATCGATGTCAAATCAAAAGATTTTGGCACCACTCTCGTGATGTGAGAGAGTTGGCACAGCTGTGCACACAGACCCCAATGTATAAACAAATCAATCAAACCAACTACACCAGCCTCTCACTCTCCCAAACAAGTGTTTTTATTTGCCTCAGTCCTCTCTCTCTCTCCCACGCGTTGTTTTTTCATTGCGTGAGTTAATATGGCACCGGAGCAAAGTAGTTGATCCAGATTGGGGCACCAGGTGAGCAATGGAGGGGCATCGATGCCAAATGCATCACAAGTGATTTTTGCACGTGTTTTGGCCTACATAGCCCACTTTTGTACTCCCTCCGTCCCAAAATTCTTGTCTTAAATTTTTCTAAATACGGATGTATCTAGTTACATTTTAGTGTTAGATACATCTGTATCTGAACAAATGTAAGACAAGAATTTTGGGACGGAGGGAATACTAGCTCGTATTTAGTATAAAATTTTGACCATAGATTTACCTAAGAAAATGCCAATGCATGTCACTAAAAATTACACCATTTGAAATTATGTTCAAATACGAATCCAACGATATAGTTCTTAGTGACATGAATTAACATTTTGTCAGTTAAATCTATGGTCAAGTTTTGATACTACAAAATTGGAAGAGTAAACCTAGACGGAGGTAGTACTTGCTCTTAGGGTAACCACAGAGTTACTGGAGTAGTCTAAGTTACTTTCCACTATGACTAGCCTAGGCTACTATAGTAGTACAGCATAAAAATGATGCAGGTGATCACGTGAGAAAAAAATACTAAAAACATTTCTTTCGGTGCATTGCATAGATGCAGTTTTGAACACTACACTTGTCGTCGTAATTTGGGAAAATTACGAAACATTTGAGCTACGTTGTGATTACAATTTACTAATAGGAAAGAAGTTTCACCTCGATGAGTAGCTTCTCCGTGCATGGAAAACATGTATGGAATCCAACAACTTGATCCAGATTGGGGCCGATAGATTTTAGTGCCAAGATCTTCACTGTGCGCATGGACTGGGTCAAGCTTGTGGGAATCATTTTCTGGAAGATGGTCGTAAATACATCAAGAAGAAATTTAAAAATGTGAATTTCAAGAAGACGGAGAAGAAGATGAGTGTTGTACCTGTATGATTACGGATCCAATAAAGAGTTCGGAGAATTTGGCAGACGAGTACACCAACGCTGTCAATTTCGGCGCGTCAATGACCCTGATTTTTGTTGGACCTTCTAGATCCGACAGGAGCTGAAGCTGGCGCGGCGCAGCGTTGGCGTGAGGTGGAGCGCGGACAGCGGCAGAGAGCGACATCGTCCAGCTCCAAAGCTGAGCTCCTCGAGCTGATCTAGGGCGGGGGATAAAAACCACTCATCGAACTTGGGTTGGACCTTGCAGTTGGTACTGAACATGCGGACGTCAAGGCGTCTGGCTGGCCATGCGTTTGCGGTCCCCGTCGCAGAGGCAGCTGCCGATGGTGAGGTTGAGGGGGACGCGGCGCCAGAGGGTGCGCCACCGCCGGGAGAGCAGGGCGGCCGCATGGCAAATTTGGTGGGGAGGAGGCCAATGATGACGAGCAGCATGTTGTCGGGGAGGCTGCTGATGAAGTCCAGGCTCGCCGGATGCGGTTTTGGCACGAGCGGCCTCCGCTTGTTGGCTGCCTCGCCGTCCATCTCAACCGGCGGTGATGCCGGTGTACATGTGTGCTGGGTGTGCGCGAGTTCGTCCTTTTGTGCATGCCGCCGCGCAGTGGTGAGTTGTGCGCGAGTGCGTCCTTGACGCGCAAGAAGTGTGTCCTCAATGCGCCCTCAATTTACTAGCGTGCTGGGTACTACCCCGAGTGGTATCAACTTTGTTTACTTCACCGCATGTCAGATGGGCCTCTAGTTTACTTATTTTCACCCACTACCACATGGGCCAGCACACGAAGGTATAGAACACGAGATGACAAGGCAACATGTGGACTGGTTGACCGGTCAACTAAACAATATACAGAGCTATATGCTGACACAGTGAGTGTAAAATGCGTAGGTATAGACAGTTCGAGTGAGAGGGGAGGCCCGTGAGAGATAGCAGAGTGAGAGAGAAAGAGCTACGCCCTCCGTTCGATAATGTAGTTCCAAACTTTTTTTAAAGTCAAACTTTTGAAACTTTGACCAAATTTATAAAGAAATTACTTATATCTACAATACCAAAGATAAATGATAGTATGAAGTAAGTACATGTTGTGATGAATCTAATGATCGTTCCAGATGTAAATCTTTTTCTCCACATATACCTAGTCAAACTTTTCTGAGGTTTGACTTTTCAAAACATCCATATGCTTATGGACGTGACAGAGTCCCTAACTAGAGAGAGAGAGAGAGAGAGAGAGAGAGAGAAATAGAAAGAGTGAGTGAAAAAAGTGTGTGTGCATGTGTGAAAGAGACATGGACAACACACGATAAAAGTAGAGAAAAAGTGTGCGTGTCTTATGCAAACATATCACACATGCATCTTCGACAACGGAGGCAAGGTGAGGAGATAGTGTGTGGTTGTTTGGAACCGAGAGAGCAAGAACCCTAACACATGGCCAAGAGGGGTCTGACAAACAAGGGAGAGAGGTCGAGAGAGAAGTACGGAGAAAATGCAGACATGGGGAGGAGAGAGTGTATGTTTGTCATAGAGAGATCCCCTGGAGATCGTGATGGGACTACATGGGTGGGAGATCGAGTGACAAGGTGTGTGCGCGATAGAAGATGCCCCGAGAGATTTCGAGATAGACATATGGATGGAAGGAGACAATACGTGTGTTCCTGATGGCTAGTAAGAGATAACCATACTTAGGAGGGGGGGGGGAGTGCTTGCGCCTATGATGGAGTGAGGGATTATGGTACTTAGGGGGGTGCATGTGACACGGAGAGAGAACAAGGGCGGAGAGTGTTGGATGGGTCTAGATGTATAGAGCGAGCGAGACATGTGTATATGTGAACCAGGGAGATATAAGGTCAGTTTGGCTTGCATCCTGAGCATCTTTTGCTTGGCCTGGGGTTGTGGCTGGATTTCATGCACGCTTGTTTGGTTGCTACCCTGTGAAAAGGAAAGACCGCCTGGCCTGGATTCCGTTGCACTTTAATTAGCCTGGCTGGACTCTAGACACTGCAAGTAGCCTGGCCCAGGCGACCGATCTCGAACGCCTGGTCGTGCCTGGTCGTGCGGCCACGAGGCTAACAACAAACTGGATGGATATTAGCATTAAATAATTGCTGCATGGATTGATTGATATGATGTTGATGCTTTGCCTGGCCCAGGCATGAACCAAACACTTCAGCACAACACAAGCCTGGCCAGGCAGAAATATTTTACATCTCACGTCCACACCATGCAGTTCTGGCCATCAAGGCATGAGGGTCAGGTCACGAACCAAAGTGACCAATAAAGTTTGAGAGAGATTGAGGAGCCCCGATAAGGCTGAGTGGTGCGTCAGATAGCTGAGAGGGGGAAAGAGATATTCCATCCGCTCGATAATGCAGTGCATGTAATTTTTTTAGAAGTCAAACTTTGGAAACTTTGATCGGGTTTACGCAAATGTTATTTATATCTACAATACCAAAGATACATCATACAAAACAACATCTCATGGTGAATCTAATGGTATATGTTTGCTGTTCTAGATGTAATTGTTTTTCTCCACGTACATGGTCAAATTTTGTGATGTTTGACTTTTCAATAAATCTATATGCTATGGACCGAGGAGAGTGCCTAAGTCGAGATAGATCAAGTGCGTGTAAAGGAGAATGAGTAAGTGTGCAAAAAGAGTATGTGTGTGAAAGAGAAAGAGACAACAAACGATAAATTAGAGAGTGTGTTTTTTCATTTCTTATGCGAACATATCACGCATGCATCTCCAAGATAGAAAAGCGAGGCGAGGAGATACACGAAGATAGCTAGTGTGTGATTGTTTGCAACGGAGAGAGACACCCCTGTAGCACATGTCCAATAGAGGTCTGGCCAACAAGGAACAAAGGCCGAGAGGGACACATGGAGGACATGGACGCATGGGGAGGGAGAGAGAGTGTGTTTGTGATAGAGAGATCCCCTCGAGATCGTGATGGGACTATATGGGTGGGAGATCGAGGGAGGTGCGTGCGCGATAGAAAGATGCCCCGAGAGAAATCGAGATAGACCATGCACATGTTTTTGATGGATACTAAGATTATCTAGTCATATACATATAGGGGAGACTGCATGTGCCTACAATTGAGTGAGAGACCATCATACTTGGCTAGCTAGGCATGCGATTGTGTGTGTGTGCATGTGAGATGGACAGAGAACGAGGGAGAGAGATAGAGTTTTAGATGGGCCTATCGAGTGCGAGTGAGATATGCATGTGTATGTGTGACCTAGGTGGATGGAGAGTTTGAGAGAGGGGGAAGAACTCTGAGACGACAGAGTGGTGCGTGAGAGAGTTACGGGCAACGAGCCAAGGAATTTGTGTGCGTACGATGAGTGCACCCAAGATATCAAGCTTAGACTAGCTAGAGTATCATACATAGTGTGCGAGAGAGACCTATAGATGGTGTATATATGCATGCGAACTAGAAAGACCCCCCTCCCACACACACACACACAAAGAGAGAGAGAGAGAGAGATGGAGAGAAAGGGAGAGGGACTAAAAAGGTTTTTGTGTCGGATGCGTGCGACAGAACTGAAGATTGTCGGAGAGAGAGAGAGAGAGAGAGAGAGAGAGAGAGAGAGAGAGAGAGAGAGAGAGAGAGAACAGGAGTCCGGGAGAGGGGGAGGTCCCGTTTTATGCATCAAAGACTGATATAAACCATGTTTTGACATAAACTTGCATTGAAATATTTAAATTAGAGAACATGTTGTCTGCAATCCACACATGAACGGATATATGCGTATATTAAACAAGTTCATTAATTTGACTTTCAACATGTTCATGGAGTACTATAATACTATACAACAAGCTACTCGATTGAGGTGTTCAATTTTGGATTTAGTTCACTATTTTGATGAACGAGCTATTTCATTGAATCGAGATATTTCATTTTGGGTATGATTCGCATTTTTGAGTGGGTCAACTATTTGTCATATAGTAAATCGCTAGCAACGAGCATGTAAAAACACATTACTCCCGAGCATCATCTCTCCATCTAAAAAAGAAGTGGCAAGCTAATATTTCAAAATTTGATTCGAATCGACTTGGTAAGGTAGACGTGGATGCTCGTTTCCCAAAATTTGAACGAACCGTTAAACATCCTCTGCTCGGTGGAATTCGCCCGAGCAAATAAATGGGAGACGTGAAATTACCGTCCTATGTGGGACACGCATCAATTGGCCCATTGTACATCGAGGGTAGGTTTGTAACTTCATCCAAGCGCGCCTTCTCCTCAGCTGTAATGTCATGTGCCGAATAATTCATAAACCATGGTCGGCAAAACATGCTCTCCTCGCCCGAAATAGCTCGCGCCCACTATTTCAAAACACGCTCTCCTCGACCAAAATCACTCGCGCCCACTATAGTTCAAAACACGCCCTCCTCGCCCGAAATCGCTCCCGCCCACTATTTGGGGAGAAGCAAAGTTACTCTACTATCCCCGACCCTCAGTACAGAGATCCAAGCCGAGAAGCCTAATGGCAGGGGTAGAACTGTAAGTACCCCTCACATTTCAGACAAATGCGTCCGTAAGACATGGTTCCACTCCCCTCCCAATCCCCCCCCCCCATTCTTACCTCGTGGCATCAAATCACCTTCTCCCAGAGAGCTCCCTTCTCCCGAGCCGCGAAACCTCAGGCCCTCCTCCATGGCGCCCCCACCGCACCAATTTCACAGCCGCCCTCCTCCCTAATGCCGGAGACGCTGTCCATTTGCCGTATTGCACTGGGCCGTGTGCCTCTTACTCCGTGTTGCTAGAGCTGCCTCGACGATGGCCGCGTGAACCGTACTGGAGCCGATTCACCCCCACAGTTATTCACGGCGCCGGAGCGGCTCCAACTTCGGAGCCGTCCAGAGTCCCGGCGCTGCTTCCCCATAGCCATCGACCGCCACGACATCGTTGTTTCCCTGCCGCCGGTCGCCACCGCAACCGCGCCGGCCTCACTGACTCGGCAGCTGGACCTGCCTACTTCACCATGCCGCCAGATAGGCCGCACCCTCATCTATAATCACTTTATTTAGGCGTCAGTTGTCTGAATTTTTATTCTAGGCCAATTGATTCCCTATGGGAAGCAGCACCCCTCGAGGCGGCGGGGCTCCTAGCCTGCCGGTTGGCTGGTGTCTAACGTAAGGGTGCGGGGCCGCAAAGTTCGCCACGGAAGTAGCGCTTAGATGGTTATCTTTTAGAGTTGCGTGGGTTGAAGGTACTGCCGCTGCCGGATCTGGATGACGGGGAGTCTTTTTGGATTGGCCCGGGGGGCGGCGCAACCACGGCAGTGCGGTGGGGCAGGGAGCGGGGTTTTGGCCGGGATTACGGACGGCGGAGGCAGGCTGCTCTGCTATTAGTCGCTGGCTCTTCGGGGAAGATTCTGAACAGTGTCAGCTAGGAGGCACAAGACGGCCATCAAGCCATCTGGCGTAGATCGGACAGTACCAAAATAAAATAAAATCGTGTGACCCGAATTTAGTCTTCATTCAACAGACGTGTGACCACTCTCGTACCTTGCTGTTGATCTCTTAGTGTATTTCTTCAAATCAAAGAGATATGTCGTTATTAACATTATGCGTTGTCTGCATCTTCAGACACACCGTCTTTCGGCTCACCACAGCTGCTCCAACAAGGGAAGCATACACCAGAAGGGAGCTATAGTCCCCACTCAACAGTTCCTTGCATCGAATGCGCGTGCCCGACATGGACAGCCACAACAACTGCAGCGCCATCGACAAGTCAGCACATGATGCTTACTCCTATGGATGGCAGCCAAATAGGTTGTACCCTCATCTTACTTGTGTGCAACATTTATGGCTTTGTTATTCATCTAAGCATGGAAAATAGATCATCAAATTTCACTGTATATTCATGCTGATCTCTTACGGGTCTTGTTTAGGAGTTAACGTTGTTCCATAGTTCAGCTAAGATACTTGTTCTTTAGGTAACGCTGTTCCATAGTTATCATCCATCTGCCAAGACAATCCCACAGGCTGGTGATTATAGTATTATACCACTTCTAGTATTACCTATGTTGTTCTTTAATATTTTTGTGTGCCATCTAGTTAATCTCGAGTACAAACGATACATATTCTGTAGCTTTCATCTGTGTTCTCCCTTTAGTTTCTGAGACCTGTTGCTGCTAGTTAGCCCGAGTCCTACTATTTATGTCGTCTCCTACAGGCACTCATTACATAAATCTAACTACTAGTTGTCTTCCATGCATGTCAGATATAATTGCACACACTGATATATCCACAAGAACCTCACGGAGCAATGTAAAGGCCAATAAACTTGATGTCAATGATACCCAATATGATGGAACATGTAAAGGCAGTTCTTGAAGACTTGCAGAAAGATGATGAATCCTCTTCACCCCACAAGGTCCTTGCTCTAACTTGGCCTGTGATATGGGTACAACATGCATATAATGTCCTGGAGTGTATCTACTCTCTTGCAATGCCATGTGCTTAGCATGCTGATCATGCATGTAAATATGTCATGCCTTCCTGTTTTTCAGTACCTATTCCATTCATGATAACATATTTTCAAATTCAAGTACTCTCATTCTACTCTATCGCAATGCCATCTGCTTAATTTGGAAATCATGCTTCTGAATATCTTATGCATTGTTATTCATCAGTATGTACTTCATCTGTCTACCATACCATGTTTTTTTACATTGAAGTGTTGTTCTAGTGCTATGTTGCAATGCCATCTTAGTTTCCCAATCATACACGAGTATGTTGCCTTAGTTATTTCTGTACGTATTCCGCTAGCATACATCTTTACATTCAACTAGTGTTTTTTGCTGTGTTGTCCTGTCGTATCCCTAGCTCTTACAGCATACTCCATCCGTCCGGATTACATGTTGCCGAAATGGATAAAAAAGGATGTATCTAGAACTGGAATACACCTAGACCCATCCATTTTTTTCCGGATGGAGGGAATACATGTCAATATGTCATGCCTTTCTATTCTTCAGTACCTATTCCATCTCTCTGTTGTAGCATGTTTTATAATTAAAGCACCATTCTTCTGTACAAGGCATGCAAGGGGAAGACGACTATGTTAGAGTCTGAAGGGTTACAAACAAGGACTTTGCAAAAGATCCAAATGCCAGGACATAAGAAACCAACTCCAGTTTTTATAGATACTGCTCCAGCACAGAGAAACCCAGCTCCTACTGATAATAAGCAGATTCCAGTGGCCAAAGAACTAGTCCGCTCCAGTCCAGCAAAAATATGTCAACTCCATTCTAAGAAGCGTGTGCATATCCTTCCATCATGAAATTTTAAAGCATGCTGATCATATTTTCTACATGTTTCTTACCCATCTCTCTTTTAGAAAATAAGCTTAACAGATAGAAGAATTTATGCACTGGTATCGTATGTGAGGAAAGATTCTTGCAGGAATTATCTGTGCTCCAATGCAGATGTAAGTACCTGTTGTATATCACTATATTTTTACATGAGCATGTATTTTGTTAATCGGCGTGAATCCAACCTTTATCTGATCTTAATTTAGTTGTAGCAAAATGTATACTTAAAGGCCACAATGTTGATTTTTGTAAGGAAACCTGCCTGGTAGTTTTGCATCCTGAGCTGCATGAGTGTACTATCTCATGTCAGTGGGTTTGAATACTTTGGTTCTGCAGTGGGTTTTTAGTGTTTTTTTTACTGTGTTATCCTGTCATATCCCTTGCTCTTACATCATACTCCCTCCGTCCGGATTACATGTCATAGAAATGGATAAAACTGGATGTATCTAGAACTGAAATAAGCATAGACCCATCCATTTATTTCCGGATGGAGGGAATACATGTCAATATGTCATGCCTTTCTATTCTTCAGTACCTACTCCATCTCTGTTGTAGCATGTTTTATAACTGAATCACCATTCTTCTATATAAGGCATGCAAGGGGAAGACGACTATGTTAGAATCTGAAGGGTTACAAACCAGGTCTTTGCAAAAGATCCAAATGCCAGGAGATAATAAACCAACTCCAATTTTCATAGATACTGCTCCAGCACAGAGAAACCCAACTCTCGCTGATAATATGCAGATTCCAGTGGCTAAAGAACTAGTTCGCTCCAGTCCAGCAAAATAATGTCAACTCCATTCTAAGAAGCGTGTGCGTATCCTTGCATCATGAAAATTTATAGCATTCTGATCATATTTTCTACATGTTTCTTACCCATCCCTCTTTTAGAAAATAAGGTTAAACGATAGAAGACTTCCTCCATTGGGATCGTATTCGAGGAAAATATCTTGCGGGAATTGTCTGTGCTCCAGTGCTGATGTAAGTACCTGTTGTATATCACTATATTTTTCATCAACATGTATTTTGTTAATAGGCGTGAATCTAACCTTTATCTGATCTAAAATTAGTTGTAGCAAAATGTTAAAGGCGCCAATGTTGATTATTGTAAGGAAAACTGTCTGGTAGTTTTGCATACTGAGCTGCATGAGTGTACTATCTCATATCATGCACATTACTGAATTGTAGTGCTTTTCTGGTTACCCATTCATTCATTGTGTCAATGTTGCTTTCGTATTACCTTACCTGGCTGATGATAGTTGTGCCATATTGTGTTAATTTGGTGTAGGCTAGTTGCCCAAACGTTCGTTGTGTCAATGTTGCTTTCCTATTATCTGACTTGGCCAATGATAGCAATGCTAGTGTGTTAATTTTGTGCAGGCTACTGAAGATAAGAAGACAAACTCTGAAAACAGCAAGGCAACCCCATTTTTTTCTTTCCAGTAAATCTAGGCCAGGTAATATGGTAATAACTCAGGATTAATCTGTTTGGTTCCTGTCCTAATTTATGTTATGATGCAGTGGTCGAGACACTCTCCACTATCAATAATGCAAGCCTGCCAAAATCGCCATCTAAATCTGTTTAGTATCCTATGTCTCGAATGCAACGGAATAAATGAATGTTTGTGAACCAATTAATGGTTGAAGCAATGATGGAAATGGTGGATGAATCAGAGGTGCAGAGTCGTGCGACACAACAACTGATCGTTGTTTTTAGAGACAGTGTAGCAAAGCAGCAAGAACTTGCCCACATGCTTATGGGCATCATCTGTGCTGAGGTTGCAGATTGTGATGTTGTAGATGGTTAGGTTCTCCTCATTTATTTGCACTGGCATCAATCTTTGATTGCCAAATGGATGTAATTTCTGTAATATATCTTTGGATGTGCAACGTTATTCCTGTATGCCGTACCTTTGCTTGATCGGTTTTGGTCCTGTGCATAATTGCTCATCGTAATGGGCTCAAATTATCCAATTTGGCCTAAAGACATGTACGAACTTTAGTGGGCCCATTAAGTTAATGGGCCGTTATTAGGCCGAAAGTTAATGGTCGGCCCTCTTACCTCCCGGATCGTTAACAGGCCGACATCAAAGCAGGCAACACGTGGGCTCAATTTATTTCACGGGTCGTTAACAGGCCGTGACTAAGTTTGGGCTACATATGGCCCAACTATTCTGTAGGCCTTTAGCAGGCCGAAAGAGACAACGGGCTTGTACTGGACCATGAAGAGCATGGGCCGCTAGGAGGCCGAAAGTCAGGTCGTATTGTAAATGGCCCAACTGTGTTGTGGGCCTTTAGCAGGCCGAAAGAGAAACCAGGCTGGTATTGGACCATGAAGGGCATGGGCCCTTAAAAGGCCAAAACTAAGGTCCGACTACAAATGGCCCAACTCATTTATGGTCCGTTAAAAGGCCGAAAGGCACGCATGGCCGGGAATTGACCCAACACTTAAATGGGTCGCTAAAAGGCCAAAACTCAGGTCCGACTACAAATGGCCCAACTGATTTATGGGCCCTTAGCAGGCTGAAAGTGACACCGGGCAGGAAATTGGCCCAACACTTAAATGGGCCGCTAAAAGGCCAAAACTCAGGTCCGACTACAAATGGCCAATCAGATTTATGGGCCGTCAACAGGCTGAAAGACATGCTGGGCCGGAAATTAGCCGAACATTTAAATGGGTCGCTAAAAGGCCGAAAGATGTACATCATGAAAATTGGCCCATCCATTGAATGGGCCGTTAACAGGCCGAAATCTCATCAGGCCGATATTGAGCCCAAATATATAGCGGGCTGTTAACGGGCTCGAACTGACGATGGGCTGCAATGGTGTCAAATCTTTAACGGGTCGTTGACGGGCCGAATTAGCACATCTCGTATGGGCCGTGGGCCTAAATGGACCTGACACAAGTAGGCCTTATATGGGCCGGCCTGCTAATTTTTACTGGGCCGACCTTTTTCACCGGAATGGGCCACTATTGGGCCGTGCCACGTATCTACCTATCATTGGCGCCTCCTGCCCAATGAGTGGATGACATCTGTCCCAACGGTGAGGCAATACGTGTTTCCTGTGGCCAATGATGATTTTACACGTGGAAAATCCCCATTGGTCCGGGCTATTAAGGGTTGCTCGGATCCAAAACCGGACCCAATAGCTTAACGGCGTTCCGTTACGGTGGATGCCACGTGTCGGTCACCCTTGACGAAAGCACTTCTGTGACGCGTGATTTATCATCATGGAAGTGGACACTTTCGTGATGATAATTTTGGTAATGTCATGGAACACTTCTCTGACAAAGACGGTATGACTATATTGATTACTGTCATAAAATCGTCATGGATGTACATGCATGACAAAAAACGCGACCTACTGTGACAAACACGTATCATCACGGAAGTGTATTTTTTTTGTAGTGAGGCCTGCTAGACAAAAAGAGGGTATGCATGCAATATCAATAAGAGAGGTTCGGGGATGTCTGTCTGTCTATGCACGTGCGTGTGAGAGACGGGTCGGGAGGTATGCAAGGATGATGAGGGGAGACTATATGGTTGTGGTAAGCATACGTAACTACATAGGAAGATCAACGGTTGTGTGTCCGAGAAAGCGAGAGACATAACTAGTGAGGTAAGTGTATCGGTGCATGGGGAAAAAGAATTATAGTCGACCTAGCTATATGTAGGGAGATTGGTACGTAAACATGCATGCATGTGTTAGAACCAAATAAGGTCCGGAGAGACAGACATGGGGAGAGGGGTGCGGCTAGGAGGTGGTGCGAGAGGCCTACTTTGTGGAGGGGGGAGGAGTGTGCGAGTTTGAGTCGATTTAAAGAGGGGAGGGAGTGTGCACCTGTGTGGAACTGTATTGGACATAGGGGGGCATGGACGGTGAGAAGAGAAGAGGGGAAGTATGTGTTTGTGGAAGGCACACTTGGCTAGAGAGGTATATCGACCAGTGTGTGCCAGAAAGAAGGAGCCGGGGGGCCTACACACACTGCGGGTGAACGACCTAAAGAGAAATAACGAACATGTGCGATGGAGGGGACGCTGAGGGAGGGTGAGAGAGGGTGGGCGTGTGCTTGCACGATAGAAAGTTAGCGCTAGCTAGCTACAAAGAGAAGAGGGTCGTGAAGGTGTAAAAGACGAACAGAGATCATAATTCATTATGAAAAAGTGGATACTGATACTTGAAGTAGATATCATAATGTAGAACATTGATTATAATTTGGGCTAATGTGTGGCTTTTGCAGCTCATGGCTAAATACTTGTCATAATGTAGGGGGCGGGGCACTATACTTTGTGTGATAAACACGGTGTACGTATGGAACATGGTTTAGATTATGAATATCTAGTTAGTACATCAAATGTACTATTATTTGGAATCAACATCAAGTGTATTCAAAAAATCGAATTTGAGTTCATATAGTACACATAGTTCATATCTATCTCTATAGTAATCATGTGGTGTGTTGTTAAGGTAATACACGAATGATGGTTGAAGTTGGCAACAAGCATGATTGTAGATTCTTATTGAAATAGACAAAAGAATTAAAATTTTGTTCGAATCGCAAAGGTAGTATAGACATTTGGAATGCACTAAAATGTTGGTATGCGTAGGTTACATGCATTATATAGCCAGCGAAAAAATTTAATTGGACATAACATGGATTCATAGCTTTGAATAGCATTTGTACAGTAAAACGGGACAAGACTCTCTCTTTGTGTGGTGTGAATAGTTTTATTTTTTCGTTGAGGGAAGTGCAAATTGATTTGGTATGTACAAGTACAGTATTACACGTTAGGCTTGTCCCTAAAATTCAACCCGCGCCTTGTAATATCCCAAAAATTTAGATATCGTGCTCCCAAAACTGGCGCCTTCACATCCCGCGCCTTTCTATCCTGAAATTACAACGCGCGCGAAAACTCCCTCTAGCTGCCAAATCCCGATACGTGAAATCCCCCTTCTAACCCTGAGCCGAAAGGGCCGCTAGTTCAAATCGATGGGGGTACTTTTGTAAACACCCTACATTTTGGACAAGCGCGTCCCTAAGTCATGGTTCCCCCTCCCATCGCCTCCTTTTCGCCATTCGAAATCCCAAGCCGCCATAACTTCTCCGCTCTAGCCGCGAAACCCCACCCTCCTCCGTACGCCACCTCACCACTGCCCAGCCGGAGCCTCTTCTCCGATGACGCCGTCCACAGAAACAGCTCGACGTCCCTCATCCACCTCCCCGAATGAGGATCCGTCGTCCATCTCGTTGTCCCACCGGTTCAGCCGCCCCGTCCTTCACCTCCGAGGAGCTCCTCCGACGAACGCCTCGTCTATCGCGGTTGCTCCATGCCCACGACGCCGCCTTAACCTGCTCCACCAGAACCGCAGCATCCTCACCGACTCCTCGGACGAAGCTGAGGCCTACTCGGAGCCACCAAAGAGGTTGTACACTCATCGCATCACACCTTCTCCTTAACTCGACTTCCCGGCACCGACCGTGCTCCATCCCACACCCCCATGGAGCGGCTACCTCGAAGCCGGCACCACGGGTGACATCTCCACGGCGGCTCTCCCCCAGTGCGAGGCCCCTTCGGCGGTGGTGTCCATACCAGCCGAATCTGCTGCTGCTGCTCTGGCTCTCGCTCGCTCGCGCTGCTGCTATTGCTGCTCCGGCTCTCGCTCGCTCGCTCGTGCAGCAGCTGCTCCTCCGGCTCTCGCTCGCGCTGCTGCTACTACTCTCCCCCTCGCTCGTGCTGCTGCTCTGCTCCGATTTAGCTACACTTCAGTCGACTGAATCAACTTTTGGGTTAGTCAATTTTCAGGGGGGGGGGGGGCTCGCCAGAGTGAAGGAAGAACCACCCGCAGCGGGGAGGGGGCTCGCCGGAGAGGTACCCCACTATCTATCTTAGGGTTCAGGGTGGGGGCGGTGGTCATCGGCGATGGTGGGGCGGCGGCGTGGGGATCGCCAGAGAAAAAGCTCGGCGCGGGGAGGCCTAGAGGGCTGGCTGGGGCGGTGGGGAGTTGTTTCAGGGTAACGGGCGGCGGCGGACCAGCGGAGGGGAGTTGTCTCGGGGCGGCGGACCGAAGGTGGGGAGTTGTTTCGGGGCGGCGAGGCCGGTGGTGGCTGGCGGCTTAGGGGGGTGCAGGTTGAAGATGAACTGCAGGCCCTCCCTAAACTACATGTGAAGTGCCTCTCTACTACCATTGCGTTCAGTTTCGACAGTAACATTGAGATTCCGAAGTAAATTTCAGTTTCGGCACTTAAGTTAAGAGTCAACAGGTTTTACCTCATCTGTTGTAGTCAGGTGGTTTTTGGTGATGTAAATTTTACGAGCATAATTGGCTTGGTGCAAAAAATAGGCATGCCAATGTTTGGCATTGTGCCAAATATGCGCTACTACTTGGTTGGTTACCGAGTTGTCTTGCCTATCTCACATAAAGTTGCCAATATTTGGCAAGTCTTGGTATTGCCAATATTTGGCAATTCCAACATTTGGCTAGCTAAATATTGGCAGAAAACGATCATGCTCGTAAATCTATCACTTTTTGGCAATGTATTTTACTTCATCTATAGGAGATGCTATTAGAATCCCACTTGAGATTAACGATGTCTATCTTGTGCTGCTTCAGCCTTGACATCTTAGGGCTCATCGGAGCTGCTCCAACGATGAAATGATCCATCACAACAGAGCAGCGCCCTGGACACCGTCTACAGATTCCTCAGATCTTCCTCCACACCTCCGACAGCCACCTCTGCCTCAACTTCTTCAGCGACCAACCCAATGATGCTGAGGTCGACACGGCTACGGCAAAGAGGTTGTACACTTGTCACATCACTTATTACTCTACATTCATGACGATCCATTAGGGCTATTTTGGTTCAACGGAAAAACATAGCAATAGGAAATTTTCCTATGGCACTCTACTATTCAATTATTCATGCATTTTGTTGAAATGAATGGAGCAAAACATCCACATGGACCTACTTTTCAAAATCCTATGCATGAAAACAAGACCTAGTGCATTAGTGGCAGAATAACATTAAAACCGAACACTCTTTCATATGGTTTCACTTTATTTTGGCCATGTTTCTTTGCATCCCTCTGCTCCTCCAATTGATGTGAACCAAACACCCAAGTTGACAGAAATCCTGTGTTCACAAATGCTTTGTTTCCCATGTGCATTCCTAACCTATTTTGGTGTTTTCCTCCTATCCCTGCATTTTTAGAATCATGCAAGCCAAATTAGCCCTTACAGAATTACTTTAGTTACAGGTAGGTGTCGAAGAAAACTTTGTGTGGTTTGTCCTGCTCTTGCCGTGACGTCATCCACCTCACCTGAGCTGCTCCATCGGCTGAAGCATCCACCAAACCAGACATCAAGACTCCTGACCGTGTTTTGCCGCCTCAGATCTCCTTCCCTGCCGCCGGCACCCACCGCTACAACATCACCCATCGACTCAGCAGATGAACTAGAGGAGTACACGGGTCAAGAAGAGAGGTCACACTATTTTATTTCTGCTTATGTTATGCATTGCTTAATATTACTTGCTACTTTATTGTCCTGTTCACCTCTTAGACTCCAAGTTAGGTCCAAATTGATGTTCAAACTTGAGTTCAAAATTAGTTGTGGGGCACATATCGAGGCAACAATGAATAGTATCTCTGTCTAATATCTGGTTCACCTAGGGTATGCCTATGTTGTTCATCTTAGGTGGGAAACAAATAGTAAAGCTATCATCATCTATTGTTTTATTAAATTAAAGAAATCATCAGCCTGCTATCATTATTTTTGGATCCATCCACAAGTTGTTACCATTACTCTAGATTTCTGCATGCTCTCCTTACATAATCTCACTATATTTTTTTGTATGCATGCCAGATATTGTACACAATCATGCTGAACATGTAGAGGAAAGGAGAAGAGTTTTGCGCGGCAATACAATGTCATGCAGACATCGCTCCATGGTGGGTTCAATGGCAACCCCCCCTCTCCAGATTCTAATCCAGAGGAAGATATCCGTTTTGTTGCGGATTCAGATGCAGCTGACCACTCCTATTTACCCCCCAAGGTGTTTGCTCTAACTTGGCATGATGATGCTAGTCATATCATGCATATGTTGCCTTGCAGTGCCTACTCTCGACATCATATATGTCATCTGCTTAGTTTAGACATGTTCTATAATGCCACCTGTTTAGTTTCAATATCATATATGGGAATTATGCAGTCTCATGTCTTTTAGCCAGCCATAATATATGTGAAATGTGCAATGCCATCCTGTTTAACCAGGCATCATATATTTGAATGATATCTTGCCAACCTTTTCTTCATTACATTTTCATTTGTCGACAATGTTTGTACATTAAACTACTCTTCCTGTGAATCAGCCATTGGAGTGGGTGATGGAAAAATTTGGAGTGAAAAAAGGCCTTCAGAGCAGACAGTGCTACCCGTCAAAGTAGATCTCTTGCTGGGTCCCAATAGCTCCTCAGAGATGGATTCAGAGACTGATGACCAGTCCTATTCCCCCACCGAGGTGTATGCTCTAACTTGGCACGGTTATACTGCTAATATCATGCATATGGTGTATTGCATTGCATAGTTTAGACATCATATACACAATATTCAACACCATGTTCTTAGTTTAGACATCATATATGCGAATGCCCTCTGCTTAGCATATAAATCACATATGTGAATTAAATCTTGCGATCCTGATTACTTAGATACCATGTATGTGAATTATGTCATGCGATCATGTTTAGTTAGTCATCATATCTTTGAATTATGTTATGCTATGCTATCCAGTCTAGATAGACATTATATATGTGAAATTATGTCATGCTATCCATTTTAGTTAAACAATATACATGTCAAGTATTTCATGCCCTCTTTTTTCCACACTATCTATTGCATTTGTCTCTGATACAATGTCTGTACATTCAACTATATGTTTCCTGTTTATCAGCCATTTGAATTGGAGCGGGTGATGGCAGTATCTAGGGGAGTAAAAACACGGTCTTCAAATAAAACAGTGCTACCTCTTGGTGGAGATAGCAGCCCGGTTGTACATGCACGAGAACCAGCCCTACCATACATAACCCAAACTCTCGCAGATTTTACCCCTACTACGATAGACAGAGAACCAGCTTCACCCAATCTAACCACAATCCCAGCAGATAGTAACCCAGTTTCTGTTGACACAACACCATCTCCACCACAGAGCTTCCAAACAAGAGCACTTAGTAAGGCATCTCCAGTGCCCAAAGCACCAGTACTACCACGACGAACACCAAGTCCACCAGTTAGTACACCTATTCCTATGAAGGAAGCACAACCAGCCATTCATAGTTTAACATCTATCGCATTTGATGTTGTTAAATCCTATGTGTGTATCTTTCCATCATGGAAATATTATACTGAAGATGAAGGAAAATGCCAGTTGCAGGTGTTTATCCTGGAGTTATGTGTAAGTAACGTTATTCATGGCAATTACTTTGCTTTGTCACATTCTACCTCCATGATGGTTATAATACAACAAATTTTCCCCTTTTTCTCTATAGAGAAGGATCGATTTGGAAACTCAGGATGAGGTAACCTGTGCTAACACCTCTGCTATCTTCAAGAATGCTTGGTGGCAGTATCGGAATTACCTGAAGAAAACGCACTTCACTGGCAAAGAAACTCATCAAATTTCCTTACGTTCTCCTGAGACACATTTATTAGCCGATGACTGGGAACGCCTTGTTCTGTACTGGTCCCGAACCAAGAATGTGGTAAGGTCTATGAGCTCATTTTATTTTAAGTACTATATGCTTGCGTATTATTGTACTGTCTTCATGTAGAACAAGTGCTTAAACCTGAAAAACAACTGTTCTATTTAAGATTCCATTGCTATCGTGCATACTGCTTTGCTCTTGTATCACTGTATTTACTCATACAAACTTATTTTTAAATTGAACGATCCAATGGAAACTCCAATGGCACAACAGGTATGTTTACGCATGTTTCTTTAACAGGTTTGCTCTTATAAATAGCTCTGTTGATTTCAATTTCAATTGTGTATACAGTTGACTTCTCATATCATGCACATTACTAGCATCACAATAGAGCCAATAGTGTTGTTGTACATGCAGACCCGTGGTACCCATCTGAAATCTTGTTGTGCCGTACAGCTTCCCAGGCTTTGTATTCCTTCAGTGCTGCTTTCTCTTGAACTGATATGATTTGAACCATGTCTCTATTTTGATTTGGAAAGAAATTGCAGTGACCATAGGACATAGATATATGTTTGATTGATGATTTTATAATGTACTACTTGGCAATACAAGACTTGGTATGTTAATCTTGTCCACCTTACTAATGAACTTGTTCACCGAAATGAGTTTCATATACTAGTACATGCTAAACCTGTTATGTGTCTGCTTGTTTCTTCTTTTAGATTGCTGACAGAATATCGGGGAAGAGTGCCTTATTAAGCAATGGTAAAGGAAGTAATGTAGATAAGGTTCATGATCGTGAGACATCCTTGTTGGTCTCCAACAAAGCAGATAAAACAGCTAAGGAAAACTATCTTGAAGACAGTGAGACAACCCCAAAGTCCGTCTTGGTTTACTGTTCGAGTTACTGGCAACTGTCGCTTGCACAAGCTATTCAAACTCAATGTTTGAATCAGCTCGGTTTCTTGAGTCTCAACTACAAGCTGAAAGACATTGATCAGCTATGTTGCGACAAGAAGCGGAAGGACTGCGGAAGTCCCTGGAGCATTCACATGCATACTATCTGGTGCAACAGCAAACGTTGGAGGATTTTGGCGCCAAACAGGACAAAGCAAATAAGCGTGCTAAGCTTATTGTCGGCATGGTGGATACCCAGGATAACGTTTCTTGAGCTCTTCTGAAGTTGTCTCAGTTGTGGACTTGTTTTGTTGCCGCGTTTATTTGCACTAGTGGCCAATTTTGACGGCCAGTGTATGTAATATGCTGCTTTGTTCCCTATATTTGCACCGCTGGCAAACTTTGATGCCCAGTGGATGTAATATGTGTAATAGCTATAATAGGCTAGCGTTAGTTGCTTGCTTATTTATTTCCTTATTGTTTTGTTTGGTAATTTTCTTATAGTTACTATAGTTCTTTTTTCGCGTTTTTCTAGTGGCCACAATAATCTATTTTTGGTAACTAGGCCACAATAATCATGGCAACACACAGACTGTTGTAACCATGGGCCTCCTGCGGGCCGTATGATCCATCAGCCTTCTACGGGCCGTAGGATCCATGGGCCTTCTACGGGCCGTAGGATCGGTGAACTTTCTATAGGCCGTATGATCCATGGGCCTTCTACGGGCCGTAGGATCCATTGGTTTTCTACGGGCCGTAGGATCCATGGACCTTCTACGGGGCGTATAATCATTTCGCCAAACATGGGCCGTACTATTCGTGGACCATAACAGGCTGTTAATATGCCGTATTTGATAATGCTATGAAAACAGCCCAACGGGTTAACGCGCCACAAACGGGCCGAATGTATCCACGGGCTGAATTTGGCCCACAAACGGAACATGCCAGTAACTAACTGAATTCTAGAAATGATCCCAAGAATAAATGGGCCCTTAGAAGGCTAAAAGTTAACATGGGCTGGAACCGACGGAATAATGGTTCGTCAATGGGTATAAAGCAATACACTATTCATTATGGGCCCTTTTCATCTCGGGCCTTTAATGGGCCCAGAGTTACAAAGGGCCTCATATGGGCCGAAAGACATCATGGACCTTACATGGGCCGGAAGTTACAACGGGCTGGAATCATATTGGACGGCCTTGATGAAGCTACTGGGCTTAATTTTGATAGGCCGTAACGGGCCCGGAGTTAGCGGGCCGTAATGGGGTATATATGAACAGGTCGTTAACACGCTTTCCGTGGGCAGGCCCGTTACCTATTGACCAAATCAAACGGGCCGGCCTTTTCACCGGAATGGGCCTTTACTGGGCTGTGCCACGTGTCGACGTATCATAGGCGCCTCCTATCAAATGAGTGGATGACATCTGTCCCAACGATGAGCCAACACGTGTTTCCTCTGGCCAATGAGAATTTCACACGTGGAAAATCCCCATTGTTTCAGGCTGTTAACGGGTTATCGGATGAAAAACCAGACCCGATAGCTTAACGGCGACCTGTTACGGTGGATGCCACATGTCGGTTACCCTTGACGAAAACACTTCCATGATGCGCCATTTATCGTCATGGAAGTGGACACTTCCGTGATGATAATTTTGGTAATGTAATGGAACACTTCTACGACAGCACATGTATGACTATCTTGATTCTGTCATAAAATCGTCATGGATGTACATGCATGACAGAAAACATGACCTACTTTGACAAACACGTATCATCATGGAAGTGTATTTTTTTTGTAGTGTATATAAATGGACAGACGGAGTACATGATACTAGCAAACGCTCACCAGTAGCAGTAGTTCATTGGTTGGTTTCGATTTTTGATTCAGTTGTTGTGCTGCTACCGTCCAATATTCGCGTATGGTTGTTTCTAGAATAAAAAAGGGAGGTACTCCTACTTATGTTACTCCCAATATGGCTAGCCTAAGGTTAGTAGGTGATCTTGCGCTTGGCTCTTCGCCTCTTACGGAAGTCGAACAATAATGATGGTACTACAGTAGTACTTCTGGCAATCTGACACTAAATGAACTACTGCACATCCACCGCTTGTAAGAAAAAGTTTCTCCTCGTGCTTCGAGCCATCGCGCACGCGTTGGCGAGGGAGAAGGTGTAGTAAGCAAGCTTCTCGTCGTTCTGCGAGTTGACGGGACACATCAAAGTTATTTAGTACGTACTCTCTCCAAAAAAGGGCTGACCATGTCATGGCTACCATCCCGTGCTCCGTTGTTGAGTACGTGCACTATTCACGTGCCATCGAGGAGAAAAAATATTGCATAGTAGGTGCCATCGAAGTGCACGACTCACTTACGCACTACATATCTGATTATCCCCATTTTCTTGCATGACACTTGCACTTTGATGCTAGATACCTCGCGTGTTGGCAAAAGGATGAACAAAGCTCGCGTAAAAAAAAGAGTGGAAGAACATAGATTCCCGACGACCGAGAAGGAGCAAGGACTCGTGGTGGAGCATTTGCAAGGAACCTTGCGCGTTTTCCCCTGTTTTTTGCCGCCTGTCCACCTATAAACAAATAAAAGAACATGAACTATTCGCTAACCACTAGAGACGGTACATCAGGATGCTAAGTTGAAGATAATTTATATTTTATATTGATTACCACGCAAGAAGCCACACATGTACATGACGCATGCAGCCACGCATGTACACACGCCAATGCACTAACTCATGCACATACGCGCACGACATGGAGCACACAATGCACGTACACAACACATGCATGCACACACACTCGGTCGCGGAATGCATGTGAATAACACATGCATGTGCACACACTCGGCTGCATGGAGGCGTGCACCATCTGCGGTGACATCCAGTTCGTCGTCCTACAGCAAAGCTTGCACACTACGGCGCCTACACAACTCTTGCATCACCTCTTTGTCGTTGTTGCTCAACGACTAGCTGAAGACGAAGGCGACCGCAGCCTGAACCTTGAGCTAGCACCGATGGAAAAGCACGCACGCTGCACGCACACAAGCACGTACGGAGTGCCCACGACGTGGTGCGTCCCCAGTTGCCTCTACTCCTTCTGCGCACGTTGTCTATGAAGGCGACTGCATGCCTAATGATGATGTGGGTGAGATCTTCTAGGACTTAGATGATGACGATACAGACTAGACGGGCGATGGCAGGAGGCACAAGATGCAGAGCAGGAGCTAGGGCCGTGGACCCATGGTGGCAAGGCGATGTGGTTCTCCGAGGGGCTGATCCAGCATGGTGATTGTTAGAAGGTAGAGAGGGATTTGATGTAATAGTTGATTGTATTGCTTGAGCCTCGTGGGCATATATATAGGAGTACATGGTCATCTTGGAGTATATGGCAAGTCAGAATATTTCCTAGTCTATCCTATATTTCTAATCTAACAATGATACAGTGATCAAGAGTGGTTCACGCGAGAGCAGGACTCCATGCAGGAGCGCATTGACGCCAAGCATGTCATGCAGGAGCACGTCGGCCGCAGCAGACAGCAAGCACAAGAAAAACATGGGCATGTCAAGGGCGATGAAGGGGTTGGCCGGTGCTCCAATGTCCGTATGTCCTTGTGTGTGCGCATACATTCCGCCGGTGCTCTAAGGCCTAAGCCATCGCCGCCTTGCCTTCGTCTCCATTTGGTCATCGAGCAACAACGACAAAGAGGTGCTGCAAGAGATGGCACATCAGGGTGCTGTTTTGGACAAGCTTTCCAGTAGCACGATGAACCAGACAGTGAAGGCCATGATGGTGGGTGCCTACCTTCTCGTGCGATCAGCTGCTGCTGCTGCAGCACGCGGAGAGATCTCCTCGCTTGCTGGCTACTACTGCTGTGTGTGATGGCCGTAGTGGTGCTGCACGATGGGTCAAGCAGAGGAGAGCACGCGACAGGCTATGTGGTGCGGCAGTCCGGCATGCATACACAACCCCCTTCCACCTAGCCGCAGATGGTTCACGCGAAGGTAGGCACGGGTATCCATGTGTTGTGTGGGGACATGGTGTGTGCCGTGTGTGCATGCATGGGCATTATTTAAAAAGAAAAGATCTATACATTAGCATTAAAGTGTATTGATTCAAATAGTTAGCCTACTACGTGATCAGCAAGCAGGTGGGACCCATGCGACAGGCAGGACGTAGTAATGACAATGCAATAGTAGGTTCCACGTATACAAATCTGACCAGTCAACTAGACAAAATATGGAGCTCTACGGCGAGCCAGTGACCGGATAATTACTGTAACTCATATTCAATGATTGTATTGAGCTTATTTTGAAGTCCAATGACCGTATCATGCTTCGACCTCAACTTCAGTGACCACCAGTGTAATTATCTCTACTCTTACCTCTACTCTTATAAAAAGCAGAGATGGTGATGATGGTGTGCCTGCCATCCTGCAATATAGGCCGTCCGATCTATATCTAACGGATACGAAGGAAACTATGACAATCTACCCACACTCCTCTCTACATTTGCAGATAAGGCCTTCCCTCGTTCATCCTTTTCTCCCACAAGATCTTGATGTTCCGTGCAACGCATGGGCATCTTGCTAGTCTCTAGGAAAATTATGAGGGGGGGGGGGGGTGTCTCCAAACGTGTTCCTCGGCTCACACCTAGCATCACGGTGGTCGAACTTGGAGTCATTCATCTGGTACACGTGGCATCTCACATCTGGACACAAGGTGACCTACACCGTCAAGGTCCACAGTCAAGGGGGTCAGGGCAGACGCGACCTCTCACTGTGTCCGCCATTTGAAGCAGCACGCCGGCCCAGGGCGTCGCCCGCTGCACTCCCAGCTCTACCCGCCTCCTCGCCGCATTCAAAAACCTATATTTAATCCCGTGTGGAATGCGAGAAACCAACTCTGGCCACACACGTCCGTTCAGGAGCAGGATGCCGGTCAAGCTGCTCCTTCCAGTATTTTGTCCACTCTTTTGGCAGCATCCGACGAGCAGGAAGAGCAGTTCTTCGGCATAAAAGCCGTCTGGGTGGCCCGCCGAGCCCGGCAGTTACGAGCGAGGCAGCTCCCTTCTTCACCTACCTCGCCTAGCCCGTCGGAGCCAGTTGCCGCACTAAGCCACCGCATGGTTCCGCAAACTGGCCTCTCCAATACACATCGAGGAAGAGTGCCGACTTGCTCCACGCTGGCTTGTCGGGGAGCATGGCGGCACGGGCATTGTCACTGCCCTTGACGCCACCGTGTCGTACAACGCCTCCAGTGTTTGCGACTGCGCCATCCACAGTCGACGCACACGTAGCCGCGACATGCAGGCAGAGAGTAAAGCCGACGTGGATGTTGACGAGGTGACACGGCTATGCGGATGTCGACGAGGTGACGGGCAGCACGTCCCCGTCTGCCGCCATCATCGAGGAGAAGTAGAACACGAGAAGCCACCGCCGATTATATCCCCTGAAGGCCACCGCCGAGGAGATGCCGGCGAATTCAGCCGGTGTCTTGCACGATTCTTCTTCTGTTGGATGCTGGAGGAGGACAAAAGATCGGGCGGCGACCATTTAGATTAGGTATTTTAATTCTACCAGGCTGGTTGTAATGGGAGTATTATAAGTAGTATCATGCATGCCAACTAGTAGGCAAATTTGATGAGGTTGCATAGAATTAAATGAAGAAAGAGAGGGTTGAGCATCATATTATGATACCGTATGGAACTAAGACCTCTTCCAATGCAAATGTGCTTAGATGCGGTGCTAAGTGCATTAAATGGCTTGGCAACTCAAGTCTCCAATGCATAGGTGCTTAGTTTATTGTTGCTAAGCTTGCTTCATTTAATTAGCTATAGACGCAAAATTGTCTTTCCAAATAGGTACACGTGCTTAACACCATTTATTCCCGGGGTCACCAAACTAGTCTCTCTCTTCTTAATTAACTTGTCACATCATATTTTATGCCTACATGGCAGGCTTAGCACCTACTCCCTCCGTTCCAAAATAGATGTCCCAACTTTGTATTAACTTTCAAATAAAGTTAGTACAAAGTTGACTCATCTATTTTGGAACGCAGGGAGTAGTATACATGGTGGAGCACTGGGAGAGGCCTAAGGCTGGTCATAGTGGGGAGTAACTTAAGCTAGTGTGATGGATATGACACTAGTCTAAGTTACTACCTCCATAGTGCAAAGTAACTTAGTACTAGTGTCATAGATGGCTACATTTATTAGCTTGCAGACTCATTCTTTCCTGGGAAGCGCTATGTTACAGTAACATTTTATGCTACTCTAAACATCTCTCTCCTCATTAACTACATGGCACATGAGCAAAATTTTCTTAGAGTGCGCTATGTTACTACCTAAGTTACTCCCACTATGACTAGCCTAAGTTACTCCCACTTTGGTTAGTCTTAGGCCTTATTCGGTTCAACCTCCTCCCAAGGGGTTTGCAGAGGAATGGAGGGGAATTTGGCTTGTACATGATTTAATCCCCCACAATCCCTGTTAATCTATGTAAATTGTGGGCATGTTATCTGACCCCTCATTTTACCGCTTTACGACCAGTGTGAGTGTCTGCATGCAGTACACCGTGCTCTAATTTGGTGGATGCAAAGCCGGTCTGAAAAAAGAGCTATAACTTTTTTTGAAGTTGAAAAATGTTACCGATGAGGAGCCATAATTAAGCTGGAGGCGTCTATTTTTTTTCTTTCGAATGGGCAGTAAGCTGGAGAGTGTCTTGGGCTGCCTCTAGCATAAGGCCCTCCAGTACGAAACACTGGCAGCCGACTAGGCCGATACAAAAGCCTATACATCTTAAAGCCCATTTGTTTTTTGTTTTTTGCGAGGAGAAGCCCATATTTCTTGAAGAGGGGGCGATCCCAGAAAAACCCTCCTTCCTCCTTGCGTCCACTTATACTGCAGCTCGCTGGACTCTCCCGCTTCCGTCTCCCCCCAATCCCCCCCACTCCCCATCGTCCTCACTTGTCTAGAAAACCCCCTGCTCACCTTCTTCCTCACTCGTACAGAAAATACCTGCTCCTCATCTTCCACTCCTACAGAAAACCCCAGCCCTCCTTCTTCCCCACTTGCACTGCCACTAGGCTCGTCTCTGGCTACTTTGCTCAAACCCGTGAGCTCGGTGCGACGCCCGCATGGAAAATGGAGTTGGCTGGCCCCAGCGCACAGAAGATGAGGCTCCCACCAGCGACAACACCTGTTGTAGATCCCTCACCCGGCAGCGCGGGGAGAAGCGGCGAGCCCCCCCCCCCCCCACACGTATCTGAGGAACCGGTAGAATATCTAGTGCACCCCGTCAGCGATCTCCCAGAAGTCATCCTTGAGGAGATCATCTCGCTTCTCCCGACCAAGAATAGCTACTGCACACAAGTCCTCTCAACTCGGTGGCGCCCTCTATGACACACCGCGCCCCTCAATCTCGACTGTCGTCAGATATGTATCCTTCCTTAATTTGATCTCCTCAGAGCCATCGTCTCCTCTCACCAGCAGGGCCCTATTCAACGCCTTTGCATCCTGACATGCTACCTACTGTCCATACACGGCACGGTGAACGCTTGGCTGGCATCCCCTGAATTCGAAAATTTTCAGCAGTTTGAGTTATACGATTAGCACGAAACCGAACACCAAGAATTTGTGCCCATACCACCATTTTCCATCTCGTGCTTTTCCTCCTCTCTCCACACCGCCACCTTCGACCAGTGCCATCTACCAGACGATCTGGTACAAATGCTTCGGCTCCCAATTCTAAAAAAACTTCTGCTTGTGTTGGTTTATCTGTCGGAGGCCTCACTGCACAGCATCATCCACTCCAGTTGCCCTGCCCTGGAGCACTTATTGATTGTTTTGGGAGTAGAAATTCCTATCAGTTGTCTCCAAATAAAGTCACCTCACCTTAAAAGCATTGGAATTGCTTTTGAAGGACGACAGCTCATCATCGAAGATGCCCCTTCACTTCAAAGGTTGCTCCTTGATTATTGTTATAAACCTTGGCAAATAACTGTTGTCTCTGTGCCCAAATAGGAGACCTTGGGTGTAATTCATGATCCATTTAATGATCACAAGAAGTTGGTGTTTGGCTCCTCACTTTTTCAGGTACCGTATATTATCATCTACACATTTGTAATCATAATCTGCATTTTTCATTTGTGCGCATAAGTTTTATATCATCTTGGATTACACTTTGGGTACTAATATTATGTTATATGCTCAATAAAGAGTTCGTCCATGGATAGCCTATCAGTGCTGCTGGATTCTGTCAAGATCTTATATATCGGAATGTTTAGTTATGATCTGAACATAATTATTGGCATGCTACGATGCTTTGGGTCTCTGGAGAATTTATATATAAAGGTGATGATTTCATGCACTTTGAAATACTGTATATATTGTACTAGAATTAACTGAGCTGTTGCTCTTTCGACATAGTCTTTTTTCAGACTTAACTGTTTTCAAATCTTCATGTCTACTTAGGCACTGCAACCACATGGAGAAAAACGTATAACCAATCGGTGGCATAATCAGCACCAGGATTTTTTCAGTTCTCATGACATTCGTTTGAGGACAATAACAATGGAAAGATATGCATCCAACCAGGCAAACATAAGCTTTGTCACCTTCTTCCTGTTGAATGCGAGGTTACAATTGTCCATGAGGCTTAAGTTTTAAAGCAAGAGATTTCTCATGGCCAGACACATTGAACAACAAAAAAAGAAGTTTCAGGTGGATAAATGGGCTTCTAAACGTGCTCGGCTTCTATTTACAACAAATTGTATGGATCCTGAAATAATATTTTTGCATAGGATGTTGATTTTATGGATCAGACCTATCCATTTGTTTGTGACTGCAAAAAAGAGTGGTTGGGTTAGATGTTACTGCCATGTTCAATCTGGGTTTTGTCTAAGTTTAATGAACAATTAATCCTTGGGCTTTTGTACCGTTTGTAAGCTTGAGTTGCATGTTGTTGCCCTCGTACCCCCTCCACCTGCCACTACACTGACACATCTTCCACGGCTACTGTTCGTTCCCATCTGAGGCATTGCCGTCGTTATCCGCCTTGGTTCGCTCGCTGTGCCCACCACCGTCTGGCGTTGTCAACATGGTCAACAGCCAAGAGGAATTAGGAGATGAGTGTACGTGGAGAGGCTGATAGTAGGGACCCACCAAGGTCATTGCATTACGCAAGCAGGTGCCTCGTTATTACAAGCCAAAAAAAATACTTCCTCCTAATTGTTTGACAACTAGGTCCCACGCCATTGTCGATGTAGTCAATAAAGGAGAAAATTACACAACGAGCGGATAACACCAGGGACCCAGCAGCTCGCCGAGTTGTTTTTTAGTTTCAGAGACGCAGCTCAACTGCGCGTCGTGCGGGGGCTGTGGCCCGTCTAGCCCACGCTTACGCTTTTATTTAAGCACATGACGAGCCCAGTTGATATCTTTTTTTTCTGAAAATGGCTAGCCTAGTTATTTTTTTAGAGAATACCAAAACCGAGGCCGACTTGCTTTTCTCAGCCCTGCTGGCTGCAAATCTTTCAAGACGAGGAGGGATGTAAGTAGTAAGAAATGGGCTTCCCCAGAAAAATGGGCTATAAGTTGTAAGAAATGGGCTGTAAATTTTTAAACCAAAGCCAACTGGCAATTACATTAAAATATCATTTTTCCGGATTTATCTACTCTCTACTCTTATAAAAAGCAGAGTTGGTGATGATGGTGTGCCTGCCATCCTGTAATATAGGCCGTCCGATCTATATCTAACGGATAGCAAGGAAACCATGACAATTTACCCGCACTCCTCTCCACATTTGTAGATACGGCCTTCCCTCATTCAGCCTTTTCTCCCACAAGATAAACTACTCATACAAATGCATTTTCATGTTCCGTGCAACGCACGGGCATCTTGCTAGTTAAGATTTTAAATTTCATCCTTTTTTTGCGGAGAATTGTTTTTTAAATTTTATTTTGATATAATTTTAAAAAAATTAATTTTAACATGACTCGAAATTTTGTGATTAAAAGAGTTCGGACCCCACCGAAATATGAAAAATTTTGTTGAATTTTTAGCAGTGCCCAGAGTATATGGTCTGTAATGCTAACAAAAACAATATGGGCTTCAAATATCCTTAATAATTAGCAAATGGGATGTAAATTAGTGAAAATAATGGCTAATGGGTTGTATGCTGTTTTCCACAGATTTGGAGGCTGACTTCTGGGCCTACTAGGTTGACGATGACGTTGTCCTAATTTTTTTTGACGCGTACGCAAGGCTTTATAAACTTAGTAAACACCAGAGCTGTGACTGTTGTATGTCCATCCAACGGCAGCCATGCTTCTTCAATCTCTGATCTTCCTGCTCCAGCCGCCCAAACCAGCGCCAAGTGGAGACTGCCTAATCCCTCCTCCGTGGCGGTTGTCTGCCAGAATATCCCTCTACCCACCCGCACATCCTGTTATTTTCCATCGATGTCAGCCTCACCCCGCAGCCCAGAAGTCAGCGCTCGTACTCCCCACAGCTTGGGAATCCTATGCGGTGGCTTCGCCGGCTCTGGGTCCTTCCCTTCCTGGGCTTCGCCCTTGTCCACTGCGTTTGTGCTCTCGGCACGGCGAGGTCAACATGGTCAACAAACAACAGCCATCGGAAGAAGCTGACAGTAGGGACCCACACAAGGAAATGCCTCCTTGTTACACGCAAAATAATGATTCCTCCACCTGAGAGCTGCGACCCATCGGAAGGGCCTTTGTATTTCACGAAAAAAAATGTTCCCCCCGCTGTCAGCTCGGACCCACCAGCTATATCTTCGCACGCAAGGAAGTGCCTCCTTATTACGCACAAAAAATGAATACTCCCTCTGCTAGCTGGGACCCACCATAGTGGGAGGCCGACTTGTGGGCCTACTAAGTCGACGGGGACGGAGGGCTTTGTCAACTTAGTCAATAAGAACGATTTTAGCTCTAGTGACCATACGATGTCCATCCAACGGCCATAGTGCTTCTTCAACCTCTGGTCTTCTTGTTCCAGCCGCCCAAACCAGCGCCGGTCGTGCCGCCTGCTCCTGCCTCCCGTGGCCGGCTGTGCTGCCGTGGAGGCCGCACTGCCCCTACTGCTCCCACCGCTGGCCAGACCATCCCTCTACTCACCCACACCCCCTGTTATTCCGCGGCGACGACAGCCTCACACCGCAGCCGAACCAGTCAACTCTCGTACTCCTTTTCGCATGGGCATCCACTGTCGCATCTTCCCCAGCTCCACGTCGTCCCCTTCCTAGGCCTCGCTGTCGTCCACCGCCTTGGTGCTCTCGGCGCGGCGTGGTCAATGTGGTCAACGAACGACTTCCAAAGGAAGAGTATTGTACATGGAGAGGTTGACAGCTGGATCCACGGCCGTAGCGTTGAAGTGCCTCCTTATTACGCACAAAATAATGATTCCTCCACGTGACAGCAGGGACCCACCGGATGGGCCACCGTATTTCACGAAAAAATGTTTCCCCCTGACTGCTGGGACCCACCAGCTACATCTTCGCACGCAAGGACGTGCCTGACAGTCGGGACCCACCTGGTCAAAGCGTATGTACCGTTGTCATTCTGGTCGGAAACGTGTACGTACATACTGGTCGATCGGTCTGTCTGCAGGCTGCAGCAATGAACCGTGGCCGAGTAATGAAGGGCACATGTCGTATTAGAGGCCTGGACGTAGCATGTACATGTACATATAGCCACGGTGCAAGAAAGTAAATACAGCCACGTACGTATATACGGGCGGGGTCTCGAACGCCTACTTGCGCATACATACGGCCAGGGCTCGTGTACATGGCTAGGTTGGAATGGAGAAACTGCGTCTTCGTGTTCATCGGGAGCCAACCGGCTTGGATGGAATAGCCGATCGAAATGAGGCATGGCGTAATGCAGAACGGAGGAAACGGCCTTGTGTTCGACCGGCCATGGTCAAAACAGGATCCTGTTCACCGGGAGGGGTCTGGCGTACTGCAAAACGAGGAAACGGACTTCTCTTGGACCTCCTATGGTCAAAACGGGGTCCTATTGATCAGGAGGGGTGTGGCGTACCGCAAAACGGGACTCCACGGGATACTGTTCATCTCCACCGTCGACCTCCTCCAGCCTCCACGGGCTACTGTTCAACCACCGTCGACCTCCTTCAGCCTCCACCTGCGACTGTTCATCCACGGGCTCATGTTCATCCAGCCTCCACCGCTCCTCCACCGGCTACTGTTCAACCAGGCCTCTCCACGGGGGTCCTGTTCAACCACCCCTCCACGGGCTACTGTTCATCCAGCCCTCCACCGGCTACTGTTCAACCAGCCCTCCATGGTGTCGTCCTGTTCATCCAGCCCTCCACAGGGTCTTGTTCATCCACCCCCAACCGGATCGATTGGGGTCCTGTTCATCCAGCGGCAACGGCCTCTACTACCACAGGGTCCTGTTCATCCAGTCCCCCACCGGGAACTGTCATCCAACCCCCCACCCCCAACAAAGCTCACTGTTCATCAAGAGGCAGCAGGTTCAATTGGCTTCAGTTAGCAGCAGTATCGAAGGAATCGCTCGACCGGGTTTAGTTAATAGCCAGGGATTGATCGATCGCTTGGGTTCTGTAACGCGTAGCCTGCAGCGCAATCGCTCGGGTTCAGTAGGTGAACGCCTCACTCGGGTTCAGTTAGAGCCCAATGTCTCGCACCCACGCGCGTACGTGTATGAGAGAAACACGCATTGGTCGGCCCCTGACCACCCACCGTAACCGGGAACTCCCCGATATTTTCATCGCCCTTGCTTCTACCACGGTTTTTTCCATCATGGACGGCCCAAAGAATGTCATGCAGCTGCATCTTCGGCCCGCCTAGGACGAAAAGCCTATTTCTTGTCATGATTTTTTGTCATAGAAGTAGGAGCCCACCACATCTATGATGATACCGGGTTTTGTCACAATAATCTACATAGAAGTGTCATAAGCATGACAGAAAAAAATTCGTTCGGCCCAAAATGTCACGGATGTGTCTTTTTTTGTAGTGAAGGCTCATATAACTCTCAAATCATCTGATGCAAGTGCTGATGAAGCCTTTGAAGCCTGGCCAAGCTCGAAGGACCACATTCCTCGTCAAGGAATTGCTATATGTGCTAAGGACTATCTATCGCATATTGACCAAAATCCTCAGTCCGAACAAGAGCCACAACTCTGATGAAGAAGAGGTTGTTGGCATAATGAAGAATCTGCTATTCAATATCCTCCACAATATTCCTATCAACTACCATGGTTTCTTCATGAGGACTTTGGCCAATGCTGCTTTGTCACCTTTTGAGTTGAAGCCTTACGCTCCCTGGATTATGAGAATCATCAGATCAAGGTCTTCAATTCATTACAAGGCTGTTGTCAAAATCATCTTAGCTACTTGCCACCCATTGAAGTCCTCAAAAGGACTATTTCCTCAGCTACAGGTCATTGATCAAGGCACTCGTCCATTGGATGGAGAGTTTTGCAAAGCTGCATCAAATTCCACCAAAGACGATTCTGCAACACAAGATTCTGCCGCAAAAGCTTCAAAGCAATATCCTCAAGCAACTGCCCCGCGTGTGATGACTTACCATGACCTTCCCCTCAACCTACATCAGAAAGTTGATCGAAATCACAAGTGGGTCAAGCGTCAGTTTGGTGAAATTTTTCAGAATATGACAATCACTCAAAACACTGTGAAGAAGAATCACTACTACTTGCATGAAGTCTTTAACTGCACTTGGGCTATTCTGTCCAATCTCTACAACGCTGAAGATCTCAAGGAGATCTTCCAACATGACTTTTATTGGTGACAACCACTGATACGTCTGCAAAGTATCTACTTTTCATAACGCTTTTCCTCTTGTTTTGGGCTCTAATTTTCATAACTTGAATGAAACTAACCCCGGACTGATGTTGTTTTTAGCAGAACTACCATGTTGTTGTTTTTGTGCAGAAATAAAAGTTCTCGGAATGGAACTAAACTTTGCAAGGAATTTTTATATTAATAAACATAATTTCTGGAGCCAAGATCCATCGGAGGAGGGCACCTGGGTGGGCACAACCCACCAAGGCGCGCCCCCTCCTGGCGCGCCTAGGTGGGTTGTCCCCACCTGGTGGCCCCACGGACCCTGAAACCAACGCTATAAAATCCTATTTTTCCAAAAACAAATCAGAGAGAAAGAATTATCGCGATCCACGAGATGGAGCCGCCGTCACCTCCTGTTCTTCATTGGGAGGCCAGATCTGGAGTCCGTTTGGGGCTTCGGAGAGGGGATCTTTGTTCTTCATCATCACCAACCCTTCTCCATCGCCAATTCCATGATGCTCCCCGTCGGGAGTGAGTAATTCCTTCGAAGGCTCGCTGGTCGGTGAGGAGTTGGATGAGATTCATCATGTTATCTAGTTAGTTTTATTTGTGCTTGATCGCTAGTATCCACTATGTTCTGAGATTGATGTTGCTATGACTTTGCCATGCTTAATGCTTGTCACTTTGGGCCCGGGTGCCATGAATTCAGATCTGAACCCGTTTATGTTATCACCATTATATCCATGTTCTAGATCCGATCTTGCAAGTTATAGTCACCTACTATGTGTTATGATCCGGCAACCCCGGAGTGACAATAGCCGGGACCACTCCCGGTGATGATCGTAGTTTGAGGAGTTAATGTATTCATTGTGTGTTAACGCTTTGTTCCGGTTCTCTATTAAAAGGAGGCCTTAATATCCCTTAGTTTCCAATTGGACCCCGCTGCCACGGGAGGGTAAGATAAAAGATGTCATGCAAGTTCATTCCGTAAGCACGTATGACTATTTACGGAACATACGCCTACATTATATTCATGAACTCGAGCTAGTGCTATATCGCCCTAGGTTATGACTGTCACATGATGAATATCATGCAACAAATTACCAATCCAATGCCTACAAATTTATGTTATATTGTTCTTGCTAAGTTACTATTGCTATCATTACTGTTGCACTTGCTACAAAATACTACTATTACTGTTCCGTTACTATTGATGCTGTCATTACTATAAAAACTATCATATTACTTTGCTACTGATCACGTTGCTACAGATAATTAATCTCCAGGTGTGGTTGAATTGACAACTCAGCTGCTAATACCTGCAAATATTCTTTGGCTCCCTTGTGTCGAATCTATAAATTTGGGTTGAATACTCTATCCTCGAAAACTGTTGCGATCCCCTATACTTGTGGGTTATCAAGACCTTTTCCTGGCGCTGTTGCCGGGGAGCATATCTATTTTTGTTGAGTCACTTGTGATTATTATTAATTTATTACTATGAAGAATCTGAAGGATGCTAAGACTAAGATTTATCCCTCTAAGACGAGGGGAGGTAAGGAACTGCCATCCGGTTCTACTTTAGGTTCACCTTCTGTTATAAGTAAACTTGCAACACCACCACATGCTATTAATCCTGATATGTCGTAATTTATTGATGATGCTACTTCTTTTATGAATGACTAGCACAAATGCCCGTGCGTTGTAACGGAAGAGAGTTTTTTGCGAGAAGCATCGGGAGGTATAATTGATGTGTCCATCAAAACGATCTCCACAACAGTGGGGCGATAGAGAGGAGAGTTGTGGTGTTCTCGCGGGTCATGTTTGGCTCGCGAGATCTTTGTAGTAGTTGGGTTGGTTGGAGTGGCGGCCACTACCCAACTCGTGCATTTTTCCTTGAGTCCGCCTTCTTGTCGAGGTTGTGGTGACCTCTGATTTAAAAAAACATGCAAGCATTTATTTTTCAAAAAAGCGTTGATTTACGGAAAAGGCAAACAAAACTTGAAATCTGAATTATTTTTTAAATTGACAACCAGTTTATGAAAAGCTGGACCATTTCTAAAGCGGGACAAATGAACATTTTTGAATTTGTGAACAATTTATGAAAATGGAAACTTATTTTGAAGATTTAAAACAATTTTCAAAAATGTCTTTTTAATCATGAACATTATTTTGATTTTGTGAACATTTCAATAAAGAACATTTTTGAATATCTATTATTTTTAAATAAAATTTATTTTAAAATCTCGAACAATTTTGAATTCTTTTTCAAAAATGCGAACATTTTTAATATTAAACAAATATTGAGCGAACATAAAAATTCAAAGTACCAAATATTTTCGAAAACGGGAAAGTATTTTGAATTAAAATAAATTTAAGGTAAAAGGATAAAATAACTTGTAAGGAAAAAGATAAAAATAAGAAAGGAACACAGAAGAAATAAAAAATGGGCCGGCCCAACATTGGCAGACTAATGGGAAGCTCGAACTATATGCCGCTCAAAGCGAAAAATAAGGTTTCCCAGCTGTGTGCGCAGGATATAAATGGTTGGATTTTTAGGGCCTTAGCGTGTGCGGCCAGCGTCTGAAATCTGGACAAACTCTTATTTTCTTCTTTTCTAGCAGATGGACCATAAAATTTAGTACCACCTTAGATATAGAAAAAATATTTTCGATGTTGAACGGATGAAAAAATTGGAGAAACGCACCTTGCTTTATTAGTAGGTATAGATACTTATGATGATGCTAGTACCTTGCTTGATGATGATGATGTGTCAATTGGTGATTTTCTTGATGAACAAATTCCTAGAGTAATACAACATGATGTTGTTGAATCTGAAGATGAGCTTGAAACTGAAACTCCTGAAACACCTGCCAGAACTAGCCTTCCTAGATATGAATTACCTAAGGTACCGGAAGGCTATGTTATGAATGAAGAGACAACTAGAGATATTCTTGCTTGTAAGGATATAGATGATCTAGAGATATTATTATGAAAGTACAAAGAAAAATCTCTGAATGCTAGAATGCAATATGATCCTAAGTTTGCAACTTAACCTATCCTTATTGATGATAAGGATTATGAATTCTCTGTCGACCCAGAGTTAATTACTTTGGTTGAATCTGATCCTTTCCATGGTTATGAGACTGAAACTGTTGTGGCACATCTTACTAAGTTGAATGACATAGACACCCTTTTTACTCATGATGAGAAAACTCGCTATGACTTTATTCTGAAGTTATTTCCGTTCTCATTAAAGGGTGAAGCTAAAGCTTGGTACAATTCTCTTGCTCCTGGTTGTGTGCGTAATCCCCAGGATATAATTTATTACTTCTTTGCAGAAAATTCCTTCTCATAAGAAACAAACTGCTTTACAGGAAATATTTAACTTTGTGCAAATTAAAGAAGAGAGTCTCCCACAAGCTTGGGGGAGGCTTTGCCATTTACTTAATGCTTTGCCTGATCATCCTCTTAAGAAAAATGAAATACTTGATATCTTCTATAATGGACTAACCGATGCTTCTAGGGATTTCCAAGATAGTTGTGATGGTTGTGTTTTCAGGGAACGAACTGTTGGGCAAGCTAAAGAATTATTGAATATTATATTGAAATATTATGATGATTGTACTCTTCCTGAACCACCGCCTAAACCCACTCTGAAGAAGATGGGTATATTATATCTCAGTCCTGAAGATATGCAAGAGGCAAAGAAATCTATGAAGGAAAAAGGTATTAAAGCTGAGGGTGTTAAAAATTACCTCTTATTGAAGAAATACATGGGCTTAATACACCACCACTGCCTAAGGTGGTAGAGGTAAATTCTTTTCTGAAATTCAATGGTAATGATATTCCTCACAATATGCTCCCTAGCCAATCCTTTATGAGTTTGAAACTACATTAGAAAACAAGATCACTTCAATGAAAATGTTATGAAACAATTGAAATACAACTTTGATATGATTGCTCGCTTGAGTGACTTGTTATTTAGAATCTCAAATGATGTTAGAGTTGTTCGAAAGCATGCTTCTATGGTTCAAACTCAATTAGAACAAGTTGCTAAATCTCAAAGATAGTTGCTTGATGAAAGGCATAATAATATACATGACTTTGCTGTTAGAGTACCAACTAGAGGAGGTAAAATGACTCAGGAATCACTTTATCCTGAGGGACACCCAAAAAGAATTGAACAAGACTCACAACGAGCTAACACTGATGCACGTAGTCCTTCTAAAAAGAAGAAGAAAAAGAAAAATGATAGGACTTTGCATGTTTCTAGTGAACCTGAAATAGAGAAACCTCCTGATAATGATAATGAAGTTTCTATCTCTGATGCTAAAACTCAATGATGAAAAGTATAATGACGAGGTTCATCAAAATACTCACCTTCTGATAATGAAAATGATAATGATGAGGTTCATTAAAATACTCAAACAAATAATAAAGAACCAGACAATGATGTTGAGATGGAACCTCTAGTTGATCTTGATAACCCACAACCTAAGAATAAAAGGTATGATAAAAGTGACTTTGTAGCTAGAAAACGCGGTAAAGAAAGAGAACCGTGGGTTCAAAAACCTATGCCCTTTCCTCCTAAGTCAACTAAGAAGAAAGATGATGAAGAATTTGAACGCTTTGCCCAAATGCTGAGGCCAGTCTTTTTGCGTACTCGCTTGACTGATATCTTAAAAATGCCTCCTTATGCAAAGTATATGAAATACATCATCACTAATAAGAGAAAAATACCGGAAGCTGAAATCTCCACAATGCTTGCTAATTGTACTTTTAAAGGTGGAGTACCTAAAAAACTTGGAGATCCAGGAATACCAACTATACCTTGCTCCCTCAAAAGAAACTATGTGAAAACTGCTTTATGTGATTTAGGAGCTGGTGTTAGTGTTATGCCTTTCTCTTTATATAAAGGACTTGATTTGAATAAACTGACACCTACTGAAATATCTTTGCAAATGGCTGACAAATCAACTACCATACCTATCGGTATTTGTGAGGACGTGCCGGTTGTTGTTGCTAATGTTACTATTCTGACTGACTTTGTTGTACTTGAGATGCCCGAGGATGACAACATGTCGATTATCCTTGGTTGACCCTTCTTGAATATTGCACGGGCTGTTATTGATTGCAATAAAAGCAAGGTCCCTTTTCATATCAATGGTAATAAGCATACGGTGCACTTTCCGAAGAAACAATTCCAAGTGAATGGTATTAATGTTATTGAAAAATCTCCCACAATCACTATTGGAAGTTTTCAACTACCACTACATACTATTAAAAAGAAATATGAGATGCTTATTGTTGGGGACATTCATATCCACGCTGAGGTAACTTACTAATTTAAAAAAATTCTTCGGTTTCATGCTAATCGAAAGTGGTTGTTAATAACACTTGATCAACCTTGTGTTAATGCTTTGTTCCGGTTACATGTATTCACCATGTGTCTATCAACTGAATTGCTTGAGGACAAGCAAAGGTTTAAGCTTGGGGGAGTTGATACGTCTCCAACGTATCTACTTTTCCTAACGCTTTTCCTCTTGTTTTGGACTCAAATTTGCATGATTTGAATGAAACGAACCCAGAACTGACGTTGTTTTCCGCAGAACTACCATGATGTTGTTTTTCTGCAGAAATATAAGTTCTCAGATGGGAACGAAACTTTGTGAGGAATTTTTATATCAATAAAGAGAAATTTTGGAGCCTAGATCCACCGGAGGGGGGCACTTGGGTGGGCACAACCCACCAGGGTGCCCTCCCTCCTGGCGCGCCCAGGTGGGTTGTCCCCACCTGGTGGCCCCGCAAGCTCTGAAACCAACGCTATAAAATCCTATTTTTCCAGAAAAAATCAAGGAGAAAGAATTATCGCGATCCACAAGACGGAGTCGCCGTCACCCCCTGTTCTTCATCGGGAGGCCAGATCTGGAGTCCATTTGGCGCTCCGGAGAGGGGGATCATTGTTCTTCGTCATCACCAACCCTTCTCCATCGCCAATTCCATGATGCTCCACATCGGGAGTGAGTAATTCCTTCGTAGGCTCACTGGTCGGTGAGGAGTTGGATGAGATTCATCATGTAATCTAGTTAATTTTGTTAGGGCTTGATCCCTTGCTAGTATCCACTATGTTCTGAGATTGATGTTGCTATGACTTTGCCATGCTTAATGATTTTCACTTTGGGCCCGGGTGCCATGAATTTAGATCTGAACCGTTTATGTTATCACCATTATATCCATGTTCTAGATCCGATCTTGCAAGTTATAGTCACCTACTACGTGTTATGATCCGGCAACCCCGGAGTGACAACAGTCGGGACCACTCCCGATGATAACCGTAGTTTGAGGAGTTCATGTATTCACCGAGTGTTAATGCTTTGTTCCGGTTCTCTATTAAAAGGAGGCCTTAATATCCCTTAGTTTCCAATTGGACCCCGCTGCCACGGGAGGGTAGGACAAAAGATGTCATGCAAGTTCTTTCCATAAGCACGTATGACTATTGACGAACTACATGCCTACATTATATTGATGAACTGGAGCTAGTGCCATATCGCCCTAGGTTATGATTGTCTCATAATGAATATCATCCAACAAATTACCGACCCAATGCCTACGAATTTATCTTATATTGTTCTTGCTAAGTTACTATTCTATCATTACTGTTGCACTCGCTAAAAAATACTGCTATCACTGTTACCGTTACTATAGCTGTTGCCACTACTATAAAAACTATTATATTACTTTGCTACTGATCACGTTGCTGCAGATAATTAATCTCCAGGTGTGGTTGAATTGACAACTCAGCTGCTAATACCTGCAAATATTCTTTGGCTCCCCTTGTGTCGAATCTATAAATTTCGGTTGAATACTCTACCCTCGAAAACTGTTGCAATCCCCTATACTTGTGGGTTATCAACCACCTTCAAAGAAATTCAAGATGGTCAAAGTTCCTCTCTTGGTCGCCAACTCATATTCCTCATCGCGCGAGATAGATGAAGCTGAAGACTTGAACGACACCGCGGCAGACCCTACTCCAACGGACGACCCCAACAACGTTGGCGCTCCTCCATCAACTTTGCGATGATATTCTTCAGGGGCGTTAGTCCTCACTTTTCGTCCCTTTTGGTCATTCGATGACAAAGAGGGGAAAACTGAGTTAGTCTTCAAGCGGGTCTCTATATATGGGAAATTTTTGTTAAGTTACAACTCCCGCTCTTCTGAAGTGTTTGTTGATCGAGTTGTAAACTTAAGTCCTATGGTGGTCTGCTACTTTTGCACTGTTTTCTGCATGCTATTTCCTCAAGTACCTTAATGCGCTCATGCTGAATTTCATTAGACACCATATTTCATCATGCATTTCAAATTCTTCATATCTTATATTGAGCGCATGTATGAATTACAAGATATAGGGGGAGATCTCCCAGATTCTACTCAACAATGTGAATTTGCTACTCAAAGGCAAATTCCTCAAATATGCACATCTTCAGGGGGAGTTCTTCTATATCTTGCAATCAAATTCCTCAATATCAGTGTTTACACCTCATATGTTTATCCCCATTGAAAACTTAACCTGTATTGTCATTAATCACCAAAAGGGGGGGAGATTGTAAGTGCATCTAGTGCCCCTTAGTGATTTTGGTGTATTGAAGACTTACAGGTTAATTAAGGAACTAATGTGTTTGTGAGTGTACACAGGTCTATAAGTCTATGAGGATTTTGATATTTACGACGAAAGTCGACCAATAAAAATGAATTTCTTCAATATGAAGACTTTGGTTTCCTTGAAGACTTTGAAAGTGAGGAAATTGGTGTGACCTTGAAGACTTGATATTCATGCAAGGATTATGAAGCATGAAGTCTATTGTTTTCGTAGTTTCGTTTTCTCTTTCTTGAGTCATAGGAAACACCGTACTGTTAAAGGGGGTCGAGGTAAAACAAAGGAAAATTATCCAAGTTATGCTCCTCTCAAAATCCTACACCTAACCAATCCTTTCGAGTGAAGCCATTGGAAATCTCATACAGTTCAGTCAATTTCTTCACTGACAGAGATGAAGATCTTCTGGTCTCTGAGGAATTTGTTCTGACTGAGGAGTTAGGAATTCGCCAGTGCGGATTGCCTACAAGTGAGGAATATGATAGCCATGAGGAATTTGATACTCAAATTTTCGACCGTTGCTGTGCTATGCGCCAGTTGTCCCAAAAATATCTACCCACCTAATGGTCTTATCATTGAAGGGCATTTATGTCTTATCATGTCGGACTGCTCCCTAGGCTATAAATAGCCCCCCCCCCTACAACCACTAGTTGGTTGGATGCTCCGAGAGAAACTGAAACTTGTCATTGAGAGCATCCCACCCTCCGAGGACTTTGAGCAGAAATCATCAAGTGAGGAAAACCCAAACCCAAACACCTTCAAACCCAAAGTGATTGAGCATCACTGAAGAGATTGTTCATGTGTGGAACTGACGCTTGTTACCTTTGAGGACTGTGCATCCTCCAAACGGTTAGGGGTCATGGCCTGGAACATCCAAGAGGAAATTGTGGTTCACCGGGTGACCTAGTCTGTGAAGGTTTGGAAGTCATCGGAAGACTTACCACGAGTGATTGGGCGAGGTCTGTGTGATCTTAGCTCAAGGAGAATACTGTGAGGACTGTGTGTCCTCAGGTTTAAATACCTAGCCGCTCCAACCAGACGTACAACTGTCACAACAGTTGGAACTGGTGTACCAAATCATCGTCTTCACCAAGTTACTTGTTCTATTTCCTTAACCCTGTCATTTCCTCATTCATGTGTTATTGAACTTTGTCGTGGTGGGTGCACGGCAGATTCCAAGGGATGGCTGAAGAGTGGAGGAGGCTCGAGGGCACTTGTGGGCTCCAAAGGTGAGGTCGACATGAGCGAGCGCGAGACGCAAGACATACCCAGGTTCGGGGCTCTCCTGAGATATAACACCTCTAGTCCTGTCGAGTATGATTTATGTGTAATGGTATAGAGTTGCTCCTAGAGCTATTTGGAAGAAGAAGGAAGGCTGGCCAAGCCTTAGGCTGCTCCTTCTCCTTGGATGCGTTCGTGTGCTCTACTGGTCGGATCTCTTCAACCCCGTGCATGGAGGCCTCCTGGGGAGTTTTATAGGTCAACCCCCAGGGGTACAATGGTAATGTTACAAGGTCGTGGGGTTGGGTTGTCATCATGAGGGAAGCCGGTGCTCGGACCCGCCGGGTGTCAGGGATCGCCGAGTTCTCCGGGTGCGGGACCCACGGGCCTAGGGGCATTGTTTGTCGTCTTGTCGATCATCAGCAAGTGGCCGGATTGAGTCCGCTACAGTGGCGCTCCATCAGGTTGCCGCTTGCTGGCGTCAACAGTGACGACGAGGTTACTGTAGCCACGCCGGCCCAGGTAAGCGGGTAGGTGGGGCACTGTTGCCACGCGCTAGCTGACCAGAGGCATGGGCGGGGCACTGTTTCCTTGCTCATCCTTGAATGAAGACTCGTACCATCGTACGGCCGGGATGAGAGCTGACCCGTGGCTGGTTTGAGGAACATGCCAAAGGGGGAGCTGGCTTGTTGGGGAAGTCTAGGTGTGCCGGGTTCGGCTGCCTTGCGCCGGCTGTTGGGGCCGGGTTGAGGACTTCGGCCGGGTCGAGGGGTTGGCCGGGTTGAGGGTCTTGGCCGGTTTGAGCAACCCGGCCAAGCGCGAGCCGACATGAGGGGCGTTGCTGGCCCCGTTGTTTTTTAAAAAGGATCCGAGTTCCGTTGCATGCATGGGGTTCATCCCCTCGACAGTAGTCCCCGAAGCTGTGAAGGTCCGCCGTCTTTGGGCCTTCGCTGTCGGCGTTCTGGGAACGGGGGTCCCCAGACTTGCCTGCCTGCGGCCCATGGCGTGGCTCGGCAAGCAGCCCGTACGGCCTATCTTCACCAACAATCATTCAAGACCCTCGCGAGGGGCCAAACCTCGCGAGGCGGACGATGCAAGACCTCCTCAGGAGCGGCCTCACCAGGTTGGCTCGCGAGGGGCGGTGAGATCAAGGCAAGGCAAACCTCACGAGGTTCTGATTACATGAGATATGATGATCGAGACCAGGTGGGCGCCAGCGCGCACAATGTCCTTGTTTCCTCTTTGGTGCTAAGGAGGCAAGCGCAGGCGAGGATTACCGAGGCGTCAGGCAAAGGTTTCCATATCGGTGCAACGAGAGCAAGACCAGTAGGACGGCAAGACGGAGGTCACCATGGAGCCCAAGGCAGCGTCACCGCCAGAGCCTTTTGCAGGCGAAGACTACTTTTGTCAGGATAGCTTGTACTAGCTTGTCGACGTTCTGGGAACGGGGGTACCCAGACTTGCCTGCCTGCGGTCTGCGGCGTGGCTCAAGAGGCGGCCCAGCACGGCCCATCTTCATCAGCACAAGCTCAAGACCCTCGCGAGGGGCCAAGCCTCATGAGGCGGATTACAGAAGCCTCCTCGAGCCGGCCTCGTCAGGCTGGCTCGCGAGGAGGCGGAGAGATCAAGGCGGGGTACATCGCGAGGTGCCCATGAAGCAAGCCATGACGACCAATGGCGCAAGGCGGGCGCCAGCCAGCCAAGTAGGTCATTTCCTCTTTGGTGCAAAGGGGCAAGCGTGGCGAGCATCAAGCAAAGGCATCCGTTTCGGTGCAACAAGACCAAGACCATCGCAACGGCGGGAAGGAAGTCCTCGTGGAGCCCAAGCCGGCGTCACCACCAGAGCCTTTGACAGGCGAGGACCAACTTTAGTCACGATAAGTGTAGTAGATGTTCCCCTTCAAAATGGCCAATTGTTGGCGCCCTTCCTGCTCAATATTTGGGAAGAGGCCCAGGGCCTCTGCCTATAAGTAGGGCTGGCCACGAGAGGCCAGAGGAAGGAGGAAAAATCTCAGCTCGACCCACAGTAGAGGCATCTTGAATCCAGAGAGAGAGAGAGAGAGAGAGAGAGAGAGAGACTCCCCTAGCAGTTAAATCGCACTGGCCAGAAACAGACCCTCACGAGGCTCTTCTTCCTTGTACTGTTCATCATCAGCCCCAGAGGCAATCCACCACACCACACACTTGAGTAGGGTGTTACACCACAATGGTGGCCCGAACCAGTATAAACCTTGTGTCTCTTGTGTTGTTCTTTCGGTAGTTTAGATCCTAGCGAGGCGACGAGGTGCAGGTAGGTAGGGGGTGAGATCTCCGCGTGCACCCCAGAGTTCGAACATAGAGGGTCTGCTGGAACCCGAAATCTGACATTTGGCGCGCCAGGTAGGGGTGCACCAGAATCCGTCTTCCGCCGCCCTATTCTTCGCCGCCCGTCGCATCCATGTTAGACGCTCGTCGGGCCCGCGCCGAGCACCGTGCCGCTCTCGCTACCCGCGTCGCCCAGATAGCCCCCATCGGCGGCCGCCCCCGCCGTTCCCGATCTCCTGCCGTCAACGCCGCCACCGGCCCGACGGGGAACAAGCAGCAAGCATCGTCCCAGCATCCGTCCGTTAGGCGAGACGGCCGTACCGCTACTCCTTCACTCGCCCCAGCTGGTTCTTCGTCTCGCGCGCTCCGCGCGCAAATGGAGGCTCGAGTTGCGCTCATCGCGGCAAACAAGCTCCTGCGCTACTGCCCTGTCGACGACGTCTATGAAGAGTAGCTCGATCGCGTCGCCGAGCTTCGTCCGGCGCAGGGGCTCCCAGCGCCGTCCTTCTTGCTGCATCGCGCCCGCCTGCTGCGGCGATGAAGCTCGGCGCCTCGGCCGCCTCCCCTCAAGAAGGCGCCTGCCCCAAAGCGCGTGGCCCCTGGCGGAACCCACTCCGTCCGGCACCAAAGCCACAGAAGAGCAGAGCTGTCAAGAGGTCCCTTGCCCCCAAGAAGCTGCCGAGTGCTCCCTGCGCCGCCCGTCACGACCAGCTCCTGCTCCAAAGCCGCGCCAAGACCCGTGCTGCTCGGCGGCGATGCATGGGGACCCGCAAGACCAGGCTCTTCGTCACCAAAAGGCCCCCGTGGCCACAACGAGGCTGCCGCCTTCACCACCGAGCTGCAGCGTCGTGTGGCCCGGCAAGTTCAAGCCAGACCTGCCTCCACGCAACGACGGCACGACCGACCCAGTGGAGTTCCTCCAGCTCTACGAGCTGGGCATCGAAGCCGCCAACGGGGACGAGAAGGTCATGGTGAATTGGTTTCCCATGGCACTCAAGGACGGGCCCGCCCTTTTGGCTCTGAACCTGCTCTGGCATGATCTCCTCCTGGGACGAGATGCGCACCCACTTCATCGCCAACTTCCAAGGTACCTGTGACCGGCCTCCTGCCGTGAGCGACATGCGCCGCATCAAGCAGCAGCCAGGGCTTCAACAACGCACGCCTTAAGATTCCCAAGGTGACCAAGTAGGCCATCATCTCAGCCTTCTCCGACGGTGTGCGAGACGTCAAGATGAAGGAGGAGCTGGCGATGCATGAAGATCTATGCACATCCTTGGAGCTGTTCAACTTGGCGACCAAGTGCGCCAGGGCTGAGGAAGGACGCTTTCCTCCTCGAGCTGCCAGCCGCAGTTCGAAGAGAAGAAGTCAAGGCCAGGGCGTGAAGCAAAGGGGGCTCTTGTGCTCGCGGCGTAACCGCACACCAAGCGAGGCAGAGATCAGCCCGATTCTTCCAAGGGCAGCCGGTACTGTGTGTACCACGACCTCCACACCCACAACACCAACGAATGTCAATAGCTCCGAGCCGTGCGAGAAGGGAGAATCGGTCGACGCCCCGACCGCAACGATCGAGGCTACGGCCGAGGAGGAGGAAGAAACGCTGGGAAGACCGTGGCCCTCGCCAAGGGTGGCGTGACCGACCTTGCGAGGATCGCTGGCAGGATCAGCCTCGCGAGGGAGGCTGGAGGGATCAGCCTCGTGAGGATCACCCGCAAGGAAACGCAGGCCTCCCTCCTTTGCCGCCGCAGTCTAGGAGAAATGAGGACCATCATCAGGACGAGGGGGCTAGGGGCTTCCAGGAGCCTCGCGTGATCGCTTGCATCCTGGGCGGAGCTCAAGCCCCAGCCTCTCAACGCATCTTCAAGCAGTTCGCCCTTGAAGTAAA